>AXZN01000005.1:0-600000 GCA_000498155.1 Shiraia sp. slf14
AATAGTATTAGAATAAAACTTACGTTACAAACTACTACCCGCTTTAGAGATAGTCCTAGTAGATTCCTAGAAAGGAGACTAATCTACTATTACTGCGCTAAGCAGAGCCTTAGGATTAACAGATACTATTACTTAGAAAAGCTCTTCTTAAGCCTCTAAAGCCTCTAGCTCCTTAATACTTAATATATTATAGTTAAATATCTCTTACTCTTTCTAATGTAATAATTTCTTTTATTTCCTTAATAAGGATAGTTTATTCCGCGCTAGCTAAGCGCGCGTTAAGGCAGCTTTAGCTATATCTTCTTTAACTCGCAGCCGCGCTTCTTCTTTATCTTCTAGTTTCTCTAGACGCTCTATTTTACGATTAATCTTTAAGTAATCTAGCAAAGGAATTAATTTAGGCTTGTAGGACTTCGAGTTAAAATAGACGTAGTTAGTATACTTTTTATACAATAATAATATATAATAAAGTAGCTAGTACTTAGTATAATAGGAGTAGGTAACTATAGTAAAAATAGAATAAAGTTCTAAATAGTTAGCTTATTTATAACGCGTAAGGACGGAGCGAAATAGGCGAGAATTACTTATAAAGACATTAAGTCTAGAGAGGGAGGATAATATTACGATTAAGAAGGATAGAGGGGCGTAATAGTAACTTAAGAGCGTTACCTAATAAAGACTAGGCTACCAAGCAGGTCACGTAAGAGTTACGTGCGAAGTCTACGAAGTCTATAAAGTCTACAAGGTCTACAAAGGGTTCTTAGTAGAGGGAACTTATAGATAGTAAGAAACTTTAAGGGAAGACTTAGGTATATAGCTCGTAGGATCTAACAATATTAGATTATTATAATCAACCTAACTTAAGAACCTAAGTAATAAGATCTTATTAATCTAAACTATTATTAACTATACTTCGCGAACTCTCTTATAGAATAAACTAAAGAATAACTTACTAGTAATACTAGTTACTTTATATCGTAACCACTTACTAGCCGCCTTAACATTTAAATTAAATAAATCTTATTACTTAAGTTTTTAAGTTAAGTTAATTATAATAATTTAATATTATTAGATTCTATAAATTATATATATAATATTTCTTAGTTTAATTAGTAGTAATTAGTTACTTAGTACTATTAATTATAACTAATTACTAAGTATATAGCGTAGTTACTATAAGCTACTTAGTACTTAGCTTTACTAAGCTATACTAATTACTAGTTATATTATATAATCTTCTTCTTTACTTACTATACTATAATACTAACCTAGTTAGTACTATTCTTTAGTAATTTCTTTTATTCTTATTTCTTAGGTTATAATATTATCTTTTATAAGTATATAAACTAGTCTTTAAACTATATTATATTAATATAGTATAATCTAATACTCTTAGGTATATATAACTAAACTAATATACTTAGGCTTAAATAAAACCTACTTTAGAAAATAACTCTAGAGACTAGGATAATAGAGTATTCTTACTATATTCTATACTCTCCCTCTCTTTCCTTCCTCTCTTCTTTCTCTCTTTCTCCTCTTCTACGCGGTATATTAATCGTCTCTTATACGAGATATAAATAAAGGATATACTGTAGCTGTAGCAACTGGAACCTTTTTCCATCCTATAGCCGTGAATAGAGCTAGAATAGCGCCCGAATGCACTGTAAGGGAAATTAAGTTACTTTCGTCTGTCGCAAAAATATCCTCGAGCAGCTGCGCACTCCTCGAGGCATGCTCTTCTAACGTTTCTCGCCGGTCAGCTTGCCATAAAACGTCTTCTTCTTGGAAGCCGTCTTCTATGGCGAAGGTAGGGTAGGCACTTTGTATCCAAGACCTACTACTGCGCTGGTCGCAAGTATGCACACCGTTTCTCTCGCGCAGGTTCTCCTTGATCATCGGCACAACTCTTGGGTTTCCATTGATGAAAGGCTCGAAGGCCAGGGTAGTTGTACGTAGGCAGCGACGTAATGGACTTGTATAGATAGATTGTGGAGGGGGAACACTACTAGAAAGCCAAAAGTGGGCAACAGTGGCCGCTTGCTGTTCCCCATAAGAAGTGAGGTCTGCATCAAGCCAAGTTGTAGCACCGTCGCTTGGTAGTTTGGCCCATTTTCGCTTTGAGGTGGTTAACTGCAGTCCTTTCCCTTTACAAAGAATCTAACATACGTTCCACTCGTCACGTCCGACCTCCCTCTCCTTCACGTTGTGGTATCCCTCGCCATGCCTCAAGAGAAAAATCACCTTGTACTGTTTGTTTGCTGGGTCTTCCTGATTCAGGGCTTTGATGTAATGCTGGAAGCGGTCCCACTGAGTTGATGATTGGTTCAGTCCATTTGTCTTATCCGTTGGATACAATCTATTAAGCAGACCTAGATCGGTTCGGGTTGTCGCCCTAAAGTCCCAGCTTTCAGGATCATCATCATGGGAGAAGAATCCACGTTGCGCTGTGAATATCCATCGTGGTTGTGTCATGGTATGTGCGGGCTGACACGGCTGATTTCGATGTGATCCCGAAGAAACAGAAGGGGTACAACAGATTGTAGCACCAGTTATCGTATGCAAGGTCAATCCATGTCATGCCTTAACTGGGTAGCATGTGGGCGGCAGTCTGCCTGGTGAGCCAGTACAGGAACGGCATGCGGCCCAAACCCCCGCTTACGAAGCATGCAGGTGTGCACGGCCCACATTGTGTGCATTCATGCATTCATTCGCAGGGCAGTAACACCAAGTCCTGACTATTTAGGCCGTATATGAGGTCGATTTAAACGCACAGGTATCGTGAAGTTCAGGCAAAGTACCTAGGTAGATCTTGACGTTGCGCTTGCAGACTCGCTGGTGCCTACCATGTCCCAGCTTCCGCAGCGGGGTTCTCCATCTCAGTACAACAGCTTACAGGACGGTGAAATTCGGCTTCTTCAGGTACACCCTCTGTCGGACGCAGAAAAGAAAGTAAAATGTACTTTGACCTCCCATGGCCTTTCCCTTGCACCGACCTTTTCTGCCTTATCGTACACCTGGGGGTTGCCCCATCCTCAGATAAACAGCATACGGAAGCAACCCTCGTGGCCGGAGCACCAGATCGAATGCAATGGATGGGAAGTTCGCGTTGGCGAAAATTTATTTGATTTTCTCCTGGATTGTGCCTCCAACGCTGCGCAACATCCCGGGGCTTACTTCTGGATTGACGCTCTATGTATCAACCAAAGCGACTTGTCCGAGCGGTGTGAACAAGTCAAAATAATGAGTAAAATATATCAAAAAGCTTCAGGAGTAATTGTATGGCTTGGCCCGGAAGATGAACAAACTGAAACGGCGGTGAAGTTGATGTTTGACCTGTGTGAGCTCATACGGACAGAAAAGCCAGCGCTGCACCCACATGAGCTTCGATCTAACCATTCGGACATACTGTTGAATGAGATTAGCTGGCACAGTCTGCATTCATTCTTTCAGAGATCATGGTTCAACAGAGCTTGGGTCATCCAGGAGGTTGCGTTCGCTAAGCATGCCGATATTTGGTGTGGAAGGTTCTCTTTAACTTGGCAGCAGTTGGAAAAAGTCTCACATTTCCTGGCCACCTCGGTTTGGTCTAATTTCGTCAAAACCTTAGATGCGAAGCCAAATGGAATCATGTTAAGCCATCACATGCCTACAAGGGTCGAGGCAAGTCGGAAAACATGGCTCTCTGATGAAGACGACAAGTTTCTTTTCGCTCTTCTTCGAGCTCGTTCAACCATATCAGAAGATCCACGAGACAAAGTTTTTTCTCAACTAGGATTAGGAAAGGCTTCTTTACCGCCAGACTATACTTTGTCAATTACAGATGTGTACATC
This sequence comes from Shiraia sp. slf14, assembly GCA_000498155.1. NCBI lineage: Eukaryota > Fungi > Ascomycota > Dothideomycetes > Pleosporales > Shiraiaceae > Shiraia > Shiraia sp. slf14. The sequence continues at coordinate 3,835 of AXZN01000005.1, forward strand.
TCGGCTGCAAAGTATATCATCGACAATTCCAGCTCCCTCCTGTTACTCACTTGCGTTGAGGGACCAGATTTCCAAACCATCAGTGGCTTGCCATCTTGGGTCCCTGATTGGACTGTTACAGAAAACTTGGGTCTTCGGATGACCGGTTATTTTCAATTCCATGCTGCTTCTAACCTTTCGCGATGGTACAAGCTGTCTACTAATGGCGGAAAACACATTTTGAGCATCAAAGCAACCATGGTGGACAGAATAACAAAGATATGCAAAACAAAATCTGAAATCAAAAGCGATTTACCGAGCTCAGGGTTATGGGAAATGGTATCAAAACTCAAGGTACATTATGCGTATACTGGAGAAAGCCGTACGGAAGCAGTCTGGCGTACGCTTATGACCAACAGACAAGGGTCTCCATCGACGGTGTACCCAGCTTCTGCGGCCTTGTTCGCTCCATCTTTCCGGGCTTGGGTCTTGAGTCGATACGTGCTTGCGAAAAGAGATCTTGATATATCTGCTTTCCGATGGACAGATGACGACCTCCCGACCCTGTCTGAAATCACTGAGGCACGCGACAAATACATGAGCGATAAGTCGTATCTTATAGCTATCTCACAACAGGCTTCACTATTCGACCTCCACTACTCGCATGCAATGTTCATTCGACCGTTTTGCACTAAGCAAGGGTATTTTGGCATGGGCACCCAATGTCTGCGTGAAGACGACTCAGTCTGGATTGTGCCCGGGTGTCGCGTTCCATTGGTCCTTCGCCCTGTTGAGGGTAGTGGGCGGTATAAACTTGTAGGAGGGTCGTATCTTCATGGAGTGATGAATGGAGAACTGATGTGCCAGAGAGAAAGAACATTCAATATCCTGGAACTTGAGTGATGATCTTAGTTCTGCGATGTAATACTCCATGAATTTCTCCAGCCTCTTGCATGATTCCTAAGCTTAATTATGCAAAGGCGCAATTAAACCCCTTAGTCGCAAAGGTAATCAAGTTAAGTTCGTGGAAACGCTGGTTCAGAGCAAAGAGAACTCTTCTATGTGCTCGCACATGGGAAGAAGGGATTCAACATGAGCTATCGGTCTTAACAAGTTTGTAGATCCACCTTGTAATATCTGTCTGCTATTTAGGCGCTTCTAGAAATAATTTCAGTGGAAGCTTATATAGATCAGCCTCGAGCGTCAGTGCATAAATCATGGAGCGAGTCAGAAAACTTTAAGATCCTGTTACTCCCGATGCCGATTCCGCGTCTGCTCAGGAGTATACCTTTAAGGTAACGACACGAAAGAGACACCAAATCCTTCCAAGGGAGAAGAGGTCGCTTAGCATTGCGATTCGTGCTATTCGTAAGTTTCAACCGAGCGAAACTAGTGTTCTCCATATCACCATCTACACTATGCCAATTAAAGGATGGAATTGGCACACAATACGCATGCATAAATCGTTATAGTCATCTATTAGACCTTTGTTGCGTCTTCTCACCCTTCACCTTGCTTCTGCTATTTCTAATACTCTTACACCATCTGGTTATATTAGGGTGTAAGACGACACTTGGCCTCTGCCTAATATGCATGCCACGTCGATGTTCGCTGCAGCTTATTCCAGCGCTGGGTGGCACGGGTGGCACAGTAGAAACCTGTTAGTAGCGAGTCTACTCTTACCAATAGCATTTCGAGTTAAAGCAAAGAGCTAGGCGCTGGTAATATCATCTAAAGTTGTATGCAAGGACTTTGCCGCTTTTAGCAAGTATCAGAGACAATACGAGGACAAGATTGTCTGTGCCGCTCGCATCTCCACCTTAAGAATAGCAAGGATGCCCCTCATTGAAAGATTACTGCAATGAAACTTATCTCTCATTGATTTACAGCTATGGCGATGGTATATCTTGCTACCTTTACGACCATTGGTATCGCATTCGCGTACTTCAAGATATCGACATGGCGAAAACACTTCAAGCTCGGCCAAACGACTGGATTCCCAACATTTTATTCACCGTACGTGATTATTATATGTCACTCTCCAGATACTAACCTTCCGCAGTGTTTTTATCACCGATATCTCATGGATTATGTTCTCTCCGGTTTTAATACCATTAATAAGCTTGCTGCCCCGTAGCTTGCGTCTCCCATGGTTTCCGTAAGCCTGGCATTCCTATTTATTAGTACCAGTCTCATTTCAAATAGTCTTTCGCAAATCTCGAATATATGGAAGCATGGCTATGAGCCTTTTCGTGACGCCGGCAGCGACACATTATTGCTGGCGACTCCAACGAGCAATATGATGTGGACAAGTGATCCTGCAATCATCAAACAGCTTCTAAGCCTCCCTACAGTCCAGGTACCAGTCAAAATGCTGAGATTCTACGATATCTGGGGCCCTACGATCGGATCTGTTGAAGGCGAGGAATGGAAAACCCATCGTAAGATTGTCACTTATGGCTTAAACCCCTCAAATCTTCCGACAGTATGGAGAGAGACCATCCACCAAACTGAGACCCTAATTGCACGATGGGCTGAAGATGACCTCATAGTCCCTGTCATCAAGAAATGGACTTCACGATTGGCGCTTCACGTCATCTCAAGTGTCTTTTTTGACCACCGTATGGATTGGCGAGAGTACAGCGCAAACGAAGCAGCTTCGGTAGACGGCTACCGCATTAGCTTCGCAAGTGCGCTTTTCACAGTCTTGAAACATTTGGGTCTCATATTCATGGTACCCCGCGCCCTGCTTAGTCGTTTACCTTTCCAAGCATGCAAAGAGACATACATTGCATTTATTGATTTCACTAAATACATGCAAGATCTTCGAGCAAAAGCTCTAGGGAGAATTGATGAAGTATCTGCAAAGCCGCGGAAAACCATCTTAGAGTCAATCGTTGTTGCCGGGTCTGATCGTGCTGAGGAAGTCGGCAGCCAACCCCTTCCAGAGGGAAGTGTCCTTGGCAACATTTTCTTCTCATTAATGGCCGGCCACGAAACAACCGGAAACTCACTAGCTTTCGCTGTCCTCTTGTTGGCCATCTATCCAGAGCATCAGGTTGAGATCCAGAAAGAGCTTGACCGCGTTCTCGGCCACCGCCCGACAGCAGACTGGAATTCTGAGTCTGATTATCACACCTTGTATAAGGGCTATCTCGGCGCAGTTTCGAAGGAAGTATTGCGCAATTATAATGTCGTACAGTTCATGTTTCGGCTAACTATCGCACCGACGTCTCTTGTAGACTCAAACGGGAAAACACACATTGTCCCCGCTAATACGACATGTCTCATCAACGTTGCTGCATATTTACAAAACCCGAACAGATGGACTCCTAAGGATGTCTCGCCGGAGCGTAGAGCCGAGCTTCACCACTCTCAAGCCATCGACTTCGATCCCACACGCTGGCTGGGAAAGCCCGACGAGAGTGATATATATTTACCATTTGGCTACGCATCAAGGAAATGTCCTGGAAAGCCATTTAGCCAGGTGGAAATGGTCGCATTTTTATCAAGACTGCTGAAGGAATATACACTTGAGTTGATAGTGGATGATGTTACTCTTGGTGCGTGCCATGGCAATATGAAAGAGGCATGGCAGAAGAAGCGCGATGATGCTATCCGCCAAATGAAGGACGATATCGAGTTCAATATCAATATACAGATGCTGAAAGAGCTGCCTATACGTGTGGTGAGGCGAAACATCTGATTGATGGAGGCCTTGTCGTAAAAGCATGACACTATATATATACACAGATTGCACACAGCGGCCGTAAAGATTCACACGAAGGAGGGCGTTTTCTGTGATTTGAACAATTTAAAGTAATCTTGTTTTCTGATCAAGTAATTGTGTTGCGTTTTGTTGCGTTGTAAATTGGAAAAAATTGAACATGGACCTCGTCTTTTCTGTCCTCAGCTACAAAATGCATCAATATTAGCATCAGAAAGCGTATGACTTCCACCCGCACATCTATACCCACTAGCCTGCTTGATCCACTGATACCCCATCGAACACCGACCCAAAACCTTCAACTTCTTCCGCCTTTCCATCTCCTTCTGTCTCGCCTTCTCAATAGCCACTAACTCCTCGTCGCGACGTCGTCTCTCTAATTCAGCTGCAATGTGTGCTTGCTCGCGCCTACGTCGCTCTTCTTCATCGGCAGCGGCTTTCTCGGCGCGTATGAAATCTTTGATACGCTCTTCGTACTGTCGTTTCTCTTCTTGCAATTGACGGAACTCGCGCTCCTTGGCGACCATGGCTTGTTTGTCGCGTTCCAGTTGCTCCCAAACCTCGTCGGAGACGCCTTGGTCGCGCTTAGCTTTGAAGATGGAGTCCAGAGGATCTTCGGGTTCTGTTTCCAGGTGGCTTTCAGTTTCTGACTTTTCCTTCTTTCCGGCTACCTCATGTTTGTCTTCCTGCTTGTCCGTGTTGGTCGCTCCTGGTGGAGGAGCAGGGTTCGTAAAAGAACTCGTGCCTTCCGCAGTTGGTGGGATTTGAACTTGTGTTTGTGAATGTTGCATTGGTTGTGAATGCCTTTGCTTTTTGAATCGACTTGTTCCTGAAGCGGTGTTTCGTCGTGAACGTTCATCCAACATTTCCTCCATGGCGTGGATGACGATAGATTCCGTGAGTACGAGGCTAGTGATAGGAGGTGCAGCGGTAGAAATGAGTGCCTGGAACATGCTCTTGGCCAAAGATTTCACGTCGCGAGCATTGCCCCATGACTCCAGTAAGGACAACTTACGAAAGAGATGTAGTACTTGTTGCTGTAATTGCGCTGAGGGCGGGTCGATGACTGACAGATCAAGGGGTGCTTTCCTCCTTGCCTGCATATCCGCAAGAACCTTGATAAGAAGTTCCAGACATGTGTGCGGTTCAATATGCCGGAACATAACTGTCTCGGGGAAGCGGCTGGTCAGGCCGGGATTCGCGCTCATCAATCGATCAATATCCTTGTCGTAACCGGCAAGAATGACCACGAGCTTCTTCGCAAACTTGGGCTTGGTCAAGCAGTCGACGAGCTCATCCATAGCTTCAATCGCGAACTGGCCCTCTGCGAGGCGATACGCTTCATCGATAAACAGAACTTTCCCCATAGCTTTCTCCATAAGCTTCTGTACTTTTGGCCCTGTATGGCCAATATACTGTCCAATCAGATCGGTAGTGGAGCATTCGACCACCATTGCCTGGCTGAGGAAGCCCATGTCGTAGAAGATTTTGCCCATCTTTGCAGCTGTAGTAGTCTTGCCTGTTCCCGGCGGACCTTTGAACAAGAAGGTGAAAGGTAGCTGCTCTCGAGCATCCATTCCGAGAGCTTTCATGTTAGCAGCTGTTGTTTGATAACCTTGAAACTGTTTGATGAGATCGTCGCAGCCTACGACATCTTTGAAAAGAGCCGATACTTCAGTGGCAGCACGCTCACCACGGTCGAAGTTCGGATCGAAGTCGATAGCTTCGAAGATGCCAAACTGCTTGACTTTAGCAGATGTTATGTGCTTTTGATGTAATGCCTTGGCACGATCCAGGATAATATCTACTTCGCCTGCATTACCGAAGTTTGGACGGTTGCGCGCGCGTTGTATAACTTCCATAGCAACCTGACACCCAAAATGTTAGCGTGTGTGAACAACATCTGTAAATTGGCTTTACCTTCTTGGCTTGGTCTGTCGCATCAAACCCAATATCCTTGAGTTTTAATTCCAGGATCTGACCAATCTCAGCATCATTAAAGTCTTCAAAGACGAACGCAGACTCCAGCGGAAAGCGCCTCGCAAGACCAGGGTTGACATCTCGAAACATTTCTTCCATCTGGTCCTTGTAGCCTAGCAAAAGCACGCATCGATCTTCTCCGGCGGTGCTCTGGACTTCGGCAACAATGGTATCGATGACTGCCGCTTTGAAGGGGTCACCATGAGAACCACTAGCTTTGGCTAGCATGTAAGCCTCATCGATGATGAGCACTTTGCCGACAGTCGACGCCAGGATGGCCTTTGTGTTTGCTTCCGAGGCTCCTATAACGTTACCGACAAAATCCGCTGGGTTCTTGACAACAACATCGCCGAGGGAAAGAAGCCCGATATCAGCTAAAATGCGGCCATAGAGCTTTGCTACAGAAGTCTTTCCTGTTCCTGGAGACCCGACAAAGCAACGGTTTAGCGAATATTGTATGATGGGTTTCTCTTTTAGCTCAAGCTGATAGTTGGTCTGTATACTGTCAAGCAGAACTTGTACCGATTCCTTGACCGAAGTCAAGCCATGAAGCTTCTGCAGCTTTGTCCATGCGGCATTTTTCTTCAGTACTGACGAAGGTTCTGGACCTATCAAGTCTTCCTTACTCAGAAGATGGTCATCTGGCATCGTGCCAGCTCGTCTTTCTTTACGCAGTCGCTTAGCTTGGCGCTCAGTAATCTGTGCGATCTTGTTCTGGACTTCGCGGGCATTACCAAAACCATCGCGGCCCCGACCACGGCCAATGCGTCGCGCAGTAATACGTACGTAAAGGCCATTCATACCGCCCTCGATCTTCATGCGTCCGGAGTACTTCTTATCGATGTACTGGCAGAAAATCTGTTGTAACTCGTGGTCCTCGTAGTCTTGGAATTCCATCCGAATTGGCACACGACTTGGTATGCCAGGATTGTGAGAGAAGAACGCTTCCATCTGCTTGTTGTAACCTGCTAGCACAAACACAACTTTGCCAGTCAGATTCTCAATCTCGGCAAGCAGGTAATCCAGCACTGCCTTGCCACCCGGACTATTTCCAGACACCAATTGATATGCCTCATCGATGAAGAACACGCCACCTCCTGCTTGGAGTATATCGCCAATGCGAGCTTTGCAAGCGGACACACCATCGTTTGCAAGAGCTGATCCGGAGCTTTCAACAAAATGGCCACCAGGAAGAGCTCCTACCTCAACTAAGAACTTGGAATAGTACCTAGCTACGGTCGTTTTTCCTGTTCCGGGATTGCCTAGCAGAGCGGCACCGAAACGCTCTCCCTTGAGCGATACGTTTTGTCGCACAACCGTATCAACCTTGGCCTTGATAGCGAGGAATTGCTGCTTAACAGTTTCTAACCCTATCATCGGTACTAGGGAATCGAGAGCTTCGTTTTCCGCACCCTCATATTTCTTCTGCCATTCCCAATCATCTCTAGCTTCGCTCCTATTCCGATCAGATCGAATCTGGCCCTGGTCCTGGTCCTGATTTTGATCTGGCGAGATGGCATCGGCATTGGATGTAGTCTTGCCACCGTGATTAGATGTCATGATGGGCACTGCCTTTTCACTTTGCAGTCCTGAAGTGTTGTTCGGTGGTGTCGCCATGGTCTTGGATATTGGAGATGCTCGGGTTGCTGGCTTTTCAGGATTTTGAACCCTCTTCTGCAGGTTGCGGAGATCTTGCTTCTTTTGCTCGAGCGCTTGCTGGCGATCTCTGTCCTCGGCCTGCTCTTTCAGGATGCGCTTCTGGTGTTGAATCTCTTCCTCAATCTCGACGAGCCGTATCGCGTATGCGCGTTGTTTAGCCTCTCGCTCTTTTTCTAACTCGTGGTCTCGTTGACGTTTCTTTTCGCGTGCTCGCACTTCAGCTTCGCATTTCCGACAATGTGCCGCTGCCTTGTCGTGGCACTTTCTTGTCGTCTTGTGGTTGTTAGGGCAAGACGAAGAGATGATAACTTTACAATCCATTCGCGAATGATCTTGCAATTGGTGACATCGATGGGGACAATTATGTAAGCCGCAGTTGAGTATTTTGCCACAATGCTCAGAACAGCCGCCATCCGGGCATACCTCGTCGAATTGCTCTTTCTCAGTCAGAAGTGCAGTTTTGTCAGGATGCTGCATGCATTTGACGGGAAAGCCATCGAAAACATAGCCATTTCGCTTCAATTGATCCATTAGCGGTACCCATACTTCCTTGCCTTTGCGACTGTTCATGAAAGTGTTTGCGTTACCAATCATGATTAAACCATTTCGCGCTCGCGACAATAACACGTTGACACGCTGAGGAGACGACATGAAACCGATATCACCATCACCGTTACTTCGCGTGAGGCATGCGATGACGATATCGCTCTCCTCTCCTTGGTAGTTATCAATAGTTGATATGCGAAGCTTACGCTTGGAGATTTTTGCGCTAGCTGGAGTGACCAAGCCCGCTTGAATCAGCTCGTGGGAATCCAAATCATTCAAGATGGGATCATTTTCCTTTGACAGAATGTTCATCAGTAGATACAGCTGGCCGAGGTAAGGCGTAAGTACAACGATCTCTTCTGTACCATAGCCCTGCTGACCAAGATATCGTACGCATTTCAACACCATTTCGGCCTCATACAAATTCTCCTTACTAGAATTTGCGCCACCATCACGGCGGTCGGCGATATTGACTGCGTTCAGCTCAGGACGCGAATGGGACACAAAGACGACGTTGCTTTGAAACCCACGAAGATCAGGCCGACCTTGAGTCTTCTCAGCATCTTCAAGCTCTGGGTAGGTGAGCGCTCTGATAAGGGACGAGATCTCAGGGCGCATACGATGCTACTTGCTGAGCGTAGTGTGAGGAACTCCACTGAGTACAAGACGCTCAAACAGGGAGACGTTCAGATTATAACCGTCGCCTTTCTCCACAGTTAACGCATAATTATTAACTTTAGGCCGCAGCTGCTTATGATCGCCAATCAGGATGAGTTGCTTCGTTGTCGGAGTCAAAGCTGTGAGGATATGACTCTCTAGAATCTTTCCGGCTTCTTCCACCAGAATGATTCCAGGTAATGCTTTTCGAATCTCGTTAGTATACATGGCAGCTGCGGTAGTAGTACACGCTATGACTCGTTTCTGGCTAAGCACGTGGAAGCTCTTCTGGCGGAATAATCGATCAATCTGGGTACGACACTTGTTGTACTTGTCGGCAAGCGTGCTAATTTCGGCGATCTGATCTTCAAGGATCGTCCTGTTCCACTGCGTTTGAAGTCCAAGGCGTATCTGCGGCGGGACATTCCAAATACGAGGATAATTTTGCATGGCATGATTGGCAAAGACGCCCGCGTCTTCACCCCTGACCCATCTTTTGACTAGATAGTATTTGTCGACTCGTTTGTTGTTCTTGCCCATTACTACCATGCCGTCTTCATTTGTGGGTACAGCAAACGCATCGAAGTATTCTGAATCGTCAGAAAACTCTAAGAATTCGAGAAGCATCTGTTCGCTGAGTCGTGTAGAGGCAAACGATGACATCCTACCGATTAAGGCGTCACGATAAGATTCCGCTTCCATTTTTTGGTCCTGTATCATTGCCCATGTTTCATGAGTCATCTTATAGTCGTTTGGTTGTAGTCTGATGTTAAGTGCACGAGTATTGTCATTCGACTTTGATCCTAGCCGCACGATTGAACTAGCTGGAATGCCTGCATTCTGAATGTCTTCTAGGAACTGATCTAGAGCATGATTCGTATATGTCAGGATAAGCATAGTTTCATTGGTACGATCGTGCAAGATCTTTGCGATAAGTGCTCCGATGAAACTTTTGCCGGTGCCTGGAGGGCCTTGGATAAGGCTGAGTCTCTTCAGTAGACCAGTAAGCAGTGAATCTGCCTGGGCCCGATCCAGTCTGATTGATTGAATGCTCCCAATAATTTCTCGGACGTCTTCTTCCCAGTGATCGCGGATAGCGTTGATGGTCTTGGTCGGCTGAATGCCAGAGACGGCTTCGGCAGAACCTGGGGTAAGGTCAAGGAGCTGGTCCTCGAGTGGCAGCTCGGTCAAAGACTGGAGACATTCAAGGATAGGCTCATACGCAAATACTGCAGTATCCACTTGCACGAAACTAAGATCCGCCGCAAGCTTACATGCCATTAACACTTTGCCAAATGAGCTGGCGTCGGCGACTCGTAGCGCGACGATAGGAGGTTCTCGAGTAAGGAGGTCTTCATCGCGGTCCACAGTTGCAAACGCAACAATTCTGCCGTTGCTGATTAGGCAGCCGAGAGACTGGTGCTTTAGCACATTCTTGTTGGCAGCGAGGTACTTCTTGCGATCAGCTGGATTAACATTGCGCAGCTGTGGAATACCCTCCGGGCAAGCCAGTTTTAGAGAGCAAAGCTTGCGTTTCGTTTCCGGTCCGCAGTCGATACCGGCATACTTCAGATGTTCGAGGACTATCTTTCGTCGGCCTTTTTTCTGGCCATTAGCGATTTGGAAATCGTTTCGTAGCTCACCGAGGAGATCCTCGCGAAGCAGGCGAAATTGATTGTCGACATGGGTTAAACCGCGGCTCGCCGTGGCAACCGATGCGATTGAGTCCGCCCGTCTGTAGAATGGATGCTCACAAGATGCGAACTCGTCCGGTGTTGGTAGGAGCTTGATTTTATGAATTTGCGCAAAGTCGTTGTCGTGTCGCCCGCCCGGGCCATCAGCGGACTTATCGCATGTGCTGTCCAGGACGTGCTTAATTTTATGGCCGATGTTGCGCACATCCAGAGAGTCTGAATTTATGAAAGATGCATTGTCAGTGATGCGCCCTGCAACATCTCGTACGTCTGGGACATGCTCGGAGCGGCTGTACAACAGCTCGTGTAGCAGCCACGCGAGTGCACGAGTGCCGTCGCTGGAGAGCACGCGAGTATCGTGCCCTTCAATGAGTGTGTTCCAAAATGTGGGAGGTTGCACGATCCGCTCAACAATACGCTGCAGAAACTGCCCGCCGTAGAGTTGCTTGACAGATGGATTGGAAAAGTGCAAGATTGTCGAAGTTGCCAGGCCATTGACGAAGTCCCAATCACCGGAGACATGACGTCTAAACGAGCTCCCCAATGCGTCCAACCCCGCTGAAGAAGCAATCAAACATTCCACACACTTAGAAGCGTCCTCTTGAGAACACAACGACTCTAAAAATCGATTACTATCACCCGCCGTGTTGATCTGGCGATGGCCGTGGATTATCGCGTTGAAGAGCCTAGTCAGCCCTACGGCTCGCTTCGCTGCCGCCTCTTGGTCCGCCATGTATGAGTGTTGTAAAGTATAAGGTACGGACTGTCAACAAAGGGTGAAATATGTGAAGATTCTAATATCGCTCTACAGCAGAAATTTTTGGCCCTTTTGAACTTTTGGAATGGCACCCAAACAGCAGGTTGTGTGACTATTGCCTGATAACGGGCTGTGCAAATGATTGGAAGACAGTCACAGTTGCTATGCGGCACTGCATCATCTGGGGGCTACGACGAATTGAGGCCTACCAGACATGCATTGTGCCACCTTGTCATTTCAGGCAGCATCGCCTACTTGAAGTCGGGGTATCGCATTCTGTCCGAAGAAACCCTCCCTCAGCCTTGTATTCTTCATCTTGCCCCATTAAACCACTGAACCTTGTGCCGCAGCGCCTTCCATGGCTTCATCTTCAGGCAGTAGTAGAGGTGGCTTTGCCTCACGGAGAGGGCGAGGTCGCGGCGGAGGAGCTTCATTCTTCACCAAGACCAGGGAGCTGATAAAACCCGACCTCGAGAAATACCCGCTCGGAGGCCTTGTCAAAGCGTTTCACAGCTCAGATTTGAGCTTGGAAAAAATCGATGTAGCAAAGATAGTTGACTGCCAGTATGTTGCTTCGTACAATTGGCTCAACGATGCAGTACCTACTATCGTCATACCAGGTAATTTGTCTTCCTTTGAGTACCAGTTCGAATTAACCAGTTCAGGCAAACCTCCTCTATGGACACCACTTCAGGAACCACATCGTTTGAAGGAAGACAGTGGACAGTACTTCCGTGACCCCAATGCCGCTAAATATCCCGACTATCCAATGGCACCAGTCGTGCATGCCGTTGTGGAGGCCAACCCCGAGATTGACACTGCGAACACCGACCTCTTCGCATGTGGGAGCACTCTCGGCAACCTCCTACGATTCGCTCGCGGTATCGACAAAGCTTTCCGTTTCAACGTCGAGGTCATCAGCGAGACTGTGTTCTTCATACGAAAGGAAAATGACCCTAAAGAGGTCATCAAAGATGTCAGAGGCTTTGGCCATACATTTCCAGAGGCATACACCACTTGGGAGCATAGCGTTAAAGGCTCAGAAACTCATCAACGCATCATACAATATGCGTTTGGAGGCTTAAATTGTCTTGTACGCTTCGAGAGCGATGGCTACATTCGAGAGGCTTCAGCAGTGAGTGATACTACTCCCGCAAAGGCTGCTGGGGGTCAAGATGATCTTCTCCAAGCGTTTCAAGGTGCAGCAATCAGCCAGCCATTCCATAACACGATGAGCAAACCTGGCTTGTTGAAGATCAAAAATGGTGGGTCTATCGTACCACAGCACTCTATATTCGACCTAAAAACGCGGTCACGCAGAAACGACATCGATATGAGCGACATTTATCCTACACTCTGGATCAAACAAATACCAAACTTCATTGTCGCCTATCACGACGGCCGTGGTCTCTTTGAAGACGTCCGGGTGCAAGATGTCAAAGGCGGTGTGGAAGCCTGGGCCAGAGATAATGAGGCCGGCATTCGCCGCTTTGCCACCCTTCTTGATAAGGTCGTTGACATCGCCAGGTGCCATGCGAACAAGTTGCTCGAAGTGTATTGTCCTGGGAAGGATCGCTTGGAGATCCGATTCCAGCACGGAGATGGCGTGCATGCGTTGCCTGTGGACTTGTTAGACCTCTGGGAAAAGATGGGTGTCGCCTCTACTCAAAGTGGTGCTTCGGACGAATTGGACCACAGCGACGACGGCAGCATCGGCTTCGATGATAAGTATGGTTTGTACGCTGACTCGGACGATTCATCTTTCGAGCCAGACTACACTGCTTGTTCCGCTCACGATTGTGGTTACTGTGGGAAGTGCACGTATTGAGGGGTCTACATTACGTTACTGCAATTTCACTGCGTTCTTATGAGGAATAGAGGTTTAGGGAAAATGATTCGTAGTTTCTTCACAGATTGCAAGGTATTTCGAGATTTCTTACGCAATAGTGTGGAGGAGTGTTCAGATGTATCTAGTGATGAATTCAGAGAAAAGAAAATGAGTTTCGAGCTAAATCCCTGCTGATACTATCAGTCAGGTAAGATCAAATTCTTAAGCATTTATAACATTAAGAGCCTTCGATGGTGATACACGCACATTATATCTTCAACCGCAAGACACCGTCCTCAGGTGCCAGGAGTATATTAAAGATATTTATGGAGAGTGGGATAATCACACGAGTATAGTATACGAAGGGAAACATATGCACGGCAAACGTAACTTCTTAAGGTGAATTAGCTGGTATGATTAGTCGAAATAGGCTAAGATTCGGTCAAGACAAACTTCTTTCAGATTACAACATAGTACCGGTGAGTAGCGAAAGCCTGTGCTGGTGGACCTCATAGCAAACTTCACTACCATCACTGTGACCAAATCACTAAGAATAGCTGAATACTTGGGATCAATCTCTATCATTCAACCGAGCTAAAGGACACGTGACTTCTGTTCGAGGCAAGACCAAGATAGGGGCTTGCGTTAATTGAGCAACTATAAAGAAGGAAAAAGATGGTATACACATGGTCTAATCGCATCATGTGATAGATCTTTGGACAAGCGATGTAACTATTGACAATGGGCCTTAAAGATCGCATGCCGTACATATCGCTTGAAAAAGAGGCATTAATGGCCCAATGAGGCCTTCAGAGCCGCTTCACGGGAGGTAGATGCAGGATCCATGTACGGCCTCTCGCCCACGCCAACCGCTCTATTTCCAAACCTTTTCCCAAGGTGATCATAGTCCCAGGTAGCGCAATGGAAGGTGCTTCGGTTGTCCCAAATGGCTAGACCAAAAATATCAGGCCCGAGTCTTGACGCAAGGGTTCAAGTATGGTAATCACTTACCAAGGTCGTTCGGGAAAAGCCACCGATGTCTGACCTGCAAATCGTGATTTTGCGTCAGTATTCGCATGAGCCATTTAAGAAGCATCTCGCTCTCCTCATCCGCCACCCCGTTGATACGTTGGGTATGTTGGCCAATCGAGAAGACGGACTTCCATCCGGTTACTGGGTTGGTCCTGATGACCGGGTGTTCGGCTTTCAAGGACGTTCCAACATTCTCTGGCGACCCTCTTTCCTGTGAATATACAGAGAAGCCCCCATCTGCAGCAATCTTTTCCAAGCTCTAGATTAGAAGTTTAGACTCGGACTTTCTAATTCTAAGAATGTACTCACTGGACTAGCACACGTAGCAGTAAGAGTTTCTAGAAACCTCTGCATTGGCTCTGAAATGCGGTCATAGATCTGACCAGTATTAGTATAGAAGATGATAAGGGATGGGCAATTAGCTACATACATCGTACCCTGAAGCAAATAATGTATCTAAACGAAACCTTAGTACAATAATAAAAGCTTGATAAGAAAGGAAGTCATAGTGTACCTCCACCTGTCAGAGGAAGCTCAGTGAGCCGAAGACTAGAATAATCGGCCGGTATCGGCTCAAAAGCAAGATCACTGTGCCAATTGTTGTGCGATTGCTTCTTCTTTCGTTGTACCTCACCAGAATAGAAAGATTTCCGATCTTCCGAGCTGATAGTGCTAATTTCGTTGTCATCTCCTCCATCTTTCCTTTCAGAATTGAAAATGGGATGAACGTGTAACTTTGAACTACTGGGCCTTCCTGAAAGCTCACCAAGCCGCAGAATGAGTACCTTCTGGAGGTCATTGGTAAGGTTATCCTGGGCACGGAAAACAACAACACCTCGTTGAGAGACTTTGTTATGTATTTGTGTTAGATAGATCTTTATTTAAAAGAGAAGACCTACTGGTGATTGCTAAATCCCTAAGCAGTTCATCAGCTTTCGGGTCATTCATCCAGTCGACAACGTTAGTTCTCGGAAACTCTTTCCCGATAACTGGTGTTATATCAAAAGACTCATAATTGTTCAGAATTCCAGAAAGCTCAAGAGCCGGCTTAAAATTCTTGGAAACAATATTACGTCCCACTGCTGGGGTTAGAGCAGAGACTTGGTGGTTTTGACTCATGATGGAAGATATGATGGCCTTTGGCTTCTATAGACGAAGTACCGTATAGGTGGCGATGTATTGAAATGGACTTGGAGTGACTGTATCAAAGATCTGTAAAGGAAAAGAGAGGGCCTCGGAGTGTCCAACAGGTGAATCTATATACAAGCAAACTCTACATCGAATACCTTCCTAGTGACCCCTCTTCTGGGCATCGTCCTCACCTCATGATCGACATTCCATTTTAGTTGATATTGCAAACAATACACTAAGTATGCATAAAAGAGGAGAGATATGCACAGAAGAGGGGCTATTAAGGATGTGTTGCTGTATATATCAGAGAAGGATGCAGTAAAACAGGGCAGGTAGATGTCAAGTAGCAGGCTAATAAGTGTCAAGGATCCGTAAAAGATATAATGTATGTACGTCAGAGGGGTTCCCAACAAGGTGTTAATGCATATAGCAGACCTGAATACAGTATCACAAACTGGATAGGCGGATTGTGCAATGAATCAATAAAACTAGAGAGTGCCAAGCACTTATACAAGAGGCAAGATGTGCATACAAGAGGGGGTTGCCAAGAAGGCGTTAATACACATAATACAATCACATGCAGTAGGACAAGTTAGGTAGAGGTTACAAAGAATTAGTAAAGTAATAAAGTGCCAAGCATGCGTGTAAGAGTGGATGGATGCATTCAAGAGGGGTTGCCTAGATCCTTCAAAGGAATAGCTACCTGGGTACAGCTCTGATGGAAGTGTTCTGGTGACCAGAATGCGCAAGCACATCATAGCTCTGTTGGGCTAGCTAGATATAGCATCTAGAGTTATTTTCTGAAGCGGAACTCAGAGGGTCCTGGCGCGTTATGTGGCAATAGCAAGTTAATGTCCTTTGATACACTATTCAAGCCTGAAATTGTATATAATCTTACTCTGGGGACCTTTGCTTTCCAACCAAGCTAAGCAATACTACTAGGTATTATTTCTACAGTCGAAGGTCCTTTAAGCTTCCTCTCTTTCTGATTATTGCTAGTACATGCTAATAATTTCAGAACTTCGGTGTTAAATCATGGCTGAAATTGATAACGAGAACGTTCCAGTTAGGTTTCTGCTCATTGGCCTCGGTCCGCACGCGAAGAGGACCTATTTACCACATCTGAAGGCATTCGAAGCGGAAGGCAGAGCCGTTCTCGTCGCTGCTGTTGATGTTCTTGAAAATCAGCAGTCAATCACCGAATATCAGCAAAAGACCTGCCCGAACATAGAGCTCCATTTCGTCCCGTTCTTTACCACCGAGATGCCAACGTATGTGATGCGGAAGTTGAAACACCTCGCCATTCGTCTTCGTGTTTCATTTGCTATAATAGCTACTGAGCCACAGGCTCATGTAGCTTATGGGCTGTGGGCTCTTTCTGCTGGCCTGAACATTATCATGGACAAACCTATTTCTACACGCCGAGACGTTTGTACAAACTTTGAAGAGGCGTATGGAATTGCGGACGATTTCACAAAACTACTGAATGCTTACTCGAAACTCCAGCAGCTGAAAAAGACGTGTTTTCTCGTTAACAGTCATCGGCGGTACCATCCAGGTTTCCAATCTACCTCGAAAATGATAAGAGAGATTCAGGAGAAGACCGGATGCCCCGTGACAAATATAATCACGACGCATTGTGACGGGCAATGGCGTATGCCAGCAGAGATTGTTGATCAGCGTTATCATACGTACAATCTGGGTTATGGAAAGGTCTCGCATAGCGGATATCATTTCCTCGATACTGTCTACCAGTTTGTAAAAGCTGGACTCAGCGAGGGAAAAGAACCAGATCGGATTGAAGTCGTCAGCA
Source organism: Shiraia sp. slf14 (assembly GCA_000498155.1). Taxonomy (NCBI): domain Eukaryota; kingdom Fungi; phylum Ascomycota; class Dothideomycetes; order Pleosporales; family Shiraiaceae; genus Shiraia; species Shiraia sp. slf14. The sequence goes on from AXZN01000005.1 coordinate 20,638, forward strand.
GCTTTGTCCAGCCAAATGGGTTTCTGATGCAACTGAACACTCGCGACTATCAGAAGCTATTCGGAGCTGAAGAATACGGAGAAGCATGCAAGTATTCAGACCAAGAATTGAAAGAGCTGTTTGCTTCGTTTGGGGAGATCGATGCTTCAATTCAGCTTTCTTTTATACGAGAGAGAGAAACTATCGCTCTCGCCCAAATCAACCTCCAACACAATGGTTTTGCCCGACGTCATTGGCTGTTACCGCCAGCAGATCTGTATAAGGGAAACGGCCGTGTTAAGCACGAGATGCACGAGATTAAGAGCGGTCCCTTCCAGACTGTGGTCATCAATTCGAAGCAGGCCAATGATAAACATGATCGCTCGCGTCCTAGTGATGCATCGCTCGGTAGCGACAATCATTTCGAGATCCAAGTTTTCCGAAACTGCGATATGCTGAATGAGCCTGAGCCCCTTCGGACATTAACTGTCAATGACATCGATCAAGCATACGAAGCAAAGACGCCGGGGCTTTTGTCTGAAAACGTGAAGCGTGGGATTTTAGAAGAAGCCATCGATTTCGCCGAACGAGACAAAAATGTCTGTGATTTAAAGTCTAGCCTTGTGGATCACAGTATCCCCGTTCATATCATGAGCGCGATATACATATCCCATATTCGTAGAAAGGCAGGATTGGATCCAGTAGTGGCCATAGATGTGAATTATCAAAACGGTACGTCTTGGAAGGCTTACATCGAGAAGAGTACTAATACACAAAGAAGAAGTGCCCGAGGCATCAATCGTATGTTGCCCAGAACGCTGCCCATGAACTTCACAAGTAGAGGCTATCGAGGTGTTGATTGAGTACCTAGATCGTAAAAGCTGAAGCCAGGGGGAAGGTGAAGTTTTATTTCCGGAAACTACTAAATAGCAAAATGGGAATTAACATGGGTGTGTCGCAAAAAGACTGCCCAGACGGCTCACTTGTGTACGCATTTGCTACTTGACTGTTCTCTCTTACAATGGCTGCATCAATCAACAGACCTGTTCAAACACTGTTCTCCTCTCAAAACCATAACTACAGGAGAGAGATGTTAGAATCCCTAATACTGCATACAACCATGGAAGCCGGAATTAAGAATATAGTTAGGAGAACTTCAGCAGCACAAAGTATCCTTGGCAACGTAGTATTAATTTATATAAAATTAAGCGATATACTATAAAGTTTCGCGTAGATGTAGGCTAACTATTACAAATCTTTTATTTTAATAGTTATTCGTAAGTTACATTTGGAAATATGTGTTTGCTTATTTCTGACTAATTCGGTCGTACGAGCGAAACTGTTAAGAGCACAAGGCATCAACGTATCGATGACGATTCCGCCCCGCTGGAGCCAAAAGACCGTAAGCACTAGCGCGGGGAACCAGCTACAGTGATGCCGTGGTTCCTTGAAGTTCGCTTAAAGTTGCTGATCATGCAATGCGCTCTACGATGCGTTCCTTCTACCCCCTCACGGTATTACAGGTATCATCGAAGTTCATTATCCAAGTGTTTGGCGCCCTACAGCAATACAGGCGGAGCTTGCCCCGCCCCGCATATCACAGTAGGTTTAGCGTTCGCTGCAGATAAGCCCAACATTAAGCTTTACTGCACTTTTGCATGCCCTGGCCGACGGACGAAATGCCTCCGCAAATGTACCCACATATATCCAATTTTGCGGAAATAACTTGCTCAAGTTAGGGAACATTGATGGCTGCAGTACTTAGGCAAAATACAAGCGACGTTGTAGCATTGGGTTGCAAAGGTGACGGGGCGTATGGCCGCAATTCGCAACACATATCCTCGTCTCACCGCTTTTACATACATTCCTTTATGTTTCATTGCTTGCAGGAAGTGGATCATTGAACTAAGAATGCTGATGTCTCTTGATCTGAGGCTGCAAGTGGTTGTTTATCCTAAACGAAAAACACGACATGGAAAGTAACAATGAGCGATTCCGCGCCCGTAACAACCACCAACCTAAATCATTGTTTTTTAATGGATGAGACAGGAGATCCGCAGCCAGCGAATACGGCAACTTTTGATACGGCAACACGCAGTCGTTTTCGGATAATTATGATAATGATTGGCCTATGTGTAAGCGTCCTGACTGCTCAATATATAGTTGACTAACGGGTACATATTTGCACAAGTAGGCTGCTGTGTTCCTCGCCGCTCTCAACCAAACCGTCGTGGCGACAGCAATCCCCACGATAAGCAAAGACTTACCATCTTCTGGATATGTGTGGATCAGCGCTGCCTACCTTCTTGCTAACGCTGTTGCGGCCCCGATATGGTCGAAGTTATCCGATATTTGGGGTAGAAAGCTGATTCTGCTTACCGCTATTGCTTTTTATTTTGTATTCTCAATCATCTGTGCAGTCGCTCAAAGCATGCAGATGCTTATTGTCGGACGCTCCTTTCAAGGCACTGCCGGCGGAGGTTTAGTACAGATTGTGTACATCACCATATCAGACATGTTCAGCATGCGTGCTAGACCATTTTACCTAGGGCTGCTACAGACAATGTGGGCTACGGCAGGTGGTCTTGGCCCCGTCGTTGGAGGTATGCTCGCAGAGTATGCATCGTGGCGATGGATATTTTGGATTAATCTCCCTATCTCATTCATAACGTTCTTCATACTATGGGCATTCTTAGACGTTCATAACCCCAAGACGGGACTGTTACCAGGACTACAGGCTATAGATTGGTATGGCCTCATTTCTCTACTCGTTTCCATGGTCGCTGTACTCTTGGGCCTAAATTTTGGGGGCAATCTATCCCCATGGAGCTCGCCTTTAGTCATCAGCCTTTTAGTCTCTGGTGCAATTATGGCTATGGTTTTTATCCTTTGGGAGAGGAAGGCTCGGCTGCCTCTAGTACCACTGCATTTGTTTCGAGCAATGTCAAATGTCGGGGTTCTTATTGTGGGGTTTTCCCATGATTGGGTATGTTTGTTGTCTTATTCGGTGCCTTCAATCTATCAAGGCACGACATCTGCTAACTCTCAGGCAACTTTCAGGTGGTGTTTTCTATTGAGTTTTATCTCCCTCTTTACTTCCAAGCGATCAAGAACGCATCTCCACTCCGATCCGGATACCTTATTATACCGGTCACCCTCACTCAAGCATTCGTTGCGATAGCTGCAGGCGTCATCATCAACAGAACCGGCCGCTATTTAGAGCTGATCTGGTTCGGTGTCGTGATATTGACACTTGGTAACGGGCTCTATATCAACCTGAAAGTAGCATCACCGCTGGGTAGCATCATAGCATTTCAGATCATCGCCGCGACTGGAGCGGGCCTCCTCTTTCAGCCTCCTCTTATAGCACTCCAAGCCCTAGTCCCCCCGCATAAGACAGCAGCTGCAACAGCTACTCTTGGATTAATAAGGAATCTTTCGACTAGTATTGCAATAGTTGTGGGAAGGGGCGTCCTCTCAAGTGGAATGAATGCTCAAAAGTCCAAGTTACTCAAAGATGGATTATCAGAGGATTTAGCAGACGGTTTAACCGGCTCCTCTGCTGCAGCGAATATTATGCTCATCAATACAATCTCAAATCAGGAATTGCAGGCCACCGTTAAGGAATCATTTGCAAATTCTCTTCGAGGTGTGTGGATCCTTTGTACTTGCATATCTTCGTGCGCAATTATTGCAAGTGCGTTTATATCCAAACAGGTATTAAACAATACACACGAAGAGGTTATAACAGGCTTAGAGAATATGTAGACTTGGGTGTTATTCCTAAGAGTTAGACTATAATATTAACTAAGTAACCTAAACGCTCTTCTAATAGTCACGTGGTACTGCACCAACTGATGAGCCTATCGCTTCATGTATTCAAGTCCGTACTTCCAAAGTTTAACACTAGAGATAACTTAATACGTTAAGAAACCCCAACTACTTACAAGAACACAAAGCAAGTGTCGGCACCTGTGAAAAAGATTGACCAACTAGCGCTTGAGAAAAAAATCGAACGGTTGTCACTGAAATCATTTCAATCTTTATGGGTGCAGGCAGCAGTTTTGATTATGAGTGCTTTAAAAACAGGTCTCACCTCTCTGACGATCCGTAGATATGCCTCCTTGGATTGGTCCTCTCCAATCGCGTGTATAGGCCATGGTTATGCTGTGTAGCCTCAGGCAAGCACTGTTGCAGATCTAAACCGTATGTTCGAGGAGATTACGAGGTCTACATCGAATGGATTGAAGCTTATATCGTCTCAGTTTGGGTTTATCCATACAAGAGCCGCTATATTCAAAGATTCATATAGCGCCGGACAGATACCTATGTTCGTTTTGGACGATTCGATGACAGTCTTCATAAAATATCTCAATGCGAAAATAGCCAAACTACGCCTTCAGCCACAAGACACCGTTTTCAAATGCAAGCAGTATGTCGAGGAGTTGGATGGAATACCAATTGATTAAATTACCAAGGCAACTTCAAGATGGTGAGTCACTAAAACAAAGATAAAGGATCAAAATTAAACGTAAATCGAATCGAGGTCGACTCATGTTAAATTACGTCATTTTACCGGTGAGTGGCTATGTTGTATACGACGTTGTCCAAGTTCAATCTTTCATAGAGTATATAGAATGAAACGATATTTGCAGTACTCCGTGTTCGGGGTGGTGGAGTGGATCCAACACGCGTCCCGATTGATAGAGTGCTGGTCTTACAAGGTGAAGTTTACAATGTAATGGAGTTGAAAGAAAACATTTTTCATGTGCTATCGATTCCTCTAAACCTGCAGGACTATGGTCTACCTGAAGGTAAGTCTTCCATATTAGCATGCATCTTCTCTGCAATACTTAATCATGTAAGCCTCACAGTGTGACTAACAATTTTATAAATCAGACGACCCTTGAAAGCGGTCTTACACTAAATCTTCGTATCCGCGATCTAGAACCTGTCACTCTCAGTATTGGACCGGGCGGTAGTATTAGTCAAGAGATTCATACCGATACGTCGAATCCGCGACTTTGGGATGTCGCAAATTCCAGAATCCTCGACGTCCACATTGTAAACTCGAATGAGTTCGAGTCAATAACGGGCTTTAAAGTACCGGAGTCATCGGTGGCTGGGGAAGAGCCTCTGGAAATGCGCAATTCTTCCGATTTAATTCCGTAAACAGAATTAACACTGCTGGAACCCGATCAGACAGTGCCATGGTTCCAGCGTTGAATTTCTATTGTAATGGATTGCAGGGCAACTTCATGCTTTTATAAGAATGATAAGATCACAAATTGATTATCGAGTCATTAGGGAATGTGGCTTTGACTAATTGATCTATTGCTGTGGGTACACAATACATGGTATGCAGTGGCTGATAACATGCATCTCCTTCATCAACCTTACTAGTTTCGAACCACATCGTCCGCATCTGTGCTGAGACTTATTTCTGTGTCTGCTTGCAGCTCTTCTAGTCGCTGCTTCAGATAGCCACCAAGCACAGTATATCCATCGCTGCCAAGAACAACCCTTAAAGGAGGCGCCTCCCGCTGCGAAATCTCGTATATGGCTTTGGCGCCTTTAGCTGGATCTCCTGGTTGAACCTCATGCAACATATCGAGATGCGCCTTGACCTTCTTCATATCATACGAGGATGTGGCAGAGTTGGTGTAAGTCATCGAACGAGTGAAGAAGTCGGTTCTATTCAATAGTTACTCTCCGCGTCTTAATTTCATATGTGTACAGGGTGCAACGCCGCGATGGCGTTGATATTGATGTCATAGTAATGAAGAAACTCAAAAGTGTAAGAGATGATGACTTACCGAAAGCCGCCAGGCTCGATGCAAGTGAATTTGATTCCCCAGGCCGGGTCAACCTCCTGGCTAACTGCCTCCGTGAATCCTTCAATGGCAAACTTGGATGCACTGTACATGGACATCCACGGGAAGCCAATCCTGCCAGCAACGCTCGTGACTTGCATGATGATACCTCCCTTCGGCTCCTGCTCGCGCATAGTCTTCATTGCAGCTTTAGTGCAAAGTAGCAAGCCGGTGAAGTTGACATTCATTTGCCGATGGATGTCAGCGTCGGTCAGATCCTCGAACGGGCCACTGAGGCCATATCCGCCATTGTTTACAACAACATCTACACGCCCGAACTTTGCAATCGCATCGGAAAAGCTTGAATCGATAGATGCAGCATCTTCAAGGTCCAACTTGGCCGTTGCGAAGTTGTCTTTGTTTGTATTCTTGAATTGGAGCGTGGAGGGATTGCGAGCAGTTGCAAACACGTAGTCACCGCCGTCGAGGATGTGTTGGACAAGGTTTGCTCCAAGTCCAGCGGACGAACCTGTGATGAAGAACACTCGAGGCATGTTTGATAAAGAACTGTGGATGACTGTCAAAAGGCTGGCTGCTTTGCTCGCTGATGCGAGGCCATTGCGTCTAGATAAAGCGATTTGCGAGGTGCCTTGTGCGCAAATAATCCTTCCCAACTATTCCCAAATGCGGGAGAAATTTGGGTCTGGTTTACAAATGAGCGAGCGTATGGCAGCAATGCCGAAGGACTTCCCATCTTTGAAGTCATGAACATGTTTTGAGGAAAGAAAAGCGGTATCTGCTCTGATAAGATTACAAAGCTGCAATTTCTAAGCAGTGAAGCACGATCGTTAACCAGAAGTTTCAAGCACGTGATTAAGGTCATACGCCCTCGAGCTGCTCATCAATTTAACCTTTGAGCTAGCATGAATCGTGGTTGTTACACTAGAACGCCCTTACGCAAGGTTTCGAAGCTTGTTTTGTGTAGAACAGGTGTTCCTTTCGTTAGGCGTGCCGCCTTGCGCCCCCAAAACCGAGACGTGGGGCTGGCACTGGTTCACGAACTTGATGTACACTAAATTAGTAGGCGACATCGCACGCGTCTTATTACATTGACTATAACGAGAATATGAAATTGTGGATGCTGACGCTCTACTGGAAGATGTTCCAAAATTCAACTTAGGTGGCAGTACCAGTGCATAATTAAAGGGAAACACTTATTAGTTGACTATGTTACTTGATGGTGAAAAATCTATGAAGCGAAGAAGTGGTTGATCGCAAATTTCCCGCCTTGATTTAACCCTCTGTAAATCGACTGAAGACCTCCTTTTGCGCAACAGCAAACTCACTCTCAATAACGTCCCTGATTTGCTCACTTCGTACGACTGGGTTACAAGCGTAATCTTTAGCACAATACAAGAAACCGTGATGGTACCCTTCAACGGGATCATTATTCAGCGGCCCATCTCCTTTCTCGAATTTGAAAGCCCACAAAAGCTTTGCGATACCAATGAGCATGTTGCGCTCGGCTAAATGGATACCGGGACAGATCCTCCGCCCAACTCCGTACCCGTAGTGATCGCGCGCTTCATAAGCGCCCGGGACGTACTCAGGAGCCAGCAATTGGTGTTCGGCGAATCTTTCCGGAATGAATTTGTAGGGGTCGTGGGGCTGGTCTGGGTCCATGTGCATCCCCCACGTGTTGATAACGACCATTGTACCCTTGGGGAGCAGCTTCCCATCAATCCAATCATCTGTGATTATTGATTAGCGTCAGAGCGGTGAAAGGTTGTCGCATGTGCTAACCTTCACCCAATGCATGCGGGAAGCAAAGGGGGAGAATGGGTCGCCAGCGATGACCCTCTTTTACAATCATGTTGATATATGGCAAGTCTTTCATGTCCTCCCAAACTGGGGAGCGACCATGCCCAACGACCCTATCGATCTCCTCGTGGGCCTTACGTTGGACTTCGGGGTTTTCAATAAGTGCTTGGACAATGGCAATTGTCAAACTTGAACTAGTGTCCGAGCCCCCTTCCATGAGAACACCTCCAATGAATTGTAACTGATGCCTTGGTAATTCATTCTTCTCTTGGCCATCGATCACGCGGTCCATGAAGCTGTCAAGGTTCTGGCCAGCCTCTCGCCTCTTCTCAACTTTGACAAGGTTATCAATATATAGATTCTCCATTTGGCGGCCGATGGCGCGGGCTCGCGTGGCATAATTGCCGAAGATCCATTCGGGAATCATTTTCAAGACGGGGAATATATCTACAGGGGGTGTTGCACCTGTGGTTTTGTTAGCTACTCTGGGGTTCCAAAATGCTTCGCAGTTAGGATTCCGAACCTTGCTCCATGATTTGAGACCACTCCTCCATGAGCTTGTATAGGCGTTGCATGTTACTGCTCTGATGGTTGGCCGTGCGGATTCCGTACACTAGAGAGGTTTAGCATGGAGAGTCAGATATCAAAGAGCTGCGATCGCTTACCGATCGAGTTTGTAATGCTGTTGCTGTATCGTTTAGGGTGTAGCATATGCTCTTGGGGTGCCAAAAGATAGTCCCTAACCATCTGGATCGCTTCTGCATTGACAACGTTGACATGATGGCTGTCCACCATGGATTCCATAAGGTGCTGATGTACCAAGCGACGAAACAGGCGCCATTTATTGCCATAGTGCATCACCAGAAGGTGATCGCCTTTGGTTATGAGCTCGTGGGAGACGTATGAGTGAGGCCTATGGCTATATATGGCGCTCTTGCGGTCGATAACTTCTTTGACGAGGCGACGATCGGTTATAACCGCCATGTTGGCGTTGCCGACCTTGAGCATGTACAGCTTTCCATACTGCTTGGCCCATTCAGTGAATCTGCACAGCGTTAATCCAGCTGATAGCGTGGGGTGTGAATAACAGCCATACTGTATATGTGTGTAAGATCCTGGGATTTGGTGCGCATTACCGATAAATGGCAACGTGGGAGGCCCTGAGTTACAAGTTAACGGTGAGATGAGTGAGTGAGAAATCCTACGCTTATCCTACCTGGGGGCATATGCTTAGTGCGATGGCCATACAAGAGCGCGATACGGATTAGCAGACCCAGCACGATGGCTGCACCCGCCCCAAGCACTATAACGTTGTGTTCAGGCATGTTTTGATTTCCTACTTCCACTCGAAAGATCTTTGGGGACGGTCTCGCTGTAATAAAGGCTTTTCAGTTTTCATTGTCCGGTTAGTAATAAAGCTGCTTTTTGCGAAAACGAAATACGACGGCCGCAAGTGTTGCGAGGCTGCATCGTCTGCACCATGTCGTAGTATGTGCAACAAAGAGCCCCGCTCGGAATAGGGGCGGGGTGCCCAATACGAACAACACGAAGCGAAGTGTAGACTAAGTTCACCTTCGGAGTCCAAAACGGGCCAAGAGCAGCATGCGAAGTAGGCTAGGCTTAGTGTGGGCAAGAGCATATGGGCAGAGTCAAATTTGTAATGGCAGTCTTAGAACGTTTTAATGCACAAGTTTTGATAGTCTACTCTTGAAATGTCTATTACAGAAAGGCAAAACCGTCTACCCAATGCCGCTAGAGAAACCTGCAGATCTAATCGCCGTCTCAGTTCTTGGAAAACAATGCCAATGCTGCTGTTGTGGTGCTATTGTTCGCATTTTGCCCGTCAACGTCATGCTCGTCAAATAGTGACGAGAACTTAAGAATTGCATCTCGGGGTGCGTTCGGGAAATCGCTTCCAAACAACACATGGCCGGGCTTTGCGAATTCTGTCAAGGCGCTAAATGTTGGTCCACCAGAGCTGAGTGCAGTGTCAAAATAGAACTCCTTTGCCTCATCCAAAAGCTCTTGTCGAGTGCGCTTAGACCCATCTGGCATACATGGGAGCATAGTTGCCGCGCGATAAATGAGGTAGGGGAGTGTGCCTCCAGCATGCGAAAGAATCACCTTGCATCCGGAGTGCTGTCGGAGGCGGCCACTCGTGATCAGATCCATCGCTGTGCGGCCCGTTTCATGTGGGTAGTCAAACATGGGTTGGGGAAGCAGATTGTTGATGAGGTTGGTGTCCTGAGGATGGGTTGGGTGCACAAAGACTACAGCCTTGCGTCGGCTAAGTTCCGCCCACACAGGCTCAAACGCCTCGTGACCCAGATAGTTGTTTCCTTGGCCATAGCGAGTGAATATCACAACTCCATCAGCACGGAGTTCGTCGAGGGCATAGCGTATCTCTTCTATCGCAAGCTGGGTGTCAAAGAGAGACGGTAGACTGGCGAAGAATCCGTATTGCGTAGGATGAGCATCTCGGACGGCAGCCCCAGCTTCATTGCATTCTCTTGCTAGTTTCGCAGCAGCTGAGGGATCTTTCTTGATAACAGGACCAGGAGCAGTCACTGAAAGGATGGCTTTGGACACGCCAATGTCTTTGCAAATTGCTTGATCGAGTTCGACTGTCCAAGGTGGAATATACCATCCTGATGGGTCTCCGCCAGCTTCATCGAGAGCTGTAACCAAAGTTAGTTTGATGTTTGCATACTTTAAGAGATTATGTGCTGACAGACCTTCCCGCATCTCGCGTGGGTAGAAATGGTGATGGACATCGATTTTACCCATTATGTTGAGGTTTCGGAGTTGTGAATGTATTTTGGTGTGGATGATTAGTTTTTGAGGAGCTATTGATGTTATGCAGTTGTTGTGATGGCTGCTATAGTGGTTGTAGTGGTTGTTCTGTGTTTTTGTGATGTCTTTATTTCGTTCCTTCTTTCCCTCTTATATAGTATATAGGTTGTCTTGTACACGCTGAATGATATCATTCACACATCTGGATGTTCGGCATCACGATGGCAAACCGCGCGTTGGAGATACCGAATCCTTGTAACATTACTATCAGAATCGTTCGTTTCTTACGTTTCTCTTTCCAAAGTTGGTTAAATTGCTATCTAGTGCTGTTTGATTTCAAAACGTCGCCACGGTTTCTGGCCTGGCTTGATACCAAATAGTATTACCAACTACACTCCGCAGGTCATATGACCTCGCGTTTTCTGAAAGAAGTCTCCGAGCTGGCACAAAACGCTCTCATAGGCTACGTCATATAACCCTTGCATAAGTCCAGACCCCTTGCTAAAGTCCAGCCCTTCTTGAACGGAGCGGGAGGTTTGCACTCCGACCGTTGGATTGTGTTGTAAGCAATTATGTGTTGCCATAGGTCGCACTTGATTGCTCACAAGTGATACAACTTTTTGCAGATACGTCATTGTGCGGCCCGAGGAGTTGTTGTGCCAATCGATGCTTGCATGCCCAGATTGGGCGGTGCCGCAACACTGCAGCCTCGCAGTTTGCAATACCCGATGCCGAATCGTCGTCCAGCGAGTATGCCGTCCAGCGAAAAATGAGGAAATTGATCAAATCGAATTATGCGTCACACCTTCTTGATCTCTGATGCCATCGGCGTTAGTAAATCGCGCATTGTAAACTGTCACGAAGAGATAGTCAATCAACAATGATGAGAAGTACGCGAATAAAAACATGGAGAGCTGGGCGAAGATGAAAGTGAAGTGTTTTATCATATTATTCAATTTAGTCTCATTTGTTGTGAAATCAGAAAAACGCTGTATTATGAGTTCCTCGTGTTCAAGATGTCAGTTGTGCAGTTGCTCATCGAAATAACCGAGTCAACATTAACTCAGCGGTACTGTCCAATCAAATCACAACATTTCTAAAGTCCAAATGATTGAAAATGACAGTTTTGTATAGCTACCATTCTATCGTATTGCCAACCTCTATTGATGTTCATGGGTTCATTTGGGTAGCTGAGCTCCACTCAATAGCAAATTCTAAATAGTCCGTCCCTTACAGAATTTTAATCAAATCTAGCGAAGACTTCTTTCGCTTGCTCATACTCCTTGAGTATGGTGTTGCCCTTCTCAGCAGATCTCAACTTAATTGACAGTCCGTAATCCTTTGGCGCGTGCAAGAAACCCTGGCTAGCACCCGACTCAGCGTTCGTGTCACTTTCGGTACCAGCGGGTTGTGTGAATTCGAAGGCCCACAGCAGCTTCGCTACACCAATGAATAAATTGCGCTCAGCAAGATGAATGCCGGGACAGATTCTTCGACCAGCGCCATAGCCATAGTGGTCTCGCTTGCCCCATTCTCCGGATGCAGCATATGCTGGTGCAAGGTTCGGGTATTCCAAGAAGCGATCTGGGTCATAATCTTCCGGATTGCTCCAGCGCGTATCGTCATGATGCATGCTCCACACGTTCAAGACTATGGTAGACCCCTTTGGAATAAGCATGCCATTGACATAGTCGTCTAGAAGAGAGTGAGTCAGCAAGGGTTTCGACGACACACCAAAAGAAAGGGGATAGAACCTTCGGCTGCGGCATGTGGAACACCGAGCGGGCTAACCGGCCGCCAGCGATGCGCTTCTTTGATCATGCAATTGATATATGGTAGCTTAGCGAAGTCCTCCCAACCCGGGGAACGATCGGAGCCGAAGTGCGCGTCAATTTCGGCGTGAGCCCTAAATTGAATTGTGAGCAAGACCAACTATGACTATGCACATGCTGGACCAAGTAGAATAGAAACCTCGCACTTACTTTGCTTGTACTCTGGGGTATTTTGTCAAGGCTTGAATCATTGTAAGGATCAAAGACGATGACGTATCTGAACCTCCTTCCATAAGTACACCACCGAGGAATTGAAGCTCGTTTTCACCCATAGGCATCTTCTCCAGTCCATCGAGAACACCATCCATAAAGGAACCACGATTAATACCCTTCTGGCGGCGCTCACGGACGCGATCAAGTACTGTCTTATATAGATCAGTCATCAGGTCCCGAACCTCGATAGCTGGTGTCTTCCAGCGTCCGGTAATAGATTCTGGGAGCATTCGCAAGAGGGCAAAATCGTCAACTGGTGGGGTTGCGCCGAGCTCTAAGGTAAGGCTCCATTTTTCCATGAGGTAAAAAAGCCTTTTGGTGTATTCATCGTTCACAGTTTTTGATCGGATGCCAAAAATAAGCGAGTTGGTAATACTGTTCGCATATCGTTTGGGATGTAGCATATGATCACCCGGCATTGTCCAGAAGTCGTGTATCATCTGGTTGGCTTCAGCTTCCTGGACCTTCCAATGATCTTTTTCACATCTGCTTTCCATCAAGAACTGATGGACGATTTTACGGAGTCTTCGCCATCTGTCACCGTATTGCATCACCAGTAAGTGATCCGAATTGGTGATCAAATGAGAGACAAGGGACTGTGGTCGATGTGAATACAGGTTACTTTTCTTATCAACAAGCTCCTTGATGAGCTTTCGATCTGATATAACAATGGTTGTGTTCCTGAAACGCTTAAGTGAGAAGATGCCGCCATATTCGTTTGCCCATTTCTGAAACCTAAAATATTTGTGAGATTGCATATTACTTTAGGTTAAATTGCAATACACATTGGGTGGGATGACGTACTTGAAATGCGCGTCGGCTTTTGGGATTTGTAGCTCGTTACCGAATAACGGGACGGTGGGTGGCCCTTAAAAAGCACATCAATTCAGCATACCAGCTCAATACCAAGACCGATTCGCGAGAAACTTACCAGGTGGAAGCTTCGGTCCCCGTCGGCCAGACGAAAGAGCAGTCCATAAGAATAATGCGAGAGTGGCGATACCCACACATTCTAAAGCGAGAGGAAGATGTTCAATCTGTAAGAAACCCATACTGTGCAGCTGAAGATCGTTCTACAAAAACTTTAAAAAAATTTACCCAAGGAATCACTAGCTATTATAGAACCTCCCACCCCGTCGTTATGATCAGAAATACTCAACATGAGAGCATTTTTGATAGGGCATGTTTCGGTAGAAACACCATAGAACTTGATGACCCGACCATGACTGATTAAGCCCGGAACAATCTCCGTGGCATTTCTCCTTTGGGGCTCGGAGTCTGCGCCCTAGAATGGTAACAGTGAAAGTTAGTGCTGATCCGACGTCGCTTGCATGAGCATTACAGTCTCGGAATTCAATCGGGCGAATGAGAATCCGTCGATGGCATAGATCGCACACTTGCCATCTTGGGCGTAGTGATCACGTTTTCACGATATTGCATAGCTCCCGCTCGATTTCGAACCAGCGACAGTAATATCAGGAGCACGTGATTTGCGTTATGGGATTTGCCTCGGCCGTGGCTTAAACATGGCAAAGTGGATGCTGAGTAATAAAGCTGCATTTGGAAGTTGACTCTGTAAATATGCCCAAGCGAGCCCCTGTCTTATTTGGCCAATGGCAGCACAAAGAAGCATGTGACTTTGGTCGCTAGAACTTCACCCTGGCATTCGGTACTCTGTACATAGTGTGTAGACAAAATATCACGCGGCATTGGCTCTAAGTGGAGAGGAGGTTGGCAGAATGTCTGTGCTCAGTAGCACATGAATACAATACTAATCAACTATGAAGTACCACCTCCGATTTGTCCCTCTTCCTTCGAACTTAGTGCACGCCGTTCAGGCCGTTCATTTTCGCCATCTCGGCAGAGTCGCCATTCTTGCCCCTGTAGTGTCCTCCCTCATAGGCTGCAGGACCAAGTCTTAGTGGCATCGGATCCAAGTCCGTAGTCAGAGGTTCAAGACCAGCGTTGTATGGCTTCACAGGCGCTTCTAACTTCGCTTGCTGTGCCCATGACTTCTTGGACTTGTATGCCTTTTTGGCGAAGCGCCTCTGAAAAAACGAGCCTTCCATTTTGGCTACGGCGAAGTCCCAATCAGTTGTATACTCGCGGTAAAATGGTTGGTACCCCAGTAATCCTCCAATCCAGCGTCCAAGAATTATGCCACCATAATATGCAAGCTGCCGGCGAAATGGTACCCACTTTGGAGCCAGCAAGTACGCATCACCTCCATCATGGATCTGAGTTGTTTGTTAGCTGAAGATTCGCCCCCAACAGGCTATGGCGAGAACATACAGCAAGAACTTGGAGCAGACTAAGTCCCTTGCCGTGGAGCAAGGCATCGTGCCAATAACCGTACCAATTTTCGAAAAAGACACGGTCCAGCTCGCGATCCTTACCCGAGTCTGAAGCGCTGATATATATCGTCATTGATTCTGGGGAGTCGGGGTGGATGTAGAATTGGTGAACAGTGCCAGCTGTAACCGTAAATTCTCCATCTTCAGGAGTAAACTTCAGGTGCTTGCCATCAATGCAGATACCCATAATGCCGGATTCCACTCGGAAATATTCAGTCTGAAATCTGTGGAGGTGGACTGGTGGTCCTTTGGGCCTCTTAGGGCTGTTGATTAGCTTACGCAGATTCTCAGGAATCGGACCTTCCACGTTGTGGCGGTAAGTTTGGCGGAAAAGGAAGCATCGCCCTGGAGGAGGCTCGAGGAACTCAGTTGTGAGTAATCCACCAAACCTAGTCTGTGTCAGCAGCGACCTTGGGCCGAACTCTGTTGTACAGCAGTTTGATTGGACATAACGCACTTAACGATGGTGGTTTGTCCTGCAGAATTATGGTAAGGCACGAACGGGGCCATTGTTTCGCGTCAAATGTTCGATGATGCTTGGAACTGTGATAGGAAGTCTGCGACTTGAATGTGGATGATTTTGGCCACTATGATCACGATGATACGAATACTTAACATCACAATTCATCTGTGTATATCACAGTCCCGTGACAACTAGGAGATCAGTGGAACCAGAAAACTCCGCGCAGAGTTTTAGAATGAAGCAATATTGCAAGTACTGAGCCATCTCCTTGAAGCTGAAATTGCCCCATCCGTTCGTGACATACAATGCTCTTTGTGGTATCGGAGATTGGATCGGGTCAAGCGCTGACGCAACTTGCATCAGCCTCGCCAACAACCTATCGCACCACAAGGCCCTGCAGAATTGTAGCCTCAATACTTGCCGCGCGCGACATGTGACGCGCGTAATTGATCTCAACTGTGCAGTCAAGTTTGTTCTCTCCGATCTCGATTAGCGATAATTGTTTCAACGATGATGAACTAACGGAGCAACACATTCGCTTAACTGCTGGCTGGCTACAGCACATTCATGCACTCGTACAACATCATCAACAACCGAAGCATGGCCGAAGCCAGCCCGACTCGATGTTCCGAAGCAGCTCCATTCACTCCGGATTGACAGAGCGATTTCAAAGACGAACCTGATGCACGTGGCGATTCTGCGTGCTTGTCAATCATGGCTGGGTACGAACCAAAATAGTCACATACATCTCGACAAAGATCAATCATATAAAGCTTTTAGGTGCCCAGCAATACATACACTATCCAACACACAACTTGCCTCTGCTTCACTCTTCACTTGACGAGACTAATAACTTTCTGACTGTATTCCCTCGACATTCTCTCAGCATCCAAGTATCTATCGTTCCAACACTCTCTCAAAATGTCTGCCCGCAGCTCCAACTCGAACTCCAATGGGTCCACCCCTGAGCTCAATACCTCGACCCCCGGTACCCCAAACACTGACTTCAGCGACTTTGTATGTTTACCATGACTAAGTGTCTGCAGAGCAACATGCTAACAAAGCTTCATAGTCTTCCATTAGTGATGTCGCTGTTGTCGGCATGGCCTGCCGTGTCGCAGGCGGGAACAACAGTCCAGAAGAACTATGGCAATCTCTCCTTGAGAAGAAAGACTTCTCGGGTGAGATCCCACCTATGCGATGGGAGCCATACCAACGTCGTGACCCTCGCAACACGAAGGCCTTGAAGCAAGCAACGACTAGGGGTTACTATCTCGACCGGTTGGAGGACTTCGACTGCTCCTTCTTTGGCATCTCGCCAAATGAAGCTGAGCAGATGGATCCTCAGCAGAGATTGTCCCTTGAAGTCGCCTACGAGGCCCTCGAGGACAGTGGTATCGCTGCCAAAAGCCTCTCCGGATCTGATACTGCTGTTTTCTGGGGTGTTAATTCGGACGATTACTCCAGGCTTCTTCTCGAGGATCTTCCCAATGTCGAGCACAACATGGGTATTGGCACGGCTTACTGCGGCGTGCCAAACCGAATTTCCTACCATTTGAACCTCCACGGCCCATCCACTGCAGTGGACGCAGCCTGCGCCTCTGGCCTTGTCTCAGTCCATCACGGTGTTCAAGCAATTCTTATGGGCGAAAGTAAGGTCGCCATCGTTGGAGGTGTTCAGGCCCTGTCCGCCCCTGGAATGGTACGCGTTTTGGACAAGGCTGGTGCTGTCTCTCCCGAAGGCCGCTGCAGGTCTTTCGACGACTCTGCACATGGTTATGGACGTGGTGAGGGTGTCGGCGCTGCCGTCTTGAAGAATGTCTCTGAGGCTATTCGTGATGGCGATCACATCTTAGCCATCATCAAGGGAACTGCCGTTGGACAGGATGGCAAGACTGCTGGTATCATGGCTCCCAATGGCAAGGCTCAGGCCACCGTGGCCCAGCGAGCTTTGAAGGTCGCTGGCGTCGACCCACTTACTGTCCGCTACGTCGAAGCTCATGCTACTTCAACACCTCTCGGTGATCCAACTGAAGTTGGAGCTCTTGCAGCTGTATATGGCCCAGGCCGTGACAAGGACGAGCCATGCTTTATCGGAAGTGTCAAGCCTACAATTGGACATTTGGAAGCCGGTGCTGGTACCATGGGCTTCATCAAAGCCGTCATGACTGTCAACAAGGGTGTTTTGGCCCCTCAAGCCAATCTCCAGAAACTCACCAGCAAGGTTGACTGGAAGAACTCCGGCTTGAAGGTCGTTCAGGAAACTACACAATGGCCGGAAGAGGATGGCCCTCGCCGCGCCGCCGTATGCTCTTATGGATACGGCGGTACAGTATCCCATGCTGTACTTGAGGAATTTACTGTAGGACGGGCCACCATCCCTGACTCGTTCGAGTCTCAGCCCGATACCCCAACTCTCCTACTGCTTTCGGGACCACAAGAGAAGCGTGTCGCTGTTCAAGCACAATCCCTCAAGAACTACATGGACTCCAGTGCCGGACGACAATACCCCCTGAAGCACATCGCCAACACCTTGTCATCACGCCGCGATCATCACGACTTCAGAGCCGCGCTTGTCGTGGACAGCCACGATGATGCCGTCAAGACCTTGGATGCGCTTAGCAATGGCACGAACAGCAACCAGATTACTCAGAGCCGTGTTCTTGGCAACGATGTCAATAAAGATGTAGTCTGGGTTTTCTCGGGTCATGGAGCGCAATGGCCAGACATGGGTAAGGAGCTCTTGAAGAACCCTGTCTTCTACAACGCCATCAAGCCTCTCGACGAGATTGTGAGCGCAGAAATCGGTGCATCTCCCATCGCGTGGCTTCAGGAGGGCAGCTTCAGCTCCTCAGATGAGGTCCAGATTCTCACCTACTTGATGCAAATTGGTATCAGTGCTGTTCTCAACAACTATGGTCTATTCCCCAAGGCAATCATTGGACACTCCGTTGGTGAGATTGCTGCCAGTGTCATTGCAGGAACTTTGACACCTGAGGAGGGTACTCTGATTGTTACGCGTCGCTCCGTGTTGTACCGTCGACACATGGGCAAAGGTGGTATGATTCTGGTCAACAAGCCTTTCAAAGAGGTCTCCGAGGAGCTCAAGGGCCGTACAGACCTTGCCGTTGCGATTGACTCATCTCCATCATCCTGCGTTGTTGCTGGCTCTGTTGATGCTATTGCACAGGCTGCTGAGGACTTCAAGAGCCGCTCCATCAAGGTGATGTTCGTCAAGAGCGATATCGCGTTCCATTCGCCTACGCTCAACGACCTCATCGACCCCTTCAAGGACGCACTCGATGGAGCTCTCTCGCCCCAGCCTGCCAATGAAGTCCACCTATACTCTACATCTCTTGCGGACCCCCGTGGTCAGGATCCACGCTCAATCGATTACTGGGTCAACAACATGGTGAACCCAGTCCATCTTACCTCCGCAGTGCAGGCTGCTGTAACCGACAACTACCGCGTGTTCCTTGAGGTGTCTTCTCATCCTCTGGTGTCTCACTCCATCAGTGAGACGCTGATGGATGCAGGTGTTGAGGACTTCGCTATGATCCCCACCCTGCTCCGAAACAAGCCTAGCGAGAAGAACATCCTCGGCTCCATCGCCCAGCTTCACTGCAAGGGCGTTGAAGTCGCCTGGAAGGTTGCTATGCCTGGAGCTTGGGCTGGCAATGTACCAAAGACTCCTTGGCAGCACCGTGCCGCATGGCGCAAGATCGAGACTCCGCCAGCCAACTCTTCTCAGACCCACGATGTGGAGAAGCATACTCTGCTTGGTCAGCGACTTGACATTGCCGGCTCCGACACTGTTGTGCATTTGACGCGTCTCGACAACAACACTAAGCCATTCCCTGGAAGCCATCCATTGCACGGTACCGAAATTGTGCCTGCTGCCGGCCTCGTGAACACCTTTGTCAAGGCTACCGGCGCAACCGCGCTTACAAATGTTGTTCTCCGTGTTCCTGTAGCCATCAATGCTCCACGAGCTGTGGAAGTCATTTCTGAGCCAGGCAAAGTCAAGATTGTCTCCCGTCTCATCCAGGAAGGTTCTGAGGCTAGCGATGGCTCCTCTTGGGTCACTCACACCACTGCCCAGTGGACAGCGAAGCCACAAGCCAAGCCAGAGCCCATCGACATTGAGGCTGCCAAAGCTCGCATTGGTACTCAGCTGGCCGACAACTTTTCGATTGACTACCTCGACAAAGTTGGTGTTTCGGCCATGGGTTTCCCTTGGGCCATCACCCAGCACTATGGCAACCTCAAGGAGAT
Source organism: Shiraia sp. slf14 (assembly GCA_000498155.1). NCBI lineage: Eukaryota > Fungi > Ascomycota > Dothideomycetes > Pleosporales > Shiraiaceae > Shiraia > Shiraia sp. slf14. Next base: position 40,181 of record AXZN01000005.1, read on the forward strand.
GATCTGCCGTGTTGATGCTGCACCAGAAGTTGCTGATGATGCCGAGTTGCCTTGGGACCCATCTTCTTGGGCTCCAGTCCTCGATGCAGCCACTTCCGTCGGCTCGACCATTTTCTTCAACGAACCACGTCTGCGCATGCCTGCTCAAATTGAGCGTGTAGACATCTTCACCACCGAGAACCCTCCCAAGGTCGGCTGGCTGTACGTCCAGGAGGCTACCGATACTGCTTTGGCTTCGCACGTCAGCGTCCTCAACCAGTCTGGTGAGGTTATGGCCAAGTTCACATCGATGCGCTTCTCTGAGATTGAGGGTACCCCTGGTGCCAGCGGCAGCATGGAAAGCCTCGTGCACCGAATTGCATGGCCACCAGCTAAGCTGGCGGAAGAGCCTATGCCTCTTGACCATGTTGTCATCATTTACGATGAGCAGTCTATGGCCAACCAGTACGCCGCCACTATCCCACGCAAGACAAAGAGGACTCTGGTAGCTGCTGGTAGCGATTTGAGCAGCATCGCCGACTCCATCACCAAGAGTACTGCCTTGGTATACCTTCCCGGTGAGGCATCTTCTCTTTCAGATGTTGGCACTGCAGCTCAAAACTACACCTGGAACACTCTCGAGGCTCTCAAGTTTGTTGTGAACAACGGCCTTCCTGCCAAACTCTTCGTTGTCACAACAGACACTCTTGAGGCTGAGACACCCGCTACTCTCGCTCATGCTCCTCTTGTCGGATTGTGCCGTGTGCTTGCCAGCGAGCACCCCGAGCAGTTCGGCGGCCTTATCGACACTGAGCTCAGCTCGATCCCTCTGACCGAGATGCGATATGTCAAGGGTGCTGATATCATCCGTGTCCGCGATGGCATTGCACGCACCGCGCTCTTCCGCAGCTTGCCCCGAGATGCTCTCATCCCTGCGGCTCAGAAGGCCCAGCTGCTTCCCAAGCCCAGCGGTACCTACTTGATCACTGGTGGCTTTGGAGCATTGGGCTTGGCGGTCGCGGAGTTCCTCGTCGAGCAGGGTGCCCGCAGGATTGTGCTCAACTCTCGCCGTGCTCTGCCCCCAAGGAGCACTTGGGATTCTATCGACGAGTCACTGGCTCCTGTCGTTACCACCATCCGCGCGCTCGAGGCTCAAGGCGCGACTGTTCACGTTATGCCGCTTGACATCTCTGTTCCTGGCGCAGCTGATGCTCTTCGCTCGCACCTTGATGCTCTCAGCCTACCACCCGTTCGTGGTGTTGTCCACGCCGCTGGTGTTCTTGAGAACGAGCTCGCTCTCGATACCACCCAGGCTGCATTCAACAAGGTTCTCGCTCCTAAAGTTACCGGCGGTCTGGTGCTCAACGAAGTCTTCCCACCTCAGTCCACTGACTTCTTCGTGCTGTTCTCTTCCTGTGGTCAACTTGTCGGCTTCACTGGTCAATCATCCTACGGTGCTGGTAACTCGTTCCTTGATTCGCTCGCTACGCACCGTCGTGCACAGGGTGACAAGGGTGCTGTCGCTTTCCAATGGACTAGCTGGCGCGGCATGGGTATGGGCGCAAGCACAGACTTCATCAACGCTGAGCTCGAGAGCAAGGGTATCACCGATGTCACTCGTGACGAGGCATTTGCCGCCTGGATGCATCTTGCGAAGTATGATATTGACCACGGTGTGGTCCTACGCAGCTTAGCAATCGAAGAGGGCGAGCCTCTTCCCTCGGCCATTCTGGGCGACATCATCATCAGGCGAACTAGCGAGAAAGCATCCTCGTCTAACGACGATGGTGCTGCCTCCGGCGGTGCCGGTGGCATGCCTGAGGGAGGACCTGAACTCAAGGCCTACCTAGATGAGAAGATCCGTGGATGTGTTGGCTCCGTTTTGGGCCTTCCCACCGAGGAAGTCGATTCAAAGGCCGCACTTTCGGATCTTGGAGTTGACTCGGTCATGACTGTCACTTTGAGACGTCACATGCAATCGGCGCTCAAGATCAAGGTCCCACCGACTCTGACTTGGAGCCACCCCACAGTTAGCCACTTGGTACAGTGGTTCGCAGAGAAGAAGGCCGAGGGTGCTTAAGGGTTTCTAATGACATGATAGTTCGAAAAGGGATTCAGCGAGTTGGAAAGTTTGAGATTCTTCTTTCTTTCTTTTTGTCTTGCATGATAATGAGTTTTTTTACTACATGGGTAGATGGATAGATTTCGTTTGTTCACTCATGTAGATGGAGGCGTTTTGTTACTATCTTTATTATGTAATCAGATCAAGTATCAGATAAGATCAATCTATTTCTCACATCTTCTTCATTGAGATTTCCAGTGTCTATTTAGTGATGTGTTTGATATCAGTCCTTTTTGGTTGAATTTGCTACTCAATGAGAAGGTTCTTTCAGAATGGTAAAAAAGGTCATGATTAGTATGCTGTTGTTTTTTTGTGTGAGACTGGTCCCTTATCTTTAATTTTTAATAATAATCCTTTTCATTCCAACATCGTGTTGTATGTATTCACTGAAAAGGGCTGCCCCCACGAAACGAAACCGACTCACATACCTCGGTAGTAGTTCAAATCCAATAACACGTAGAAGACCTTGGCAAGTATCAGTGAATTACAAAATGAAACCTATAAGCATAATCACTGTATACATTTTCGCTCAGCTGAGGCTTCGACGCGGCGGTATAAACAGTAAGCAACGAAAGGGTTACATCTACAATGCATCGCCCCTTACTTTATTGGGCCGGTTTAGACTTCCGCCAGTAGTATTGTGAGCCTGAGGTATCCTTTTTAGCGAGTCAGGGGTAGAGAAGAAGATATATGAGGTACCCCACACAAGGGTGGGGAGCCCAACATGCATAATTAGCTCCGTGGGGCATGAGCAAAGGCTAGAACCTCAACTATAATTCTAATATTGGCAGCTCTCGGCGCACTTGCCTTTGGAGGTGTTGAAGTTCGTATTCTATACGATTGCGTGCGAGGTTAAACCAACGACGTCAATCGAATGATTTGATGGAGTTGCGGATTTGTTCAACATTCAACAAACCTGGAATTGGGCCCGCAAGAGATGGGAAGATGAGTGCATTTGAACAACTAGTAAAATCTATATGCAAATGCTATGGGTAATGTCTATATGCAATATCTCTACAGTACATGTGGCTCATTAGTCGTTTCACGATTCAGGGGTATCACTCGTGTCCCTCATTTCCAAACAGATTCATTGACATTGTAGGACTGAGCAACTGCTGAGCTATGCCGGCTTCTGGAGACACGTGATTCGCTTGGCTGGACACGGTTGGGGGTGGTGTGAATGGGAAAGTCATGTCCAAGCTTGAAGCAGATATAGGCCGTGTAATGTCGAAGTTTGTATCAGGGAAGTTTATGTTTTCCATGGGAAGTCCGAAGAGGGAAATTTCGTTGGTGTTCGTCATGAAATGTTGATTTTGGGGCCAAGACTGCACAGACATCGACCGATGAAGGCTGCCACGTGGGTCTACACCGCGACGGTACTCCACTGTCAATGACTCTCCCAGAAACATGAGATGCCTTGCAATTCTGGCAGCGCTATAGGCTGCTTGATAGTAGGTACCCATGGTCTCTAAGGTTTGAATAGCCATAGTGAGGCCTTTACGAGCGTTGGGAGTGAATGGACATATCGGATTGCCGATGACGAATGCGAGGATACAAAGGACAGCATTCCACTGAACACGAAGCAACGGAAGCCACCCTCGTAAGATCTCCGTTTTCGCCAACGTATGGAGAATATCTGTGATGGCGAGCGCATGGTTCAGAGCATTAAGACCCATACGGTCAGTGCGGGGCTGCCAGGAAGAGCTCTTCAAAGCGATACGTAGGAAAGGTCGGTAAATCGAAAGCTGAAAGTCGTGATATGTCAACTCGAGAAGTAGTTGTTGCCTTTGTAGCCAAATGGGGCTTGTAACATCCAGACATAACTGTGCCCGGCCTGGAGACATGGGTTCGCTATTACTATTTCGGCGAATCTTTAAAGACTTTGGGACAGCTCGTACCCAGTCTTGTACAACATACGATTCGCGCTCGAGAAACACTGCCAAAGATTCCAAAGTATTGGGGTCATCATGTATATCGAAAGAGCTTGATCCCTGCATCATCTGCGCACATTGACTTTTCAAAACAGTGTGGAGTCCATGGAATATTGCTGAAAGTCGAACGAATTGAACATGAAAACTAACCCAACTGATGTCGATCTGTGCGATCGGTTGTAGTATGGTGTGGTTACATGAATGTAGGAATTTATCTGCATCTTCTGGCAGAGGGCAAGGCACGTCTTCCAGGTGGACCAGAAAAGGGCGGTCCAGAGACATGGAAATAACCATATCTAGCTGGTATAGAGTCCACCATATCCGAGCATGAAGGCCTCGCTGTTCAGGAGGAGTGCTAGGCAAAGGCCGGAAGTCCAGCCGAAGGGTTTGTGTGACTCGGATAGCTATACCCAGTATGTCGTAGGCGGTGTTGAGCAGGGACGAATTGTAGAGATAGATGACGGAATAAATGAAGGCTTGCACTGTTGTAACCGATGGCGACTCGAGTTCTTTCATTAACAATGCTTGGCTACGAAGGTAATGTGGGTAGCCAACGCGCGCGCTGGTAGGATCTTCGAAAGACCCTACGTTGTCTTCGATAAATGTGCTACAGTACTGGGTGCAGACAGCCAATAAGCTGTCAACAAGAGCTGAAGGCTGTCGTGACTCGCCTTCCACTACACCAGTCCATAAGCTATCGTAATAGATGTGAAAGTCCTTGTATGACAGAACAGGGTATATTGGGTGGAAGGATTCCCATAACGGATACAGGAACAGCTCTTCCTGAGTTCGGGATAAATTATGAACTCCCTCCAATGGCGGAAAAGGTGTTGTATCGCATGAAGGCTCCGCGATTTGTGCGATGGAGAAGTCCAGATTCAACCTCGGGAGGCTCCGGCATAAATGACGTTGAAGTCGTGTTACTAAATACGGTAGCGAGAGCGGGCCGTACTGCAGCGGGCCGCCGTAGTGCGTGGGGCCGAGCGTATCGCACTCCTTCTCTCCATCCCGTAACTGAGAGGCATCATCCGAAAAGTTTGTGTGATTGTATCGGGATACCGTGCTGATATCTTGGATCTCAAGAGTCCGAACTGATTGAGCCGGGGTTGCCGGTTCCGATTTTGACTTGCCGGTCTCCGTATCTTGCTGTAACTTCTGCGCGAGTTGGCTTTCGAGCTGTTTGATACGCTCTTTCAAACGCTGATTCTTTCTAATTCAGGAGTCAGTCAGGGTCAAAAGGGCAGATCGCATTAGACATACCGGTTGGCCGCAGGTAGCAAGGAGTTGTTGCCTTGTCTTGACGAATCGGTGCACGTTATTCCTCGCTGGCGACACTGTTTACATGGCAGACTTTCGTCACACTTGATTCGGTTTGTACGGCATAAATCGCACGCACGCGCGACTTGTGCCCGCTTGGGCCGTGGAGTAGAGCTGTCCTTTTGAGTCCGATAGTCGATGAGGCTCATATCAGAAGTAAGAGTGGAAAACATCATTATCTGCCTGTACACAGGTTCCTCCAAAGATCGAGATGTCTCTGGATTAAGATTTACTGCCTACGCTGGCGGTCGAGCTAAGAATTGACATGACGGCGCGGGTGCGAATGGCTTTAAGCCGCATACGCATGGCAAGGATATGTCAAGGAGCCGCGCAAGTTGAGTTCGACTTCCGTGTGTTGTGTTTGGAGCTGTAATCACGAGGTGCTGTACACGAAGCACTTTGAGTGGGTCTGCGAATCTTATCCCTGTATCGACATCTAGCAATCCAAAGTAATCCTGCATCAAGAGCCCCCACCAGCATTCGTTCGTGTTACGCCCTGGAAAGCAAGGCTAAGATGTCTGCATGCAGGGCTCTCCAGTCTGGCTTAAGCGCTCCCGATCGCGGGACCTTCCCGCAAGCATTCCGTGCCATTCAACGAAGATGGCAGAGTGTAATCTAACAGCACATCTTGAGGTGAGCCAATTTATGGGCACTACTGACTATGTGACCTTCTCTGGTCTCAAGTTTCCTCTGGCATTTAATACTTTGGAGAAATGACCCTGATTGTTATAAAACCCTGCATTCGGCTATTGATCAACAGGTATTATATTGAAACTACGCGAAGGCGAGGATCGAGATTCGATGATGAGAAGCATTGGATTGAACCAGGATCGAACCGCAAGGGTTGGTGTGGGGTGAAGCAGGAAGATGCAGGGAGAGGTGAAGCAGTGTCCGTCGATGTTCACCCACACCACTGCACCACTGACTAGGATTGTGCAGCATCGTGCATGGTCTGCCCTCCGATAAAACCCCATTCTTCAAGATCGCGTTCCTCAACACCATTTTCTTGATTTGTAGACATTCGTCAAGATAGCGGTGATTTGTAATGAGGAGACATTCTTGATACCAAACATTAACAATCTGCCGACAATGGGTAGAGCTTGAAGATTCGGTACTCAACAGATCCAACTTAACATGCCACGGCTGCCGCGAATGATATTGCGCCGAAGCCAAGTACACAATGTATTCCATCCTGGAAATAAATTGCGGTCTATACCCAAGAATGCAGTCTATCACATGCTGGATTTCCGCTGCTAGACACTGACAAGACTGGTGATGCCTTGTTCGGCCCTATAAGACTATGGGCATTGGTTGTTCATACAGCGCGCAACTCAAGTGGTAAAAGATCCGCTGTCGGCGCATCATCTGCATATACACGACGGTGCGGCTTCATCCTCTCCCGACATCAATACTTGCGTCGTCCACGTTGCCAGTGTGTATCACTGACCTAATTTGGCTGGTACTGTGGCTCCACGGCACTGCACAGCATACCTAGATAGTGAGCTATTTTGTGCTCTACCAATGTGCAGATTTCGATGTCGGCTGACACTGAAGGCTGCTAAGGTTCTGTGCGATATCGCATGGCCCCAACAGGAGTCCTCGAGTACCCAGTACTGAGTCCATAGGATAGACTGCGATTGTGAGATTTGTCAGTGATGACATAAACATTGATTTGAAATCGTCCTTTTTGAAGTGGAGCTGTCCCTGCAGCCTACCAACACCTCGGGCCAAGGGCGAAGCGACGTGTGTTGTACATCTGTGGACTTGCACAGTGTTTCAGTTAGTACGCTTGCGGAAAGACAGGCGAGTCGATAAAGAAGCAAGCCCCCGATAAGCAAAATGGAGTGTCATTGGGTGATCTTAAATAACCAACACCTCAAGGTCGACGTGCATATCGGAGCGTTTCCGCAAGTCCCTTTCAGGCTGTCTCGTGGGCTGTTTTGGGAAAGACGAGCCATTATACAAACCATATTAAGAAGCTTCAGCCAACTCAGCCTACTATCAAACTGGCCCTTCACCGGTGACATCATGCTTGGTAAGCTACTAAAGATGTGTAAATTGGTCTTCATTTCGTTGACTCACGTGTGTGTACCTGCATACGCATACCAGAAGTTGTGTTTTGTGAGGTGCTCAGTGGCATCACAGACTTCCTTATGCCACGTTCACCAGTATTTATAATGCTACGCTAGCAACAGTAGAATACACCGTTGCGGCCAGTGCCGTGGTAGCCTAAACTCGATTCGGGAATATGGGGATCCCGGAGTTGCACATCGGGGAAAGCTCCCGCCCCTTACAGAACCCTTGCCAACTCCCATCTTCAGCCTCCGCAATGATTACAAACCTGGGTGATTACCAATCTCCTTTTGGCAATGAAGGTGCTCAGTCTGTTTATAATGACAAGATACAACTACCTTGTTATGGAGCTATACGACCGCCCATCGTGCTTGCAAGATGCAAATCGACATGGATACAGAGAAAAAGGAGGGCAAAAAAACAGTGCCAGTGGCCGAACTGGTAGCTGACTTTGTCCAAGCGTGCCAATCATCGATCAGGAGCGAAACCAATACGGTGGCTTGGAACCATCTTGAGCTTGAAGGCGCAGGGCGTGGTGTAAGCAGATGATTGCAATTTATTACCAGCAATTATTGACTTGAGTGAATAGCATGAAGCAGCACCTACTATCGGTTCCATGTTCAAAAGCTATGCGAATATCTTTTCGAATTTGCGTCGAGAAAAATCAAGGCGTAAGCTACTACATGACTTCTGTGGCCAATTGGAGCCAGGCGAATTGTTGATGGTCATTGGTCGGCCTGGTAGTGGTTGCACATCATTCTTAAAAGCTCTCTGCCATCTACATGGTGAATACATAGGCACCTCGGGCACGATACTTTACGATGGAAAGGAAGCAGATTTTGCAGCGACAGATGCGCCAGTCGAGACAACCTTTTGTGGTATGTGTGTTTAGAAATGTGACCATGAGGATGCTGACAACCTTGTTAGCCGAGGAAGACATCCATTTTCCAACCTTGACTGTTGGTGAAACACTGAGGTAAGTCATCTGACAAGACCATATTGTGTCAAGGCACAAAGTTCCAACTAACACTATTTAGATTCGCGGTCAATTCACGATTCGGCAATGTCATGTCCAAAGATGAAGTTACTAACACCGTCGCCCTTCTTGCACGTTTATTCGGTATTGAACATACCCTCAAGACCAAAGTTGGCGATCATAAAGTGCAGGGCGTTAGCGGTGGTGAAAGAAGACGTGTCTCGCTTGCTGAAGCCCTAATTACCTGCCCAGAGTGAGCATGCTGCATCACAAACTTTGCTTGGACTTTGCTGACCCGCTGGACCAGTCTTCTCTGCTACGATAACCCAACGGCCGGTCTCGATTCATCCACCGCACTTGAATTTGTACAGATGTCGAGGGAATATGCCCGACAAACCAAGACGAATATAGCGATGAGCTTATATCAAGGCAGCAATGAGATGGTGCCTCTGTTCGATAAAGCCTTGGTAATTAACTCTGGCAGATGCATTTATTATGGCCCAATCAGATCTGCCGTCGATTACTTCAAGGGTTTAGGATTTGCCTGCCCCCCAAACATGTCCGTCACCGACTTCCTGAACTCCATGTCTGCCAATCCAGAAGCACGTCACTTGCGCGAAGGTGCAGAACCATGGAAGGTGCCCCAAACTCCAGATGAGTTTGCGCGATCTTTCAAGCAAAGCGCGATTGGCAAGGAAACGGCATTGATGCTCAGCACTGCATCTAGTGATGAAGACAGTCACCAAGCTGATATAAAGCAGACGACAACACGACGGAAATATCCAATCCCCATCTGGACGCAAATCCTACTCTGTGCATACCGCCAGTATCGTATCTTTATCACCGACTACAACTCTTGGATCATCGAAGCGGTCTGCCTGATTGTGCAAAGTGTTATTCTTGGTACAGTCTTCCGTAATCTCCCACATTCAACTCAAGCTCTGTACCACCTCGGCTCTGTCGTTTTCTACATCGTTCTAATTCCCTCATTACAATCCATGAGTGAATTTGGCAACACATTTGCACAACGACCATTGCTTTTGAAGCATAAGAACTACCGTTTTTACCATCCTTTATCATACGGCTATGGGCAGATTATGACTGACGTTGTCTGGAAGATTGTTGCTATAGCATACAACATTCCCATGTACTTCCTCACCAACATGCAGCGAAAAGCTGACCGCTTCTTCATCTTCTTCCTTGTGGCCTACATTTCGCACTTGACACTGTCGATGTTCTTTCGGTTTATCGCTGTTCTTTCGCCGAATGTTGAGAAGGCGGGACTGCCGGTTGGCAGTTTTTTGACTGCGCTTGTCATCTATACGGGATGGTACATTCCGCCGCCTGAGATGCAAATTTGGTTGGCATGGTTCAGATATCTCAATGTACGACAACTTCCTTCGTTTCACTCGGCTTAGAAAATGCTGACAAACCCACAGCCCATGTATTATGCTTTCGAATCACTCATGATTAACGAGATTGGAACGCAGCAATACGCTTGCAGTCCGTCCGATATTATCCCAAAAGGCTCAAACTATAACAATATTACAAACCAAGCGTGTGCCATTCAAGGCTCTGAGCCTGGAAACAGCTTTGTAGAAGGCTCAGAATATCTGAGGGTGCTATACGGCTTCGACAATTCTCACATGTGGCGGAATGTGGGTATCAACGCAGGCTTGTTCGTTGTCTTCGCTGTATTGGTTGGGTAAGTGAACAGGCGCCAGTAGGCTCAACACAGCTACTAATTTGTGGACTTCAGTTTGGGCATGGAGCTTTTCAAGTCGCCCGCTGGTCTCATGGCGACTGTGTTCTATCGGCGCTACAGGCCTAGCATCATATCGGCATCGAGCAGCCACAGCGATATGGATCCAGAAAAGACCGGAAATACATCTCCCGTTCGAAAATCTCTATACTCAAACAAGGGTTCTACATCTTTGGCTGGCTCCGTAGAAGGTCGATCACTCACCTGGAAAGATCTACATCTCACTGTTGAAGTCAAAGGTGAGGAGAGAATACTTCTGAAGCAACTCCACGGACACGTCGAGCCAGGTTCTATGACCGCACTGATGGGTGTTTCAGGTGCTGGAAAGGTAAGTATCTGGCTGTCACTCGGGATTGTAACACGTTTAACGATTTTCTAGACCACGCTTCTCAATACGCTCGCCGGCCGCCTCGATTATGGAAAATTGACAGGCACCCTGTACCTGGATGGGTTGCCACTACCAAAAACATTCCGCAGACGTATGGGTTATGTTCAACAGCAGGACGTACATCTTCCAACGCAAACGGTGCGAGAAGCTCTCAGGATGCCAGCCTACCTCCGCCAACCTACCTCAATACCAATTGAAGAAAAGAATGCCTACGTTGAAGAAGTCCTGGAAATTTTAGAGATTGAAGACATCGCAGATGCGCTTATTGGAGTGCCTGGTGCCGGCTTGAATCTGGAACAACGAAAACGTGTATCTATGGGAATCGAAATGGCCGCAAAACCTGATATCCTGTTCCTCGACGAACCTACCTCGGGCTTGGATGGACAATCTGCCATTACCATCATCCAACTCTTGAAAAAACTATCCCAGTCTGGCCGAACCATTCTTTGCACTATCCACCAACCTTCAGCGACATTGATGGAAGGCTTCGACAATCTCTTACTTCTTGCCAAAGGTGGAAAGACGGTGTACGAAGGCCCACTCGGGGAGCACTGCTCGACTGCACTCCAATACTTTGCCAAATATGGCGGCGACCCTTGCGGTCCAGACGAAAACCCAGCAGAGTACTTTCTTGCAACCATTGGAGCTGGCTCTCGCTCCCAAGTGACTGCAGACTGGGCGGAAATCTGGCACAACAGCCCTGAACGCAAAAAACAAGAAGCCAAACTGAAAGTCATCCAAGACACCCCTCCCATCGAACAGTCCCGCGAGCCCCTCTACGCAACCTCAATGGCCAACCAACTCCGCGTCATCCTCCAACGCACCTGGCTCTGGTACTGGCGCGAACCAGCCTACTTCTCCGCAAAGCTCTGGCTCAATCTCGCCAACGGCCTCTTCAACGGCCTGACCTACCTCAACATGCCCGCCACACAACAAGGCGCCTTCAACCGCGTGACCACCATCTTCATGGCCTTCATCATGGGCCCACCAATCGGCCTCGCCCTCGAATCCCGCTTCGCCGCCTTCCGCGACATCTTCATCTACCGCGAAAAAGCCTCTCGCTCGTACTCCTGGCTCGTCTTCGTCCTGAGCGCCATCATCATCGAACTACCCTTCACCCTCGTCACCGCAATCATCTACTGGCTACTATGGTACTACCCGTCTGGCCAACAACAAGACACCGCCCACGCTGGCTTCTCGCTGCTGGGCTTCTTGCTCTTCCAAGTTTTCGTCGTCAGCCTCGCCTTCCTAATCGTCGCGTGGATGCCCAATCTCAACGCCTCGCTACTGGCCAACGGCTTCTTCTTCATGTACGTCAACACCTTCGCGGGCACGCTTACGCGCAGGGACCTTACGCCGGCTGGGTGGCGGTGGTACTTTGAGGTGTCGCCGCTGTACTATCTGTCTGAGGGGCTGACTACGAATTCGCTGTTCGAAACGGCGGTGCGGTGCACGGCGAGCGAGATTACGAAGTTTGTGGCGCCGGCGAATGTGACGTGTGGGGAGTTTGCGAGCGGGTGGTTGCAGAGCGCGACGGGGTATGTGGTGGAGCCGATGGCGAGGGGGGAGTGTGGGTATTGTAGGTATAGTTCGGGGCAGGAATATGTAAGTTTGCTATCCTTCTCCTTTTCGCACTCCCTTTATCTATCATTGGGAAGGAGAAACTGACATTTTTGACAGTATGAGCCGTTTGGGTATAATGTTGGTAATAAGTATCGCAATATTGGGATCTTTATTGGGTTTATTGCGTTTAATTTCACGGCTGTCTTTGTGGGGACGTACCTTACGAAGATTAAGAAGTGGAAGCGCAAGACAGCTTAAGGGGTGTGGATTGCTGGGCGTATGGCTGCTGGCAGCCATGTGCTTGTGTGGTGCTGGGTGTTGCTGAGGTGACTCAGTGCTGGCGTAATATCAAATTGAGCGTGGAGTTGGGTGGTAATGAGAAAAGGGTCAGAATTGGAGGTGACTTCATGGTTATGTTAAAAAGAAAAACGATACTATAGAATACTTACCTCAAAGGTTTTAATAGATAGAAATTAGACTTAGTAACATTCTTTCAGTTCTTTTCATGTTCAATTACGACTTGGTATGAGCATCATTTCGACCCAGCATGTTGCAAGATATCATGTCATCCCTCGAAGTATCCAATGTCGAATCACTATTCTCGTTTAATGCATATCACCAGAAGCAAACGACATGCCAAAACAAGCTAAATTTTACATTACCAATACTACAACTATTTTGTACCCATTAATCATTCTTCCATCATTCCCATACTCATAAAGTCCATCTAAGCAATAGCCTTAGTAACCTCAAGATCCGCATAACCCGCAACCCTGTATCCGTTGTCATCACCAAGCTCAATAGGGCCCTCGGCGAAGACAGTCATGGGGTCAGGCTTCTCGACGCTGAGCTGGACCTTCAGGACTGTATCGCTGTTAGTTCCTCATCTCCTCAAGCTCATGTGGCGTGGATACATACTTTCACCGTCCCAGGAAGAGCTGAAAGCAGCGCGGTCGCAGCCATCGGCGGGAGAGTTGAGGACACAGCTGCTCCTCAGGCCATCGGGGTAGGAGTCGGACGTGTAGGTAGCGCCGACGAATTGGCGGCCATCCTTGAGGACGGTGACGGAGGTCTTGAATTGGCCGTATTGCGAACGGGGGATGACGGCTGCGGTGGCGCTGGCTGCGAGGGCGAGGAGGGTGGCTGCTGAGAAACGCATGGCGGTGAATTTGTGTGGGTTGGGGGTGGTGGTTTGGTAGAGAAGTATTTGTTTGGTGGTTGGATGAGGTAGTGATGTGATGATGGACAATTGAGGGCAGGAAATCAATTCATTTATATACATCTTGTGACATCATGTGGATGCTACGGTACCCCATTGGAGGCTCGTGTTTACGGAGTCTAGCACGCATAACAAATGGCAACGACGATGGAGCGAGTACGAGGTTCAGTCCCGAAAGGGAATATTGAAAGGTTACCGCATCTCGAGGTTTGGGCCGAAGCATGCAACATGGACGATTGTTTCGCCGGCGCAATGGCTAAGAAGGGCGGTGTAGTTAAGGGGACCCTGGACTGCCAATAGTTTCACCAAGCATGGTTGCCACTCTCGATCATGCCATCGTGGATGTAGTGCCCTGTTGGATGGTATGGTCGAAATCAAGTCATGGTGAAATTCCGGCATGAAAGCTACATTAGACGGCTTACCGAAAAGATGTTTTCCACATTCCTTGCGTACAGCATTTGCTTTCTAACGGTGTATGGAGGCCTAAAAATAGTTGTGGGGTTCGATAGGAGATGTAGATCTCGGAAACTAGTTGCCGAGGGCGGCGTTGTTAGGCTAAATCAAGCTTCGAGATATTTAGCAGGATACTAATATCAAACTATCGTTTCAGGGTAGTCTTGCTATAATGCGGAACATATGCATTTTTCTAGAACATTGATTTTGGCTTCGAGTCATTTCGATGGTACCTCGCAGTAACACTCTTATTCATATTCATGCACATGGACCAGAGGAAGCTAGACAGTGCTACGATAGCATAGCTAACCATGATTCTAAAGAAAATTACCACTCGAAAAGCGATCGCTGAAGCCTTTGGACTTGTTCAACATCTCGCGGCGTTGCTTGTGGTTGACGGTGCCAGAGACTGCCATGTCTTTTTCGTAGTCGAAGAAGCGCTTACTTGGGTCGTCTTCTTTCTCCTTGCCCGTTCCCTTCTCCTGATGCTGCTCGACCAAACTTTTGCCTCGAGCTGCTTCAATCTTCTCGCGCATCTTCCGAGCCTTGCGCTCTTCTTCTTTACTCCGTTTCGAGTCGGGTGCTGGCGCTGCAGTCCCAGAGGAGGTTGATATACCCATTGCCTCATCTTGAAGGCGCTTAAGCTTTTGTTCTGGTGTCTCTGTCCAAGCACTGCTCATGCCACCTCCTCCTCCCGCGCTCTTTCCAGTATTGAATTTGCGCGCGCGCATTTTAGTGGGATCCATACGCGCTGCGAGATCATCTTGTGTCGGTGGCATAGTCATCCAGTCGTCGCGTTGTACTTTCTTTGGAGCTTCGTTGAATTGTGGGTCAGTGTCGAACGCTGACTTTCCAGACGCATCGTTCCTGGTATGACTAACAGCGACTCCACCAGCAGGTGGCGGCGCAGGGCCAAAGTCATCGTCGCTGCTGTCTGAATCGTCTGAAGGTGGGTTTGGTGGTCGTTCATCAAGAGGTGCTGGTGGAGGAGCAGGGCCTACAACTCGCGCAGGTCTTGAAGCCTGAGGTGGTGCTGGGCCAGCATCACTGTCTGGACTAGTCGATCGCGACGCAGATTTTGGTGGCAGAGAAGGCCCATAGTTGCGAAGGGGTGAATTGGCAGAGGGTGGAGGAGCTGGGCCTGCTACTCTGCGACGCTTGTCGCTGGAGTCGGGGGATGAACTGCCGTCGTCATCGTCGTCACGTGAGCGCTTCGCAAGGTGAGGAGGGAGTGTTGGTCCTATAGAAGGCATATCGTGGAGTATTGGTTGGGAGAGAGAGTGTGTTGTAGAGTTGTCGTGGGTGAGGTGAAAGTTGCATGGTGAAATGTGAGCCAATGACGTTGCCCAAACTATTGGGAGCTTGGACCGCGCCCGCCTTGCGAGCTGCGCCATGATGAAGCTTGGGGGCTGTCTACATATCAACTTGACTTGACTTTATTTCCGCCGAAGTTCACTAGAAATACATTCAGTTCACAGTGACACCTATCTTCCACGTGACTCGAGGGTCAATCGTCACTTCCCTCTGTCGTCTCGCCCATCGTCAATCGCCAAGTCTTCGTCTTGCGCGCAACGCCTAGGCATCATCAGGCCGACCCACGATCCTAACCACGCTCCTTGGACATCGCAATCACGGCATGATATAGATTACTTGGACTTCCCGGAATTGGCCATAATATAACAATCATTGTCGCCAAACGGTCGCGTGAAGCAATGCTTTGCGGAAAACGAACCCCATGAGCCTAGATTCCGAATCGAGCCACTCCAGCGCTCAAAATGATGAAGATGGAGCCACGGATATAATTGGTGGACATCAAACTGTTGGCCATACCTCTCAAGGTCCTCGTCGACAGGCAGAAGCCGACCATGGCCGTCAAGACGAAGAATATGACGAAGCAGACGAGCTTGAATCGATAGAAAGCGGAAGCCATGGCTTCACATTCGCTCGAATAAGGAGTCGGGGTACACAGCAAGAGGAAGAGACTGCTTCTGAGCTATCATTACGTCCCAGAGTAGAAAGACCTGGAAGTCCAGAATCGACATCCACACCCGATGATACCCCGTCGATTCAGGTATGTCCTATCTTCACATATCATGGCTCTCGCAGCGTCTAATCCCAACAGGGCTCAGGCTTCTCTTCGCCTGGAAGCAGTGTACCCGTCTCCCACAGCTCCTTGCGACCACATCGACCTACTTCGTTACAACCATTTGAACGTCGCTTCTCGTCTCGATTGTCGCCCTCTCCACAGGCCTCCCCGCGCGCATCGTCGCCTGCATTTCTAAATGCACACTCACGGCAGTCCTCACTATCGAGTAACTTAGCTTTTCAGCAGCTGCCAGACGAAGCAGAAACTCCACAAGCGCCATGGGAAGTTGTGCGTTGGACAAAGCTTAAAAAAATAGTAGGGCAGGTCTTCTCTGAAGTTGGAAAGCGCAATTTTGGTCGTCCCACGTGTCTCAATGTTGCCGCATCACTTGCAATTGGAACTTCCAAGGGCTTCATACTCGTCTTTGACTACCAACAGGTCTTGAAATCCATCATTGGTCCTGGCACAAAGGGTACGAATAATGCCTAGCTTATGTATGAGCGTTCTAGCTAACAAGTTGATAGCGGTGGAGTGTGGTGCAATCACATCTCTAGCCATCTCAGCAGATCATTCCACGGTAGCTGGTGGCCATGCGACAGGACACATATTCACCTGGGAGCTTGCTAAACCAGCCAAACCCTTCCTTCACATTTCTCCTTTGGACCGAGCCACTTTAGAAGACAGGAAATCAGATGGCCACATATCTGGAGTAGCGATCCTTCATCTAGGCTTTCTCGGCACCCGGCATACCGCCTTGGTGTCTGCCGATGATGGCGGCATGGCATTTTCTCATCTCGCGACTCGAGGCCTAGGCGCTATTGCGAGGACAGTCAAAATCACTCGCATACTTGGCCGCTATCCACTGTCAGAGAAGTCGGTTGAGAAGCCGCGAAAAGCCAGTTCAGTCCTGGCTTTTGCACCCCTACCACTTGGAAATGTCGAACAACCAACTGATACCATGGGACTGACTGCCCTTCTCACCCCATATCTGCTGGTCATTGTATCAACGACTCCCCTTGCACAGACCCAACATAAAGCACCTCGACCCAAGGAAGTCACACCTCATAGTGCGCTGAGCGGTTGCCTGGCTTGGTTCCCTGCAGTCAAGCTGAAGAATCCCTTGGGCGATCCAAACAAAGCTGTGTCGAAGACAAAACTGGTCTATTGCTGGTCTGATGTTCTTACCATTCTAGATGTGGAAGCGATTCTAGCCCCTCCAACGGAAAGGGAGAAACCTACTGAGCTCAGATTTAGACCGCGAAGTAGGTGGAAGGCTGAGGAAGCGATTGTTGCTGTGCAATGGCTGAGTAGGTCGGTCCTTGGGGTACTAACCATCAGCCAACGCCTTGTGATCTTGGAAGACAATACCTTGCGCATGACTGATTCCTTTGACTTGCTTCAAAAGCACATTTATCATTCAGATCTATTTTCACGACAGCTCAAACCTGTGATTGAACAACTCGACGACGAAAATAACTCTCTGCACGGGGTCGTAGCGGATGCTTTCTACATGAGCTTTCGAGCATATAAAGGTCGCATGTTCATTCTTGGCTTCAATGATGTTTCTATCGGCACACTGTCAAATTGGGCCGATCGACTGATGGCTTTGATGGAAGATGGTGACTTCATAGCTGCCATTGGTCTCGCAACATCTTACTATGTTGGCGACGCTGATAAGCTGACAGTGGGCTTACCCGAGGACGACAATGCACGGCACACGATGGTGCAAGAAAAGTTGTTTGAGATGATCAATGCTTCGCTCAAGTACACATTCTCGCGAGAAGATGCAAGTGATGATGATACACGAGCCACGCAGCTGAAGGAGCTAGCTGAAGTCGTCTTCATAGGTCTGCTTAGCATGAAAGAGTTGGACTTCCTTTTCGAAGAGGTATACGATGCTTTTGAAGATGCATCAGCCGAGAAGCCCTTTTTCGAAACCCTCGAGCCTTACATTCTCGATGGAGCCGTCACAGCAATGCCACCAAATGTGCTCAAAGATCTCATCACTTTCTACGCATCCGCAAATCGTGGCACTCGACTGGAAGAGATGATATGTCGTCTCAGCACTGATACGATTGACATAAATCAGGTGACGACCCTTTGTCAGCAATACGTTTTATATGATGCCCTCATCTATGTTTGGACGCGTGCAATAGGAGACTACATCACACCTCTTACAAGCATATTGGAACTTATCAAACTTGTGGACTTCGATGTAGATGAGACTGAAAATGTCTACCTGACATCTGCAAAGAAAATATTCCCTTATCTTTCATACACACTCACTGGACGAATCTATCCTGGGGGCACATTTATGGATGATGAACAAGCTTCTACGGCAAAGAAAGACATGTATCGCTTCTTATTCTCTGGCAAGAATTTACAGTGGCCGCCAGGCTCTGGACAGGTCATTCTCACGCGTACCGACAAAAGCCCCGAGCCTCCCTTCCCTTATCTCTCCCTCATACTCGAATTTGACGTATCGAGTTTTATGAGCATGCTCAACGAGGCGTTCGAGGACAGCTTTCTGAACGGTGATCAGGACATGGCCAATGGAAATCATGCCAATGGCACTAAACATGATTCTGCCTTGACACCCACCCGACAATACATCATCAACGTCCTCTTTGGTATAATGACCATCGAAAACTTCGGGCCTGAAGACATCATCTACTTTTACATGTTCATCGCTCGCAACCTGCCAAAGTATCCCCAGCATATTATGTTGCCAGGAACCTCACTTCACCAGGTACTTGTTGGTCTCTGCAACTACCCAACAGAGATCATCAAGGATGACTGCCAGTTATCGGTTGAGTATCTTCTGTCCATGTACCAACCACCAAGTCCACAAAGCCTTGTGCCATTGTTTGAAAAGGCAGGCTTTCATCGGGTCTTGAAGACCGTGTATCGAAGTACCCAACAGTGGGCAAAACTACTTGATACGTATATTGACGATACTGAAGATGAAGAAGCCGTCTTTGATTGTTTCAGTGATGTCTTGAGACCAAGTAAAGGTCTTGTCAAGAAGCAAATTAATGACGTCAAAGCAGTCATTGTTCGAAGGGCTCCAGAGCTAGCTGCAGTGGACCCATCTAAAACTGCTACGAGTCTCAAACAATACGCGCCAGATTTGCTGGATGCAGTCTTCAAGGCACTCGATGGTGATAAAGACGCGCAGTACCATTATCTCGAAGCGCTCATAGAGCCCTCACAACGGCAGGCTGACAACACATATTCAATCAATGAGGACCTTCCGTCCGAGTTTATTGAGCGATATGTCCAACTCATGTGCACCTACAATAGCTCACATGTAGCAGACTTTGTCGGTCTGCTCAAATCAGGCGATCTGCGGTTAGAACCGGTCTTACCTGCTCTGGAACAGAGTGGCGCTGTCGATGCAGCCATTGTCCTCATGGCGAGAGATGGACTGGTCAAAGATGCGATGAACCGCTTAGTCAAGCATCTAGGGACATTAGAAACCGCCTTGGCGGGGCTCATTGGCGCTGCCGCAGAAACACCAGATATCGCCAACACTGAAGAGGCAAGCGATAGCCTTCTTTCAGATATCAACAAATACATCAAAGTAGGCATTTGGTTGTGTCAAGGTCAAACCAAGGCAACCGGAAGGGGAGCAGAATCGCTTGCAGACAGACGCAAGTCAGCCTATGGCGAAGTCCAAGAGTCAGATCTTGCACTTGATGAGCTTCTCTGGCTCGACCTTATTGATACAGTTGTGAGGCTGATCAGAGATACATCGCGCGCAGTAGAAGACCTCCAAGCTGCTATCGCAGCATCAGAAAATAATACCTCTGATTCAATTGACACAGGTCGTATCGTATCTACTCTTCGCTCTTCCGTTCAACAAGCTTTCTCAGCTCTTCTTGCATCAACCACATTACCACCAACAAAAACGATCACCACATCTGGAACGCAAGCTTCTTCAACTCGCCCTCCTTTACGCCACACCCAATCTCAAGCCCAATCCAACCCTTCCTTCCTCCGCATTCTACGTTGTTTCCTCACCCGCGCAACCCACACCTATTCCCCATCCCTCTCCCACCTCCGCTCCGTCCTCTCCGAAATCTTCGCCGCCTACACCTTTGAAGAAACCATCCTCAACCTCGCCAACCGCTTCCTCGACAAAGAAGGCTTCGAACACGTGCACGAAATCACCCAACTCCGCAAACGCGGCTGGCGCCCCCGCGGCCAAGTCTGCGAAGGCTGCAAAAAGCGCGCCTGGGGCCCCGGCGCCGGCGGCTCCATCTGGGAAGCTTGGGAAACACAAGAAGAGCAGCGCACGCTCCGCCGCCGCGCCGTCGCACATGCCGCCCAAGACGACCTCGCGGGCAAAGCTAAGGGCAAGAGACCCAGCCACGCGGAAATCGACGTCAGGCCTGCTGAGGAGACGCAAGGGGTGGCGCAGAGCTTGGTGCTTTTCGCGTGTCGACATTTGTGGCATAGAGAGTGTTTGCTGAAAGCAAAGGGTAGAGGTGCTGGTGTGGAGGGTGAGACGGGGGGTGTGGGTGAGGAGGGTAGGAGAGATAGAGATAGGGAGAGGTTGAAGTGTGCGATATGTATATAATTCTTTTGGAGTGGAGATGCAGATGGAAATGGAAGGGAGAGGATTTGCATTTGATGTTTTTTGGACTATGTAGTTTTAGCAATTAGCATGAGGATGAGATGAATGCATAGTTTTTTGTAATTGTTGGTATCAAAGGTGTGTTTTTATGTATGAGATTTGGTTGATGTGATGTGTTTGATTTGATATGCGGGGGTTTGTGATGTGTTTGGTGGTAATAATGAAGTGTAGGATTTAACAGAAATCTATGATATAAGTAATAAGAAGCGCTAGTTGTTGTTGTTCTTCTCAAAAATTCTTTTTCACGAATTAAGGAGAAATTATATCTAGTCAAATTATATATAAAGAGAGAGGTAAGAGTTAGGAATAAATTTATATCTAACTAAATTTACAAGGAATGTACAACATGTATATTTTTATATCATTTTGCAAGTAAAGCTATATTCTATTTCTTATTTCTACTAAATACAACACGCTTGAAATTTAAGATTCTATTTTATATTCTTATCTAACATGTATGCTTCTATCCTTTAATCAAACCAACTCTCATATGGCCCTTGCCGCCGGCGTTGGCTCTAAGATAGTATGGTATATACACGATATCTCTCTCATCTACGAGCTTCAATCCTCCCGCCTTCTTAACAGGATCGACGCCAGGCTTGGACTCATCCAGAGTCCGTCTCCAGGACTTTGTTTGAAGAGTTACGTATTTCTCTCCAGTAGGCTTCCATGTCTTTGACTCCTCTGTTATAGGCTCGCCTGGCTTGACGACAATGTCTTTGAAGTGGTTGTTCTCCCACGTGTTATCCGAGTCTTCGACACAGTATATGATGGGGCCGCGCGCTAAGAATACGATGTTCTGGTTCGTATACGGGTGCGGCTCGACCCATCGTGGAGCAAAGTTGTGGACTTCCAAGGTGAATTCTGGGTTCTGGGCCAGGTACCCTGCATCGAGTACGAGGTATCCATTGCTCACTGGGGAGGTTTTTGAATTGGCTGGCAAAGGTGGCGTGAGGGTAAACTCCCCATTAGACCATGCAGGGATGCGCAACCTGATGGTTGTAGAAAGCTGCTCTGGCTTACGTAGCGAGAACTTGACTGTGCCTTCCCAAGGCCAATTTGAAGACTGCTCAAGTTCAACGGGGCCATGGTCACTCTGAAAAGAAACTTTAGCCGACGTGTAGAGGTGCACGTTGATGTAACCTTCGTTGCCCTGCGCGCCAAAATGCCAGAGGTATCCACCTAGGCTACCGAATAGCCGGCTGAAGTTTGGTGGGCAACATGCACACCAGAACCAATCCTCGCGCCCGCTCTTGTCAATCTCGGAGCTGCCGAGCTGATTGACATAAGTGAAGGCTTTGCCGTCAATGCTCATTGCTGTCATGACATTGTTGTAAAGACACAGCTCCATAATATCGCCGTAGCAAGAATCAAGCTCAATGGCTAACATGCGCTCGGCAAGGAACATGACTGCAATGGATGCACATGTTTCGGCATAACAGCCTCCTTCATCAGTTGACTGAGGCAGGAAATAATCTATCCCAAAACCCTCCCATTGCTTGATCGCGCCTATGCCTCCCGTGACATACATCTTTTTATCTACCATATTGTCCCAAAGGCGGCGCAGCGCTGCCAACCATTCTGCAGACTTATCAAAGTGTGTAGATCCTTGCTTCTCGAGACAAAGCATGTCAGCCGCGGCGGTCAGCAAGTACACAGCTCTGACTGAATGCCCCTCGATAGTTTCTTGTTGAAGAATAGGAACATGTGCTTGATTGTACCAATGCGACCCTGCTTCTGGGTAAGGATTTGGCCGCTTCCAGGGTGACTCGTGTCTCTGCTCCGCCTCCCAATCATAATAGTGCTTTCCATCTGGCCCATTGGGGTTGCCGCGCTCCTCCAAAAAGTACCGCGCAAGTTGCAACGCCTCCTCGTTTCGAGTCTCCGTGTAGAGTCGGAGCAGGGCTAATTCGATCTCGGGATGTCCCGGATAGCCATGGATTTTGCCTTGTTCGGGGCCAAAAGTATTGGCAATAAGATGCACGTATTTTTCCAACGGTTCTAGGAGAAGGTTGTTCTTGTAATAGTTCTTGTGGGCAAGGGCTGCTTCAATGAGATGGCCACAGTTATATAACTCGTGCATATCCCGGACGTTGGACCATCGCCCCTTGGGATCTACCAGGGTATAATGGAGATTTAAATACCCATCTTCTTGCTGCGCACTGCGGATTGTATCGACCATGTACCTTACAGCAGCATCAATCTCTTCATCATAGTGGCTTTCGAGGAAGTAGCATGCCCCTTCTATCCATTTGGCAAGGTCGCTGTCCCAAAACAAATGTTTGGGGACAGGCCACATGCTGGTATCATCATAGGTTGGGTGCCATTTCAGCTCAAAGCACGTGTAGCGACCAGTAGTGCGGAACTGATCCAATTGGGTTTTGAGTGTTGTAGCTGAGACGGTGTTGCGCCTTGTCGCCAAGATGGACTCTCCAGTGAAGGAGGTATTGCGAAATGCTACCTGCGGGTAAGCCATGGCTGAGAAATGAGGAGAAATGTACAGTATCGCGTCTGCCGATTCTTAGTAACTATTAACATTATGAACCACGAGCAATTGCCGTTCCTCGAGATTCATCATCGACCCCGAAAGTGTACTAGTCGGCCTCGATCCACCGGAGTTGTGTACAAAGCAGGAGATTAGCCCACCGGGATTCTTGCAACTTCATGTTGCTAGTCGTGACAGTGCACAGGATTTCTGGGCGCTCCACTGACACCCCCGGACTTTTCGCGGAATCTTGGAGATCGAGGCGTGTACGAGTTGTGTCCATAGGCGTCGTCGTGCATGCATCCAAACCGTTTTCTGTCCTTCCTGTGGGGTTACTGCTCATTCCTGTGGGGTTCCACCGGGGTTGCTGCTCTCCGCATTCATGGTCACAGATAGTTAAAAGCTTATTCTCCTTCACCGTCTTGGTCCCCGACACTTCGTATTTCTCCATTCTATACTTGTCTATTTGGTTCATGCATGCTTGACACGACGTTGCCATCATGACACTACTCGAGACGTTTCTTCCCAAGAACGACCGCTATGCGGCGTTACTTCTTTATGGCATGGTCCTGGCAACCTGCTTTAATGGATACGATGCAGGTGTGTTGACTGACTCAGTTCACGATGATAATATCTGACAATAAAAGGTATCATGACGGTCATTTTGGCAGACAAGCAATTCACCGAATACTATCATGTCGATGCAGATAGGACAGGTACCATTGCTGCAGTACCTTGGGCAACCACTGGATTGGCCCAGCTCTTCGTGGGCGGTACTCTTGCCAGCGTTGTAGGCAGGCTCTGGGCACTGCGCATCTCCATGGTGGTGATGATCCTCGGCGTAGTCGTTCAGAGTGTACCCAATACCTATGGGGTACTTATTTTCGGACGTTTGCTCACCGGTCTGGGCTTTGGTTGCGTGTACATTGCGACGTCGCTGTACGTAGCAGAGTGCTCACCTCGGCTTCTCCGTGGTAGCTTCGTTGGCACTGTAACGCAATTCGGCTATCAACTCGGCACCCTGATCGCTTTCTGGGTTGGCTACGGTATGAGCTATGTTGAGCAGCCATTCAACATAGCCTGGCGGGTATCCAACGTCCTCCAGATTCCAATCGGCCTCACTTTCATCGGCCTGAGTTTCTGGTACCCAGAGTCGCCTCGCTGGCTACTGGAGAAACACCCTGACAATACCGACCGGGTGCTCGAGGTGCTTTGCAAGCTGAGAATGGGGGACCACAACTCTGAACATGTGCAAGCCGAGTTCCATGAACTTGTTGCCGCTCAGCAAGCCCGTGCTCGTTTTGACACAGGTTACAAAGGACTTTTCAAATCGAAGGGCATGCGAAAGCGTTTGTTATATGGTCTCTATGCTACAGCGTTGCAGCAGGCTGGTGGCATTGCTGCACTGACCATGTACGCAACGTTGATTTACAAGTCTCTTGGATGGGGTATGTTGGACGGGTCCAGTGGATTTACTACAAACTAACAATGCGTAGATGCAGGAAGCCAAGCGTTGTCTATTAATGGCATTCAAGCTGCTTTGCAGCTACTTATCGTCCTGGTCAATACGTTTACTGTCGATCGCTTTGGACGAAGAGCTCTCCTTTTAGCTGGCTTCGCCATTCAAGCAATAGCTCTTCTGATTTTATCGTCTCTTACTACCGCGTTCCCAGATAACCGTAACAAGGCAGCTGCCGTGGTGGAAGTTGCCATGCTGTTCATCGTTGGTCTTACTTATTGCTGGTCGAACGGGCCGATTCCACCAGCGATTGCCTCTGAGATATTCCCTCAGGAGGTTCGCGACAAGGCCTTTGGATTCTCGCTTTTGGGTCAGACCGTATGCTTGCTATCACTCACTCAACCGTGGCCTCGTTTCAACGACGAAGTTGGGGGAAAGAGCTATTGGCTTTTGTTCGGCTTGAACACAGCCCTTCTGGTACGTAGAAGCTAAGCTTCAGTGCTTGAGCGGAATGCTAATATGACATGTGTAGGTTTCAGTTTATTTCATCCTGCCTGAAACCAAAGGTGTTTCACTGGAAAGGATGGATACTATCTTTGGAGAGCTTGATGCCGTGGAGGTAGGCGAGCAGACTGAAGAGATGAAGAAGATCGAAGCCATGACCACGTCTCACCACGAGCATGTGGATGAGAAGGTCGTAGATATCAGCTCCCACAAGGCGTAGTTTACCTAGGCTGTAGTATATTTAGAGCAGTACGAGTATTGAGAACAGTACGAGTTCTATAATAACATTGAGTTCAACGCTACCACTTGTTTTTATTACATGCAACGCTGTTTTAGTGTCGTTATTTATGAAGGCCCCATTAATTACCAGGGGCATCCTGCTAAGGCCAAGTGCACGCGCAAGTTTAATACTCTGGCAGGCATGGCAGGTTATTAATATTTCCTCTAAACTGAATCCAGTAGCGCTTTTTTTTTGAGTTTTTCTGGTGGCTGTTCCAATTTAGCTCGTCCACAGATCTGCAGTGATGCGCGTGGACCACCGTTCGGGAGGCTGGTCTGCAAGCGGATTAGTTGGCTACATCGCCAAGCAGCTTACCAAGGTAGTATCTAGTCGCACCTATACACTTCATTCAAGTCGGCTTGAACGCCGACCAGCCTTATACTCGAGTAGACCTTTGACGATTTTCATAGCAAGGAACGCAGTTGGGTTTTGTAGCCGCTATGTCAGACTCCAAATCGTATCTGAGCGATGATTCGAATGAGCGCCGCCCTGCCTCCGTGCCAGGGCCGATGCGTTGCACAAGATGCGACTGCACGTTCAAACGTAGTGAGCATCTCAAACGGCACGAGCGCATTCACGATTCACACAAACGATTTGCATGTTCACAGTGCTCAAAACTATTCACCCGGAGGTATGGCTGCTCACTGACAAACTGTCGATATGGCTTTACTTACTAGGATGCTAACGATCTCCCTTAGCGACATTCTTCGTCGCCATGAAGCGACGCATGCTGCAATCGAGCAAGCCAAAAACAGCCGTCCAGCAAGGACGCGGGCTTGCACGGAATGTGCAAAGTCGAGAGAAAGATGCTCCAAAATGGATCCTTGCCAAAGGTGCTCCACAAGAGGTCTGCACTGTACTTACCCTCAACCACGGGCTAGCGCTCGCACCCGGTCATCGAATTTAGACAAAGATAGGGAACTTTCGTCTTCATTGCCTTCTGGTCCTCAAGCCATTACATCTACAGCCAGTGGTTCAGAAGATCAAATAACGAGCGATCTTGCTGCGCATCAACTGAATCGTCAACTTCACATTGAACGCCAAGGATCGCTGGCTCCCTACGCTCCCTACAACTCTCTAGAGGAGCAAGCAGTGCCGTATGTGATGCCTGAATCAATGAACCCCGGATGGCAAGGCAGTCAAGTCATGCAGCTACCTATGGATTTCCCAATGAACTGGTTACCACCCGACGACTCCATGCCCATTGATTACGACAACATCCTTGGATTTGGTTTTAGCTCTCTGGATTTCTTTGCGGTGGAGAGTCCAGCGCCAAATATTATGAATCCTAACATCATGCCACATGACCAAGGCAGCCTGGCTCATCCTACTGCATTCAGTCAGCGGCCCACAGACCCAACTACACAGCCTCTAGTCCCTTCTTCACTCGATGGCACAACAAGCGGGACTTGGGTAGTTCCTTCGACCGAGCCTGTAGAGAAGTTTGTAACCTCTGATTCACCGCATTCAACGACACATTCAGCTGGTCACTCTGGAGCACATTCCACAACACATTCGGGAACATACTCTACATCTCATTCCGGTGTCTACTCAGGAACATATTCGTCAATACGCACTATGTCTCCAAGTGCCGCGCCTGGAGGTCTCTATTCCACAAGCATCAACGGCGCCAGGATGCCCTGCACAATCAGGGCTCGCAGAGCAAGTCGCCTGATACCAGGTGCAACTCCTATAGACCACGTGAGCGACTTGAAGCATCGTTATGGTGGCGATTACGAGGGTATTGGGTTCCCAGAATTAGGTCATATCTTTGTTGACCATATCACATCTGACGTGGAGCCGCTAACAAGTGCGCTGTATGAGACATTACAGTGTCAATTCAATCAGTTGTGTCTAAGCGACAGCGGTGTCTTTCAACGCTTCGCGAGCCCTCGATTTCCCACTCTTCCCATGCTGAACTTGTTTGTTCAGTTATATTTCGACAACTTCGATGAGATCGTCCCGATTTTACACGATCAGGTCACACGCGTGAATGGTAGTTGGATACTGGCGCTGGCTGTATGTGCAATCGGTTGCCAATATGCAGAAGCGAATGAATTTTCTCGCTCCGTGGAGCCGATGCACGAGTTTCTTCAACGAGCAATCAGAGTGGAACTTAATGGTCGGAATACACAGATACTGGGCAAAGACGAGGAAGAGATCTCACTTGCTCAAGCTATAACACTCAACCAGATTGGCATGCTCTACTTTGGTTCCCAGAGGCTGCTACAAGTTGCGCAAGCTCAACATAGCACTCTGGGCGAGATCGCAAGGTCAATGACCTTTGCTACCCTGGCACCTTCGACAGGTACCCCTGAATTTTTGGGAAACGGCGATAGCGATTTCCAGAACAGAACTTGGCGAAAGCTACTCGTCGAGGAATGTAAGCGCAGAGTTGGATACACTATTTGGGTAAGAACTACACTCCAAAACCATTAGCAACACCTCAACTGACCTCTATGAGTTACTTGACTGTATGGCAGCATTCCATTTCGCCCATCAACCGTCGATGCCCCCCGATTTGTTTCCTGTACCACTCCCAAACGACAAACTCTGGATGACGAAAACTTCTGAGGACTGGGTGAACCAGTGTACATCTGTGCAAGGTAGGATCGAATGCTAGCGCACACCTTGGAGCTTATTGCTGATCGCCTCCTAGATTCACCCTCACTGTCTTCGGCAATCGTATCCATATTTCGTGAAAAGCATGTCGCATCTGATCTCGGACAATTTAGCAGAATAATTTTACTTCATGGAGTCTTTCGGGAAGTCTTTTATGTCAAAGACCTATTCGCCGGCCCACTCGGTGACTGGGTTCCATCAATGCAGTCACTGGACGCTGTTGAATACGGGGCTAATGGCGCGTTCAACGATATCACAGGCGGCCGTACTGTGCTTGAGAGTCGACGCAACGCAGCTCTTGATTGTGTCGATGTTCTGCATTGGGCTGCAAATGGGACAATAGCACAACAAGCGGGTGCTGAGCATCCTACTGTGCTTCATCTACATCTGTCCAGAACCGTCGTTCTTTCTCCCCTGGGAGCTATTCGGAATTTAGCCGATTCCATCGTCTCTTTTATACAAAACCCTCCTCCAGTGATGGTCGACGCAGCTCGCCGGAAACAAGTCATGGATTCTGAGCGGGAAGTCCTCGAATGGGCTCAAAGAGATCAATGCAAAGCAAGGCTTGCAGTGTTGCATAGTGGCTGTTTATTCTGGCATATTCGCCGTTACAGCTGTAAGGCGTTCTACGAACCAATATCGGTCTTCCTTGCGACCTTGACAATATGGGCATACAGCTCATACGCATCAAGAAGTACAGGCCCTCATCAGAAAGGCACTATTCGGCGCTTCGATGAGCGCCATGATCCTGCGAACCCTCATTCATTTCCAATAGAACATCTGTCACATCTGGAGGTCAGTAGGTCGTCACCCTACGCTGCATCGGATGATGAAGACACCGAGCCAACTTTTATACATCTGGACAGGCCAAATGATGACGAAATGGTTCAAGCGTTTGTGCGGCTTGGTACATCTGCGAGGATGAGGGCAAACATCACCGGCGTTGGAGACATTTACTCGTCCAATGGCCCAGCGAAAATCCTAAAAGAAGGACGGAAGCTCCTGACGACACTCTCTACCGCATGGGGTCGTACGGATGTATATGTAAATGCGCTTGAAGTTCTTGAGCAAGTCGCGTCTGGCCGCACAGTGTTGAATTCCACTTGAAGCGGCATTTCGGCATCGTAGTTTCAATTCAACCCAATCCAAACCACTTGAGGTGAGCGGCAAATGATGTTGGTGTTGTCGCTGGGGCACCGCTACACTGACAAACGTAAAATCCCCGGAGCTTCCGCCGAGATTCACGTAGATCACCTACCAATTGCGGCAAGATCAAATACCCCCGCACCGAAAATCCCTTTATTATTCTTCTAAAACTAATGTCCCCCGGATTTGAAGTGCAATCCAGGGATTTGGGATCACGGATGTGGGAAAACTAAAATAGTCTGGTGATCATGGGCACCGGAGGCCAAGGCCTCTTGTCGACCAGGTACTAGCATATAGTTTTGCTTGACTTATTATGATCGCCCAGTGGGAGATCGTCATCGTATTTAGTAGTTAAGGAACGAAGCCCTGACTATATCAGCGGGATCCCCGTCTTTCACTGCAAATCCATTTGCTTCACAATGAAGTCCATCGCCCTTGCCATCTGTGCCTCCGCTGTGGCCGCTTCCCCATGGCAATCCCGACAGTCATCCAACACTGCGGTACTCGATGTTTCAGTCCGTCAAGGCACACCTAATCAATTGGCCAGTGGAATCCTTTATGGAACACCCGATACACTCGACCAGATACCTGACCACTTTTATACCGAGACAAAATTAAAATATTTCCGCGCTGGAGGTGCTCAACTGTTTGATGTCGGCCAACGAGGTTGGCATTGGAATGAATATGAAGCGCGATTTCAATCGACACTCAGCAACTATCATACAGCTCGCAAATATGGCGGCGAGTTTCAGCTTCTGCCTCATGACATCTGGGGCACAGATACTGTAAACAAATCCACTGTGTGGCCTGGTGACAACGGTGATTGGTCAGACTATTCAGCCTTTCTTGATCGCCTTATTGCGGATATCAAGGCGAACGACATGCTTCCTGGACTGAAGTATGATCTGTGGAATGAGCCAAATGGAGACATATTCTGGGACAGACCGCGATCCCAATGGCTGGACCTTTGGAAGTTCACATATAACAAGCTACGGTGAGTCTGTCGTCATTACCTATATGGTAATTATCTAATAAATATACAGTGCTGATGCAGGCCTCAATTCTATGCCCATTATCGGGCCATCCCTTTCTGTAGGGCCTGATTCCCAAAACCCATGGTGGTCAGATTACTTTTCTTACATTGTGGCCAACAATGTTGTCCCTGACCAATACACCTGGCATTTACTTGACTATATAGATAAACCCACCAATGATATGAGATATAGCGTGAAGACAATGGCAGACTTCTACACAAGCACTGGGGCCCCCAGCCGACCATATTGCGTAAATGAGTATATCAGTACGTATAGAACGGGCTGCCAACCATCGATATTATGCTAATGTGTGCTTTTAGACTGGGACAACGAACGAATGAATGCTGCAAATGCTTGGCATATCGCACGACTTGAAAGATACAATACGACCGGTTTACGCGCAAACTGGCTCTCAAAACTCGAGCTGCACGATTTCCTCGCGGAGCTGGTTTATCGACCCGATGCTAATTCTGCCTATCAACCGAATGGAGAATGGTGGTTATACCGATACTACGCACAAAGCATGTCTGGTGTTCGTCTTCAGACCGAAGGTACTGGCGATGGGGTCATGGATATTTTCTCAACGCTTGGAGACGATGGTGTCGTTCGAATCCTCACTGGTGTGCGTGTGCGCACGGGCACATGGAACATAGAAGTTAGGAACCTTGAGGCATTGGGATTCCCTAGTGACGGACAAATCACAATCCAGACTTACGGATTTGACGATGTCGGTCTACGTGGTTCGTCCAACGGTCCTAGCGATCGTGGCACCTACACACATGCATACACGAACGGTGTATTGCAATTTCCCGTCTACCAAACCGACCAGGACATGAAGACTGCCTGGGCGTTCGAGTTTAAGCGCTCATGAATGAGCTAATACTTGCTTAAGCTTCACAAAATAGCTTGTAAATACTATCGAAATGTATTATACCTCACCATTGCTGCACAAGTTTATACTTCCAAGTCTCGTATCTCGTGTCTAGTCTTCCGTGAGATTGAAAAAGCATGGATTCCAAGCAAGCCAAGCATAACCTAACCAGGAACTAGCAGTAACCCGTGAGATACCGTCGTCTAAGTACAAAAGAAGTATCAAAGATTACCAGCCATCTACGATTGCTTTTTGGGAGAACAACGCCAGTGGCAAACCTCGAAGCTCGAACCCAGGAGCAGAAAAAGCACTGGATACGAAGTATTGGACGAGCTTTGATCAGATAGCACTTTTGGGATTAGTCTTACCTGTGTACGATCTGACAGGCGCTCTACATTCCCGAGGTGCTGGGCATCGCGGACCTTATTTTCTTACACGTGGTAGTTCCAGCTTACAATGTATCCTGCTCGTCCAATGATTGACTATCGACAGGGGTTAAACCTGGCAGTTGATAACCCTGCAGTGAATTGATACTATTGCCCGCATAACCACTTCGCACAGGCATCCGTCAAACCCCTAGACAACCCCAAGTATGCCTATGACCACGGCGATTACCGCCTCAACGCTAAAGTCGCTGCAGGGCAGCATCCAGCAAGGGATGTCTTACCATTGGACAGAGAAGTATCACAAGCCTAGCCACGAACCAGACAGCGCCGCCACATCCATCATGTGGCGCATTTAGAACAGCCTCCTCCAGACTGGCAGTTGGCAGCGTGATCGTTGGACCTAGCGGCCTGCAAATTTCACGAAGTCGTTCTGGAAAGATATCTCCGAGGATAGGTAAGCTCACGACTATCTGATCCGGCAGTTCCATCAACCCAACATACAACATAAGCACATAGCACACATAAACCAGATACCTGGGTGTCGGCGACTGTCCGATGCTGCCCTACCTGTTGAACCCGCCGACTACCTGTGCTTTTCTTCCAAATACCACAACCACTTCCCCCCCCCCCCCCCCCCCCCCCCCCACACATCCCTACTGAAACAAAGCCCAGTAGGTCAACCGTATTGCATACGCTTCGCACATGGCATTTTTTCGGCCAACGTTGCCAAAGCAGCAACCAGTCGTGCAGATCAGTGCACGGTCCGCAACCCTGGTAGCCTACTAGCAGCGCCTAGGTAGTCGAGCCTAGTGAACGGCGGACCGCGGACCGATCGAGTGGTTTCCTTGTTAGAATCCCGGGCTGCTAACCGCTCTGTTTCGTTCGATTGGATTTCTCGCGCGGCGCGGATTGGCAGTGCCAGGTGTTGCTGCGCTAAGGGATTAAGACATGGCTGTGGGTTTTTCTTTGCGCGCGATAGTTGCTGAGACGGCATGTTCCGTGATGCGAATGCGAATCGGATCCATGGGTGAACTTTTGCGGTCTACCCCAGTGCGTATGGATTTTATCACAGGCGCGGTTGTGTAGGTCGCCACTTGTACGGGAGGCGTACTAGCGGATGGTGCGGTGGTTATTTTTTTTTACAATACTGTTATTTATGGTATTCACTGCTTAGCTGATATAGAACTGATTAACTACCAACTTGAGCCATGTTCGATACATGGAGACTACGCCTCAATGCCCAACTGCCTCCATATACTGTTGTCTGCGCATGTGAAAGAGTTGTTCACAGGGGTGTTGGGGTCGTTGTACGTTTCAAGAAGTTGGTCGATCGCTGCCCACAACCCAGCGCCATTCATGAACAGTGTCATGACAATAATGCTCCAGTTCAAAATGGACATCGATATTTTCTTCCAACCCTGGAATTGCACGTCCCAATTGATGTACAGCCACATGACGCCAGAAATCCCAAAAGTAAACCACGATACGAAGATGGCGGAAGAGATCGAAAGGATGGAGTCGAAAATCGGGATAGCGTTGGCAAGGATGAATGCAAGGATCCAGAACCCTGTGCCTATGGCGATCCAGATCACCCAGGTACGCTTCGTGTTGCGGTCGTATTCGTGTTCGATTTTCTTTAGGCGCAGAATTTCTACAAAGATGTATTTGATCGCAGTATGACCGAACACCAAGGAGGTGCCGAGAAGAGTCGGTAAGAGGATTCCATATGCAACTTTGGAAGGGATGACGGGCGCCGAACCTAATGCTGGGCTAGTGGTGTACTGGCCAGCTAAAGCGTAGATGACCGCGCCTACTATCGTATACATTGGGATAGCAAAGATCTGTAGGATGTACATGGAAGGCATAAAGTCCTTTGATGCATCTCTCATTTCGGCCATGACCGATACAAAGGCTTGATTACCTGCATACTATTGAAAAAACAATTAGCTCGCCAGCTTTTACTTTTTCTTGTTGAATCATCGACTTACAGCGAAAGCAATGTTGAGTACTGAAGTAAAACCTTGTGCAAATGTGGGGTCCCCAACCAAAACAATCTCTCGATCCCAACCAGGGGGAGCATTGTTTGGGTCAGCTACGCCCAGTGCAATCATGACAATAAGCACAGCTGCAAATATAGAGATAGTTGCAATGACTGTCATCTCGTTAGGATATCTGATGGGGCATTCTCATTGACACTGACTTACTGCCAAAGTCTGCCATGAACCTCATCTTGCGAGGCATGCACAACACCCACGATACCAAAGTCGGGAATAGGATGAATAGAATAGTACAAAGTGCATGCTCTGATATGCTGTTCAATGCAATACTCATGGTGATGACGGCTGAAGAACACGTCAAGAGTAGATTGAGGACAAATGCAATACCGACAACCATGGCAAGCCATTTCCCGCCGATGATAAGAAAGCAGTCGACGCAATTTAGTACAGTAGGGTATCGTCGAAAGAATTGAACCAACACATACGCAGTATATGTGACGAGAATACCTGATTGAAGTTAATTCGGTGCGCATTATCAATTGTCACTCATTGCTCACCCATTCCAACAATGGTAATGATACATGGTATCAGTCCCAGAGTTTGCATCGCCGACGGTAGGCTGAGAATCCCAATACCGACTTGGTTGGTGATGTAGATGAGAGAAGCTTGCCATCTGTTGAGAGTCTTGTATGACGAGTCTTCATTCATTGCAGCTCGAAAGACAGCACTGCCTCGACGCTCAGACTCTACCTTCTCAAGATTTGCGCCGTCGTATGGAGAGCCATCACTTTTCTTTGAGATGTCGTCCTCTTGGTAGCCGCCGCTATTGCTGTAGTTGCCATCATATCCAGTGTTGTTACTGTTATTGTTGTACTGAGCGGTATCTGAAGCTCTCAAAGGATCTCTCATAATGGTTAGTTAGTTGATCAGAATTGCTGTTGGGTGTTTCACAAAGAAGATATAAGTGATCGAGATCCACAGGGAATATGTGAGATATCCTGGGTAGATATGGCATTTCATCGACTTTGAGGCCAGCCACCAAGGAATGACAAGAAGTCATGACGAGTATTGTCGAGGCTGAATGACCTTGAGCTTTGGTCACACCCTTTCTCAGCATACAACATAATCGCATACTACGTAGTTATCATTTATGCTCATTGGATATGTTCCCTGAGGGCGATTCTTGGGATTGCGATAACTCTGGAATAGCTATCTAACACAAGCCTTGAGAGATTACAATCACTGGATCGGTACCCACTTCTTTTACTTGGACAGTCGGATGCGGGTGGGACGGCCATTGCAAGCGTCTTGTGTCCGCCGCCAAGCCGAAACATATTCCGTTGTAACCGTACAAGGCATTACTGATGAAAGGCAAATTGGCTCTTGGTGAAGGTTGGCGTGTTCCGACAAGAAGATGATGCAGTCTGGGGTGCTTGGCGATGTCGATGTGTGACGTCACGTACCTTGGATCAACTCTGAACAATCCTATCATGATCCTAACAACTTCTCAATTGTTCTGATATTCTGGAAATCTATGTCGGTAGATCTAGTCAGCTACTAAGCAACGAGTCTAAACCAATTCATTGGGCTTGTTGACATCAAGCTACAACTCTACCGGAAACCGTTCTCTTATCCTTTCTCCATACACATAGAACATAATCGGGGCAGGTGCAAGCATCAAGCCGATAAACCCGAACACACTGATTCCCCACCCATACCCTAATTTGTTGAATAGAGAGGGTGCTGCGAGGGGAATAACGCCTCCCACCACACTTCGAAATACGCCACCCGCTGCGATCGCACTTGCTGCATATTTCTCAAAACTGTCTATGAAATAGTTTTGCGTCGTGTTGAGTATCATGACCTGGCCGATACCATAAAAGAACGTGCCAGAGATGGAAGCAAACCAATGTGCATGTTTTTCGACAGTCCAAGCGAACCAGAATAATGATATAGGAATCAGAGCGGCACCAATATTAGCCAAAGGTAGGCGATACTCTGGTTTTGGCTTTTCGTTGTGTTTCGATGAAAGGCTCTTATAAACTGTATCAATGCGTGGTACGAGAAACCAGACAGCGAATAAAAAGCCAAGTCCAGGTCCAAGGTAAAGTAATCCGACCTTTTCAGTGTCGAATCCATAGAGGCCAGAATAGATTGGTTGCATATTGGTGTATATGCTGTAAGTGGTCCCAAATATAAGCGCTTGATAAACGGCCATTGTCGCAACAATAGGTTGTGCGAATATTTTCGGCGGTCGTTTCAAGGATTGGGCTATCCTTGCAGAAAGTGGTCGATCATCTTGACCTTCATACTCATATCTCACACCATCTTCAGAGTGTTCTTTCTCGTACTGCAACTTCTTTCTTTTCAGAATGACTGGTGCATAGCTCTCACGAAGGAAAAAGTAACCAGCCAAAGTGTTGACCATACAGACGATGGTCATAATCCAAAAGATCCATCGCCAACCCAGACGCTGCACAATAAAACCACCGAACAATGGCCCCAGTGTGGGCCCCAAGAGCGGTCCGAGAAGATACCAACCAAATACACCGGCTCTTTCATTCGGTACAAACATGTCGCTGATTGTGCCGCCGCCATTGGCTAATCCAACACTTCCGAAGAACCCTGCAAAGCTTCGAACCACAATGAGGAATGTAATATTTGGCGCAAGAGCGGCTGGTATTTGGAGGAGTGCAAATGTTGAGAAGCATGTAAGATACAGTCTTCTACGGCCAAACGTTTCAGAGAGTGGAGCTAGAATCAGAGGACCAACTCCCAGCATTACGACGAAGCCAGTGGTCGTTCCAATGACGGCAGTGGTAGAACATTTGAGGTCGCTTGCAATCTCATCAATACCTGGAGTGAACATTGAACTGACGAGAGGGCTGACAACTGCACAGATCGTTGTTAGACTATGTTTTGATCTTCAAGTTTGATGTGGGTAATTACTGGTCATCAAAGCAATAACAGCCACGTTGGCTAGCTTTCTCCACTTCTGCCATGATCTTGGGTTCTCTGCTGGAAAATCTTCAATTTGAAGCTATTAAAGTCAGCATTGATCCATGCTTTATTGGAGGACTTCAACATACTGTCCTTGTCTCGCCGTCTTCGCTGGAATGCTGTAAAAGAGGCGCGCGTTCATCGCGAGACATGCTTGAGAGTACCTAGGTACTAACAAAGGTGTAAGTGACAAGTGATTGAGTGTTATTCTTCCATGCTTCCATAGGTAATTCGTGTTTGAGCACTCGTCATCAAAATAAGGATAACATAGCCGATGGACCCGCGTGGACTAAATCGCGGGATCGGATGTGCGAGCGTCATCGATCGGCTGCCGCGGAGTGACATCGAACAATGCAGGGACAGCGGCTGATCAGCCAATCAAACAAAAATATCTGCAACATTGTGTTTACGGATGCATTGGAGGGTATTCACATTGTAACTGTACGTTATACGTTATCTTGTCGCTGAAAGATCTATTTTGTAGCTTCATCAACGTTGATGGCCGATGATGTCTACAGAGGTGCACTGACTTTTGACCAAGCAGTCACAGGTGGAATGATGGAATATCAAGTCCTAAAGCTGCAATTCTTCTCAAGTGACCTCAGAGCAAGATTTAGTATTGTCTAGTAATCTCTCAAGATCACCATCAAAGATTTAAGTCAATGACTATTGTGAGGCAACTTCCTAAGTAGGCAGACTAATCCCAAGCCACCCGTACATAGTTTGAAAATAGCCTAGGCTAAGGTATTATCTCTAGTCATTCTATCTCTGCCGTGGCCCAATCTACCAGACATCTTCAAAGTCAGTATGGTGCGAGGGTATGAAATGCGATCAATCCTCACGAGAATATCTGTTAAATCGACGATGCGCGGTGAAAGCATGGATACTAGTCCAATATTTGTATTCGCCTTCCCTAAAAGAAAGAACTCTATAAACACTGATAATACCATGGCGGTGAGACGCCTTTACACGTATAAGGAGACTAAAGACACACAAAATTAGCCATCTTCATCGTCAATACTACAATAAGAAGTACACATACCTCGCAAACTGTACACCCCTTCCAATCATTTCCACCACACTGATCCCAATGTTTTTGTCTACACCCTCCCCCTCCCCCTCCCCCACCTCCACCACCGGGTGTACTCGTCGGCCGCTGCGACGTCCTCGTCGTAGACGTAGGCTTCACCGTACTTGAAGGTCTAACCGTAGTCGAAGAACTAGGCAACGTCGTCTGCCCCGGCCTAGTCGTACTCGAACTCGGGCGTGGCGGAATTGGTGGTCTCGACGGTCTAGGAGGCGACGTACCACCCAACGTCGGGGTATCCACATAACTTCCATCACAATAATACGTCGGCCCATCAAGTTGAATATTCTTCAAAATGGTGCTTGTGCCGTTTACCCCGGGGCCCGTACACGAAACGCCCCTCGCGGCTTGCGCGTTGAATGGCGTGGGGTATTCGATGTGGAAGACGGGTTTGTTTTGGGCGAGGAAGCGTTCGTAGGAGCGGCATTCGCCTAGTTGGGCGCATTGTTCGTTGACGGCGAAGTCAAGGATGGGGGTGAGGTCGCTGAGAATGTCGAGACTGTTTTTAAGGCCGATTTTCATGTTGTATTTTGCGGCTTCTTTTTGCATCCAGCGGAGGTAGTCTATTGCGTCTGTGTTGCGAAGGTTGACGCCGTTGTCGTTTTGCTGGGAGGGTTAGTACTTATACAAATACTGTTTTGCTGGGCTAGAGAGGATTGACATACATAACCGTCTAGAATTTGTTGTCAGCGTGGATAATCAATGAGGGGAGGCTGCATACCCGTATTGTCTGGATCAATGGCATCGCAGCCTTTGTCCGCAGCCAATTTGATCCTGTTTGCCATGATGTTGCGAATCTGTTGACTGCCTGTCCTGATCCATCTCTCATTTGGCCATTGTGGCAAAACTTTCCCCAGATCTCCCGCGGGAAAACTTCTATAGTCATCTCTCCAATCTTCTGCGGTTCCCGCGCTGAAGTAACAAATCACAATCTTACCAGCATCTTTCAGAGCTTTTACCGTTGACGCAGGATTATCAAACAGGTCGAGATCCCATACAGGAGCGTCCATTGGAGAAAGCGGCATCTTGGACATATCTGGTATCCCCAGCAATATGATCTGAAACTTTTGTCCACGCACGAATGTCGCATCTTGGCTGAGAGATGGAGTAAAGAACGATGATAAGAAAAGAAGTACGAAAATCAAACGATTCCTAGAAATGATTCCCATTGCAAATGGAATTGAAAGTCATGAAAATGCAGCGACTGTATC
Source organism: Shiraia sp. slf14 (assembly GCA_000498155.1). Lineage (NCBI taxonomy): Eukaryota > Fungi > Ascomycota > Dothideomycetes > Pleosporales > Shiraiaceae > Shiraia > Shiraia sp. slf14. The sequence continues at coordinate 78,771 of AXZN01000005.1, forward strand.
GAGAAGAAGAAATAGGCATTTTCAAGTGTGGCACCGCATCTGTCCAAGCGACAATTGGAATTACACACGACCTTCAAGGGCTTTAGCGGCGTGTAAGCTAGCTGCAGAATGTTACTAACGTTGTGTAATAGATTTTTACCTTGCGTAAAACAGTTGTCGTTGCGTTTTTCATTAGACTTGTTGATTAAAATTAGACTGTTCACTATACTTTCCTGGCTAATCATTCGAGCCAGTAATGCATACATCCGTAAAGATTGGTCATATTGATGGAGCTAACAGTCAATAACAGCAGCCGGGCTTATTATATTGAGCTGTTGGTAGTACCCGGATCTCATTCTGAATCTCGTGGCTTGCATCAATCCGGGTCAGTATATGCGGCTGCTTTTCGAACCATGGAACACAGGTATCCAAGTGAGTTCAAGAAGCCCAAAATGACTGATATAAAATGTGTCGCTGACTGAGACTTTTCATGGGCGTCCAACGATTCATCACTGATATTAGGATGGTGTCCAAATGGAACATGCCGGATCATCGCAGAGGCGCGGCAGATGTATGCATTGCGGGGAAAGCTTGTTCGATGTGCCGCATGGGCTGGTCAGGGGTATATGGCACCGTGAGATGGCAAGGATTATGAATGTGCTGTGATCGACGGCTAAATGAAGGAAACAATCTCAAATTCGACACATGAACAGGGCCGGCGGGCAGGCCAGCCAGTAGTCTGAGAAACGGAAAAATCTTCCTCGTTAAGCAAGCGAAGCTTATTTTGATGGAGGTTACTTTGATGGGAAATTGTCTCAGTAAATTTTTAAGCATAGCACTGCTGTCGCAATGATGATATAGTTGATCTTATTAGTCGCTGATCTAGAACAGATGATAGACTTGTTATGGGCTATAATCAAGTTCCAGAAAACGTTACAGGGGTGAAAGAAGCGATGATATGCCTGAATTCGGCTGGCCACGATGATGAGATATGGGTATGTGACAGCTGTGCGCTCAAAAACGATATCCTTCGATGAGACTTTCAGTACACTTACAAGGTGATTGGTGTCATCGTTAGGCTTAAGTGATAGATGTGTGATGGTTGCCACCAATCCAAATTGGGGGGTCAGCTTCTCCAAATTTTAGTAAAAGGAAGTAGATCAGACAAGCCTCATCGGCCTTGAGAGATTCATAAGCTTTATTCAGATCCAAAGACACTATTTGCTGTAATAGAATATGAATGTGGGTAAATATGTTGAGAATAAGTCACGTGAGTAGAGCCATTATCGATAAGCCCAACTTTTTGTCTTGGCAATATGCATCCTGCACATCCATCAGTTCACCAATTTCACGACCATACCAAGGGCGCCAAATGGTCTACATGGGGCGCTTACCCGTGTTCCCTCAGCCCTTCTGTATCAACGAGCAAAGTGCTTGCTGATGCTTGCACTCCTTCGACCACGATGTCTTCCCCACTCCCCTCGATTGCTGCAGACGCGTGGACTGCGAGCATCTCCTCGACGAATACCTTCCTATCTGAAGCGCCGGTTCTGGCATGAGGATTTTATAAGGTCCGAAAAGGCTACAACAGCCAAGTTTGCGGTTGACACTGACAAGGGGCAATTACAGCATGAAGAGCAACTTCATGTCCCCATAGACAGCGCTGATCCGCGAAAGCGGCGCCTGATCGAGAATTTGAACAACTTCTTAGATAAAGCAAGTTTGGGTGCCGATGATATCAAGGCCTTGCATCATGAGCTTTGGATTGCTTACCAGCAGGCCAAGCGTGCCGACCCGAAACTCAATCTGCGCCTCCCCGATCAGGCATGGGATATCCTGTGGTCTTCCCAGTGGACATCTATTCCCGATTCCGAAGAGCATAATCTGGTGGACCGTCTGGTAGAACTTGCATACGATATGGAGGGTGCTGTACAACTAGGTCCGGCCATACACTTCCCGAAAACTTTTGAGGATTTGTTCTTTGGGGGCGAACAAAAGAAGGCTTTGAGTTTGTGGGAAGAGGATTATGGTCGATGTGGTGAGCATGGGCAAGAATATGAGGCAGAACATCTAGAAGTCGGTGCTAGATTACATGCTCTGGCTGGGAATGCCCCCCGAGCACGGAACATCATGGATCAGCTTTACATGCTCTACCCAAGCTGGGACACGTCTGTCATGGTGGACGTTTTCCGAGCGCACACCAGCTCGAATAATAAGGAGCACCATGCTGTGGCAAAAGACATCTACGATGCGATGAAAGAACGCAAAGCCGACAAGATTACCATTCAAGACTACGATGCTTGGCTGATAGGTTTCATCAAGATGAAGCATTTGCGCTATGCAGAAGCTGTGTTTCGAGACCTGGTGCACGATGGTCATGTTTCACTCACAGAGTCTGTTGAGGATATCGCTGCGGTACTTAAGCGTTTCCACATGCTTGAACAGCTGGGAATGGATGTTCATTCCAAGACTAATCTGGCTCTCGATGCACTTGCAGTCCTGCCGCGGTCTTATCATTTTTATTTGTTTTCTGATTGGATGAAAACTGCCGTTGCAGAGAATGCGCCTCAGGTTACAGTTCAAATCATGGATATCATGTTGCAGCGTGGCTACCCACCAGAGACGACGCATCTCAACCTGCTCTTGAAAGCGCTGTTCCGCACAAAAAATGACCCGAGCGTGCTGAAGGCAGAGAATATTGGCTGGGGGATGATTGACGAGGCTCGTAAGGCAGGGACATGTCCTATCGCAACCTCAGTCCCAAACCAAATTTACTGGCATGCAACTCATCCCACGGACCTCATGGAATATAAAGATAGTGATGGCAAGCTCGCAGTAGCAAACACTACGACTGTTGCGCTCATGATGCATCACCACGGCAGAAAGCTACAGTGGGAACACGTCGATTACCTAATGCGCCAATTCAAAGAGCAAAATATGAAGCCTAACGAGACCATACTAAATGTCATGTTGGACAATTCGTGTCGTAAAGGCTCATACGCAGAGGTCTGGGCGACCTACCAATCTTTTACCAACCCTGCCTCGGAAGTGGACGCTGTCTTTCCCACTGGATCGTCAATGCGCCAGCTCTGGAAAACTCTGCGTCTCGCTCTCGGCGACCACGAAACGCGCGATGACCCCAAGCTCCCAAGCCCGCGGGAACTGCTCAAGGAAACTGTCAAGTGGTGGAGGAAGTGCAAATTCCGTCCCGACGCAGCGCGTTTTCACATGGGTCTCACTGGCAGAGACAAAGGTGCATTAACAAAACTAGTAATGCACTGCTTCAGTTATACTCAGGATCTCGCCGGGTCGCTTGTTGCCATCCATGTGCTATGCTGGGAATTCAACATCCTCCCCACGGAAGAAATGGAGACGATTCTCAAACGCCAAGTGGGATTTGTTGACATGACGTCGGAAAACAAGACTGTGCGTGCAGGATTCAAGCGTAGCAATGCTTCGGGCAGTAATGCCAAGCGGGTAGCGCGTGTGTATGAATTGCTGAAAGCCAGAAGAGAAGAGGAAATGGCCAAGCAAGGATTGCGGTGGGATATGATGAGTGCTGAGCAGAGAGGGGACTTGCGACTGCAAGTCATGAGTGACTTTGTGAGAGTGAAGTTGGGCGAGGATTATTCGCCTGAGCTTGTGGAAAAGATGATATCTGTTGCGGCGTGGTCGGTTGGTGTGTATGGGTTGCATACGGGGTATGCTGAGGATGTGCAGTCTGAAGAGCAGTCTGTGGAAGAGCCGCCTGAAGAATAACAAAAGTGGGGTTGATTGGCTTTTTGTATTGGGATTGGGATTGATGTTTTGTTTTGTTCTGATGATACCCAACTCTTTGCATGGACTTTTATGTATTTATAACCATCCACTCATGTTCAATCACAATATACTCCATACTCCATATCAAGCATATATTCGTACATCCTTCCATCCAGTATACCATACTACCCTCACAGCCCCAAAGGATTACTCGCAGTCCCCTTCCCCACTCTCCCACCACTACTACCACTACTACCACCTCCTCCCCCACCCGTCGTCAACCCCAAAGGATTCCCCTTGGTCGTCGCCCTCGACCCTCCAGCCCCCGTATAACCCTTCACTGAATTCCCATACTCGCGCACCATATCGCCCCACGAGCGCGAGGTATTCGCAATCCTGCCATCATCAAATTAACAAAATGTAATTCAGAAATAGACATAGTAGATATCAATGGGAGAGGGACGTACGAAGCACCAGCCCCCTTACCAGCACCAGCAACGCCATTCCCGGCAGCTGTTACGATGGCGCCGGCGAAGTTGCCTACTCCGCTTGCGGCGGCGGAGGTTGCGCTTGAGAGGGCGTTGGAGGCGCCGGTGATGGATTTGGTGAGGAAGCCTGGGTTGCTGGGGGGTTGGATGTGGGTTGTTTGTTTTTTGGAGGAGGGGAGGGTTTTGGGGATGGGTTTCTTTTGTGCTGTGTTTGTGACAGGTGCCTTTTTGACAGCTGTGGAGGTTTGGATGGGTGATTTTTTGGGCTTTTGGGTGGCAGTTGTAGTTGTAGATGAGTGTTTCTTTACAGCGGTCTTTTTGGGGGTGCTGCTTGGGAGGGCTTTCTTGGTGCCTATGGGTTGGGCGACCATTTTGCTGGCAAGATCTTGTATAATTTTTGTATGATTGAAGTGTATTTTTCGAGTATAGTCCAAAGTTTGGTCAGTCTGGATGAGTAGTAAGAGAATAAGATCTCCTAGCGGCCGTTGGAATCATGGTTACTCGAAATGCCAAAAGTTGGCATCAGCATCAGAATGATGGGATTTGTCGCGTGGCTAATGAATGATGTCAGTTTGCGGAAGGGATGTTTGGGGCCGCGTCAGTCTAGCCCTATTCGGGCTAGCGCGATCTGGGGCCGTTTGGAACATGGAACATCGAGACCCTGACGGATGAATGTTTCGCCAGCTTCGCTCTTGTCTCGTCTGGTCTATGCCAGATGTCGTTCTCCACCACCCCAACATCGCCTTTTCTCCTTCTCCTTGTCCTTCCTGTACTGTAATTGTAGTGTCTTTGTTTGCCATCTTACCCCTTTTCCAATTCATCTCTCGGCGTTGTTCAGGGCGCCGACGGATAGCCCCGCTACCAACTCCTGTGAATGCTCAACACCGCTATTGTACATCGCACGAGACCGCCCACGATGACCGCTTTTCACCTGGCCGAGTGAAGTGCGCGCACACACGAATTCTAGACAGCTTATTGTGAGTATCTCTGTCCCCCCGCCCCCCTCTGAAATTGCGTGTCCTGCCGCCATCCACACGCCCAACTGCGCAACCATGCTTGGTGACGAAGCCATCGTCAAACTGAGACGCACTCTCAGCGATGCAGACACTCTGGTTCCTCTGGGCCATGTCACGCCACCATCCTCGCCAGGCAGCCTGGCGCAGTTGACACGCAACGCGAGGGCTTTCTCCTGGTCCAAGCTAACAGAATCAATCAAAGGCAAGACACGTCGCTCGTCTCGAACCTCGTCTGGCGCATCGTCAACTAGTAAGCAGCCGAGTATATCTGGACCAATCCTCGACTTCAACAGCCCTCTGTGTCCACGTACCCCCAAAGACGTAGCCGGTTCTTCGTCACCTTCGTCGCCTCGATTTAGTCAATTGCCGACTGCGCATTCGAGCCCTCGTTCTTCCAAGTCACACGTCGCATACTTCACTGCACAACACTCGCACTCTGTATCCGATCCTACCTGCGAGCAATCTCCCTCTCACCGCCATCGTTCGCAACTACCGGGTCGTGCTCCACCTTCAATACCTTCCGCATTGAGCTTTAGTAGCATCAACACCCTTGATATCTCTCTCGAGCGAATCGCAGAGTCGCCTCTTGAATGTAGTCGCCCGATTGAACTTTTAAAATTAGAGATTGTCAACAAGTGGTTTGGCAAAATGGACCGCGCCAGTTTACGACCACCCGCCATTGGAGGCACCAAGGGGCGTGCCATCCAACAGGCAAAGGACATGGAGCTGTTGGTTGCTGAGCGCGCAAAACGCAGTGGAGATGAGCCACCGCCATACGATTTCTACGAGTTGATTGGAAAGGGTGCATATGGCCGTGTTTTCAAGGGGAAGAGTCGATTGACGGGTGGAATGGTCGCTATCAAGATTATCGACATTGACAAGGTCGACTACGAGGAAATGACCACCAAGAATCTTTCTGAGACACTCAAGGAGATTGACATCCTGCAACAATTACGGGATAGTAAAGCTCGCCCATATGTCAACATCATTGAGGAAGCACGGCCAGTGCACAACGAACTTTGGATTGTCAGCGAGTATGCCAGTGGTGGAAGCGTTAATACCCTGATGAAGCCCACCATGATGAGCAAAGATCCAGGTCCTGGCTTGGCGGAGAAATTTATCATCCCTATAGCCCGTGAGCTAGCTCTTGGCTTGAAATACATCCATGAGGCTGGCGTGCTCCATCGCGATCTCAAAGCCAACAATGTCCTTATTCTTGAAGATGGTCGCGTGCAACTTTGCGATTTTGGTGTGTCAGGCACATTAGAACCGCAAAAGTCGAAACGATCGACCATTGTGGGCACTCCATTTTGGATGGCTCCGGAACTGCAGAAAGAGTGGGTCAAGGATGCTGATCCGCATAGCTTAATGCAACCCAAGGAGATCCAGTACGGCAATGAAGTCGATATTTGGGCTTATGGCTGTACTGTGTACGAAATGGCATGTGGCTTCCCACCTCACCATCGAACTATGCAATTCGACCTACCAAATGCTGGTGTACCCGTGCTTGAGGGCGAGCGATTTTCAGAACAACTGAAGGATTTTGTCTCTTTTGTGCTTCAGCCTGATCCAAAAGACCGACCATCTCCCGATCAAATCTTAGAACACCCATTCGTCGCAAACACCACCAAAATGTATCCCACTGTTACTCTGGTCAAGTTGGTAGAGGAGTACTACAATTGGGAACAAGGTGGCGGTGCACGTGCTTCACTGTTCAATCCTTTTGGAGCACAAGCACCTGATCCATTGGCTCCCGAACCCGAAGATGATGACGATGACTGGACTTTCAGTACATCCGATGAGTTTGAACAGGAACATGCACCACAATTTGCGGACCCCTTTGCGGTACCTGGACAGCAACCATTCACTGGTATGAATATTCCGCCAGTCCAGGACATGGGACGCTTCGAGCAGCTTCAAGCGAGGTTCAAAGAAGAATCTATTGTACGCGGTCAGAAACGGCTGAATAAGTTGTTCGACACAAGTACAACACCGTACAGGTACAGTGCCATTGACGACAGTGATGTGCCTAGTGGTCGACCGCCGTCAGATTTAGTTCTCCGTGAGTTCAATCCAGGCGCGCCTAACCGCGAGACTGTCATTGATTTAGATTTCTCTATGCCATCAGCAGACGATATTCCCAGTATAGATCTCGGTGAGGTCCCAACAATCAAAGCGAATCGCATGAAAAGCCTCTTGCGTGAGATGGCAGAAGAGGATGAAAATGATGCATTTAATGCAGACAATGACCTTACCAAACGCGCAACGAGGGATTGGAAGTTTCCCTCAGTTGATGATAATGCAGACAATCGAAAGACGATGGAATGGTCCTTTCCGTCAGAGCAACCTAATCGAAAAACTATGGAGTGGTCTTTCCCCACAGAACAACCTAGCAACCGCAAAACCATGGAATGGTCTTTTGCTGCAGCTCAACCACAGAAGAATCGACGCACGGTTGAGTGGACGTTTGATGCTGCAATGGCAGAAGGAAATTATGACCAGCCTCGCAATCGTACTTCTAGAAGACGTGAAACAAAAGAGTGGACATTCCCCAAAACAAATGATACACGAAGAACACAAGATTTCTCATTTCCTATGCGGAGCCCAACAGGGAGCCACACTGAGCCGTCATCACCACCCTTCAAACCGGCTCTTCGGAATGCCGCGACGGTTCCTGCGAATGATGCAGATGATTTCCCGCGCGTCAGTAACTCTCCTGAGTCACCTCTACGAACATCAATGATTGATCTCGATATGGCAATGGTTGACGACTACCGGCCATCGACGTCAGGATCCGATGCAATCAATACCGCCAATACTGTAAACGATAACCCCTTTAATTTGGAGGATCAAGTCCAATTGTCACAAAATAATCATCGTGCATCATATCATTTCCAGTCAAAGTCGGAGCCGAATCAGACCGTGCCTGGTTTGTTGACACCACAGCAACAAGATGAACAGGGGCACCCAACAAACCAGATGCATGCACGTGGCGTGTCATCTGCATCGCAAGTTCAGGGGCCATCAAAGCAGCCAATTGGTGGCGCTCAATACCATCGTAGCAACCAGCGTTCGCAACAAAGTGTTTGGGACGGATGGTCCCACACACATGCCTACGGACTGGGCAGCGATGATCAATCGCCGCCTATGAGTGTAACCACGGATACCTCGCTGGAGGAAGAAGATGTCGACGAACTGTGGGACAGCTTCGAGCGCCTGAACATACAAAGTCAACGCCGTTTCCAATCCTATGCACCACTGCGATCAAGTCGTCGCACTGACTCTGCATCCACAAACACGCTTGTCAATGGGGCGTTTTCCGATACCGACACCGACGATCCATATCCTTACTCCTCTGACTCGGCATACGACGAGTTTCCGATGCACAATAAATCCCTATCCCAAACACAAATTCAGCAATTCCGAAAGAGCCGCGTTAGCGCAGGGCCAAACGGTCGCCCCTTGGTCGAATTTCCTGTTCCACAAGCTATCGATACACAGTCTTTGATGGACATGGACTCAGACCCAAAGATGCTCGAGTCATTATTACTCAAGAGCGCCATTGACTTACGGGATGGAACACGGGCTGCAAGGGATTTGCTCAGAGCCATGAGGTTAGAGGAGGTTGTAGGCGAAGACGTAGAGGGAGGAGATGAGAGTGGAACAGAAAGAGACCAAAGTACTGTTAGGTTAAGACAGGGGTCTACAAGCAAATGATTCGGATAGAATATGATCACGACATACGCGGCGAGTAGTGTCATGTAGGATACATATAATGGACTGCAGGAAGTCAGGTTGATCTTCCATAAAATGAGTTGTAACATATAAACAAGTATTCGCCCTCAAAAATTCTTTGAAATCGCTTGGTATCGCCCAGAATCAAATCACCAAACTCCCATAACTCCCTTCAAACAACACAAGCCTTCCTGCCCAAACACCCTTCCTTCCCAAAACACAAAGTCCTTCCACCTACCAAAATTCCTCAATAAAACGCTAACAAAAATCCCACCCACAGACATTCATCCTCCATGGAAGAGATTCCCACTTCCGTATATCCATTCGCTTACCAAGAAAAATGCTCATTCAAAAAATCATCCGTGACCAAAAACCCCAAATCCGCACCTTCGACTCCTCCACCCATCCCTTCGTGGTCCCATTCGATGTCCGGAAAGGGCCCTGCAGCGGGTTGGCATAGGGCGCCGAAGTCGAGGTCCAGGAGGGGAGGGTATTGTGAAGGTGGATACTCCTCTTGTCTGTTTTCTCCTGTTGCAGCTGTATTCTCCCCTGCCCTAGCCCGACCTTCACCTCCGTCCGCCATCCCACCCACCCCAGACCTCCTCCCCGCCTCCATACTCGCCACAATACTCTCCCTAATCTCGCCCACACTAGGCGCCACCCCCTCCAACTTACCCATCACCTCGAGCACAAGACCCATCCCAGCCGCAACATCCCTCTCCTCCCACCCCGCCTTATCAATATACCGCTTAATCATAATCACCTCCGCCGCACACGCCAGCGTCTGCACGAAATCCAACGGCAAATGCTCAAACGCATAATACCTGCCGTAAGACTTAATCAACTTCAACAACGCCCCCAAACTCTGACAGCAAATCTCCACCGCCTCACTCGCCTGCACCACCCGATCATCCAAGCGCTGCCGCGGCGGGCGATGCAGAATAATCATCGTCGTGTGGAAAAGCATATGCAAATGCAGTACGTGCGGTGGGAATTGTCCCACCGACCACTGATTCCAGTGTAACTTCGCCGGTAACTCTGACAGCCAGCGCACCAGCGCGACGTGGACTTGCGCGGCGGCCTCGCTGGCATGCGCGTCGTTGCGGCGGCGGTTCTCAAACACGTCGACGATCATGGTGTGTAGGATCTTGGCCAATTTGACTTGGTGGATGAAGCATGCGACCAGGGGGATTCCGTCTTCGAACGCCGTCGGGCTCGTGCCTTTGCAGACGTACAGGTCGAGTAAGCGCTGCCATTCGTCCGGGTAGGGGATGCGGATTGTGTCTTTGACGTCGGCTTCGTGCGGGTAGAGGGCGGGTGGGCGGCCGAAGTACATGCTGAGTTGCTTGTCGACGATGAATACGGCCCAGTAGACGCGGCGCAGGATTTCGCGGTCGACGGACGATTCGGAGGTGTGTCGGTTCCAGTTGTTGGGGTCGAGGTGCAGGCCCATTTCGTGCGTGAGCCGGAAGGCCATGCCGCAGTAGAGCCAGCCTTTGGAGCTGCGGCCTTGGCTGATTTCAAGACAGCCGAGCATGATTAGGGCTTGCAGGATGGTGATGTCAGGGAGGTTGAGGCATTGGAGGACGAGGGCGGAGGCTTTGTTGGAGAATATTGCGGAGAGGGCGCGGTGGGTGGGGTCTGGGGAGACGAGGGCGCCTACAGCGCAGATGGCGTAGAGAAGGGGTTCCGAGTAGTAGGGGCCGTGGCCGACGTCGTAGTCTCGGAGGAACCATTCTCGGTAGACGTACATGTGGAAGGGGTAGCAGTTGACGAAAAAGGTTGCTATGAGCTTTCGGCAGGTTTCGTCTTTGGGGTCGAAGCGGAACTGTTGGAGGTATTCTGACTCTACTATGCCTGAAGGTACCATGTTGTGGGTGGACGCTGGAGATTGGCCCGTCATGCTAGCGGGTGTGTTTGAATTTCCAGATAGTTGCATCTGGAATAAGGATGTGCCGCCGTAGAACTGTGTGCTTGTACTTGTGGTGAGCTTACGCATACGGACCTCTCGTGCTCTAGCCAGAATGAAACTACCTGAGTCTGATGGTGTTGTGACTGACTCTGTGACGCTTACCGCCTGGTACGGACTAGATTGGACTGCTGGATTTGTTTGAGGTGTTGGTAGTGGTGGTGGCGAGTTTGGCATGGATGGTAAGTTGCTTAAAAGGGAGTTGCGAGTAGCTTCATCGGAGATGGCAAGTCTCTGGACGAAGTTCTCAAGAGTGCTGATTTGATTCTGGAGGGACTGTATGTATTGCCTTGAGGCGGGTCTATGGATCAAACATGTCAATTTTTATGGATGTATGAGTCGAGCAAAGGCGACTTACTTCGACCTCTCTCCCGTGCCCAAGGTCACACAATCTACCTTTGCTCTGGTACATTTTGAACAAGGTTTTACTCGGTCGCATTTGACCTAGAAAGGACATGTTGAATTAGTCAAGCTTTCTACCATGATTCAGAGTATGAGGTCCATGTACCTTGCGTTTTCGACAGCGTTCACATCTTTGTTTGTGTTAGTATATATGTTTATATTCAACTTCCACCCTCCAAACGTCGAAGTTCCTCGAACCCGTACTTTCACTTGAACGCAAATAAATGGAGAATTGCACCTACGATATGACCACTACCTCTCCTGCACCTGCTGGAGTAGCAGTGGGTACCGATACTCCAGATGTCCCCACAGCTGCAAGGCTCATGGTATGGCCAGTGGGTCAATGGAATACACATCCGACAGTCAATCGAGCGGAGGTGTCGCCGCCTTTCATATTCTGTCGGAAGGGCGCACCGCTGCTTACGTAACTAGGTTCGGAGACGCCGCTCCGAGAGCTAGAGATAAGCCAACTGAAAACAACACCTTCGGAGAGCACCTAATAATGTATAGAAATGGCGACATATCCAATCGTATTGTTATAGTATTGTTGTGTGATGCGTCTTGCTGATGTCACGTTGGTGCGGATGAGTGTCCTGGTCGAACGAAGCATCATGCCAAGTCAGAATAGACGATGTAGGTGTTTGTACAACTATTGACGATAAGAGGGCAGTACCACTTTGGGGTGTCAAGCATGTCCATCTACTCATGAATGAGCAAGGAAATATACATATGATAATTTTCGAGTAATTTTCATGTCAGTAAATTTGATATTAACCAGCTGCAAACTTGAAAGTACCTAGGTACCTAGGTAGGTACTGACTGTAACCACAATTGATTCACAAAACCAATTCTTTATAATCATACTATACATTCCGATGTAATTTACTCTGATGGTTTCTCAAAATACTTGCCCTTCCTCAATGTGTTGAAATGCGTATACATCCTCTCTTCCTGTCCCGGCGTAAACTCAAACTGGCTAGTTGCACGACCCCATCAGCACATGTCCAAATACACTACCAGTCAGCAGAAACCAAAAATGAACTCACCAATCAGAACTGCTATAATCCATATAATTATGAATCGGATCCAGTCCTTCTTGCTGAGGACATGTATCCTTCCCAATTGGACAACCCTTCGTCGGTCCCAACATCGCCGGCGTATCGTCCACGAAATCGCCATCACCCTCACAACTTTCGCCTTCAAACACATGAAATAGTCCAAACCAATGCCCGACCTCATGAGTTGCAGTCTTCCCAGAATTCTCGCCAGGCGCCCAATCCACACCAGGTCCTTCTGGCATCGTCCCGGGACTTACATGGCATCCGTCCAATATGGACCAGGAGGTACCGTTGATTCCAGTGGTTAGCGGCGATGGGACGGCCCAGCTGCAGATTCCTGTGACGGAACCTTGGCGCATGAGGCCTGTTTCGAAATAGATGTTTAGCGTGTCATATCCGCCTTCTCGTAGAGCGAGCGATTTCTGGCGGTTACGCGTGGATTGAGCCCAGGCATTGTTGATGGTGCGGGTTATGTTTTGGAGCGTGAAGGATATTTTGTGTGGAGCAAATGTAGTTGTTAAAACCTTGAGCTGTTATGAAATTGGTATATGTTTCTCGCTGACGTGGATATGGTGAGGGTTGATGATGCTCGACCAAAGATAGTCTGGAATGTGAGATAGTGAGGATTTACGGACCTGGGCGTCTAACATCCTATCCGTCACGAAGCCTGCCTTATCTTCACTTTCGATTACATGGAAATATGTGGGAATGATGAGCCCTTCATCTCGTCGAGAAGCAACGCCGCGGGCTATGTTTGCGCGCTCGCGACGTGAAGATGCTTGCAACTGTTGGGCGACTCTTAGAGCCTCTGGATCTGGAGTACCCACCCCACAGTCAAGACCGTTGGCCAAAATGAAGGCGCCGCAAAGGAGAAGAGACTTAATCTTCTTGTTGTTCATAGTGGAGTATCAGTTTTACCAAGGCAATTGCAAGGTGGTTGATTTTCACGGCTTTCAAGTGATTTTCAGTGCTTAGACTACGCTTCCCTCGCCATTAGTCTCATACGCTCTCTCGTTTTTCATTCGCTAGGTATTCGGATCCTATACCACGTTTGCTCTTACCCATGTATTGCCAAGGAAAGGTAAGCCACACACCTTCCGGTTTGGTCCTCTGCGGCAATTGATGTAGATAAAGCCGGCTAGAATAAGCTGATCTTTCTACTTTGAACTGGGGAAGTCGTCGCTTCGAATGAAATTGATACATGCAATTCGTGTTTCTTATACAAGTACAAAGAGTGTCATATGAATGCGCTTTCCAAAGCCAAACAAAAGCATGAAATAACTAACAATGTCGCTAAAATCCATCCGTATGTGTTCGTGAATTCCTGCTCATATCAACCTTCTGGAAATGTTCAATTCAACACATCAGTATCCAAACAATCCAGAACAAGCATATGTCCGGGTGCATGTGCCATGACTGTTCCCTCCAATTCTGCCCTCATGACGGCTTCTTGTGGAGTTACGCCACAGCCCCAGAAGACGGGAACATTCTCATCGTCGTCTGCCACTTCACTGAGTGGCTTTCCAGAGAGTGTAAGAGGGCCGTCGCCCCATTCAGGGTTATCGATATCATTGATTCCCAACCTATCCACAGCATCCCATCCCCATGCTAAGCACTCGCCGTGCGTTGGAAGATATCGCCGTGTGATAGCGCGGATCTTTGGAATATCTGACTTCTTATAAGGCCTCATGGAAACCACATAAGTACCTCCAGTGAAGACGCCTGCCGGATTGAGAGGGATCTTAGTCCGATACATTGGCACATTTCGGTCCATGACGGTATGTCGAGGTGGTAAGGCTGCGGCAGTAAGAGCTGACTCGAAGCTATAACTGCATCCTATAAGAAAAGCGACATGGTCAGATGTCCATTGCGATTGAATATCGAAGATTCCCTCATGCGTGAGGGTTGAATCTTTGTAAACGTTGTACCGTGGACAGTCGCTTCGAAGATCTAAATGTTCTGCGATCTTCTCTCCGCTGGCTATAGTTGGTAAATGAGACTTAAGTCTTGAAAAGTCGCCCGGCTCTCTGGACTCAGCCAGGAGTGGACATGGAACTGGATTGCGTGCACACAAGTCCCGGAAGTCGGAAGCATAACGAGAAGGGAGAACTATGAGGTTTGCCTGCAGATGGGAGGGTGCTAGCCCAGATGTAGACTTGGTGTATCTGTTTGTTCGAGCAGCGAGACGAGCTTCAAGACCTGGGTTCGGCTTGAATTCTGTCACACCAAATACGGTATCCTTGGGCCCTTGGAAGCTAGTGACTTCGGCCATATTCGTCGCTTTGAATGGGGAGGCGACTAAGTTCAAGGAAAAAGGATGAAATTATTTGGGATGGAGGAGTATAATATCTGATCTTATTATACGTGGTATGCACGACTTTCGCAGTCATAGGCATGGTCTACGCCACATATATCATTGTTCGAGAGTGACTTGATATGCATACAAGGCATTCAGCACCGCGGGGTAATGCTGATAGACGTATGGTCCTCCGGTGACCAGAAAGAGAAGCTCCATCAATGACTGGCCAAAAATGAACCTCCATACTTTTTATTCTTGGTTTTGATGGCCGGACGCAGTTAGGGCGAAAATTCGGCATACGGCTGGCGAAGTTTTGGTGTCTGCGGAGACGGAGCTCCGTCGCCGCTCACACCCCACCAAAATCAGAGGTCTTCGTACGGAGCAAACCACCGGCACTGAGGGATGGCTTCACCATGGTGACCAAGAGCACGCAATTGAGTAATACACACACAAAATGGCAGCGGAGATAGCGCCGGCATCAGGTAGAGACCCATAAGCGATGCCGGTCTAGGATCCCATAGCCGTCAAAGAAGCGTGAAGATATCTTAAGCTACGAAATAGATATCTTGATGCTTCCTCACATCATTAGAATTGTTCAATAAATTTACTCTTTCAAATATCTCACCTTGTCTTTACAGATTAAGCCTTCTTTTCTTCTTATGCTTTTACAGTCGATAACTTCATAATATACCCGCGTCAAACGCTTCATACACATAGTAGCATCCGCCATGTCAGGAGTCCAAATCTCTATCGACAGAGGTGGTACTTTCACCGACGTCCATGCTTCGGTCCCTGGAAAAGAAGATATCATTTTGAAGGTCTTATCAGTAGACCCGGCCAACTATAGCGATGCGCCCACAGAGGGTGTGCGTCGTGTCCTAGAAATTGTTACAGGAAAGCCTCATCCCCGCGGCCAACCTCTAAATACCGCACCCATTGAACGTATTCGAATGGGCACAACCGTCGGCACCAACGCTTTATTGGAAAGGAAAGGCGCTAGGTCCGCATTACTGGTTACTCGCGGATTCAGAGATCTTCTTCGGATAGGAAACCAGGCCCGTCCCAAAATTTTCGACCTGGCTGTTGAAACGCCTGAATTGCTGTATCAGGATGTCGTTGAGATAGACGAGCGCGTCACAATGATGGGCTACTCAGAAGATCCATATCCTCAGGAAATCGATGTAGCAAGTGACCCTTCGCTGCATGTTGGTGTTACTGGCGAAGTAGTAAAGGTCCTGCGCAAGCCAGACTTGGGCGTCGTACGGGAATCTCTCCAAAAGCTCTGGGATGATGGATATCGCTCATTGGCCATCATTTTCATTCACTCCTATGTCTATTCAGAACACGAGCAACAAGTCGGTGCGCTCGCTCGAGAAATGGGCTTCTCAGCAGTTGAGTCGGCGGCGTTACAGCCCATGATCAAAGCCGTCAGTCGTGGCACATCAGCTACCGCAGATGCATACCTGACGCCAATCATCAAATCATACATTGACTCCATATCTGCCAACTTCGAGGGCGGGCTCGCTGCCGAGGGTCTGCGTTGCGATTTTATGCAATCTAATGGTGGTTTAGTTGACTTTCGCTCATTCAGTGGCCTGAAGAGCATCCTTTCAGGGCCTGCCGGTGGAGTCGTTGGATACGCTCAGACATCATGGGATGAAGACCGAAAAAAGGCTGTGATCGGCTTTGACATGGGTGGAACGTCTACAGATTGCTCGCGATTTGCTGGCACATACGAGCATGTTTTCGAGACGATCACAGCGGGTGTTTCCATCCAGTCACCACAGCTTGACATAATCACGTAAGACCTTGCAAACAGTGCAAAAGTTTGACTCCATTTACTAACTCGCATGCCAGTGTCGCCGCAGGTGGTGGTTCTCGACTCTTTTGGCGCAACGGTCTTTTTGCTGTAGGCCCTGAATCCGCTGGAGCACATCCTGGACCCGCCTGTTACAGGAAAGGCGGACCCCTTACCATCACAGACGCCAATCTCTTTCTAGGGCGCATTGTTCCTGAATACTTCCCAAAGATTTTCGGTCCTAATGAAGATCAACCTCTGGGCACAGAAATTGTGGCAGAGAAGTTCGCCGAATTGACAGACGAGATCAATGCTGACAACAAGGCCCATGGCCGGCCTGAGCTGAGTGCAAAGCAGGTGGCACTTGGTTTCCTCCAGGTTGCTTCAGAAGTCATGGCCCGCCCAATCCGTGCATTGACTGAGGCACGAGGTTTTTACACGTCTGATCACATTCTTTCGTGTTTCGGTGGAGCCGGTGGGCAGCACGCGTGTGATGTTGCGAGTGCCTTGTCCATTAAGGAGATTGTCATCCACAAATACTCGTCGATCCTCTCCGCATATGGATTATCACTCGCTGATATTGTGCACGAAGTCCAGAGGCCAGCCGCAATCGAGTTCAGGAGTGCAAGCTTCCCCATAATTCAGGAAACCCTTGTAGATATCTCGACAGAAGCTAAGAAGCATCTCATTGATCAAAAGATTGATGAGAGTTATATCAGGCTTGAGGTCTATCTCAATATGAGATATGAAGGGTCCAATTCCGGATTTATGGTCATGCAAAGCAATGATGCAGATCTGGCAAGCTTCAAATCATCCTTTGAAGAGAAGCATGCCCGAGAGTTTGGTTTCACGTTTCCAGAGAAAAAGATTCTGATTGACGATTACCGAATCCGCGCCATTGGGTCAACTTCGCAGCACAAGGAAAAGAGCCCTTACAAACAATTACAGGAATTGGCAAATACCCAGGTAGCCGCTCCAGAGCCAAGGTCAAAGACAAGTGTATGCTTTGATGCGGCTGTTGGCGATGTTGCTACTGACCTTTTCCTCATGAATGATCTCAGTCCTGGCGTCAGTGTTCACGGCCCAGCTTTGATTCTGGACAAGACTCAAACTATTCTTGTTACTCCCCGGGCTGTGGCCAGAGTGCTCTTCAGCACAGTCCTCATTGAACTTGAAGAAGAGAGCCTGGCTACTGGTGGTGAAGTAGTACCATCTCAACAGGTCGTGAACCCCATTCAACTGTCGATATTCGGCCACCGTTTCATGAGCATTGCTGAACAGATGGGCCGAACTCTTCAAAAGACTTCAGTCTCAACAAACATCAAGGAACGACTAGACTTTTCGTGTGCCATATTTTCTCCTGATGGTGGCTTGGTCGCTAACGCTCCTCATGTACCCGTCCATCTTGGCTCCATGCAGTTTTGCGTAAAGCATCTCTATGAAGAATGGAGGGGTCGCCTCGAAGAGGGCGATGTTCTGATCTCTAACCACCCCGCAAGCGGAGGCACACATTTGCCTGATATCACCGTAGTGACTCCCGTTTTCGATAACGGAGAGATTGTATTCTTTGTCGCCTCTCGAGGACATCATGCCGACATTGGCGGCACTCGTCCAGGATCTATGCCTCCAGACTCGAAGTGGCTGCATGAGGAGGGAGCTGCTATTCTAGGCGAGAAGCTTGTGTCCAAGGGTCGTTTCAATGAAGAGCGCGTAATAGAGATGCTCCTCTACGAGCCTGCAAAGCATCCCGGATCTTCTGGCACAAGAACATTGAGCGATAATCTTTCAGATCTCAAGGCACAGGTTGCAGCAAATCAGCAAGGTATAAGACTCATTCAAGCATTGATTGAAGAGTACACGCTTCCTGAGGTGCATCGCTACATGTTCGCTATCCAGTAAGTGTTTGACGAAAATCGCTACTAATTGTACAGTATGCTAATCGCGATGTCAGGGAAAATGCTGAATTTGCGGTCCGATCACTGTTGAAGAAGATGCACGCATCAATGCCTTCGACAGGTCTGAAAGCCATCGACTACATGGATGACGGTACACCTATTGCGTTATCGGTCAACATAGACGCAGAGACAGGCTCAGCAGTGTTCGATTTTGCGGGTACTGGCGCTCAGGTGTATGGCAACACTAATGCTCCCAAAGCTATTACACATTCCGCCATCATTTACTGCCTTCGAGCACTCGTCGGCTCCGACATTCCACTCAACCAAGGATGCCTCAACCCAATCACTGTTCGCATCCCAGAATCATCCATTCTCTCACCAAACCTCAGCGCCTCAGTGGTCGGCGGTAACGTTTTAACCTCTCAGCGCATCACAGATGTAATCTTGACAGCCTTTGCCGCGGGTGCAGACAGTTCTGGTTGTATGAACAATCTCACCTTCGGTATTGGTGGAAAATCAATCAATGAGAAGGGTGAAGAAGTGATCAAGAAGGGCTTCGGCTACTATGAAACTATTGGAGGCGGAGCTGGCGCAGGTCCAACATGGAACGGCCGAAGCGGAGTGCACACACATATGACGAACACACACATCACAGACCCAGAAGTTTTTGAAAAGCGATATCCAGTCTTACTTAGGGAGTTCAGTATTCGTCCGGGCTCAGGAGGTGAAGGCCTGCACCCTGGTGGCGATGGTATTACTCGCGATATCGAATTCCTGGTGCCTGGGGTCCAAGTATCGATTTTGTCAGAGCGACGCTCGCGAGCACCTAAGGGCGCGGCAGGAGGCGGCAATGGTGAAATGGGCCAGAATATTTGGGCACGTCATGACGGTACTATTCTCAATCTTGGAGGCAAAGCGACGGTGACATTCGATAAGGGAGATCGCATCATAATCAAGACACCAGGTGGTGGTGGCTGGGGAAAGAAGGTTTCTGTATGAGATAAGGCAGGCTTGGTTATTAGCATTGATGATACCTTATTTTACGAGCTTTCATAGTTATGTGATGTTTATACTATTGTTGCGAAAATTCAGACATTTTCTCCATTTGTATGAAATTTTGGTCGCCGCGAAAAAGACGATGACGGATGACGCATTTAAAGCCATTCAACCGATGCATTGATCAAGTGGAGAATTGGATGTGTCCGCAGAGGCTATGTCTTTTTTTGGGAGTTGCTGCCTTGCCAATGTCAGCTTCCTATAAATAGATACGCTCCCCGCCTCACATCACAGGTAAAGCTCATCACGAAGCATCACATCTTCCTGGTCCTTTGCTATCTCTCTCATAATTGATACAATATAATCAAAGATGGTTCATTTACCCGACGAAATTCTAGACGAAATCGCAGCCTACCTCCAAGACAGGACCGCTTGTGGGAACTACCGACTTGTCAACAAACGTTTTGCTGAGATTGGTGCCACGCATTTATTTGATGTTTTCCCCTGCAAGGCTACGATGGATACACTAGAAAGAACGAGGTCCATTATCAACAGCACAAACCCCAAACTCAAAGGTTACGTCAAAGTCCTAGACTATCAAGGCAGACGCGAAGACGATTACACCAACCCAACTCAGGAAGGACCCGAATTTACTTTTATCCGAGAGGTTTTGAAAGGTTTCATAGCTGCATCACCGATTACTGGATTCCGTGCGGTCGAACTTATGCATGACCTCGTCGTACCCGAGAATTTCGACGCGTCTTTCAGAGAGACCTGCATTAACCTTACCAGAGTCGACATACACATGTACTGTCCGAGGACGAGTTACGGCGTCAGTGCATGCCCAATACATGAGAATGACCGCACGTTGCACGACTTTCTCATTGGCTTAAGGAAATTGAAAACTCTCGAAATTGGCTTCAAGGGGAGAGCCTTTCCAGAGCGACACAAAGTTTCATCGATAATTCCATCACAGCAACCCTGGCCGTTATTGCAAAACATACATCTGGAGTATATCGTGATAACACCAGATGATGCATTTGCACTTCTGAAAAACCACGAGACAACTTTGAGGTGCTTTCACTTGAATGGCATCTTCGTTTCCCGTTTCAACAAAACGACCATCTCGAATGTAGAGGGATGGCGCAGGGTTTTCAAACAAATGGAAAATGTCAAACATCTTCAACACGGAGCACTGAACAGAACTCTATTTGAATGGGATCATAACTTTCGGTATACAATACAAGTCGGTGGAAGGTCGGTGGAAATCAACACGAATATGGCAAAGGACATTGGTCTCGACGTTGAAGAGCGAAGCGTTGCTAAAATCACTTCTTCAAAAGAAGAGTGGCAATTCACCGTAACATCTTGAATGGTCTCATCGCACATGTTCAATCACATTCGATTTGGTTCATGATAGAGTCTTGTATAAACGTTTGAATATCATGTTACCATTGAACACGTTATGTTTCAACATGGTCATTGGCACAATCGGCCTTTGTTCAAAATGAAAATAATATATACATATTAAGCAAGTACAAACATTACGTTTACGACGAAGCCTTAGCATCAGCAATAATGACGTCCGAAGCCTTCTCGGAGATCATGTAGACAGCGACAGCAGGGAAGGTACCAGGGATCTTAGGGAAGACAGAGGCATCAACAACGCGCAGGCCATCGATACCGCGAACCTTGAAGTTGCTGTCCAGAACGGCGTTCTCATCATTGTCACTACCAATAGGAGTTGTGCAAGAAGCGTGGTGACCCCAAGCCTGGTACTTGGCAAATTCGCGCAGCTGTGCGTCGGTTTGAACTTGTTTGCCAGGCCAGACCTCTTCGAACTTGCCGTCAAGAGGGATAAGATCCTTGAAGACGCCACGGCCGTACTTCATGCCTTCAATCACAGCATCGAGATCTTCATCGCCACCAACGGCGAAATTGCGCTTGCGAATGTCGGGCATGTCCTGGGGATCAGCGCTGCGTAGAGTGACGGTACCAGCATTGTTGCGAGATTCAGCTTTGAGGGTGAGCCAGGTCCAGTGATTACCACCCTTTGTAGCGTTTTGGAAGAAGTTAGGGTAGTAGCCATTGAAGTAAGCAGGCCAGCCAGCGATGTAGAGATCAGCGTTACCGTTGATGGAGTTGCTGGCCTTCTTGGTCGCGGCAATGGCAACACCATTGGTAGCATAAGTGCCCTTCTCAATGGGCCAGGTCTCCCATCTCGAGAGACATTGGTCTTTACCCTCGAGGAAGGTGCAGCCATTCAGGAGAGCAAGCTTAGAAGGGGCCTGACCGATGACGGGAACCTCATAGCGATCCTGAAGATTTGTGCCAACACCAGGCAGATCTTTGACGACCTTGATACCAAACTTGTCAAGCTCTTCCTTTGGTCCCACGCCAGAGAGCTTGAGAAGCTGGGGTGTGTTGAAAGCACCGGCAGAGATGATAACCTCGCGACTAGCAGTGACTGAGCCCTTATTGCCCTTGCCTGTGGCAGCACCTGACTGGCGGCGCGGATCTGCGCCATACAAGGATTTGCCGGTCAGGAAGTTGACACCAGTAGCTTTGGGCTTGCCGTTGGTACCTTGGTCGAATTGGACACTGCTAACGAGTGTGTTGAGCTGAATATCCAATTGGTACTTGCGGCTGCCATCACTGTTCTTCGCATTCAACACCTGATTGAGCAGGTCCACGGGGCCAGCACGCTTGTACTCGGGAATCTTCATGGCCAGAGGAACTTGCCACAGACCTTCGGCCGAGTCACGGTTCGGGCCAGGGTTGTTGTAATCACGAAGCAAGACTTGGGCCAGACCAGTGACAGTAGTGATGAGAGACGAAAGAATGTTTTGTCCCAAACCAGTAGCGGCAGCCAGGACAAGGGAAATGACCTTCAAATCTTGAACAATCAATGTCAACTCGGTCAGTGAGGTCTCGAGCCAGCCATTAAACCCATGGCCGACGATACTGTTGGGTAGATAACGGGACTTTTCTATGCGCTCGAAGTACTTGCGCATGTTGCCAGGGGCCCATGAGCTGTCGCCTGTGATGCTTTGGATGTGCTCCCAGTCACTATTGTAAGGGTATGTCGTGATAAGGGCGTTATGGGCCGTGCAGCCGCCTAGTGAACCAACACGAGGATAGAGTATTCCAAGTGGCTTCGCGCCTGCGGGTGGGTTTGCACCAGTGTAGCGACTGCCATCGGGCAGTGTATAGGTCAACTTGGTGTCCCTTCTCATCTCTTCCTCGTCGTCGAAGTGCTTGACAAAATAATCCCATCTCATTGGCTCATACTCGGCAGCTACAGCATGCAGAGCGGGTACATTGTACTGGAGGGAATTGGTCTGGTCATCGCCAGCCTCAAGCAGGAGTACTTTATGGCCTGCAATAGCAAGTTTGGCCGCAAGAGGAGCACCACCAGCTCCCGAGCCTACGATAACATACTCGTAGGTCTCGAGGGCGATTTCCGAAGAGCCATTTAGCGCACGCTTCACATTAGCACCATGGAAAGGAGTATGCTCGGCACCATTTCTAGGCGAAGGTTTAGCAACTTTCTTGGAAGGGTGGCCACACGATTGGGAACATACATAATCCGCGCTGAAGCATACGAGCTAAGGAGAGAGAGAACTGTGAAGGCCTTCATGACAATCATGATGACAGTATTATTAAATATGAAGAGGATTAATGACAGTAACCAAGACAAGAGAGGGTAGGAAGGCCTAGGGGCAGTGAAAGAGCGGCGTAGGGTCCCAAGATAAAGGTATTCGAAAACGAGGTTTATATTGGTTGTGAAGGCGAAGATCGTTGCAGCATCGCGGATGCGCTAGGGTCTGTCCCTAGTGAGTGAGATCTACAAAAGTGTACTCGTTTGGTTCGATGTACGACTGCTCCTGAAAAGGTGGCACCCTGCATGCACAAACGCCGAACCCCTGGCCTGTTTAGCGTGATCTACGCTGCGCTGCCTGGATACGGGGACGTTGAAGAACACTGCATGATTCAGCGTTACCAAATCTGCCGAAGCGGCGCCCTATTCTCTCGTAAACCTCGCGTTAACTACAAGAGGAGAATTTATACGCAAGATAGATCTCAAAGGTTATCAGACACAAAGGGGCAGACACCATCAAACACACTGTCGACGACATTCACGTACAATGTTACACAGCAGAAACACGTAATATTGAAGCATAAGGTTTAGCCTTTTCAGGAAGTCCATTTATCCGTATGCTTCGCTTTGGTAACACTACGACATGGGCGCTGCATAAGCAAATCTTCATGTTTTCCAAGTTCGCCAGCCCTCCTTAGCCGCGACTCGTTGAAGGGCTTCCCACCCATGTCAATTCTCCACTAGTCATCAAATTTCCAAGCAACATCTGCGCACTGGGTACCGTACAAACCTCGTTACGACGCCAAGGCGGTCCTCACCTTTGGTTTCCACGTGCGGTGTGGCTCAAGCAAGCGGCCCGTCTCGAGTACCCATGGAAACCTACATTCATTTGCGGAAGACTGCCCGTCAACGCTCCTCAACTTAATCTCTCCTCCCCGGGCTGCATCACACGGGACTACATCGGCAGTTACTGACCTTCACCGTTATATATGAAAGCGAGTAATGTGCTCCTTTCTTCTCGTAAAGTGCCACAGATTGCCTACTTTAAACAAGGCTTGACCTTTAGCAAAGAGCGCCAACTTAGTCTACTTGAACGTTTCTCGCTTCTACGGTTCCATATCCGAGGTCCATCACACAGTAGCTGACCATGAGGCTGTGGACCTTGTTGGCCTTGACAGCCGTAGTTGCTGCACCTGCCCAAGCCCAAGATGCACTTCTTGCCCTATCTAAACACATGCCAAAGTGTTCAGTAAGTTCCTCTTCCGGAAAACCTTGAATCAAGTCACACGTCTAATCTCTTCATCAGTTGGCTTGCTTTGCACAAGAGCTTCCAAAATCGACCTGCGCTACCAACTTAACTCCACAATGCTTGTGCACCAACGCTGCCTTGAATGCCGCTGTAGGTGTGTGTGCAAAGAAGACCTGTACCGTATACGAGCTTCTCCGTAAGAACTACACGATATTCAAATCGGTTTGGTTACATGCTTACTAGAGGTAGAGACAAAAAATGTAAGCAGTAATGCTTGCGGTGTGCCAGTTCGCAATAAGGGAGAGAAGTTCCTCATCATTGGTATTGTTGGCGTGGTCCTCGCAATCGTATCATTCATTCTTCGAATGATGGCCAGTGTAGGCAAGCGCAAACGGCAAATGTCGTGGGATGACGCAACAATGGGTATCGTTGTGCTTCTTGCCATTCCTCCAGCCGTATTCGCACCTATTTGTAAGTTGACGTGATAACCAGCTCGACCTAAGCGTTCTCTAACGGACCAGAAGTGGTAAACAACGGCCTGGGACGGGATATCTGGACACTACGAGCAGACCAAATCACCAACGTTCTGAAGTACTACTACTTCGGAGAAATCTTCTATGTTGTGGCCCTTGGAATATCCAAGATATCGATTCTGTTCTTCTACCTCCGCGTTTTCCCTTCCAAAGGTTTCCGAACCGTCACATATGTCGTCATGGGCCTTTCAGTAGCCTACACAATTGCCTTCTTCTTCGCAACTACGTTCCAATGCACACCCGTCAGCATGGCCTGGAATCAATGGGATGGTCTCCACAAGGGCACATGCAACAACATACACCTACAAGGCTGGATTGCCGCCGCAATCAATATTGTCTTGGACGCTATTGTCATGGCTCTGCCTTTAAGACATCTTTCCAAACTGAATATGGGCATCAAAAAGAAGGTCATGGTCATGGCTATGTTCTCTGTTGGTATCTTTGTCATCTTCGTCTCGACTATCCGTTTATACTCGCTCATTCACTTCGCCAACACCGAAAACATCACCTGGAATTATGTTGACGCCGGTTATTGGAGCTTGATTGAAGTGGACGTTTCCATCATCTGCGGGTGCATGCCTGCCCATCGGGCACTGATTGCCAAGGCGTGGCCGAAGATCAGGTCAACTTTCCGCTCGAGCAAGGACAATTCAACAAACAAAACTAAATCAAATGTCAGTGGCGATCTGAGTTCTGCTGAAAACAGCAAACTCAACAGGATCTCGATCAAACCTAAAGCAGGGGATGAGGGGGATTTTGTTCCCTTAGTGGATGTTGACACTAAAAGTACCCGCGCCATGTTGGAAAATGAGGCGCGCTCGGATCGCAACTCCAGTGGATGGATCACACAAACATCAACCGTTGAAATCAGTCGCACCAATATGCCAGCGACAGAGCACATCGCTCGGAACCCATCACATGACTGGGACAACATGGGGAAGCCGGCCACCCGCAAGGAGCACGTTTAAAAACAACGTTTACGTCAGCAATTTACTACCTATCATGAGAAAAATGTTTGAACTTCAGAGCGGAACCGCTTAGCATTAGCGCACTTGGTAGCATACAATATGATATTTCTTTTTCTGACACCCCGCAAGTTTTGCGTGCTTTCCCTCTTGATGACGCCCAACACTTGAGTTCTAGGTACATATGAATTCCCTTACAACGTACCGACTCCTCGCTAACATCCAACAAAGAGATCAACACTGCATAAAGTCACGAAGAGCGTGACATGAATGCATACGGTTGGTATGCAAGGAGCTAGACCACTCTCTCTGACATGATCTGGCCAACCGGGGATTTCTCCGAACAAGTTCTGGGAGAAAACAAGGTATGAAGTAACATTCGGGGACCTCGCATAATGGCGGCTGTCAGCCCTGAGTTAGGACTTCTTTACAAGGATGTTGCTGTGTAAGACTGCGCCAGACGCGGCTGGAGATGTGGGCCCGCGGCGGAACGTTTGCATGATACCCCGAGCCCGTGTGTGGGGTTTAGCAAACTTGCTCATTCGTCGGCTCGAGTCCCCTATTCCTGACCAAAGCAAAATCTGGCAAAGAACTACAAGTCCAGCGTACTATGGTACGAACAGGTCGGTTCTTACCGCTGTAATCGGCGATCTGTCGCCTATTCTTTCCTACACCTCATTCTTTGCCTAGATGTCGTAGTCTAAAAAGGTAGCCATAACCAGAACCTTGTTCAAAAGCTTCAATCGCATGTAAAGAATCTGTCACTTTCTTGCTGGCAGACGATCAACCTTCATTACCATCGGAGAATTCAAGTTTGCAAAGTTTTAGGCGCACAACATACCTAATTGCTTTCGACTCTGCAAGGCGGAGCCGAGCTACACGAAGAGACTGGGGTAGGGTCTGCGGGCACGCGGCAGAGAGAGGCCTTATGCATGGGAAGCTCGTGCTGAGTTAGTCTCGGGTGCCTGTTACCCAGCTGCTGGTAAAGCGGACCGAATGTGAACCTGTCCAACGGCAATTGTTTATTTTCCCCGGTTCAACGGAACCTACAAGCTTTCCTGAAAACAGGGCTACATGTGGGTGATCCAAATGATTTGTGTTTCAGCACCCATGGAGCAGAATCCTTCGCTTGTCATACATCCGTACCCCATGTATCTTTCTCCAAAGATTTCTTGCCCTGTCGCTGTAACTACCAGATTTGCGAAGCATTTTATCTACACAAGGCTTGCCAGGGTTTTGACGCCGAGCTTCCACCTTTCGTACCATGCAAGAAATCCACATATGCAACTGGTGGTGCTCGACTGCCCTCGGCCTGAGCGCCGAGCCTCACGATCCACAGCATTATGCTGAATTCGGTCGACTCAGTACCATGCATTTGATCGGCACTTCTCTTTCCTCACGAACACCCGTAATCTTAATCTAAATGGGAAGAAGCAAGCCTAGAGCGCCTTACCCTATTGCTTTCCTCTTTTCTTCTGTTCTTCGATAACGGCAAGCGTAAACGCTTTACCTTTAACTCTAGTCACTCTTTGTAATCGTGAACGCCTGAGTGGCCTTGTTGGTGGTGTTTACGATAACCCAACGACTACACATTCTTTCAATATTCGCCATGAAGTTCTCCGTTGCCCTTCTCGCTTTATCTTCTACCTCTCTGACCAATGCGTTCCCGACTCTGAATGCCCGCAATCTTGACGGCCTTACTCCCGAAAGACTGAACAATGCTCTCAAGACAGTGGAAAAGTTCAGCAAAGAAAAACGCTTTATCATCGATTCTCGCAAGCCCATAGATATTACCGGCAAACACTCTTTTCAGGCGCCCAGGGATGGCGATCAACGTGGGCCATGTCCTGGTTTGAATGCTCTTGCAAACCATGGCTACATTGCACGCAATGGCATCACCAGCTTTGCTGAAGTTGTGACTTCTATCAATCAAGGTATGTCTTTGACTGGTCTCAAAACTTCGACTCGATGCTAATTTTTGTGGAAAGTAATGGGCATGGGTCTTGAATTGTCTCTCATTCTCGGCATTATGGGTACAGTCTGGACTGGCAACCCACTTTCCTTGAACCCTGGCTTCTCAATTGGCGGCACAGTACCTGGAGATGGTAGTGGCAATATTTTGGGTAACCTCGTTGGTCTTCTCGGTACGTTTATTATCAAATTCTACCAACATTGTATGCTCATGTTTGTACAGGCAAGCCTCGTGGTCTGCAAGGTGCTCACAATTGGATCGAATCCGATGCATCCCTCACTCGTAACGACTTGTATGTCACTGGCGATGCTTGGACAATGAATATGACTCTCTTCCGCGACATATACAACCGTGCCGATAGCAATGGCGTTATCTCAATGGATTTAATAGCGGAGCAGGCAGCTCGCCGCTGGGAGGATAGTGTTTCTACTAATCCCGATTTCTACTACGGACCCATCACTGGCATGGTCAGCCGGAATGCTGGTTACCTCTTTCTCGGTCGCTTGCTTGCCAACCACACTTCAGAGCACCCGGAGGGCATCCTCACTCAGGATGTCTTTAAGAAGTTCTTTGCAGTCTACGAGAATGAACAAGGTGATATGGAGTACCGCAAAGGTCATGAAACTATCCCCGAAAACTGGTACCGAAAGCCAGTTGAGTACGGCCTTATTCCTCTCAACTTGGACCTTATCAGCTGGATCTTGAAGCACCCCGTGCTAGGCAGGTATGTAACATGTACTCTTAAAAATTGTACTCCTTTAATACTAACATACTCGCAGTATTGGAGGCAATACCGGTTCAGTCAATTCCTTCTCCGGCGTCGACATGCATAACATTACTGGAGGTGTATTGAACACAGCGTCCCTGCTTGAAAATAACAACCTTCTCTGTTTCGTCTTCGAAGTGCTCAAGACGTTCTTGCCTAACTCGCTCTCCACAATACTTTCCACCCTTGAGGTTCCCATCAATTTGGTCACCGACGTCCTTGCAACACCACTTCTGAGTCTCGCATGCCCCGCATGGAAAGACATGACTGAGGGTGGCCAACCATTGTGGGATGCCATTCAGCTCGACTTCCCTGGCGCACGCAGGGCGGGGTCAAGTTTGTAAAGATAATTGCTGTATTGAAGATAGGAAGCAGGCTCATGTGGAGGCTTTTTACTGAACGACAATTTCTAATGCTGTATTACAATAGTTCACAATATTTCAAACCAAAGACTGTCTTCTTGATTTCAAACTTTATTGACTCTCTCTGAGTGATTGTCGTTTGCTTACTGTAAAGTTGGTATTGAGCTAGAAAGTCGAACAAACTACTACTTACAGAAAATAATCTCTCGAACTGTCACCTAATTTACATGTGATCTTTCCAAGACCTTTCTTAGAGTCACAACACTAAGCTTACAACCTTCACGATTACCATGAGTGTTCTAGCCCTCCTATTCATATCCTTGTCCGCCAATCCGAACGGAAACAGGGACTAAGTGATTAAGTTTCATCAATCGGTCCGGACCTATCAACGAGACTGAACTCACACGAAGTTCGTATTCATCACCCACAAAAGAAGGGAAATGCCGCACTTCGCTCGAGCCACAAACGGCCGGTAGTGCTGGGAACTTCATACCCATACGAGGTGTTCAAGAAACAGACCCTCGTATGTTCTCGAACATCATCATTACAGATGTGTGATCCGAGAAAACGCCTGGAAAACTTGTTTCCCTGAAGGACTGTTTAGAATGAAATGTCACACCTGGATTCAGTCAGACAATTGCAGATCTTCGCACGGTATGATCCACAATGCGGAGACGCATACCCACTTATAGGGCGATGGAAATTTATTTGGGAATGGTAATGCATTTGCATGTGCTTGTTTCTACGAATAGTTTCAGACATCAAAGGCATAATACAGATTCGATCAGGCATATCTTGAAATAATTGCATATGAAAGTCAAAGAACATGCTCAACAATGCAAGTATGCTTTACCATGTTTACCGATCAGTTGATCAGACTCATCTCTGGTGCGAAGAAAGGGGGGTATGGAGATTTTCAGCTCTCTGTCCAATGGCCGTGACTAGTCAGGGATGTGAATGCGACATTGGCAATTCTTTCAGTGTGCTAGTAGTGTCATACCTGTATTGACTATTATTGAAAGAATAGCATTCTTAATTGTGGCGCGTTTCGAAGTACATCGTGAACCCTAGCTAGATCGATAAGCAGGTATGTGTTCCAGCGTGTGAGAAAGCAGCCATGTGATGTCACAGTGTACTCCTGTTACGTGAACTTTGTATCAATCGCTGCATCATGTTATGGGAAACAGGATCTTTCCTCTGAGTCTAGTGACACCATTAGAGCTGAACAGAAAATTTGTTTATGTAATTCTACAATGTATCTGGGTACTGTGAGAGAATATCACACTGTATCAGCTGGAAAAGCTTCCCGATGTCTAGATAAGGGCGCTGTGTTCTACTTTGAGGACAACTGGGTATTCTTTTGCAGAGAAGAAGTTTGCTTGGCGTAGCCACTATATTTGGCTGAGCTGGCCATGCTACAGAAGTTGAGAGATCGATAAGAATACCTAAATTGTAGGCGAGCCATCAATAAGTGCTGTTGTTTAGCTTTGCTCCAGTTTCAAAGTTGGCGCAGATGAAGTGATTGGATGAGCAGGTCAACCGCTGTAAATCGCTCTTACAAGTAGTAGTACAACAGTCCTCCTTCTCAACTTGAGGGTTCCATTGAGCCTGATTACTTTTCCCTTTGCAGACATCCTTCGATGAACTGTGCTGCTATTACACTCCTTTAATTTGCATCTTGTCTTTACCTGAAGCCCTGCTGCACCACGATCGCCATTGTTAACAAAAATGGATATGGTCATGAGGCCAAGCCCGGCAAAATGATTGTGGCTGTAACCTACCGTCGTGGTGTGCTCTCATTGCACAGCCACCATATGCATGCTTGCGCCGCCCACCAACTCGTGATCAAGCATTTATTAACCCTCAGCCGTGTTGATTTCTTTCGCATTCTTACCTATCTCCCTCGAAAATATGACAGACACGAGTAATGACATGCGATATGACGCAGATCTCACACTCGCTCAAATACACAACAATGATGTCGAAGCCTTGATCGAAAGCGTAGAAGAAATCATCGATGTAGCCCTTGTCAGAGTTGAAGAGTCAGGCTTGCTCAAGTTAAGATTCGTCACCCCAAATGTTTCTTTCGATGAATGGTTACAGGACGAACGATGCGAAAACTACAGACTCACGCAACCTGACGAACACTGTGACGGTCTTGAATACGTCGTTGTGTCTTATTGCTGGCAATTTGATCAATCCAAAGAAGGTCTACCGCCCATTCCGAACTATTACATCCATGATTCACATGATCCTGCGAACGTATCAAGACGAAACAAATGTCCTGACCTGGTGCTGCACCGTGCTATACAATACGCCAGGAAGCGTAAATGCCCATACATTTGGATCGACCAGGAATGCATCAATCAAGAGGACAAGGGAGACGTGGAGAAACATCTGAAGACTATGCACCGCGTGTACAGGGAGAGTCGTTGGCCAATTGCTATTTTGTCAGTTCAGCTACCGGACGTTGACACAGTCAAAGCTGCAAAAATCGAATTTGAGGGCATATCCGTCTACGATAACGCATCGAGACTCTCGAAGGTAACCCAGTGGGCCAATGCCCATGGAATCATTACCAAAGATCGATGGTTCAGCCGAGCATGGATTTTCCAAGAGAGATCGTGTGCAGATGGGTTGGTGCTCCTCTTACCGCCCTGTAAAGACTCAGATGGCCAACCTTTGGCAACGGAAGACTATCAAATCGACTACTCAGAGAACTTGGATCCACTCTCTCGCTCTCCTCCATCAAGTTTCAGTTTGAATCAGGTGTACAAATTCCAGCCTCGGAAAGACTGTAAAAATTTCGTAGATGCAGATCTTGCATCGAAAAACCTGGAGGCACTGAAGCAATATGGCCCGGCGCATTCACTCATTATAGAATCCCGCAACTTCTATAAGCTAAAAGACTGTGGCTGCTCATTGGTGTCCGATAGACTGTCTATACTGGGTAACATTTGCGACCTGCACTGTAAGCTTTTGTCTAATCGCCTTCGCGACCCGAAATATAGTTACAATACCTGTGCATTCGCACTTTTCGTGGCGAACAATGGATTTTCACGCCAGGGAAGAGCTGATTTCATCAAAGAGCTCTGTCAAGCTTGTTTTGACGATCCTTTGTTTTCCGTGTTAGAAAGGTGCCTCCAGCGCGACTATATTCTGGATGGTCGGCGGTATAGTCGCGGCACACACTATCCAAGTTCTGACACTAGCAGGCGGCGTATGAAAGATAACACAAAGTAGCAGACATGTGTTTTACCCGGCCCTACTCGAAACCAGGTCCAAGTCTTAGCTATCACTCGGTTGTCCTGACAATTTAAATACTATTTTTTTCATTTCTCTCACCCTGCCTTCCACCTCTAATATGAATGAGCAAGTGAGCATATAATCGTAGCAAATTCCTATGTAACATGAGGGACAAAACATACACAAAACATTTCCATTTTCTGCCTTCTACACTCAAACCTTCGTCCTCTATCCTTTATCTATCTTATGATAAAAAGTCCCATGAGAAGTTCCTCTATCATAGAGTAGATCTGCAGTTCTTGATATACGCCAAACAGCGCGCCCTCTACCGAAATCCCAATTAGAGCTAATATGATCAGGAACTTTATACATACTTATTACAACTCGTGTAGCTCCTTATACACTTAATCAATGCCTTTCCTATCATTTATCTACCCCTCTATCCTCCTCCCCACTATCTCGCCCTACCTCCTCCTCCTCCTCCTCCTGAACACTCTCTTACCCTCTCACTCCCTCTCCTTATTCCCTCTCACAACTTATTCCACAAATCCTTCCCTACCTCCTTGCTTTCCTTCCATCCGCACCCCCACCCCTCGCGAAGATCACCGTTCCTAAGATTTCCATTCCTATTCCCACATACCCGAACAGAATAAATACATCTACAAAGCAACGGGAAATAAGTTCACCAACAAGCTAGGAGATAGATATGAAAGTATACTAGAGTAGAGAAGAAGAAGGAGAATTTCTAGTGCGAAGGGAAACGTGTATATATATATATATATTATACGTTTCCTCTTTATCGAGATGACATGTAAGTTTATTCAAGTTTGTTAATATATCATGGTACAAAAGGGGGAAGGGAAAAGGGTGTGTAAGAGGACATTACTACGCCAAACTCCAGAGAAATAAGAGAAGAGAATAAGGGGATAAATGCATGTCATATCATATCAGTAACGCTAAGATGAAGTAAACAAGGTAAGATGTATAAACTTTTTATTTAGCTATGTTGCTTTGTACTTCATACTTCCTGGTACAACCTCCTTTGTGCTTAACCATGGCATTCCAAGCCTTGCTATATTCTCTAAATCAACGCATATATGCAATCCGTGCCTAACATATCCTATTTTTGCAGAAAAAAGAAGAAGAAACAAGATTTCGTGAGGAAGATGGAATGTCGACGCCGCGACGAACGCTTAACCGTAACGCACTTTAACGCCTATGATATGATGTGATAAATGATGTATGCCGCAAACGAATAACCTGAACATTCCATGGGGAAAAAGGAAATGCGAACCGGGAAATGCACTCAAAGACTGACTTCCGTACTCTCATCGTCGACATCAATATCTTCTAGATCGATATCGTCCATGTCTGATTCACCCGACTCTTCATCTTCATCGCCCTCGTCTTCGTCATCGTCGTCCTCATCGTCGTCATCCTCCCTCTCAATCGGCATCCCCGGTACGGGTTTCCACGTGACGTAGTCCTGCTCGAGCCACCTCTTACTCCTTGGCAGAACATACGGATCGAACGGGAAATACGCATCTAACAGGAAGCCTTCTTCACCTTTCTTTGCACTGAGCGCTGTTTCGCGTCCACCCAGGCCATCAAGATAGCCGCTGGCGAGACTGCGAGTAAGTCTGATGCGCTTATTGGTTTCGATGAGGGGATACACATAGTCGAACTTGAGGTGGTGTGCCATGCGAGCAAATTGTGCTACGATGGTGGGGGCGCAGATTTTCAGCGGGTTGAGGCGTGAGAGGATGTTGCGGTGAATGATTTCGCGTGTATTGTTGTACCATTGGAAGTCGCCTTCGTGGTAAATGATTTCTTCGTCTGTTGGGGGAACACCATCGGGAGTGACGATGAGGTCACGCCAGCGGAAACAGAAAGTATATAGAAGGGCTTGGCAGATAGCATAGTAGGTACCATACCGACGCAGGTCAGGACCCTTGCAGCCTGGTTCGTGCATCATGCGTTGCCTTTCGAGATGGAGGCATAAGAGGTCAAAAACGGCACGGACGGTGTCTGGAGAGACGTGTGCGCCACGGGCGATGAATGAACCAAGATATGCAGCGGCTGTTACCCGGAAGATGTGTGGTCGATTTTGGTCAAAAGCCAAATGTGAGCAAGCGCCGGCAAATTGCTCAGTACGCTCTGCAGATGTTTGGCTGAAATGAAACAACAAAAATTGAGTATGTCGAGAGCGGTAGGTAGGGAGAATGGTTGATGCGAATTGTGACAAAAGGCTCTCAAACAGCTCGTCGGCCTCAAATCGGTCCTCAGCGAATACTGAATCGTAGTGTGAGAAGAGGAGATCCATGATAGTGTCAAGTTTGTTGACGGATTCTCTAATCTCCCTGAGACGTTGCTCATCAGGTTCGAGACTCTCCTCACTTGAAACTGATTCGTCATCACTCCAGTCGTCTTCCTCTGTATCGCGAATTGCATCAGCTACAAGCCGCTCCTCTATATCATCTTCCAGCTCTTCCATATCGACTTGGATTTGCACATCAATTTTGACCAGCTTGTCCGTCACTAGCGAGAAGACCTCTCCCTTGAGTTCTGGACAGTATTCTGCGACCCTGAGGATATTGCGGATGTAGTGGACGTGCGTCTTGGCATCGTCATGCGAAAAAGGGAATGTGGATGCGAGGATGGCAGATAAATGTGAGCTTGCCATAGGACTATGTCGGAGAATTGAGCTGAGGGTTTCATGAATCCGGGCTTGGACACGAGGGCGCTGTACAGGCGGGTCGTCCTCCTGTCTGATGCTCGTTGATGGAGCCTTCAGGAACATGCTCACAAGCACTTGTAGCACAGTCGACATGTAACCAGTCTGTATGGATAACAAAGAGCGCAAAAAATGACGATAGCTCCGCACAAAGTTCTCGTTGCGGGCCGTCCAGCTACAATCGATTATGGCATGGACCAAGCCTTTGCAGTTGTGGTCGAGTAGATGAACATTATTGCTAAAGGCAATGACATATTTCTGAAGAAGCATAGAAGAAGGTGAACCGGAAGATCGCGGATCTTCTCTAAACAAGCCCTTAAATTCATCGTAGGCTGCCTTTTCCCCCGCAGCGTGCTTGTCAATGGCACGGCGAACCTCCTCAGCCACTAGCTCCAGGCTCTTGTCATTCTCGTCGCCGAGGATTCGCACATGAATATCGGGATCAAAAGTGACCCTGCGGCGTTTGATATCGGTCCAAGTGGTGTCGTTTGCGTCGGGCGAACTGTCGCGATGCTTTCGTTTGAGATTGCCGCCGCCTACACTGGGGGCGCGCAAGTCAGCCACCCTGTCGGTGGAGGCAAGGGAGACCATGTTGAGCGAACGGAGACAGTCGAAGTGATTACATTTGGTCGACGGTAGGGCAAAGGAGGGGTATGAATGAGAGCGGGCGGCGAGGTTGTGGTGGTGAAAATGACGGAGGATGAGTGGGGGAAGCAAAGCATTGCACGCGACCCTGGCGCTAAGCCCGTGTTGAACTTTTCAGTGGACCGCTCCTAGTGGACCGTCACGTGACGTCACATGACATCACATGGTCTCACCAATGACGTGACGTGAACGGTTAAGTGAAGCAACTTGAGATGGTGATGGCGATGGTATGGTCAATTGTAAAATATTCATAGCATTAATTTTACATGATCTGAACTAATTCATGGATGGTCTGTAGTCGTCCAACACATCGTGCTTTCTACATTTGCAAGATTCTATCTCGACACTATTTGTATAGTGAATCTCAGATCGCTGGTTTTAATGGTACTGTCTTAGACAGCCTACTCACATCTCACCACACTGTGAGATGACGACATCCTGGAACGGCTTGTCACCAACAGCTGTACGAGTGTTCTCAATCTTGAACACAACATCCATTCCATCAACAACTTGACCAAACACCACGTGCTTGCCGTTCAGGTGAGGAGTTCCGCTCTTTGATGTAATGATGAAGAATTGGCAGCCATTGGTGTTGGGACTGTAATTAAATTAGTTCCTGGCTGACTTGATATTCTGATTCAGGCTTACCCGCTATTCTACAAAAATGTTAGCATACATGACATAAGACAGTCAATTGGAGACTTACTGCCATGGACAAAATACCAGGCTTATCGTGTTTCAAGGCAAAGTTCTCATCAGCAAACTTTTCAGTGCCGTAGATGGTCCTTGAGCCTGTGCCATTGCCGTTGATGAAGTCACCACCTTGGATCATAAAGTCCTTGATCTGGGTCGATGTCAGCATGCCAGACGTATCTTGAAACCTGGACCCTAGATCTTACGACACGGTGGAACTTGCAGCCCTTGTAGCCCTGTGGCTGGCCTAGGTGGTTCTTGGTCTCACCAGTACAGAACTGGCGGAAATTCTCGGCAGTCTTTGGGACAACATTTTTGAACAGCTCGATCTTGATCCTGCCGAGCTTCTCACCTGATTGATTATGTCAGTCGGGTGGTGATGGGCGGAGGGGCGGCGACTAGGCCAAGAAAAGACGCGTAGTGTCGATGCAAAAGCGTGGGGCGCGGGGTTGACAGCAAAAAGTCACATGGCAGATACGTACCGCCCAAGGTGATGTCAAAGAAGACGATTGGGTTTTCCTGGACAGCCTCGGCCATGGCAGCGGCAGTGCAGTAATGCAGCAATGCAGCAAGTCTAGAATGGCGAGGGATCAGTGGTACGAGGAATACAGTGCTGACAAAAACCAGCAGCAAGGCCTTTACTCAGCGCGGCTAGTGTGATGAAACGAAGAAAGCTTTCTCTAAGCGAAGCAGCCGGAGAGGTCGGGAGCCGGGCGGGCAAACTGCAAACAACCTGCGACAATGGCCAGGCCAGGTCAAGAGTGACAGAAACCATGCAGAGGGCAGGGGGCCCGCTTGACTTGCTTGACCTGCTTGACCTGCTTGTCTGGCTGCAAGAGGTCACCAGTGTGGAGGAGGGCAAAGTTTAGCGCTGGGGTAGGGTTCCACTTGGGGTAGGGATCCGTCTTGAATGACGCTACACAGGCACGCCGTGTGTAGCGATGCGGTAGCTATCTTCATTTCCTGGCGGAGGGAGAGACGAGAAAGAGAATTGATCAAGGCCCCAAGTGCGTGGAAGTGGTGCATGAACCAGGCGTGGGCAGTGCTTGTTGGTCGGATCGCGTGTCATCAATATATACGTACATAACGTATAATTACTGCGGCCAGGCTGGAGGACTGGCTGAGAAAGCGCGCACTCAGGAATCAGGATGCATGACGGGCCGCAAAGGTGTGTGTGTGGACAAGGGGGGTGGAGATTCACCATGGCCTGAATTGGGCGATATGGAACAAGCAAGTTGCGTGTGTACGACAATCCACAAGCAAGCCCATTTGAAGAGGTCAAGCCCCCACCTGATTTCTGTCATTCTCTCTTTCTCTCTCCACCAGTTCCTGACTGCTTTGGTCGACCAGCCGGGCGGGATATCGGACCAGTACATAGTAGGTGGTGATAGTAAACGCTAGGCGCTGGTGCATTTGGTCAGACGGCGGCCTTTATCCAACCCGACCGATAGCGTCAAGCGTCGCTCCAACCACCCAACCCTCGTGCCTCTTCTCCTCCCGCTTCCGCACCTGCAACCTGCATTCACCCACTTTGCACAGCCTCGCTGTCAGAACATAGTGCATAGTGCTCTCGCGACACCAAATCACCAAATCCCCACTGCCTGTTGTGTGTCGCATGGCCCCCAGCGCTGTTTGCTGCCTCCAATCCCGCCAATAGCTGTCGCCAACGCCTGTTCGCTGCGCCCAGCCCCGGCCTGTCCTTCACCCGGCCTTTCTCTCGCCACTGCGCAATCGTCGCCGTCACCACCTCGACCTCTACCAACACCACCACCACCTTGAATTCCCTTGCCTTGGGTATCATCGCCAGTCGCGATCTGTCCTGAAATCCATTCGCCATTGACCACCAGTTCCTTCGTTGAACACTACCAACTCTTGTGTTGCTATTGTCTTATTACAGGAGTTCACCACCCTTCGCCAGGTCTTGCACCCGCCTGTTTCACTTCCCAATCCGGCCTGCACACGACGCAACGTCGCACCTGCCGCTGCAATTCTTTTGCCATCAACACACTTCCTCCAACATATGGACCGATAATCACATCCTCTCACCATGTCGTCCATGACCAGCCTGGCCAGCGCTTCTGCTTCGCCAACTAGCAGCAACAACCCCCCACCCCAGAACAATGGAGGTCCCACCAGTTCGCCTCTGTTGTTCTTCGTCGCCCTTGGGTTCGGTGTTGTCTTCACAAACTTATGGTAAATCACCTGCGTCTCCTTATTTTTGCTTTTTCTAATTCCAATGTAGGATCATTGTAGGTGTAAAGTATTGCTTCCGATACAATCGCCGCCGCGCAGCCCAGGCCGCTGCAGATGGCGAACCCATCGATCTGGCTGCTATGCCACGACCACATAGGAGAAGGCGAGAGAAGAAGTTGATGACCATGGATGAAGTCAATGAGCGGTTCCCATTGACCAAATACAAGCAATGGAAGTCAACTCGAGAGACAGAAGGCTTGCCAGCCAGTGGAGGAATTGCTACTGCGCCAGCAAGTCGAGCTGCGAGCATGAAGGATGTCGAAGGTGTTATTTCGGCAAAGGATGAACGACCGGAAACTGCACTGTCCATGGCGCGCGAGGATGTCACCAATGGAAACTCATCGACACTGTTACAACCAACTTCGTCGCGTGCGAGCCAAGACGGCAAGGAGAAGGAGGTTGCAAAGGATACGGAGAAGAAAATTACTGAGGAAAATCCAGTCGAGACCAAAAAGGAGACGGTTGAGACAGGCAAAGCTACCCCACCCCAAGCAACCGTTCGCGACGAGGCCGACGAATCAGAGGATGAAGACGACCCAATTCGCACCGCTGCTGCACCTGAGTTGCTGGCTGAACCTGGCGACACGTGTGCCATTTGCTTGGACACGCTCGAGGATGATGACGATGTGCGAGGCTTGACTTGTGGCCATGCTTTCCATGCCAGTTGTGTTGACCCTTGGTTGACGAGTCGACGAGCTTGTTGCCCACTGTGCAAGGCCGACTACTATGTGCCCAAGCCACGTCCTGAAGGCGAAGTGGAGCAAAATTCGGGGGCCCGTCAACGCACTGGACTTCGATCCCCCACAGCTCCACAAGCTGTCTGGACCAGCACACGGGGCAATCCATTCGCGCGGTCGCGGGTGATTATCGTTTCTGGCCCTGACCCTCAGCAACATCAACGGATGGATCGCTTGGGTCGTTTGAATCGACCTAGCCGACAAGAGCGCACAACTACTGGCAATGCCATGCAGCAGACCCAGCAGCCAAACGCCAACTCAGGATGGCGGTCGAGATTCACCATGAACCGTGCACAAGGGCCCACCTTTGGCAATTGGTTCGGCCGCAATCGTGGAGACGCGAATGCCCCGCCAACTCAGCCGACACCTGGCCAGCTCGAAGCCGGCAACAGGTAGATGGCATGAAAAGCAGTTTCTTTCCGTATACGACTTTCAACGCCCCTTGACGAATTTCGCATTCCCATCTCTCTCTCTCTCTCTTCACAGCACGTGCCGAGTTTCTCCACTCGTGTAGTTCTGTCCAGCACTCTAGCTTCTCCCCCATCAGCTTGGCGTTATTCCTCGGCTCTTAGCAAACAGGCGTTTTTATTTCCTCATCTTGCGTGTATATTTTTCCCGATTTGCTTGCGATGGATTCGCTTTTGGCTGCATTCATACCCCAGGTATCGCATGGAGGCATTTGCGTATTTGCAGTCATGGTTCGTTTGGGCGGGCTTGTTTTTCTATATATAGATTTGTTGGTTTTTCTGTTATGTATGTTGGGGCTTCATCACGCCTGCTGCGTGGTAAGTGGTGCCGTGAAGGCGGATGGATGTGTATATGCAAATGCAAATGCGAATAAGGATATGAGATGGGTATATATATCTATGCAGATATCGTTCACATATGTGCTGTGCTGTGCTGTACTGTACTGTGCTGTGCTAGAAGTGAAATGTATCGACTTGCAATGTATCCAGTATGACGCGCTTATGTTAGGTATACTAACTTGGTATATATTGTCGTGAGACTAATTCAACTCTGTGTATGCGAGATGTACTCTTTGCGGTGTTATTCGTGTATTCGTGTATATGTCCTTTTGCATCTAATCCTATCTCATCCAAACTCATCTCAATCAACCTCTCCTCTACACCTCTCCTATCATGCTATCACAGAAACGCAAACCGAAGAATGAAATGCGCTTCTCTTACCACCCTGTTTCTTAAAGACGAGCTAACTCGTCGTAAGTCTACGTAAGGAAAGTGAAAGTCAAAACCAAATCAAACATTGAAGCGATTGGCATGAGCGCATTTGAAATGCAACATTCCCACCTGCGAACCGTCATTTGGTGGAAAGAAAGAAGGGAAGGGGATCAATCAAACAATCAAACTGCGTGCGTGGGTAGGTAGTAGGTAGGTAAGAGATGGATTGCGCGTGTGGTGTATGCAAGACTCGAGATGCGAGCGTGGAGTGGGTATTTTTATGTTGTTTGGGGAATTGAAGGGGTGAGGGGATTGTATGAACGGCGATAGGAGGTTGAAGGCGAGTGTGGGTTGGTGATGTTGCGTGATAGTTAGGATTTGGGATATTTTCAATGCTTGTGAGAGGGGAATTGGGGGTGAAGGTTTTGCGCTTTAGTGTTGTGAGCGAGGGGTAGGATGGAGTATGAGATGTGCTGTGAGGTGTGGGTTCTTGAAGATTGCAGTTTTTTCTTCGGATAGGGGTAGTTGAGATTGCCTGATTGCGTTGTTTGTAGGTGCTGTGTTAAAGGGGGGTTTAGTGTGGTGTTTGAGTGTCATGGTGGTTTTGCTCGTGGAATCGAGAGTATGATTGACAGAGTAGATGGATCGTTAAAGGCGTGCTTTATGTGCGAAAGAAATAGTAGTCTATTGATTACAATGTTCGTATCTCTACATGTCGAATACTTCGTGTTTACATTCGCTTAAAGTCATCTACTCCAGAAAGATCTTACATGTTTCGTCACTCCTCCCACAATCAATTTCAGTTATGGCATCCTCTCCTCAACTCTAGATTTCCCATCTAGTTCAACAAACACTTCTTGATGCGGCAACTCTGCTACAGTAACTGGCAACTCAGTGATAATTGCTGGTGTTGTTTTTTCATACTCGAACTGCATTGGATCTGTCATCTCGCTCTGTGGGCTGGTTGCACTGTCTGTCATAGCTTTCACCCGGCGGCGTCGGTACAGGAAGTCTGCAATAAGAATGGAGAGGAAGAGAGCGGGTAAAGTAGTTGACAGAGTTATAGCAAGAAGTCGAGGGGTTGGGTTACTTTGTGACGTTTGAGGAAGTGCAGTAAGTGAGGATGTAGATGAGAGTGTTGCTGAGGTTAAAGTGGACGAAGAGTTTGCCGATGATGAACTGCTGGATGTAATCTGAGCAGACATTGTTGCTGAGACAGGTATTGTCCTCGAAGATGAGCCCATATTC
The DNA here is from genome assembly GCA_000498155.1 of Shiraia sp. slf14. NCBI lineage: Eukaryota > Fungi > Ascomycota > Dothideomycetes > Pleosporales > Shiraiaceae > Shiraia > Shiraia sp. slf14. The sequence continues at coordinate 120,347 of AXZN01000005.1, forward strand.
CCTATTCTGGTTAGTCTCGTATATGCATAGAGAATGCAGGTTAAACTCACCACTGGTCCTCGCCCCTATTTGACAGTATCTGTCAAACACACTTATTGCTGAGCTCTGTTGGCCCCCATCCTCAGCTGCGCAGGATGTAGATACTTGAGCGCCGATTAGGCTATTGTAGTGACTCAAACTATCAATACAGAAGCACGCGTAGGAAGTTGTGCGTGAGCCATCGCCGCATCCGCTTTTCATAGCTCGCACAATAGCAGAGAGTGGTCTCTCGGCACATGCTGAGAGTGAGTAATACTCTGGAATGGAATCGATATAGATTGGTGTTGGAACGATAGGAGTGGTAGTTCTGGACGCAGGAGGGTAAGTTGGGGTGGCCATGACGAACTAAAGGCCTGTTGGACACGGGATAACGGCTTTGTCAAGAGGTCTGGGCAAATTTCAGCTTCTATACTTCTGTTCATGAAGAGCAGTTGAGGACTGCCACCGCGCTTGAATTGTGTCCTTCTGTTCCTTCAAATACGAGGTTGTCAAGGGCATAAAAGTCAGTAAGCCGGGTTGAGGGGTATTTGGCCCCTGGCTAATGACAGGAGGTCGTGTGGCGGACGCCAAATCTATCTTTCTTAATGCGTTCTCACAATCGGGACGACCCAAGCTCATGTCTATTGGTGATCAGCCTGGTTGGAGTAACAAGAATGTAACGCTTGAGCCAATTAGCATGTGCGCCTCTTGCCTCCATTGGAATCATTACCGAAAACACGGAGGCGAACATCATCAACACAGATGATTTCGCTCAATAGCTTCTATTATTTGATCGGGAGTGTAAAAGGTTTGCCGGACGGTTCTTGTATTGGGTAATGGGACGGAGCTGAAATGCAGCTTACTACGCCACCGATAAGGCTGAAATCGAATTTCCGATTGTGCTGGCGTGCCTTTTGAAGTTGATAGACTTTAATTTTGGCCTCATATGATAAAATTTGAGACAATCGTCTGAAGTGCTCGAAATAAGCTTTGAGCGGGTTCTAGGCCTCGTCGTTACTATCAATATACATCAAGCTACATGTACAGATTAAGTACAAGTTACTTGTGCCGTTTAGCAATCGGGCTCGATGACCGCCTGGTATCGCCACACCCACAGCAGACCAAACAGAGATAACTTCCCGGTGTTCAGCCAGCTTATGGTAAATACTGCCTGATACATCACATCTAAGACCATACGTAAAAACTTTTCGATCAATAGGAGATTAAGCTCCTTAATACTCTGGTCATTGTCTTCTTTCCGTTTCTATTCGGGGTCCTCCATCTAGCTCTGCAATTATATCCTCGCTTGCTAATTCCGCTGGCTTAACGGGCATTTCGATGATCATGCTTGACGTCGCCATCTCATGTCGCGTTCGAAAATGTACGGAATGCGCGCTGTCTTCTAATGTATCTATAAATCGAACAGAGGATTTTGTGCGCCGGTAACGAATGTAAAGCGCTGTGAGGAACATGGCAATGAAGAATGTGGGGAGTATTGTTGATAAGGTTATAGTTAGGAGACGATCTGTCGTGATTTTTGGTGCTTGAGTCAGTGCCGGTCCTTGTGTCGCAGTCACATGTGGGGTAGACGCAGAAGACGTTATCGTAAGGGGAGAAGCGGTAGTCGTTGAGAGAACGGTTGTTGCGACTGTATGTTCATAAGTATATTTCCATGTCATCATAACAACACACGAAAGCCAGAACGGAGTTCAGAGAAGTAGTTGACGTACTCATCTGCCCAATTTCACAGTATTTCTTAAATATGCTCACTGCAGACGTTTGCTGGGCACTTTGTTCACAAGATAACGATACCTCCGAGCTAATCAAATTATTGTAAAAACTTGAACTTGTGCTGCAAAAACAACCATATGAGGTTGTGCGCGAATTGTCATTGCACCCACGTTTCATGCCCCGCACGATGATGGACAAAGGTACCACGGCACAGTCATTGAGTGACCAGTACTCTGGAATGGCTTCAATAAAAATAGGAGTAGGTACGTATGTTCTGCTTGTGCTCCACGTGACCAAAACAAAAGTAGGCGTTGGTACCATAAAGGCCATGATGATTTGTAACGTACGACCGACGGCCGAGTAATTAGCAAAGTTGACGTTGTAGTTTGAATGGGAGATGGATTTCTCTACTTCTAACTACCATTTTAGACAGCTTAGGTACGAGCTTCATCCAGAGACATATTGATACAAGAACCTTACTTAACAAAAGTACTCGAGCCTCAGGAATGCGGGTACATCAGCCCCTGTGTGAGTGGGCAGATCATACTTTGCAGATAGCGTTTAGATGTTTGTATCATTTGTATGAGTCTTCTTGAAAAAGGTGTGATGTGATTATGCGTGCGCCAGTGAAAGCCATTTGGAAACATTATTGAACAAGCACTAAGCCTGATCATCTCTGCAGATACACTGCAGATACACAATTGCTGCTACTGAAACACATCCATTACATCGCAAAGAATGGGGCCAATTTCCCCAACCCTGTCAAGCTCTTGCGCAACGGCCTTTGTTGTTGGGTCGCTTGTGTAAATGGCACATGCAGGGCTGTTTCATTCTGGGGCGGGGACTCTGAAATGTACCTCAGGCACTGTGCCACCAACAAAGCCAATTCGAGTTCCAATCGTCCTGACCCCCATAATAAAGAGGCAAAGTTTTTTTTGGAGATTTACGGGAATTTCATTGGCATTTCAAGATAGGTTTTGATGGCATGATAGCTTTAGAAGTTGCACACCAGGCAGGTGAACTTTGGAATCACTTCAAGGTAACTGGGAATTCTACCTAAGCTATCGCATTCATGCTAGCTCAAAACCTTCATCGTCATAAAATCTGTTGATTAAACTCGCCTAGTGGCACCACTGTACTCGGCGGTCCCCATATGTGTTTATTCGAATATCCACGAGCCACATCAACGAATTCTTAGCAACTGTCAATCGGGCCCATTTGAACGTAGTTTCGAACGAACTCGAACTACTTGCCTCATGAATTACAAGGGCAATATCGCACATTACTGCGCAAGCCATTACATGATATACGGCGATTCATATCTAGAAGTAAAAAATAATTCGTACAACAGTCTTGCAGAGATCCCGATAGCTTCACACCAACACAAAATCTTGAATCGGTATTCCAGCCGCAAGGAGGGTTTCCCTTGATACTTCGAGTAGATGAGGCTCTCTTCTATAAAAGTCTACAGGGATACCTGCTTCCTCCAATATTTCCGCTGGATCGTCTTTCAACGTCTCGGTTTCAGGGTCGTACATTGCGACATAATAGTCATCGATCGGCTTTTTTTCCCGGTCCTGGTGCTCAAGTGGTCGATAGTGGATCGGCAGGCCACTACCATATATCGCTTCCCCTCGCATCAATCCTTCTGCATAAGCTTCGCCAACAACTTCCCACATTGAAATTGACCCATGCTTGGCCGAAGGTCTTAAAATAATTGGGCTAACACAGCCCAGTAGCACAGCAATAACATCTCCTTCTTGGGTACCCTTTGGAGCATACCCAAAATAGCCTCCAGCAGCATGGAAGAAGCATCTTCCGGGCAGGTACAGGCCACATGTGGTCTTGATCTGTTCATCAACTTCAGTTTCGAGTTTTCCCGCATCCACTTCATTACATTGGGATGACCACAGTTGTTCCACAAGCTGTCTACATATTTCAAAACTTGCTCGTTCTGGAAATGGCGGACGTGCGTTCTCAGAGAAATGATCACAAAAAAGCGCCCTGCAGTACCGCTCTATATTTTTTAGCCCATGGTTACGGGTATCTGCCAGGCTATGCGTGGTCGACTCAGTCTTTCGTAGGCTCTCAATTACCTCAACAATCCAAGAGAACATACTCCCAGTGCTTGTGCGTTCGGTGATTGATTCGATACGGGTGACTTCGATACCTGTAACATGAATTGTTTTCCCGCTCATTGTAATTGGTGGCGAATTAATCCACCCACAAGCACTCCAAAGTGTAGGAATAAGATGGTGGAAGTTCGTAGGACATGACCAATCTGGAACCCAGCTGGGGATACTCCCGGTTCGACAAGAAATCTCACAGCTGGTGAGTAATTCCAAGCTGCGGTTCTTCAACGTCCGAAAGGCTACCTATGAAGCGCAATATCAGTAAAGTGAATGAGCAATCAGGTACTGAATTACAAACGAGCACATTTGATCAAAAACCTAATAATCACAGTAAAGCGAAAGGTGTCCATGAATAGCACAGTCAGCATATATATAGCAATGAGATTTACTCACATCGGTATACAAGTCCTCTACAGTGCGCGAATAGTCTGGTGTGATGCCCAGTCTGTCGTCGTCATGGAAAAGCGCTAATGAAGCATAGATCATATCTCTTGGATCTTTGCATTGTGCATTACGTAAAGTTCTGCGGAGTTTTTCAAAAGATAGAGACCACCGCGTATTCACCCATATGTCGAATATTGTATCGAGGGCTCGAATCAATATTGGCTCCCATTGCCGGTCATTGGCGCGCTTGTCGCTCTTCTTCAGATAAATACAAATACTGGCCATGATTAAATCGTCATAAGCTATCTTTCGGTGACCACATTGCACAACAAGGTTTTGGCTACACTTAAGTTCTAGCCGTATCCATACTCGCGTGAAGTAGGTCCTTTGTAAAGTTTCGCCTACTGTGTTTAATTCCCCCTGGATGAAGGGCAAGGCGACTCCAAGATCTGCCCATGTTGGCTGTTTGCTGTGTGCGGATGGAATCATTCGGCCCGTAGAATAATCGAATTCGACATTATCGGCAATTTCTTGGAGCAGCTCGAAAGCCTTTTTATCGCTACCCCTTTCGGGACCCAGCCATACGATGGTTCTGACAGCAAGGGCGTATATTTCGCCCATTTGTGCTACTTGCATATTTCTTTCTACTACATTTTTCTGGTCAATGCACAACGCATCTATCCAAATCATGCGTTCCTTTGACACAGATCTGAGATACCTAAGAGCGACTTCCAGGTTGCGAGTGATGGGAATTGTGCCCTCGTCATTTGTGCCAGCAAAGACATGGACCTGAAATGGGTCATTTTCAGAGCCCCATACATATGACAAAGCCTCGAATGAGAATATCTTCTGAAAGCGATACAAATAATCAGCTGTTTTACTATCACTATTCCAACTGTAAGGTGAATATATCAAAGATTCGCAATGCGTTGTTAGGATTGAGCGAGCATTCTTACCTCTTTTGGGAACCGATTACGGAAAAAAGATACACAAATTTCGTCTTCGTAAGACCCCGGATGCAAAATCGCCACTCTAATTTCTGATTCTGGATTTGGAAGAGGAGTGTACTCATAAGACGCGGTACTGTATGACGCTGTACTAGACCTGTAAGAACATAAATTCAGCAAGTCTTCCCATGGTAATGGCCGAGCCAGTAGCCTTACAATTCTTCGGAGAGCTCCAAGAGATCTGGAAATGATTGGGCCATCTTTAAATTCTGAGTGCTGTCGCATTTACTATGGTTTACAAACCATCTCAGGTTCGACAAAGGAGGGGTAAGTCGACTGCAGGGTTGTTCACAGATCAGGCTGGGATGTCAGCACGACAAGCCTTCAAAACGGTTAGCGTCATGCTTCGATTTGGTTCAAAACATAGCGTCAGTTTCAACCGCACAGAACGAATGGAATCGTATCTGAGCATAGTCCCAGGCAATTCACTTATATAAAATTTGAGTTGCATCATGATCAGGCCATGAAATCAAAACTGAATAAGGAACATTCATATATACATTATCAGCTAGAGTGGCAGATGGTCTATTGTGAAGGCCTCGCCCGGAGCGACATTCATGCCCATGCTCCAACCAATGCCATCAAAGCTGCACCACTCACAACGCTAGCACAAGCCTGTAACCGCCTCTTTCCATGGAGAGTAACATAGCTCTCATCACTCAAAAAGTCTTCAGCCAGGAGCTCGACGAGTCCCGCGAAAAGTAACAGCCCACTCGAAATGGCGTTCATAAAGCCGACAGTCAACAACCCTGTTTGGCTGGCGGGGTCATATAGCGTGTGTATCGCCAAGCCTATCGCTTGTCCGATTGGCGTCGTAGTTCCGTAGGCAAGGGCCATTAGCCATGGCTTGATGGAGCCAACGGGGAATTGAATCGCACTTATTCTTGAACCAAGCGCGAAGCCTTCGAATGTTTGGTGGAATGAGATGGCGACTAGGAGCACGGCGAATGAGGTACCAGTTGCGACTGATAGTGCCATGCCAATGAACACACTGTGGAAGAGAATTCCTGCCTCGAGCAGGAGACACTGCAGAAGTAACTTCTTATTTTGCGCCTCTGTTCTTTCGGGTATGTTTGAAGATTTGTTTTGAGTAATGTGGTTCTGTCCACTCGATGTAGGCCCTGGAAGTAAGCGAGATTCATCTTCTGATCCTTCTGCATCTTGTGGCCCAAGCTCTTCTGGACTGATGTCGAGATCTGAGTCGTTATCATCAATCGAATTTCGTGACGCTTGTGCACGTTCCCGTGGGGCAGTCGGCGTCACAGGGGAGACCAACGAAGGCGAACGTCCAGCCATCAGGTTCTCCGACGACTCCATATCGTGCAGTACAATAGCAGGTAGGTGGCCATTTGTCCCCGAGGCCCCATTGCTGTACCTTCCAAAACTATGACTCCTCTTGTGGGGTGTTCGTGCAGATCCCTGATGGTGGTCCACGCCCAAAGTCTCATAGTCTATGGCATGAGAATGTCCCGCTCCTTTTGAAGCAAATATCATCTCTATTCCCACTACAATGAAGACTGATGTCATAGCTATGAGCCCCGGCATGGCTGAGTAGCCCTTGTTCCAGAATGGAGGGAGACATGGATCTGTGAGCGATTCGAAGGCAGTAGGAAGCAGGTGGACGAAGGCGGTCGCAATTAGGACACCAGTTCCGAAGTGTCTCGAGAGGAAGAGGAATTGATGGGGTACTGGAACTTTAGGGAAGCGTTTGACTATGATGGGAAAGCTACACGCTGTATGAAGTTAGTATATAAAATAGCTTGACCTCGTACTGCACATACCCGCGGTGCTCAGGAACAATATCAGGAACAGGGCAAAGACATGGATTGGGACGCCATATGTGCCTTTGCCTCCCTTGGTGCCACATGCTGGCCGTTCATCTTCCTGTCTTCGACGTATTTCAGATACGAGTACGTGGGTAGGTATATGAGTCCACGAGAGGCCTACAGCCAAGTATCCGAGTTAGCGCATATCCGTTACTTCATTTGGTGGTAAAATAAAGGCTGACCTTCTGGCAGACTTTCCTCATCTACCATGGCGGAATGCTGCGGGAGCCTCAAATGGGAGCGCAAGCCAATATCTGTGCGAGGATCGCTGGTTCGAATCGTCTTTGTTTCTAACACGTGACACCCTTGTGAGCGCGTACCTCCATCGCGACGTCAGGAACCCTGAGACTGATAGTGCTGAGTGCAGTGGTGATGTTTGCGACAGATTCAATGCGCGTCGTCAGGGCTTCCGAATGCGTTAAAGCGCGAACACTATAATGGCTATGTCGGCCCCTACAACTAAGCCAATACAAGCGACCATCACGACAGGTTGAGAAACAATATTCGACACGAGAGTTGCACGCACAAAGTGTATATTTTGGTTAATTTTGATTCTCGATTCTCAATTTTAATTAATTGCTCCTTTAGCTAATCCTTTCACAGACAGTGCTCTAGCCTTGTTCTAGTAAGTCTGGGATGTAACGGTTGTACATTATATTCGAACCATCGATTATGCTGAGCTATGCATCGCGCACTCCGATTTGATGGAATCTTGAGGCTGAACATCTCCAGTACGAAGGATATGCAGTACAGAGTAATATGACGTCCTGCCCGCCCCAAAAACGTTACTATCCGTCCAAGCCACATCGCCTCATCAGTAAGCCCGCGGGCACCGTTGTGCATTGAGGCTGGCCAGCTAGTTCTTTGCATGCAGCTTCAATTGCGCTTGAAATCTATTTATATTTTCGGACACGCTGGATGGGTCATGGCAGTCTACATATATGCTAGACTCCTGCACCACTCATGCCATGTCAAAAACCTCATACTCTTCCAACACAACAATCTGGAACGCCCTTACTCTACTACGTAAAATGTAAGACTTGACTTCGGCAGCAGATATCCTACGACAGCTGATCCCAGCTCGCTTCTGCAGCCTAATACGGATCGGGTCTTTGATAGTTGCACCTCTTGAACCCCTCCAAGGCTTTGAGTTGCATATGTGAATCGACAGTCACAGTTCAAAGTCAGTTCAAGACATGGCCGAATCAGAATGGTGGCGATAAGCATCAATCAGAAAAACCCACCCCTGTCGCAGCTTATACAACCGCAAACTTCTCACCGCTGGACCGAGCTGAAGCCTGTCATAGTCAGAATCCTCTAAAGCAGGACTGCAAGACATCTTTCCGTGGCTTTGCCCCGGGGACGAAGTATGGAGAGTCTAGAAGAGGTCACCAATAATGCGCTGTACGCACAACCAACCAAACCAGTACAAAGCGGCTTTCTCTTCGTTGATGCGGCGCAAGCAAAAACGTCTCGCCAAGGCCGCCGCAATGCTCGCTCTTTTGTCATGCAGAAAGCCCGACGGGAGCGCCCATGGTCTACGAGTAAGCTTGTTGCAAAGTTAAGAAAGAGTTCAGAGAGTGCAAGCCCCAGAAGTGCGGGTACTCCCGACTCATTACTCACACCGACCACTACTACGCCCAGCCCACCGATAGCTTCCACCAAAACTGACTACTTTTCCTTTGCCGAGCGCCAGGCCAATGCACTGGCGAGGAGAAATGTTTGCTCAGAGTGTCAAATCTTCTTGTGCAACCCTGGCCAAACATTCTGTTCGAGATGTCAATGTCTCAAACATGGCTCAACTATCGACGATCCCAGCAATAGTCTGTTTGACCCATTTCAGACGTCGTCTGTCGAGATTGACGCGAGTATCTCGGAGATACTGGAGCACTGTAAGTTGCGAAGCTGCACTATGGAGCATCTCTTGTTGGATTACCTACTTTCTGGGTCCACAGCCTCGGCTTGCCGTCATATCCGTAACAACGTTTGCACTTGACAGTCTGCAGGGAAATTGTTGTCCTGGTATTCGGGATGCTATTTTAGGCCATGACCAGGTACTCTGACATACATGCTGACTAATGTTAGTCGTCTCCAGAATGGCTCCTGGGATTATCGCAGTCGATGTTAGACACCAGTCTACGTTGATGAAATCGGATTGGTTTGGCACTGCCATAAGTAATCCAGGCTTTATGCATAGTTTGCTCTGTACTGCGGCATTACATCGCTACATCGTAAACAAAGATTCAATGGATACCATTTTGTATCACCGGGCTCAAGCAATAGCTGCAGTCAACAAAGCAATATCGAACCCCGATTCAAATGTTGGGATATCTGATGCTAACATTGGTGCTGTTTTCAACTTGCTCACTGTAGAAGAGGCGCTGTTATCGCCCTTCTTTCAGCAAGAACATCCCGTCGAAGACCATTCAAATCAGCGCGCAATACACATGGATGGACTGCGCCAGATGGTGCAGCTTCGAGGTGGACTTACAGCAATCAGGTCAAACCGCATACTTCAGGCTTTTATACTCTGGTGTGTACCTAGCCTAGCGAATATTGGAAGCTTTTTGATGGCAATCGCTTACTGAGCATCAGGCATTCGACGGTCCACGCTATAGCGTCCTTCGAGGTACCGAATCGCACAACGTTGAACTTTGTCAGCAGTACAAGCTACCCTCGTCACCCTCCTGGGTATCAACCAAACTTCCCACATCATTTAACTGACTACTGCCGTTACGCTGGCGTTACCAATTCCCTTCTGGACCTGGTTGATTCAGTACTCGTACTAACCGCAGACCTCAACGCCTGGTTTGAAAATCCAAGTAGTTTGTTAGATCCACTCGATATACAGAACTTTGCATGCATATTACAATGCATGCTTTTGACATGGCTCCGCGAGCACGAAAACATCATCACTCCTCTAGAAGACGCACTATGCGTCGCACTCCTCATCTTCACCATTCGTACGACTGAAGCACTAAAGCGACGTGCCGACGTACACCTGCTACACTTCGCCGCCAGCAAAAGACTCGAAAAAGCACTCAACTGCACAACGCGCTCTGAATGGCAGTATTGTCCTGACCTCCTTTTATGGATCCTCTCCATTGGCGTCGTATCAGCCGAGGGCTCGGCTGAAAGTAGCTGGTTCGACTACCAGACCTCACTCGCATGTGCTGAATTCGGTATCTACTCTGCAGAAATGCTTCTCCAAAAGCTTCATCTCTGCGGGTGGGTTGGGTACAAGCTCAATCAAGCTGTATGCGATTTGTGGGATAGGATCGTTCATCTCAGGTCAGAGAACCGTGAATTCTTGCCGATATGCTCGTTTGCTTATTCTTGAGTGTGCTTGGATGTAGGCTCAAGCCATGGATTCAATCACCTCTCACAGCAATCGATGCCAACAGCCCTGTTGGTCCATTGCAGCAATATGTTGGAGAGCCGGCAGTTATGGAATGGGAGAATATGGAATGGGCAAATTTGGCGTTTGCACCAGATGTGCCTAATGCATTCATTCAAGGCTGTTTCAGCAGTAATGTAATAGGAGCGGACTCTTGGCTATATCCCAATGGTTCTACGAGCTGAGGATGGATGGCCTTGCATGATATTATCCACGGCAACGCTACGAACGTGAGTTCTTCACTCCATTTTTTTACATGTCGTTTATTGGCAATTACCATGCCCATCGCTAATACTAGCTCTCTTAGTGATTATGGAGAACCCAGTATATGAAGTTTTATCTTCAAGGCCGTTGCATGCTCGAATAATCACCATTTCCATTGGTCCAAGCAACTCTCAACACTCAGCATTAAGCCCACCCATAACCTCCATTACATATCATGGGATATAACTTCCCTCTCACAAATTTGCACTCCAGCTTCAAGAGACGTAACTTACGAAACCATCTAAAAACTGTCATCTATTTCTTTCCCAACAATATTCATAGACTTTTCTTTTAAACAATCTATTTCTAAACTTCAACACCCCTCTACACTCGACCCGACATCCCTCTCTCCCTTATCCATCCATCTCTCCTACTTCCCACTCCCCTCCTCAATCCCCCTACACCTCCTCACCAAATCCCCCACATGCTCATCCCCACTCTCCCCACTCAGCCCCTCCAACGCCTCATTCAAATTAAACAAATACTCCCTATTCTCGCCACTCGGCCCCCTACTCTTCAAAATCCATCTCGCCAACTCCTGCGGATCCTGCGGCCCCAGAAACTGCGGGTTGGAGGGTAAACCAATGTACACGAGGCAGCGGAGGGGTTGCGGGGCAGACGAGGAAACGGAGGTGCTGGTTTGGTAGTAGATGCCCGTAGGAGTGGCGGGTGAGGGCGTGGAATGCGGGACAGGGGTGGCGGTGCTGCTTGTTTGCGCGGAGGGGTGGAAGGGCGTGAATTGGATTGAGTAGCCGTTTATTTCTCGAAGGTCGAGGTAGGAGCGGACTTGGGCGATGTGGGATTTGGGGATGTGGTAGGCTGCGCCCCAGACTTTGGAGGGGGCGGAGTGCTGGGTGGGAGGATTAGTTTTCTTGGGGGATGGGAGGAGTGGGTGGTTGGAAGGAGGGACTTGCGTGGTCGGTTAGGGTGTCCCAGTGGGATTTGGAGATGAGGGTTACGACGCGGCCTGGGGCTTCGGGAGTGCCGCGGTGGTCCTCGCTTTGGGGTGTTAGAAAGTGGGTGGTAGGATTGATGGTAGATTGGAGGTAGTTCAGTTACCTTGCCTATAATCTATTCAGCTCTCATTCACACTCAGTCTCATCATCTTGGTGCTCATACCTGCCAAAATCGCCGTACATAACCTTCAATATAACCCGGAACCCTTTGATCTGCACCATTCTCAGAATCATCTCTTTCAAAAATCAAACTTTCATGTCAATTCAAAATTACCATAATGTGGCGGTGGCTTCCAAATCAAACTCCTACTCTACGTTAGTTCCATGTCAGATTGGAGAACATGTCATGTCCATACTCACCCATATCCAAATATCCAAAAATCATCATTACTCCCAAACTCCTCGATCTCTTTCTCGTGGTCCGTCATGTTTGCCTGTTAACTGTCTTAATGAAGGATATAAAAAGTCATTCTATGATCGACATGATACCTTTAATTCCGAGGCGAGGCGAGGGGCAAGAAATAGTGGGGCACAGATGCTGATGGCGCGAACAAACACCGATTTGATGTCATTGCATAGAATAGTCGTAGTTTTTGGCGTAGCCTTCAATTATGAATACACTTATATACAAGTAATGATACGTGTTCTACACTCATGATCCGCCTGCTGCGCGGTTCATGAAGAAGCTTTTCAGCGGTCCCATAGCATCCACCGCTCTCAATCCTAGACTTCTTAATCCTACAATTGGCCCTGATCCAACGCTGTATAGTCTATGCAGTTTGTCGCATACACCTAGCATTGCGTTATTCTCAGCATAACGCTCGCTGTTGTAGCTCTCCAACGCCAGTGTTGATCCAATATCCTGTCCAGTTTGCACTGCATGCGAAATCGTTTTTACCAGTGCAGCTGCATCACCTTGGCCTTGATTTAAGCCCTGACCAGCCAGCGGATGGATAGTGTGTGCAGCATCGCCTACAAGAGCTACTCTCTCGCCAGTATATGTATCAGCATGGCGCATCCGCAGAGGGAATGAAGCGACAGTGCCAGCTTGTACTTTTGCCACTCGCATTGGTATTGCTCGCTCATCCACTGGAGTATGCTTCTCTCGCCAAGCGATTTCCTCTGCCTGACCAGACGACAGCGTATGCAGGTATTCGAGGTCGGTTGGTGATAACCTGAAACCTGCGTTCACCATCGCAACAAAGTCGTTTTGTGACAAAGACTTCAGTACCGCTGCGCGCTCAGGTGTTGTGCTCCAAACTAAAGTCGACATGTTGCCAGGAAGTGGTAGCATAGCAATTGGTCCTGTAGGTAGGAAACGCTGATATGCAATCTTGTGCTCTGGACCACCCCATCCTTGACCTTCCAATGTCAAACTCGCCACAACTCCATGTCTGTTGTAATCAAAGCCTCGTGCTTCAATGCCTGCGAACGTCCGTACAGGACTGTTGGCTCCATCTGCTCCTACAAGTAGCCTAGCAGCCAATGTCTTTCCATTTGATAGTGTCAAAATCGGCCATGACGTAAAGTCCATAGTCCCACTATCCGCGCCCAAGTCAATTGAGCTGACTTTTGTGCCTGTGTACATGTCCACACCACCAAGTTCCTCCAGACGACTCAGAAGCATACTTGTAGTGTTTACATTTTCAATCATGTATGCGATAGTGGTAGGTTTTGCGGGGTTCCGAGGCGTAAGAAGGGGTCGCGCCGTGTGCCAGTCGAACGAAATTCGTGCATCTGTTACTCCGTCCCATACCTGCATTTCTTGATATGGTTGTACTCGCGCAGCATTGACGTGAGACCAAGCTCCAATTTCTACACAAAGTTAGAATATAATCACCGCGATTTATTCCAGAACGTACCCTGGAGATTCCTCACAGAAGCCGGTGTGAGCGAACTACACCGATTCGAAAAGCTATCCAAGCTCGCATCTTTTTGTAATCGATTCTTCTGTAAATCCTGTCCCTCAATGAGAGCTACTTTCAGCCCTTTTGTAATTGGCGAAGCCTTCAGTCCTGAAAGGAGACTGAGCCCTGCAGGGCCACCTCCTACGCATACGACATCGTAGATTTCGGGATCGCTTGCGGAGCTCGATGCAAACCTCCGAGCAAATTGTATGTGCACGCAAACAGCCGATCGCGATGATAGGCGCTTGGGCGCTCGGAGAGATAGTCGAGGAGGCATTACGAGCCTTGGGAAATGTCCCCTAGCATGAGTAGGAGATTCAATGGGAAGAATGTGGACGATATGGTGGTGTCATCGTGAGTTGTTTGGAGTGTTTGCAGCGGGATGGATGACATAACCATGAAAATGCGCTAGTGCTGATGAACCCCTGTTCGTATCTTCACCGCCTTCAGGCCTCGTCTCGACTTGCCTTGACCAACAACTACTTGTAATCTAGTAATTCATCTATGTTTTATGATGTTCCCAAAATGATGTTATCCTCTTTTGCCTAGGCCGTAGAGTCGCATTTGTTGGTAAGTAGGCTTTCTTGGCTCAATATGAACTGGACTTAGATTACCCTGTATAACTGGCGGACTATACTTCTCCATTGGTAATCTAAGGTCTGTTCCATGGTAAGAAATTAAACTCAACATGATGATAACACTATGCTATCATTAAATCGACAAAATCGAGGTCTGATAGAATCACCTGTTTATCATTTTCACCGATCTCAAACTCCCTCTTATCACATGCACTACCAATACCGAACCATGCAATCCTCGTACATGACATCTCTGCACCACCAATTCCTTTCTAAATCTCACCCTGTACTTGGGAACCCACTCCTCAACCACCCAAACTCCTACACCCAAACCCCGCTCCAGATCCACCCTACTAAAACACCCCTCCCACCTCTCCCCTAACACACACACCCATCCAAACACACTCCTCCATCAACAAATCCCTTCCAATCCTCACGACGACCAGCATACCAAGACCCCCCTGCGATACTCCGATTCTCCCTCATATCAATGAATTCAATGCTAGCTGTCTAACATGTAAACATCTTCTCTACAACCCCCTGTCTACTTCTGTTTTCATCTTCGACATTGACGCTAATAGGTATTTACATTGACTTCGCCCTTAGACACTATCTCAAATTCAACATCGACTTCAAGCGAAAAATAAATGTCAGGAGAGCAACGAGGCAAATAAGAAGAACATAGGAACGGTGGAAACAAATATTCAATCACATGCACCGAATCAAGTAAGAATCCTCATTTTGTCTGCCAGAAAGAGTGTAGAAAAGGAAGAGTAAGACGTATGAAGAACAATATTGAAGAGGTGGAAGGATTATGGTGACGAGCAAATCAAAGCCCGAAAGAGGGCAATGAATGGGGCTGAGGTATTTCGTCAAGCAAGGGAGGGATAACATCGCCACATTCAAGACAGTCACATGCAAACACTGTATCACATGTCACGAAAGCATCACCAACCAATCAAGAAAGCCATTGCGCAGGCAGACAAGCCGAATGCATTACATGCTCTCTCCAGCAAGAGCTATTAAGATAGTATAATTTGATGAAAACTACCCTTTGTTTTTTTTCCTTCAAATTCATACACCCGTAGAAGCCATTATATGCAAATACACGAAGTTAAGAGGGTAGAGTCGAGGTTCCGCCAAACCTGCATGAGAAATGAGCGAAAAAGCCCTGGTAGGGGGTATCTTGGAGAACCGAAAGGACTGTGACGGATAATATGCCGGACGCTATGCATGAAGAACTGGATGAAGGAAAAAATTTGGAGTGAGAAAAGACAAGGGCTGCACAGCGGCGAAAGTGGTCTGTGTCGAGGCCAGTGCTCCATTTTACAAGAACACGGCGAAACCCAAAAAGGCACTGCTCAGGATGGCGGCCATGCCTACAGCGGCACTGGGCACAAAGGAAGCAGAGGCAGCACCGCCGGCAGGAAATCCGGAAGCTGTAGCGCCACCGAAACCAGTGACGGGGATTTTGCTGGTGGCAGCCGAGGAGGTACGAGAGGCCATGGTGGGAAGGGAGGTGTTACCCTTGTAAGGGCTCTGAGCACCGCAGGGATGGTCGGCACTGAAACAACATCAGCCATGTAGCAGACAAAACGACAAGAAATAAACTCACCGGCACTTGTTGGCACAAGTGTTGTCACCGTTGCATCCCTTGACGCACTGGTTGCCCCATTCCTGGCAAATGTAGAAGGGGAGGGTTTGCGAGTACTGGGTGATGTTTGGCGAGACGTTGTTTTCGCAGACACAGGTGTAGGTCAGGGCCTTGGAGTCGCATGAGTTCTCAACAGTGGTCATGGAGTTGACACCGGGCTGTTGGAGGCAGATGAGGGGGCATTGGGCAATCTGGTTGCTGCACCAGGCATCTGTGCATGTGTTAGGTTTTGTTTGTGTATGAAGCGTGGCAAACAAAGCAGGCGTACCTCGGTCGGACGATGAGACGCTGTCTGGGTCAATTCGGTAGGGGTAGTTGTTTTGGGTCGAAGCCTGTCCAGCGGAGAGGGCAGCGAAAGCAGCAACGCTGAGAGCAATGGCGGAGTGCATGGCGGCGGCGATGGCGATTGTGGCTGATGGAGAGTTGCGAGTGCGAGGGAAAACACTGTTTATGTAGGGTCAGCGATGTGGAGCTTGAGGGGCAAGCCAGTGTTGCTAGGTGCTTGGAATGCACTTGGGCTGGTGGCGGACGAGGGAGCACGAACCGACAAACGTAAAGAGGTAATTAATTACAAGTCAGCAGACGGTGAGCGACAGTGAAGGAAGCCTAGGCTTGCAGAGGAAGACTTGCTCGACAACGAAGGTGAGTAGACGATGGCAGCGGGGGAACAGGAATTGAGGCAGAATATAAAGGGCGGGAGAAGGAGAGGTCATGGATGAGGCTAACGGAAGTAGAGGAGGGTCCATGCTTCTACTATCGTGAGGACGTGCGCGGCCAGTGTGCCCGCCTCCCTCGCTGTGATAGTGGATAATGAATAAATCAACGGCTTGTATGGAGCCAATGACTCGTTACTTGTGCCAATGCGAGGATGCAGGTAGTGTGTCAGCTACAGCGGTTGTGGATGCAACAGCACAATTGCGAGAGATTCGGGCGCACGATGATCGATATGTTTGTGGATGTAGTCCTCGGCATGCAGGGAAGGCGCGGTGCACCGACAGGGAACTACAGGAAGGAGCGACGCACTGGCCAGTCACGCCTTCCCTTTCTGCCCACACCCGTTCAGGGTCTGGCGATGGGGATTAGCTCGGCGCGGTGCAGCAGCTTGCGAGCTTGGCCAAAGTCTCCATACGCTGATACGACGCCAACGCCTTCGCTTCCTTTCACTGTCCACGCGTACGTTTTATTCTTTGCATACATAGTCTGCTCCAGGCATTATCTTACCCCTCCCCTTACCCGCCTCTTTCTCGCTGCCGTACCAGAGTAGCTCCCCCCATCACTTGTCGCGCCACCCGCCATCACGCTACTGTAGAATGGATGGAGCCGGCGAGTCTTGAAGCCGTCAACCATGGCCCTTCATCGCCAGACCAGCATGGGGCAAATCCCGCCACTGTCCGCCCTGACCGCAGTAGCGTAGTCCCGCCCTACTGGAAGCGCCATGAGCGAAATGCGAGCCGCATGAGCTCTTTTACGGATGATGGCCGTCCTGCTCCCATTTCCCTCGAAGACCACACCGACGAAGGTTCAGACCAATGCCGCGTCCTGTGGGCCAAAGGGGTCACCATTGATGATTACGTCGTCATCACCGGCACCGCTCCCGGCCTGGGTGCCTATGTTGTCTGGAACTGCACTGTTGAGACGCTGCATGTAGGTTGTCCCGCCGCTTGATGCCACCCGATATGCACTGAGCGTTTCCCCGCACCCAATCAATCTCTTGGCTCGTTTCTGTTTCACACCACGATTTATGATTTATCATTATCTCCGGATAGATGAAGGACTGCTAACCATATTACAGGGTGGTCCCATGAAGATACGCAAGAGGTAGTACATCCTTGCGATGTTATCTTTACGTGACATGCACTCACCACCCCCCAGATATTCCGAATTTGAAGATCTCTACCAGAAACTTGTCCAAACCTTTCCTCACACTGCGGGCTCCATGCCACAGTTCCCACCCAAATCACTCGTGTGTAAGTGGCCTGAACCCTGCTGCAGCTCACCCAATACGTGCATGCATCATGTGTGCTGACTAGCTACTGATAGCTCGATTCCGGCCCAGATTTCTCGAAAAGCGGAAGCAGGGCCTTTCGTACTTTCTCAAGTGTGTAGCCGTGTGGTTGTAGCGCTAGTGATATCGACTGACTATTTATAGCTGCGTGTTGCTCAACCCGGAGTTTGCGGGATCACCTGTACTCAAAGATTTTATATTTTCATGACGTCTCGTATAGCGTGTTGGCATGCTGGATTTTTTGAACTGATGAACATGTACATAGGATGTGTAATACATAATGACAGCCAAACAATTGACATTGGAAATGGATTTACTGGAGAGGTCAGGATTGGTTGAGATTGGGTGTGGCGCAACGTCCAAGCCACAGTCGGCGTTTCTAGCACTGGATTCGCTGGAGTTGGGTCGACTCTACTACACCAAAAGTGGGCGAAGTGCACCGAAATTGCAGTCAAGGTGAAGTCGACAGATCGATTGTTGTGTAGAAGTCAGTGAGTGTCTGCAAGGCAGGCGGCAAGTTCAGGTGCAGGCAGTGCAGGCAGGCTGTCTGTGAAGCAACTTGACCAACCCTACCCCTAAGCGTCAGGTCGCGCGTTTTGCCCTGGATCGAGAATCGAGAACCCGCCCAGCGCGCCTTTTTTCACAAGAGCAGAACGCAGCAATGCAGTAATCGACCCGCTGAAGATGCCCCCGCGAACCACAGCCCCCACGCAACTCATCAAATGGCCCACGCACCCGCAGTGAGGCCGCCTTTGCGCGCTTCCATTGACCGCCGAACCAGGCTCACTCTGTCGCCACAAGCGCGTGACGACCTCATCTCCACCACGGCCACGACGACTACCACCACCATTGCGACGCGCCGCTCCTCCAAGACTGGGCCGCTGCTGGCTCTGGGCGACGACGACAAGGCCATCAAGCAGCCGCTGTTGACCTTTACGCCCGCCCGCGCAACCTCGAGAAAGCGATCAGCCACAGGTCTCGTCGACGCGACCACGCCCGACTCTCAACCTCCCTCCAAGATCACGGTTACACAACCACCCAGCGAGCTTCTCCGCCTTACCAATGGCGTGACCAGGCCGCTGTCCACTGACGCAGATGACGTGCATTCAGCCAGATCCACGCCCCGGCCAGGCAGTGCGGGCAAGTCGCAGGCGCAGGCGCAATCCCAGGACAAGAGGAGTCTGAGGAGCCACGATGGCGGGTCTCGTCTCAAGTCTGACCTCGCAACTTATTTTTCCAGCTACGACGACATCATTGCCGGTGTGCCCAAGCCTGTTGGTAAGCTTGCGTATAGAAACATTCATGTTCGTAGTCTAATCGTGTGCAGAGTTCCTCGACTTCGATACGCCCATATACATACTCGACGAGCCCATCAAGGCCAAGACACCCGTTCCTGTCTCACCCGCCCCATCACGCTCCTCGCTGAGTCCCACTCGCTCCCGAAAGCGGAAAGCCTCGACCCCCACTCGTTCATCCACCGTCTGCCCGCCATCTGCTCAGTCCTCCACTGCTTTTCACGTCATTGACTATGCGCCTTCATGCAAGCACCTTCAACATGATACCGATGACGATCCTCTCGCAGACTCGGTCTTCTTCACACAGCACCGTCGTGCAGAACGTAAAGAGAAGCAGCTTCGAAACATTGAAAAGGAACGTGCCATGCATGAAAAGGTACAATTAGAGCGTCTGCTAGATGGTCTCCAAGGTCCAGATTGGCTCAAGGTCATGGGCATAACGGGTGTCACAGACGGCGAGCGAAAAGACTGGGAACCAAAACGAGACTTCTTCGTCAAAGAGGTTGAGGCTCTTGTTGATAAATTCCGTATTTGGAAAGAAGAGGAAAAGCGATTGCGTGCTGAAAAGGAAGCTGCCCTCGCTGCTCAGGACGAATCAGGAGATGAAGAAACCGAGGATTCAGAAGAATCAGACTCGGTTGCTGCAAGCTCCAAGAATACCCACCCACCTGCCGATCAACGTTCAAGACAACCCAAACCTCCTGTCCCACGAAGACCACCTCGCCCGCACGGCTTTCTTCTACCATTAATCCCTCCTGAACCTCCCGCTCCTTTTCAATCTTTCTTCGCAAAACCCCACATGCGCGCTACTGCTCTGGGAAAGAACAGACATGGTCGAACAGCCCTTGCATTTGGTTTACCTATACCAGACTTTGAAGAGCATGAATTTCATATCCCAGAGGACTTTGTGGATCCTCTGTTTCTACGCGATAACGCGAGGCAGAGACGTAGACGCAAGAGGGAGAGTGGGGTAAACTCTTCTTCTGTAACTTAGCAATCATTTCACATTTCAAGTATCTTATTCCATGGGAGGACGTCTTTTAGATCTGGTGGGGTCGTGGCGTTGGGGGTGTTGGTAAGGGAGGTGGTGTTTTAAGATACTTCAACTCGAATACATGCATTTATTTGATCCATATTATGGAAATTCTGTATCGAAATATGTCTAACGCTAAATCGCATAAACTCGATGTGAGTGTGATATCAAGAATATGTTTGTGTGAAGATCAATGGTAGGTTATATTTCTAGCTTAGTCTTGATAGTTAATCAACCAATGCGGGGCTATCAAACCTGTCCACCCACTCCACTACATCATTACCATCACGTACGGCATTAGCACATATAACACAGCAAGGCCACCATCTCAAAAAAATTTAATTGCAAAAGGCAATTGACAAAAAGAAAAACAGCATACCTCAATCAGAATTACAGTTAAAAGGCAACTCCTCGTCTGCTCCTCACGTATTCGAGACTCTATCGACAATACAACTTTAAAATGCCGTTCTTCAAAGCAAATGATGGCGTGGAATTGTGGTATGAAACTCACGGAGACCCTTCACTTCCTGTATTAATTCTTGTACGTTGTCTTGCCACTTTTTATTGATTTCTTTCATCACCCATCTCCCGCCATACACCCACCAGACCAATCACACTCACCTTGCCCACCTAACACACCCCAGCTCCACGGCTTCACAGGTTCCTCCGCTGTCTTCAAACGCAACATCCCCACCCTCTCCCAGCACTACCTCCTAATCACCCCAGACCTGCGCGGCCACGGCCTCTCCTCCAAACCAGTTGCTGGCTACCACGTATCCCGCCTCGCCGTCGACTTGCACAACCTCCTATCCCACCTATCCCTCTTCTCCCAACCATCCGGCATCAACGCAATAGGAACCTCCCTCGGCGCCTCCATCCTCTGGTCCTACTCCGAACTCTTCACCCCCACGCCCTTCACCAAAATGATCTTCGTCGACCAAGCCCCCCTTCAAAACCTCGACCTGCCCGACTGGACCTCCGCCTACGCAAACCGCGGCCTCAACACCCCCGCCGCCCTCGCCTCCCTGCAACACACCCTCCTCACCAACCCCGCAGACGCCCATCGCGGCACGATCCACGCGTGTCTTGCGTACAGAGCGTACCCGCGCGCGGGGGACCCCGTGGAGGGGAGTAGCGTGTGGGAAGAGGATGAGGCGTTTTTTCTGGATGTGGCGATGAAAGGGGAGGGCAGGTGGTTGGGGAAGTTGATGGGGGATCATACGGCGAAGGATTGGAGGGATAGTGTGGCGCAGACGCTGGGGAGGGGGAGTGAGAGTAGGACGGAGGTGTTGGTTGTGGCGAGTACGCGGAGTGGGTGTTTTCCTGAGAGGGGGGTGTTGAGTGTTGTGGGGTTGGTTAATGGGGAGGAAGAGGAGAGGGCGAAAGGTGTGGCGGTGGAGTGGGGTGGGCATTGGTGTTATTGGGAGGTTCCGGAGAGGTTTAATGGGCTTGTGCTGGATTTTTTGGGTGGGAAGATCGAAGGAAGTGATTTATCAAAGTATGCTAAGTAGATTTACATTTACATTTACATAAAACTATACTCGCTATTACACCCGCGCCCCTCCCACTCGTTCAAGCTTACTCAGTGCACCCAGTACCTCGCAAACGAAGATGAAAGACGATGATAAATATACATGTGCATGTGCATGTGCATGTGGAATGTTTTCCTTCGCCCACCAACACAACACACTCCGAATCTAACCCCCAGCTTCTACATTGAAAAAAAAGGATCCTCCTCCAAAAGCTTTACCCAGCATCTATCGCCAAGTCACCATCCCGAAAAACAAAAAAGGAGATTATGTGTCGTACTTCCCTGCTTCCCAATCCTTACTTTCCTCCCTTTCCCTTTCCTTTTACACCTACCTTTTGCCATTCTTCGTCTACATTTTCTTAGCATCTACTTCCCAGTCCTTCCTCCCAATCCCTACTTCCTTCCTCCGTAAACCACACTTTTTCCCTATTTCCAAGTTTGCACTATGACGGAATGTGGAGTTTACGAAAATAGAGGAAATCCTGCCTACTTTGCTGTGCGGTATATGCTATTTGGTATTTGCTATGGGATGGGAGATGGTAGGAGGGATGGGGATGGTTTGAGGTAGATGGTATGGAGTGTGTGTTGCACTAATGTGAGTAAGATGATTTGATATAGTCTCGGAGAGTCATACGACACGGGGGTGCGTTGTACTTTGTATGTATGTGTGATGTAGTTCGGGCGAGACACACACAGAGGCACACACAGAGACAAAAAGAGAGACATAGAGGGGGGAGGGCATACTGTGAGCTTGGTCTTTTATTCAGGTCAACACAGCACGCCTAATCCATTGAGTAAACCTTCCCGTACTGTTGGAGAATTAATCGGCGTACGTCACGGGAGCCATGGTGAAGTTGGGCGTCGAGAGAGGTGAGTCAGGCAGAAAATTTCGTAAGCGGCTCGTTTGTAGCACAAATTCCGGAGCAGGAATCCTGTGATGTGGAGAGATTTGTCCAACGGCATACAATGAAACAATCACTTTCACAAAGCCAGTCCATACGAATTGTTCGATTATGCAAGTATGACGTGCTTGATTGCAACATCATCAAAAGGTAGATTTTCTTCAAGTGCCCTTGCTTGTATCTATAGTGATTTCCACTAACAGATATCAACCAGTGAGTCCACTATACAAGAAGATGACAACCAGCTCTGAGCTACGGAAGTAACTCTACAAAGAATTCGTCGAACACAGTGTGTCCAGTCAATCTGATCCTGCAATTCTTGCACGTATTGTTGCACCTCTTCTTGCACTTCTTCTTGCAAACTTTCCGGAACTCACAAGAGACGACCAAATTGATCGGCTCAGTGATCGGGATCTTGTTCATACCGATCCCTTTCAGCAGCTCCTTGGCGCATTGCAAGTTGAAGCCAGTGCTGGTGGTGTAACCCTGCAATAGGCTTCCCTTGGGAGTGAGGGTGAATATCATCTGGTTTCGAGATCCCTTGCACTCGAAGTAGACTTCCAGATTCCTATGTCTGATGTGGTTATTCCAGTAGAGGTTGTCATGTTCGAGGACACTGTCGACAGTGTTGATGTACGCCATTAACGCAAACTCTGAAACAAGGAAATCCTGAAAATTCATCCCTCCGTCATCGCAATTGCACTGTTCGCCCAGTGTTCTCTCGCCTAAGGCGTTCTCTTTGACGCGGCATCGACCACAGACGTCAACACCGGGTAGAGATGTCATACCAACGGCAGCATATGGGACAAAGCGAAATTGGGTGTTGGGATTGTGAGCACGAATGTAGAGTAATGGCGTCAGATCAAGTTTTGAGGTAACCAAGGGTGTTCGACCAGGCTCTACGGATACCTGTATCATCTTTGGCGCTATGGCTAATTGCTGCAGATCTGGTAAGAAAGTTTTGATGAACGGGTAGACATTGTCATTTGTAAGTCCAACGTTGAGCTGGCTCATCCAGATTGGGCGGAACTCTGTCCTTATCTGCTTGCATGTTTGCATAAGAGCAATGAATTGCCACATATGCTCATCCCAGACAACGTGATTTGGGTATCCTGTGGGATACACGCGTGGAGCAAGTTGACCGGGTCTGAAATCGTCTATGGCGAATGCATATATACGATTGCGTAATTCTGGATGTGTGAGTGCGGGTTTAAAAATTGTTGGTCGCGACTCGACTTACCAGCCACGAGGTTCAAGAATGGGCTCTCGTTGCCCTGTGCTATACGCGGTGGCCTAGAAAGGTCGCTGATCTCCGTGCCAGACTCTTCAGCCTTGGTGTTACTTTCTGGCTTTGCTGTTTTCTTTACTGGGCTATCCGTTGCCCATCTACGCCACTGGTCAGTTCGCACGTTGAGAAGGTCTCGGCTTGATAGTGGCAAGTACGCGAGCTTTCTCTTTTTCGTTCCCATTTTCAATAGTGAAAAGCAGTGAGACGTGTAATGGGATCAAGATCTAGTGACAGACCAAAAAACCAAAGTCGACGACGTGTCGAGAGGGGTGTTGTGAGCCACTTGCCATGAGGATTTGAAGGCGGCAAGTGACACTAGTCCCAAAAGATATATCCATGGCAACAGTGCAAACGCGCGCCCGCAGGATTCACGTGAGAACAATATTATTTGTGCAGTAACAAGTGGGCTATCGAACTTTCACTAATTGTTGGATTTTCATTATGTGACTTACTCCTTACTGCCTGTCAACAATGTCGTTCTCAAACACCACGAAATTTCTCTTCCACACTCCAGGTTCAACTTACTTCACACGCCATTACAGATATGGGATACTACCACTGCCCGACAGATGAATTACTCGCTGAGGTTGAGCGTCGCGGATTTGCTCCCTGGGCACACACCAGAGACATCCTCAGCGAGATGTTGTTATACGATGATAGAGAAAGACTCTCAGGTGCCTACACTGTGAAGACAGAGGCCCCAGGTGTAGCTCCTCTATATCAGCAAAAGCTAACAGCAGAGTTTGGGAAAACAGTACCGGCAGAAATATTGGTCAACCAGCGTGAGTAATTCCAGGCCAATGATATATACGCTCACCAACCATTCATAGGAATCACATCATGGAATCTAAACGGACTATTTCCAACCATGCAACTGTTCTTCAACTCAGGATTGTCATGTAATATAGAAGGCCTTTCTGATGCCAAGATTAATCTCGATCCCGAGCTACGGTTTCGCCTAACTGACCTGACATATCAAGAGGAAGGTCGTCTTACCAACTCCATACTACCTAGACTGGGTGGCAAGAATCGAGGCATTTTGATCAAAGAAGCCACACTTGCCCATCGTACAAGCATAACCATTTCTCCTCAGAAAGTGGACTTGGCCCTCATTCCTCTTGGAGCACCAACGGAGACAATCACACAAGAAGTACATACAGTAATTGGGTTGAAGCTAGAAGGTATGCAGAAAATGGGCTACATCTGGGGCTGGAAACTTGAGCCTAAAGGAGGCTGCGACTATGTCAGGTGGTGTAATGTTCGGCTTGCTGGGCTGAGGGATGATGTACCAGAATCTTGTCTTGGATTTCCGTTGGATACACTTAGGCCGGGTCAACAGGTGGAACTATACTCGAGATTCGTGCCGAATAAGACCCCGTTGCCCAAGGAAGAGGATAGTGAGTGGGAAAAGTTTCTCAAGTCAGAGATGGTGCAAGGTGCGAGGAAACATGTGATGTATATATCTGATGATGAGCTATCTGGCATCTAGCATACAGGATATATAGGAGGCACTAGTGGCTACACGTGATATGCACGCAATAGATGGATTGAATACTTGCTGAACGAAACTGTTTAGTGGCAGTATTTATCATAAGTAGATATTCAACCAAGCGGATGTGAATAGTTATTAAGTCCGGGAAACAATATTCGTGATTTCAAAGCACACAAGCAATGATGAGTCTTCAAGTTCGATTCACATGCCAATCAAGGCATGGTAGACATCAAACAAGTCCATGTGAACAAAGCACAAAGCTAATGGTAGATTAGTATGCTAAGCCTCAAGAGTATCCGTCACCATTGTCGACTCGAGCTCTTAACACTACGACCAGCCCAACCCGAAACCGGCATACCGATTTCCCAATCGAGGCAGTGTAAAGCTTCAGCATGGTAACAACTGCTCCACCACCCTAACCTACTACCGAACCCATCCGGGCGAATGCAAACGCAGAAGCAATTTATTCTTACACTCTCCAATCTTGTTATAAACCCCCCTCCTTCTCAACTCCCAACTCCCTAACAAAACCCATCCCCCAAACCAAACCCCAACTTTCTCACCCCCCAAAAAATGGCCTACCAAATCATAATCGCCTACCCCCGCACCCCGACCTCCACCTTCGACTCCCAATACTACCTCCACACCCACATGCCGCTCGTCGCCAAGCACTGGAAACCCCACGGCCTGCAATCCTACCTCGTCACCGAACTCACCAGCGACGCGCCCTACACCTACACCGTCAGCATGGACTTTGCCTCGCAGGAGGGCTTCGTCAATGCGACCAAGGATGCAAGCTTCGCCGAGATAGCCGCGGACGTGCCCAAGTTTAGTAATGAGCAGGCGGTGTTGTTGCAGGGGGTGGTGCTTGCTAGGGAGAAGGTGTAGGATGGGATGGGGATATTAGGGGAGAATGGAACTAGGGGGCCTGGGTGGGAGTGGTAGGCTGTGTGGATGGTATGCTGGCGGGAATTGGGGTTGGGATTGGGGGATAGAGTTCGGTAATTCCGGGGGAAGTGGGAGGGGTAATTGAGTTAGACTAGGGGAAGACTAGTTAAGGGTGGTTTTTTAGGGGCTTCCGAGGTTGGAGGAATGACAATTCGATGCGATTCAGTTTTGCTGTGGTTGCAGGGAAATCGTGTGGTGTTTTTCGTGTACTCTTTTTATTTACTCTGGTTTTGCGAGGCTGTACATTGCAACGGCGTTATTCGGTATTTGACGAATTAGTAGCTGTGTGGAGGTCTGTCCCAATCCGGTAATTTTCAACTACACAATCGGTAGCCATGCCGTTCTTAGCAGAACACCACATTGAGATTCCGAATAAGGATGTGTTGTCGTGGATTTTCGATGACCAGGATTATGATCAGGATAAACCTGTACGTTTCGCAATCCCTGCGGTTGATGGAATGAAGGGCAAGGTAGATGTACTAATGGAGGTATAATTGGCAGATATATATCGATGCTTTAGATCCAT
Organism: Shiraia sp. slf14; assembly: GCA_000498155.1. Taxonomy (NCBI): domain Eukaryota; kingdom Fungi; phylum Ascomycota; class Dothideomycetes; order Pleosporales; family Shiraiaceae; genus Shiraia; species Shiraia sp. slf14. The sequence goes on from AXZN01000005.1 coordinate 147,221, forward strand.
CGCGCTCGATATCTTCTCGACAAGCACGCGAGATTACGAGAAAGCTATGCGCGGGGTACAAAGCCCTAGGCTTGAAGGAAGGGGATTGCGTTTGTACGATTTCATTCAATGATGTAAGACGTTCAAAACCTCATCATCTTTCATACTACACCCCCGTCTTCCTCAACTTCAAATCGCAGAACTGACATTTCCTCCAGATCTACTACCCCCTAACCTTCCTCTCCGCTCTCTCCTTCGGCGGCATCTTCACCGGCACAAACCCCTCCTTCACCGTCCCCGAACTAACCCACGCATTCACCACCGCCTCTGTCAGCGCCCTCATCGTTTCCCCCGCCCTCCTGCCCACTGCCCTCGCCGCCGCTCGCGCTGCCTCCATTCCCCCAAGCAACATCTTCGCCTTCGACACAGCCACCCCACACACACAAGCCTGGCGCGCTGACGAAGTATGGGGCGAAGGCCTGGGCGGCGAAGAGCGCTGGGGAGGCGTGAGGAGTTGGAGGTGGTTGATGGCGCAGGGAGAAAGTGATTGGGTGCGGTGGGAAGGCGTGGAGGGGGAAAAGGGAAGGGGGAAAACAGCGGCGAGGTTGTTTTCTAGTGGGACGACCGGGAAGCCTAAGGCTGTGGAGGTGACGCATGGGAATTTCCTGGCGCAGCATGAGGGGGTGCTGGGGTGGAGGAGTGAGAGGAGGGATTATGAGGTATGTGTGTTTGTATATTCTTATATGGGGAGGAAGGAAAGGTGAAGAGAAGGAAAAGAAGAAGATGCTAACAACCCCCTCCCAGATAAAACGCCTCCTCGCAACCCCCCTATTCCACATCTCCAACGTCCCCCGCGCCCACACCTCCCCCCTGCGCTCCGGCTTCCAAACCTACATCCTCCCGCGCTTCCACCCAGAAACCTACCTCACCAGCCTCACCACCTACTCCATAACCGAAGCCTCGCTCGTCCCCCCCATGGTAATCACCCTGCTAAACTCCCCCCTCACCTCCCCATCCCACTTCCTCTCCATCCGCAACGCGTGGGTCGGCGCCGCGCCCCTGGCCGCCGGCCCACAAGCCCGCTTCAAAGCACTCCTCCCCCCTGGCACGCCGTTCAACCAGGTGTGGGGCATGAGCGAGACGTCGTGTATAGCGAGTATGATACACTACCCCGAGCACGACGCCACGGGCAGCGTAGGCCGCATGCTACCCAACATGGACGCGAAGCTCGTGGACGGCGCGGGGAAAGATATCACGGATTATGATGTCCGCGGCGAGTTATGTGTGCGTGGGCCGTGTGTGGTGAAAGGGTATTTTCGGAATGAGGAGGCGAATCGCGAGGCGTGGGATGGGGAGGGGTATTTTCATACTGGCGATGTGGCGTTGAGGAAGAGGGAGAATGGCCTGTGGTATATTGTGGGGAGGAAGAAGGAGCTGGTTAAGGTTAGGGGGTTTCAGGTTGCGCCGGCGGAGTTGGAGGGTGTGTTGCTTGGGCATCCTGCTGTGGAGGATGTGGCGGTTATAGGGGTGCCGGTTGGTGGGGCGGAGGGCGAGTCGGGGAGTGAGGTGCCGAGGGGGTATGTGGTTGTGAAGGCTGGGAAGATGTTAGATGAGGAGGAGGTGAGGAGGTGGATGAAAGAGAGGTTGGCGGGATATAAGCAGTTGGATGGTGGGGTGGTGTTTGTAGAGAGTATTGAGAAGAATGCAAGTGGGAAGGTTTTGAAAGGGGTGTTGAGGGAGAGGGCGAAGAGGGAGATGGGTGGCAGGTTGTAGATTGTACAGAAGGGCTAATTCTTAGCAAGATAGAGAAACAACATTTCACTGAATTTATTTATCCTTCAACTACACAACTACAAAGGGAGATGTTTCATATTCTACCTGCACTGCACTCAGTGTCAGATTGTATACATAATCAAACTCAGATTTCATCAATATCTATATTTCTCGTCTTACAAGTTACTACTAAACATCTACCCCATACTACACACCCTCTTTCCAACCCAGTCTCCAAACCCCCTTCCATTCCCGCTCCCTTGCTCCAACCCCCAACCCCCATCCCATCACCCCATGGCTCCATCATCCGCTGTGTGGCACAGCCGCATCCGCCCGCGCCACGCAGACACGCCAACCTGCTAAAAACAGAAGCACTCCTGCTCGCCTGCCTCATGACCACCCACGTTGATTCTCACCACCCGTGCCGAACCCTTGCTGTAAGTTCGCCGACCTAGTCACTTAGATCGAGGGATCGTATCGAGAACTCGGCCTTCTGTCCGACCGGAGCCAAGGCACGTTCGTACGATAGGTTTGAAAAGCATGCGATTGTGATCGCGATGCGGGGTAGAGGGGTCAGACGGTGCTTTGTGTGTATGGTTTGGGTATTTTTTACGTAGGTGAATGGTCATGTGGTGTTTTGGAGGTCTCCTGAGGTGGGTATACAGTGAGTGTTTGAGGTGGCTGTGCCACAGGATGTGTTTATGTGCCTTGGAAAGCGTGGAGCTGAAGTGCTGAGCTCATGTCATGTTTGCATATGGTTCGGTTGTTTTGTTTCAGGTTTGTCAGTAATATGTAGAGAATTTGTCAAATACCTGGTCCCATAGCTGAAAGGACGCATTCTGCAGTTACAGGCAAACTCGGTTCCTTCACCGCATCCTACATCTGCCTGTGTCAGAACATGAACGGACGAATTATTGGCACTTCTCAGCGTCTAATTACATAAGTGAGAAGTGATGAAGTCAGTGAATGGAGTTGGTGCATTCCATGGTGTGGGATGAAGGGGACCATGGATCTGCAAGCTCATTCAAATCATCTACCGTGTGGACTTTTCGATTGTTGAGGAGGCAAATTCTGGAATTCGGAACTCGTAGTCGGACTTGAAGTCCAAGTGGAACCCCTAGATATGCTTGGCATCCCACACTGTTACGCTCTTCTTGGAAGGTATGCGCGTGAGTAGACAGGAACACCCCACGCTATCAAGCCAGTCGGGACCGTTGAGGCTCTAGAAGGCGACTCAAGTTGACTTGTTCTAAGATGAGATGTGGCGAATAACAGAACGGTGATTGAAGGGATGTGACTGCATGGAGATCCTGTACCGGCACACTAGACGTGCACCCCACGCCCAATTGCCGAAATGCGAACTACTGATCGGTTAGAAACATCGCCACCCAGTTTTTCGTGCGTTTCGGCATACTATCGGCTTGCGGAAAGTGCATTCGATGATTACTCACGGATTAGCAGGGCAATGCTATTGTTAGAACCTGTAGAAACACCATGCGAAGTTGTACAGAAAGCCATGATCAGGCGGGCAACATTCTCTCACGAACCTGTCTATGATGTCGATGAGGCGTTGTTTACTGGTGCATAGATCTCATAACGTTTCTGTGATTGGAGTTGGCAGTGAGGGGAAGCCGCCAAAAAACTGTCATACGACTGCCCACCACACATTGCAACATCGGTCAGCAATGGCTTGGCTTGATATCAACTGCAACACCACCAAAGCCCCACAGACGTTTACTCAACCCCTCTTTTTCCGATCCCTTCTCTTACATCCGTTGAAGGTTTCTCCTCGGGTCTATTCCCGACAATGAAAGGAATTTTCCCTGGCTTAGGGATCCACCCGTGACACACCATCCCGCGGGAGAGGGGTACTCGAAATCCGCTTTTTTCCCTCTGTTGAGATCTTTTTGGTAGTCGAGAAAAACAAATAGCTTGAACTTAATTGGCATATACTTTGGAATTATACTTACCGGCGAAGCAACCATCTGACAAGGGGCGACATCAACGTTTGGCCTGCTGCCTGGCTGCCCACGAGAGCTTGAAACCTGTGTTCGCATATGACGACACCTGAGAGAGTATCGTCACATGCTCAGGCACTCATATAACATCTGCAGCATTTTCCTTGTAGACAAGCTGCACGCTGAGACGGCAGGCTTGAACTATCTGCTCCCTTGGGCAGCATCTGTGGCTGCCATTCCCCAGATTGCCTGCATATCCAGGGCCTCAATGCATGAGCAAGACCGTATTAGGCGGGAAGCCGATCGCAAAAGACTGGGCGTCATGCAAGTCAGAGGCTGGGTGCAGCGGCGGGTCGAGACAAGCGATGGGTGTTCGAACGTGGTAAGAAAGCGGGGGAACGCCTCTTTTGGATGATCAAATTGTGGGGTAATAGCGTCGTGTGCTGGCATGCATCTTCGGGATAGCTTCGGCCCTCGCTTCGACGAGGCGGTGCGCATCCAAGTGTAAGCAAGTCTCTCCCACTAGACACGTTCTGCGTTGAATGTGCAACTTGTACAAGTGTTAATTACCACGGTTACGGATACGTGACACGTTCTACGTGCACAGCTCCTGCAGCCTGAAAATTTTCCAGCCTCGTGCATAGTGTGCTTAGGGGGTACAGGTTTCGTAGACGAAGGGGCCTATATTAAGTTCACCTGCCAAGACAAAGTCAAAAGTCAAGAGTGGGACGAAAGTGTTTTTTTCCAGGATCAATCATGTTGAATCACAGTGTTTTTTTCGGTTGGCCATAGTAGTTGCTCCACGTCCGGGGATAAATGAGCCGCTGGCGTGGGGTAAGAACAGGCACACGATCGACCAAGACTCAGGTACCACGAAAGAGGCGGCTCAAGCATTTTTCGTCGCGTGGTTGAACCTGAGAACTGGAAGGGAAAAAGCAAGCAAGTGAAGGAAGCCATGGGCTGAGGCTTGTAAGTGCCGTCTGCAAGCCAACTCTTTCGGTACATGGTCCAGTACTGGGATGCATGCCTGTATACAATTGCTACTTGTGGAAGTGGGCTTTCTTTTTTGACAGCAGTTGTGCAGTTGCACAGCGGTCATGCGGGAGTGGAACGGCCTGTGGGAGCTCGGGACACGAGGACTATTCGCATGCTGGTGTGTGTTGTACGAGTCGGTGGTGAGTCGAGACACGATAGCTTGAGAGATGATGTTGGAAGAGCCTCGACGCGGAGATGAGCATAGGCCATAGAGCGCCACCAAAGAATAATAGCGCGTGGGGGTACACGGGGTTAGCGCGGGCAGGCCAAGTATGGATATGGGCATAGCTGTGTATGGGTGGCGTCGTCATGGGGTATGCTAATGCCATGTAGCCTTCCAGCACCATCAAAGTCCCCAATACCTATCTCTTGCGGGCGTAATCTTTAATCTTCTCTACCGACCAGCGCAGTCAGACGGTTTTGAAATGTATTGTTTCCCACTGCCCACCCGGTAGCGGCATTTGATAGTGCATGAGTCTTGTGACAAGCATCCCAGCTGTTACTCGACGTCCTGCCACGTCTTGCATCATGTCCAAAACTGCCCTCATTGTTTCTGTTACCCTTTGCATTGCTTGCTGCATGTTCTCAATGGTCGCCGAAAGGCACGGCGGTTCCGACTGGCACCACGAAGGGCCACAGAGATGCCGGGGCCCCGAAGGCAATCAGATGATGTGAAAGAGGCGCGCCCACAGTCTCACGCCGTCTCTTTCTTCGCTCCCCTCCCCCCTCTCTCCCCCACCCCCACGCTAGCATCCCCCCAAACGCGGTAATCACATCAACGCTCATACGAGCCCGCCAACCTTTCGCATGGCTCCAGCTGTGGCGACGTCCATCCTATCATCTCCAGTCCTGCGTTTCCAACGATCGTCACAAGGCGCCGCTACCCCCTGGCCAAGCTCCTCCGGCCAAGATCCGATGCTGCTCACAGCCTCCCCTCCCCTGTCCCCCTCTACTGCGTAGTCTCGTACTGTCGGAGACCACACGCCGCTTCTCTCGCTAATGTGCCTCTGGTCCATTGGCCGGTGCCACCTATCGCGACTCCAGTTCTGCCAAGGCAAACAGCTGTGCCTGACATGGATCCCACAGTCGGCCTTTGCCAGGCGGGAGTCACCGCCCCTTTCGTCGTCACTGTTGTCTTGCCGGATGCATTTTCGCGCACACCTTGCTTTGCCCGCCAGCCCTAGTAGGTCGTGACGAAACCGTCAGCTGGACCCCCACTCCCCTTCAATCGCGGCCTCGACCATGGCATTGGTCTCCTCCCCGATGGTCACTATTTAAGTACCACTACCCTCGCCCACTTGGTCGCCACATAGGTAATCCACCATTGACGTATTCGTTCCGTTCGTCGTTCCGTCGTCGCCTTTATTCTTTGTCAAAAGTCTCCGTTCTGTTGGCAATCCGCGTTTAATATAAAAGTCAATTCTCCTCCCCAAGAATAAAAAGTCTTATCATGTCACCACACCACGACGCCCCTTCACCTGCCAATAGCTACTCCAACACCTCCGGCTTTCATCAAGCTGTGCAATCAATCTACACCATGGACCGATACAACGATTTCGAAACCAGCTCCGTGGAATCTGGCGATGTTGGCGTCCGCCGTATGCTAGTTCCCGGCATCTACGTTCCCACAGTAGCTTTCTTCGATCCAGCAACAGACAATGTCGACGTAGAGACCATTGCCAATCATGCTGTCCGTTTGGCCAAGGCTGGTGTTGCTGGCATCACCACCCAAGGTTCCAATGGCGAGGCTGTCCACCTGTCACACAAAGAACGCAACTTGATCACTTGCACAACCCGGAAAGCACTTGACGACGCCGGTTTTGGTTACATGCCTGTTATTGTCGGTTGTGGAGCTCAGTCGACACGAGAGTCGATCGAACTCTGCGAAGAAGCTGCCTCTGCTGGCGGAGATTATGCTTTGGTGCTTCCACCCGCGTACTACCAGGGACTCTTCTCCAAGGAAACCGTCAAAGACTTCTTCCGCGACGTTGCGACCGCTTCGCCTATCCCAATCCTCATCTACAATTACCCCGGCGCCGTTTCTGGCCTCGATCTCAACTCGGATACTATCATCGAGCTGGCACAACACCCCAACATTGTTGGTTGCAAATTGACCTGCGGCAACACTGGAAAGCTCAATCGAATTGCTGCTGCTACTCGTGCCGCGACTGTCTCTGATCCAGGATCTGGATTCATGTGCATGGGCGGCTCGGTAGATTTCACTCTGCAAACATTGGTTGGTGGTGGATCTGGTGTCATTGGTGGCATGGCCAACATTGCACCCAAGGCATGTGTTAAAGTTGTAGAACTCTTTGAGAATGGCCACATCGCCGAAGCCCGCAAGCTTCAAGCTGTCGTAGCTCGTGGCGACTGGGCTGCCATCCAAGGCGGCATTATCGGTACCAAAGCTGGGCTCATGTCACACTTCGGCTATGGAGGGTATGCTCGTAAGCCTCTCCCACGGCCTTCCAAGGAAGATATCCGCAAATGGCGAGATGCATTCGAAGAAGTTGTTAACGTAGAAAACTCGCTCTGATTTGTCATCTGCACCACCTGCTTGCATGATATGGCAAAATGGGTTTCTTTCGGCGTTTTACCAATCGACTCGCACGCGGTAAGCGCGTGACCCTCTTGGCTACATCTTCAGCATTATGTCCGGCGTTGGGCTCATGCATAGATTATTGGCGTTTATTTTGGATTAAAACATCTCCATTTGGTAATTTTCCTTATGTCTGCAGCGTTTCTCTTTGGTGCGCGTGGTGGATAAACTCTACTCTTTCAGCGTTCCTTGTTCGGTTTTGGTTCGGGTTTGATTATCAAATCTCTTCGCAATGCCATGCTTGTAAATATCCGTTTACTGCTATTGCATAAAGCGAATGGGTGGAAATCTGCTGTTGCTTTTTAGCGTAGTATCCCTCAAAATTTAACTCTTGCTTATTGATGCTTTCCATCGAATGCTTCTGCACAAGTGCACAAGGGCTGGGTATCGCGATCTTTTCCTTGTGCGCTATGACAGGCAACATCCATGTTGTTCTACAAGGAAGAGAACTTGTTTGGCGATAAAGTTTCATTCTTCAGCGGAGTGGCGACAAATTCATCGTTGGTTTGGAAAAAGTCTAGTTCCATCCACCTTCTAAACAACTCCGATGTCGTCGCGTCTAATTCCAACCAATTTGTGATATCCACATGGAAATTGTGTGTATAAGCTCTCGCGCTCCGATTTTGCCCATATGCGCCTCCTCGAATTTCCTTATCATGTCGAACTTTCCCCCAAGAGCTTGAGCCAATAATCCACGGCGTCTCAAATCATCAGAACTTTAACGTGTATGTCCGGAACCTTGGAATTCTGATACATGGCCTTATGTCAGAGAATCGGGAACGCAGAGCCGCTTCCATAGGCGTTATACTCGTGGTATCAACTCTGTGGGGGTCCTGATAACGCGCTCTTACTTTCCCGCAGTAATGGAATCAATACCCAACTCTCTTCACTCAAATCCCACTTTTCCCAGAATAGTTGTCCACTACGATCTCTGTATTTTTCCTTCAAATTTTGTCCTGAGTCAGAGTCATACGCTGCGTGAGGCTTGGAGTTATGATACCAGGTCAATAATTTCATTGTCAGTCCAACCCACTCAGGCCTGCCACGTCTTTGAAGACTTACAGGATCTATGCCCCCAGCCAATCGGGGATTATTGGGACGTTCGACACGTCTTGTAAACCGACTGCCACTACCTTGCTTTTTCCATCATATTCTTGGCCATTGTGTTCTGTGTGACTAGCAGCAGCAGCAACGCACTATCGGTAAACATTCAGCTGACTTGAGAAGCTGCACGAAGTCTGCGTTAGTGGTACTTCCCATTTCATTCATCCATCCTAACAATGCTGGCGTTCGGCACTGGTGCCCAGCTGTGCTGCGTACGTCAGCTGGACATGCAAGTGCATGGCCACAACCATAATCGGGCCGAGATTTCTTGTGCTTCTCTAAGATATGGTATTTTACTCCAAAGGTTTCATGGGAAATAGAGAGTGGAAGAAGCGAGGTGACGTGGAAGAGGGTCAGGTTGAGGAAGGAGCGGTCCAGAAAGACAACCCGCTTTAACCCGGACCTGGATGAATTACTCTTGGCAGATTACTCATGAAATCTCAAAATGTGGACGGAAAAGCTTTGATTTTCAATTAGGTCTCATTTTTCACTTAGCCAGTTCCTAGTATCTACCTTTTCCCTTTGACTTTCCTCCAAATCCGGGGCCTTTGCCTGCGCCACGGCCCTTGGTCAGCTTCACTGTGAACGCACCACGCTCGATGGTGTTCACTAGAATGTAGCCTGATGGGAACAAGAAGTGCGACCAAGTGCCAACGAACTGTACGATGCCGCCTTGAGCATCATCTTCTGGATAGATGTCAAAGAAGCCTTCCACTTCCACTTTTGCGCCAGTAGGATCCTTGCTAACGGAGCGAACATCATGAACCCAGATACCGGCACCGTAGTTACTTTGATACGCAAGGCCATCGACGATGTAGAGGTTGTGATCGATGGCTTTGTGGTCAGTTGCGTAGAAATTGCCGGTATACTTGGGATTGCGGAGATCAGTGAAATCAATAATATGGGTGACGGGACGGCCAGAAGCTGCAGGGCCATTGCTTTCTTGCTCATCAAGCTCGTCGTTGAGGAGAACATATTGATGCCAGTTCCTCTCGGTCCACCAACCTTGATGGCAGTAAGTCGCACCAGGGTATGAGAGACGCGACAGAACCTCCGAAGCTGGGTTACCACCCTTGTTGGTAGAGTCATATACAGTTACTGTGTCTTCATTGTAGCCAATGCAAATGTTACGTCCGCGGAATCGGCGATCGGGGCCATTGTAGTTTACGCACTGAGCATCGTGCACATAGCCATCTTGACTTGCACAGCCAGGAGAGGTTGGCTTGGTGGGATCGGCGAGATCAATATACTGCAGGCCAGCAGCACAGGTCTGGTTTCGGGGCTGGGCACCTACAGCCAGGATAGACTCGTTATCCCAGTCAATGACGACGTTGTGGGTACGCCCAATAGGAAGTTGGTCCCAAAGACCAACGAGATCCTTCTTGGGATCAAAAGTCACGGGGTTCTTTGGGTCGACATCCAAGAGCTTCTTCATATCAAAGACTAGTTCTGTTAGCTGAAGTAAACTTTCAATAGTGCGGCGGTTACTCACTTTGCACATTGTGACCCACTGCCTCACTTCCAATGACGACGTAGTCGTTCAGCACACGAATTTCCCGCCATCTTGAGCCCTCGCTCTGAGCGGGCAATCGGCCCATATAAACCATCTTGCCGTTCTTCAGAATCTCAACAAACGCGGCGCCGCTGAATTGACCGACAATGCCGAACTCACGTCCGTTGCGTGCCGTCCAGCCCCAACTCGATGAACCTCTTCCTTCAGGGCCGCCCATATCAGCATGGTTAAGGAAGTCGTAAAGGTCCATCTACAAGTTGTTAACTCCAGATCCAAGCGACAGAGTATTATTGAAGCCTTACGTTCTTGCAACGGAAAGTCTGGTTTGCGTTACCAGGCTCCGCAATAGCAAGGCCATTCTTGCATTCAACTCGGTCTTTCTTGGAACCTTTCCATGAAGCCCACTGCTTTGGATCCTGTTTTCCATCTGCAACATCCTGGGCCCATTGGTCATTCTTGAGTTTCATCAACTTCTGATGAACTGCCCCTGAAGCATACTCTGAAGAAGAGTAGAGGGCAGCATTGACCGCGACAGGAAGTGCCAAAGTTGCTAATGAGAACTTCATCTTGGCTGTTGATGGTAGGTTGAGCAGGATTGAGCATGTTATCCAACGAGCCTGTACTTATATAAGGGCCGTCATCCTGCCCAAGATTGCTGTGCAGCGACGCAACTTCATCCATTTCGCCATCGCCACTACATACCACCGCCTTGGAAACCAGTACCACGCTCTGGGCAAAGCAGTATCGCATTGGCGTTTATCCTTCATCAGGCAGCTCGAACCAATCGGTGTCCTTCTCTATCGGGAAGGTGATTTGACAACGCCAAGGGCCGTTAGATCCGCCAAAGAAAGTGTACAAAATCGCACCGCAGCACGACATGAATTCCGCCGGTCCAAGAGAAGAGCGCGGCTTGGCTGATTGCGCAGCGGGGTGACCGTTACTTGGCAGAGATAGTGTGCCAGGAGGTTAGCATGTGCTGGGAAGGTCGGCTTGCCAGTAAATCGTTAAAATCGGGTTCATGGCTGGGCAGGCAGAAAGAGTGGATGACCTTGATGGTGTGCATTCTGAAAATACGAAATACAGAGTCAATTGGCTATGAATAGAAGGAAATATGGGGGAACTGCGCATCTAATCCCTAGACCTGGGGGATGGTGATCCGACCTTGCCTAATCAAGGCTAGGCTCATGGTGCTCATTTATGCAGCCTCATTCATGTCATGGTCCACGGTACGAAGTAGCTGCATCTACAACTTAGCCGAGAAGTATGCTTTGGAAATTTTTCACTTCTCAGAGACTTCTTTCATGTGAGAGATACCGAAATAGTGTACAATAATAGTACGTTCATAGTGCTGAAATACAGTCTCAGCAAATACATGGAAACTGGTTGAAGAGCGATGATGCTCATAATTTCCTATCACGTCGGGAACACTTGTGCTTTGCAAGGATGGCGTTGATTCTCATATTATAGTCATCTGTAATACTATCACAATTACACAACCCTCTCCTCTGCCATTCACTGGCTATCCCCTGCTTCCAAAGATTCCCCAACCACTCAAAACCTCTCTCTCGCCCCAAAACACCCATTCATCGCCTCCCCACTTACTCAAACCTTCTCGACGGCGTTGTTCACCCAACTCGCCCCATCTCATGAGGAGCGTGCCATCTAACATGCCTCTCTGTCCTGTACCTGCATCCCATCCACCTTCCGCACCATCGCCTGCACGGAAAGCCTTGGCATTCAAACCACATGGAGAGTCCAGGAATGTTGCGCAATGCGTCGCAAGACCAGATAAACGACGATAAGAAGACTCGGATAAGGGTGTGACCAAAGCTAGGGTACCAGATTGTGAGGTGCAGAGGATTTGATGTAGTGGTTGGTCGGATGGAGAGGAAGTGTCCATAAATTCGGAATTGAATTCCAGGGCAGCGGGCATCTTTATGCGGGAGGGGAGGAGGTGCATGGTTGAAGGGAAGTGGCCAGTATGGAAGGTGGATTTGTGAAGGAGGCGAGTTCCGCCCATTGATTTAGGGTCTGAGGATGGGTAAGTACAATTACAATAACGATGATAAGAACGGCGATATGGGAGAACTTACGGTCAGGATCGAATTGGAGGACTTGGAGATTCATGTCTGCATCTGCAACAATGATGTGTAGTTGTTGATCGAAGGGGAGGAAGTCTGCAGTCATGCATTCGAGTCTGTGCTTACTGCGGCCGAAGAGAAGCATCTTATACGGTTCTTCCTGTTCGATGCTTAGCATAAAGACCGTGACTTCATATGATTGACTTACTGTATAACCCGTGAACCACACACCCTTGTAGATATCGCCCATTAGCAACATGCCAGTGTTTGGCAATGTTTTCATGGTAGTAACATAGCATTGCATATCCATGAACGCAACAGGTAGTAGAGTGCCATCTTCCTTAAGACCTCGCACCATGCTCTTTTGCCCTTGCGCCATGATCATAAAACCTTGTGTACCGAGCTCTGAAATTGCAGACACAGCGCCCTTGACCTCCTCTTTGATAATCAGCTTGAGCCGCTTATTTGTCTCTGGTCTATCCGGTTCAGGAACTACTGTGATAACCTCGAAAATACGAATATGACCCTTAGTAGCAAGGTCTTCACCTTGGACAGTCGCAGTCCCAACTGCTATAAGATCTTTTCGCTGGTGAGAATTTTCGGAGACTTCAAGATTCAACGTCTTGATACACAGGATTGCCTCCTGTGGATCGAGAATATGAGTATCAATAACAGTCCAACTTTTCTCGTCAAAGATTTTGATAATGCCCCGCTCAAGATTGGGCTTCAAGGTAGCATCCTCCTTCGGTAACTCGTGATGGAATGTGTCGTCTGGATTGATGGTGTATGCCTCTGCTTGACTTGTACCTATTATGTACAGCCCGCTAGGGTGGTAGGTAAGTGCAGTGATCTCTGTATCCATGGGCATGCGTCGTGCAGCCCAACCTAGATGCCCGTAATGGCTCTCTTCGGGGAGCTGTGAGATGCGGAGAGTATCTGTGGTGTCCAGGTACGCGAAGCCCCGGACACATGAAGATGTATGGAAACGTGTTAAACATTTTACTGGCTTTCCGCTGAGGCCAATGACTCGTGGTGCACTCGACGACTCCTTGAGAATGAAGGATGGTGATGAACCCCGTTGGAACACAGTACTATAGCCATTAATGTTATCCATCGCAAGCAATGTGCTTTCAAACCCGGTATCCTCGGAGCCGGCGTCTTCTGAGTATCGTGGAACGTGTTGTTGCGAAAGCTTCACCCAGCGCAAATTCGTTGTCCACAAGTCAGTTGACGATCTTGACGGAGAGTGAAATGCTTTGTAAATGACCAGATCATCGTTTGATGTGCGGACCTAGTAAGTTGTTAGTTCTATTCAAGTTTGACTTATAGTTAGACATACAATTAGATGTGGCAGCTTCGAGGTTGCATCGCCAAGGTCAGCTGCCAGTATTTCTGTGATGGTAGCTTTTCCTGTAGTTCTCCTTGGCATGTATTCCATGGTCAAAAATGGAGGTAGGTAGCACAGTCCTTCTGCAACATAGCTGGGTGTCTCGAGCTGGGACATTGCGAATACTCGAAGGCCTCCTTCGGGGGTCAATAGAAACGCAAAAACCTCTGTAAACGTAGATGATCTGAACAAGCTTGCGGATAACCATTGGCTGGACGAAAGTCCACTTGCTTCAACATCCTCAATCTCGCCATCGCCACTCGCTTTGTAGATCTTGACGCTTGAGTCCTCACGCTGGATCAACAGATATGGGTCTGCGAAGCTGGCATTGATGATGTTGAGTTCGTTTCCAGTCTCTTCATCCTCCATTGGTATGATCTGCTCCATGCCCAATTCTATTCAAGTCAGTCATGAAATATTCCAGCATGAATCGCATGCACTTACCTGAGTCGTATGTCCGGACCTCAGTACGCAGAACCTGCACCACCTTCGTACCGCCTGCTAAGACTCCGACACTGAGCGTGATGCCTTCTTCTCGTTCGAAATCGCCTTTCGCAGTCTCTGACAGCTCATTACCATTGACTTCATAAACGACAGTACTTTCGTGACCCTCATCGCTCGTCTTCGAAACGATCAAATATTGATCATAATCTACATTTGAAGACATGTTGGCTTCTGTATCCTGCCCGAATTCAGCGACCACACCACTTGGAGCCTGTTTCTTGGCATGAACTGCCCAGACGCCGCGAGCTGAAGTGAGTTCAGTTTGTGCCAGCATAGTGGGATGTAAATCACGATTTAGCGCTGTGATGGCTCCAGCAGCCCCCCGGCCAGTTGACAGCATGATCTCTCCTTTATTGAGGGACTCTGTGTCCTTTCCAGGATGCAAGACAGCATCGCGTATTGGAGCTATGCTTGGAAGTATATCATGCAATCTGAAGGTGTAAGATCCTGGAGCCGTAGGCTCTGCAGCGGCGGCTGTAACTTTCTTGACGGCTGGTGCTGTGTCATTGTAGAGATCATCATCAAGGTCATCTTCTGCTTCTTCAGCGTCAGACATGTCTTCATCTGAGCCTGCCACAGATTGTCTTCGTCGAAGTTGGTTGGATGTGCTAGTCCAGCCAACCAATGCTGACTCTCCATCCTCACTTCCGATGAAAACCCGACCCCTTCCCAGATTACTCGTACATGAAGCACGAGCGTTGAACACATTTCCACCGTGCTCTTTGGTAACTTCCTGAATTGTCATTGCAGATACGTTCCGGCCGTCCAGGGTAAATGTGAGGATCTTGATTGATCCATCGTTCAACACAAGGAGGACATCTCCAGTATCGGACGAAAGAACTTCAACTGCACAGCCTTCGAGATGTAAACCCAGACTCGACTGGTCACTCAACGAGAATGAAGTACAGGCTTTGGCGAACTCATTGACAGCGACTCCATTGGTCTTGCCAGCTTGGTCCACATGGATAAGCTCATTGCTTCCAACCAGCAGTGCTCCTCCTATTGGGTGTGGAAGTGGAACTACACGCGAGATATCGTAAGGTAACCCAGAGACGGACAGGAGTGTTGTAGATGCCTTTTGTTCGAGGTCGAGTGTGAAGACAGTGTAGGTGAGGATATCTTTGCGGGCAGGGAGCAATGATGCAGCGGTAGCTCGTGGTGCGGCGACAATGCCAAAAGTGGGTTCGCGATATTCATGCAGGAAAGCAAGATGGACGGGATGTGTGAGGGTGGGGTCAAGGTTGGTGAGAGGCAAAACGAAGGAGGACGAATATGGTGTTTTGTGGGTATCCTGGCCGTTGGTGTTATTTGCGCGCTCAGTTTTAGCCTCCTGATCGGAATCGTACTCGTCTTCGACCAAGTCACGCTGTCGAAAGGGTAGAATAGCAAGGTTGTGAGAGCCGAACTTCAAGGCGGCGCATCTGCTGCTGGGGTCTGCCGTCAAGAAGTTGTACGTGTCTTTCAACTCAGCATCCCACGGGGCAAGGCCGGGCAAGTCTGGATTCTCATAGTAGTGTATTGATATTGTATGGAGGTTGTACGTCTCGGGATCCCATTCCACCAAGCTTAGCTTTGCGTCCCGACAAGCTACTAACAGTGCCTCTCCTTTCGATTTTGTGTTAAGAGCCTTTATGCGCGCCAGTGAAATGACCGTCCCCGCCAAAGAGTATTCGCCGATTAGAACCAGCTTGGCCGTGTTCTCTGTGCGCTGCAATGGGACGTCCGCCGCCTCTGTGTCAAAGTTGGCTGCTGCATTGTCTGCCTCGTTCCCTGCCCCGGGCGTAACTTCGGTGACTGTTGACTTGAGCTCGAAGATTTGTAGCAACGAGTTTTTGGCAACAATGAGATTGTTTGCTCGCGACGAAAGAAACGGAAGGGTGATGGCATGGCTGACAGCCGTTGGCGGCGCAAGTTCAGTGTAAACCTGCATGAGGAGAGCGTTGCACTGCGACACCACCACGGGTCATATTTGGTGGGTAATTGGGCAGTGGTGGAGGAAGGGTCGCGTGAATGGCTGCTTGGTGTTGATTCGCGTACAAAGAGCTTCAGATAACTTGACTTGACATGCATGCACGCCCAGACCACGAGATTTGCGCTAATCCTGTCTGGTCGCTAGCGCCATGGGAGCTTGGGCCATTGTACTCGATAGATCTCCGCCCCCACACGTCATGGCAGCCACATGCTTGGTGCTCTTCCAACTTCTCCCAGTGGAACGGCAGAGTCTTCCAGACTCAGATACCACATTTCGGAAACACTTCGCAATATCGTCATAGTGACCGTGATTGGGATCAATAAAAGGTATGAGTTTTCCAATTTATATCTACTGCAATCAAAGCTGATTCCCAGCTATAGTCCTCGTCGCCTATCACCATGGCGCTCATTCAAACAAGCCTGATCTGGGTGGCCTACGCTGTAGCTATCGCCATCCTTCTCGCCATAGCCTCCATTTTCGTCTTCTTGTATCAAAAGCCTCGCGATCGTGCTGCGTCTGTCACCATTGTGTGCATCTTCACCACACTTGCTCTGCTTGCGACGGTGCTGCTCATCCCCGTTGACGTCGCGCTCGTATCGTCCACCTCGAAATCCAGCGAGGGCCGCAAGAAGGACTGGGCTACTCCAGATAAAGTTCATGATATCGTACACACCCTCGAAATTGTATACTACTTGCTGTACTCGCTCGATGCGCTCCTGTGTCTGCTGGTAGTACCATTCACGTACTTCTGGTATGAGGAATATGATGAGGACGCAGCAGAGCATGGAGAGCAAACAGCCGGCCAGCGTATCCTAGGCGCTTTGAAATACACCATCGCTTTCATTGTTTTGGTCGTCATCCTCTTCCTAGTTGGATTCTTTATACCTTTCGCAAAGCAGGCAAAGGATGATAAACGCCTGGATCTCGACTTCTTCAAGCATCTCCTATCCGAGAACCGTAAGTTCCTACACCAGTACCCCACATTGCAGCATGACTAACATTCATAGATGGCGAACGAGCCCTTGCATTTGCCCTCGGTCTTCTCATGACCATTGGTACCATCTTATTCGTCCTTTACACTGGCGCTGGTATGGCACTGCTTCCCGTTGCCATGATCAAGTCTGCACCTTACGTTTCAAATCCCGCATTGGCTGCCAGTACAGCATCGCAGCTTGAGGCCAACCGTGAGCGCCAGAGACAACTCGAGGGCCGTAATGAAGGTCGCGAAGGTGGACTTGACTCTAGGGACAGACGGGAGCTCGAATCTCTCATTCGTGAAGAGCGCACCCTCATCCGCCGTGAACGTCTTGCTGCCGAATCCAGCGGCGAAGATCGTCATTGGATTGTAAAGGCCTGGATCAAAATCGAAGCTGTCTTCCGCCCACTCAAGCTCATCGGCGGCCTTCTCTTGATCATAGTTGCCCTCGTCATCTTCTCCAGCATGCTCATCACCGGCATCGACAAGGCCAAAAATTCCATCTGTGGATCTCACTGCGGCTACATCCTCGGCCACATCAACATCTTCCAACCCCTCAACTGGATCCTCGTCAAATCCTCCAAAGTCTTCCCAATCGACTACGTCCTCTTCCTCCTCCTTGTCCTCTTCCTCTTCTCCGCCTCCGTAGTCGGCATCGCCACAGCAGGCATCCGCTTCCTCTGGCTCACCATCTTCAAAATCCGCAAAGGCCACACCTCCCCTCAAGCCCTGCTCATGGCCACCGTTCTCCTAACCCTCATCACCCTCGCAATCAACTACTCAGTCGCCATGGTCGTCGCCCCCCAATACGCAACCTTCGGCCCCCAAACCTACTGCGACCTCCCCACCAACTCCCTCACCGACCAACCAGACTGCTCCGAACACAAATCCCTCATCAAACCCTGCACCGAACTCGCCCAAAACCCCTCCGCTAAAAATGTCTGCACCCCCTCCGTCCTCAGCACCTTCATCAACCGCGTAACCATCAACTTCCCCTTCTTCGGCATCGTCCTCTTCTGGGCGCAATTCGCTTTCTTGGGAGTTTATCTCGTCGTCTTTCTTACCACTCTCTTCCGCACCCCGAGACTCGATACAGAGCAGTTGGATGCGGATCTCGAGGAAGAAGAGGAGGAAGGCCTGCTGGCGAGTACGGGGAGAAGGTTTAATGCTACGTGGCAGGATATTACGGGGAAGTCGAAGAGGGGGTATGGCGCGACGGAGAGGAATGGGAGTGGGAATGGGGAGGGGAGTGGGGAGGGGTTGTTTTCGTGAGGGAGTTGATTAGGGGGAGGTGGAAAGGTGGATGGGGATGGTGGGAAAAGTTGGTAAGGGTGGGTGGGTATATCTTTTAAAGTTGGAATTGGAATGGGGTTTTCTTGTAAGATTGATAAAGGATGATATGATATAGTTTGGTTTCCGGTCCTAGGTTTTGTTTTGTTTTGTTGTAGCATGATACCTCCTTCGTAGCTTTGTACGTACAAATATGTGATTTCCGGCGTTTAGCAATCGATATACACATGATATCACAGTTCATACAACCTGTACGAAGTAAACTCAACATCAACATGAACTTTTTCAAAAGACTCAAACTCCTATTCTCACCACACCACACCGCTAGACTTCTACACTACACTACAGTGTCCACTCTCCTCTTCCCTTCCTTCCTTCCTTTCTTCCCTTTTCCCTCTCTGCATCCATCCACACAAGGAAATCTCCCCTCGGGCGTGAATTAATCGTCCTCACTCAACCAAGAAGAAAGGAGTACGACTTCAAAGAAAGAAAGGAAACCCACACCCCACTTCTATAATATGTATTGTAAAAAAAGAAATCAAGCCTGACACAACGCCCTATCCTCATCTCAGCCTAGACAGTAGAACATAGAGCGTTTCCCTTCCCTCCCACCGCAAACAGAGCAGAGCATGATGAAGAAGCAAGGAAGGAAAGAGGACAAGGGTGGTGTTGTGTGGTGGATAGGAGGGAAGGGAAGGCAAGGGCCATTCGACATTCGACACTCGATCATACTTCATGCTTAATTCATTCATGCTTTCAATTCGTAACCC
The DNA here is from genome assembly GCA_000498155.1 of Shiraia sp. slf14. Lineage (NCBI taxonomy): Eukaryota > Fungi > Ascomycota > Dothideomycetes > Pleosporales > Shiraiaceae > Shiraia > Shiraia sp. slf14. Next base: position 166,162 of record AXZN01000005.1, read on the forward strand.
ATCCCGTACGTGCAAGCTCCTTCAAATGAACAGTGCTAAAACTCCCATGTACTGCTTTTTTTTTGGTTGAAGAATGCGTGTTTACTGCGAAGCGCACTGGACGCGTTCGGCGCCAGGGTGCATGTCGTCATCGTCGTCGTCCATGCCTGCCATGCCGCGAGCACGTTGAGACTCGCGGGTGGGGTCTACAGTCTCGAGGGTGAAGTCTTCGGTCATGGCGTCTGGGGGAGGCAGGGTGTCTGGGACCTTGCGGGGAGGCAGGACGGATTCGAGGGCGCGGATTTGTTCTGGGGTGAGGGGTCCGCCTTCTTCGTTGCCGAGGCGTTCGGGGAATTTGACGTCGAATTGGATGTAGAGGTTGCCGAAGTCGTGGTGTCGGTATGAGGGCATGCCTTGGCCGCGGATGACCTTGACTTCGCCAGGGCTGATGCACTCGCCGGGGATGATGTCGACGGTTAACCACCGCTCGTCGAGGTGCTCAATGTGGATTTGGCCGCCAGCAAGAGCAGTAAGCAGGTCGATTTCAGCGGAGAAGAAAAGGTCGTCATCCTTGCGTTGGAATCGAGCGTGTGGCTTTTGCTCAATCTCGAAGACAACATCACCAGGCTCAACGCCAGGCAATTGGTCACCCTCGCCACGGAACTCGATCTTGTGGCCGCTCTTAACACCACGGTCGACGTGGACGTGGAGGACCTTGCGCTCGATGATGGTCTTCTTGCCATTGCACTGTTTGCATCGGTCCTTGTCACGGATGATTTCACCCTCACCCTGGCAGTCAGGGCAGACAGTCTGGAAACGCTGGATCATGGGACCCATCTGCCTCATCATGTGCTTCATACCGCGGCCATCACAGCCAGCGCACTTCTTGACAGCACCTTCCTTGCCTCCAACACCGGCACACTTGGGGCAGATTACTGACTTTTGGAGCGCTAGCTTGGAAACCTTGCCGCGGTAGATGTCCTCGAGTGATACCTTGTGGACGTGGGAAATTGTGCGAGCCTTCTTTGGTCCTTGTTCACGGCCTCCTCCCATGCCACCGCCGAACATGCCACCAAAGGGACCACCGCCGCCTCCAAAGAACTGTGCGAACAGGTCCTCGGCAGCCATGCCGCCTCCACCCATACCGCCTTGCTCAAGACCTTCCTCGCCATATTGGTCGTATAATTGGCGTCTTTGTGGGTCTGACAGGACTTCGTATGCGTGTGAAAGGTCCTTGAACTTCTCGGCAGCCTCAGGGTTGTGGGCGTTCTTATCGGGATGCCACTTGAGCGCACCCTTCTTGTATGCAGACTTGAGCTGTGCATCTGAGGCATCAGGCGAGACCTACATCTTGTTAACGCTGGCACGCAGTTTCCTGGAGCGCACGAGTACATACCCCGAGGATCTCGTAAAACTTTGTGTCTTTTACCATGGTCGCGGTAGGCGATTGGTGTAAATGTGAGTCGTGTGTTTGGCGGGGTCACAAAAAGTTGTGTTGAGGGGTATGGGACTCGTGAAAGTTGGGTATTTCAGTAAGAGAAGCGCGCGAGACAATCGTGTCCTAGAGAAGACTTTATATGGTCAGCGGTCAAGCAGCGCACCGGATTTGCAGTTTACCAATCCACGTCAGCCTTGGGCAAGCGGCCCGTTCTTTCTTTGCCGCTGTGAAACCAACAAAAGACGACTTACCAGTATATTCGCCGCAAAGAGGATCTGGCGGGGTGAGTCAAAGTCAGAGACACACGCAAGTCACAGAAGGGGGATGTTTGGGTGAATAGTCGAGGTCAAAGGCAAATGCTTGTGGATTTAAAAGTAGTAACCGGGATGTTGCAATGCACCGGCTGCGCCGAGCTACAGAAGTTTCCAATCGATTCTACGCCTTTCCACCACGCCCCAACAGCCTGAGGGAGCCTGAAAACACTCGTCTGCCTGCGCAAACTATGCAGCGAGACCCATAGTCTGCGCGCCCGCTGAAGAATATTGCAATCATGTAGCAGGGAAGCCATATCCACTTCAAAATGGCATAGATTCTGGTGTCGCAATTCTGAGAAAGCTTCGACAGCCGCGCTTTGACCGCCCAATCGCTGCGTCCCGATTGGTCGGCGCAGGCGAAGCTTATCGCCGCCAAAGCCCATGGCTGGATTTGGCCATTTGCGACCCTTCGACCCTGCGTCGTCATATTACTTCGTACTGCTGGCTACGGCCCGTATCCGGCCTGCATAGTTTCCTATCTACACTTCGTCTCGTCAGCATGTCCTCAGAAGACGCTGGCTTCGAAGCAGCCTTGCAAGAAGCCCGTCAAGGCAGCCGTGAGGGTGGCGTGCCTATTGGAGCTGCTTTAGTCTCGGCTGAGGGTAAACTGCTCGGCAAGGGACATAACATGCGCCTCCAGAAAGGCAGTGCAACACTTCATGTTGGTCTCCCCCTCCAGCCTCGCACAATATGGCCCGAGTTATGTCCCCTCTGACCTCATCAGGCAGAGATATCCGCCCTGGAAAACGCAGGCCGCCTGCCAGCCTCAGCCTATCGCGGGGCAACCATGTATACCACTCTGAGTCCCTGTGATATGTGCACTGGCGCTTGTGTCATGTACAAAGTGAAGCGAGTTGTCATTGGCGAAAACAAAACTTTTGTTGGAGGTGAGGACTACCTCAAAAGCAGAGGCATCGAGGTTGTAGTCTTGCAAAACGAAGAATGTCAACAATTAATGGCCAAATTCATCAAGGAGAAACCTGATGATTGGTACGAAGATATTGGCGAAGACGACAAATGATGCTATTCTGTTGTACACTACGCACTATGCCAGGGTATCGCTTAAATATTTACGAAGACGTTAATCGATGAATCTCTTGGAAATAGAACTTCAGGTCGTCTGGCTTGACAAATGGTGTGATGCCTGGTCAAGTTAGCTCTATACGCATTCACACTTCTTCATAAAAATCGACATACCGTGTCCCAAATTTGCTATCCATCCTTGCTTGCCGCCGCCAAAGCCAGCCACCATGTTTTCAACTACCTTGGTAATCGACTCATGTGTACCATACAGCACACCGGGGTCTGCGTTTCCTTGCAGTACCTTGCCCTTCGCCTGCGCTACTTTGTAGGCTTCAGCAGGGTCATGAAGCCAGTCAAGGCCAATGGTGTTGTAGTTCGACTCGCAGAGATCTGCTAGTGCATACCATGCTCCTTTTGCGAACACGGTCATTGGGACCGGCTCCAGGCCCTTGCTCTTTAGCCGTGCAGGGAGGTTGTCGGCAATGTAGTTGAGGTAAGGAAGAGCAAATGTCTTGAACGACGATGGCGATAATTCACCGGCCCATGAATCGAATACTTGAATCATCTGTGCTCCAGCCTGGACCTGCAGAGCGAGGTACTCGACACAGAGTTCAGCAATCTTCTGCAGTAATGCCTTGCTCTCCTCGGGGTATTTGTATATCCAGGTCTTGGTCTGGATGAACATCTTGCTGCCTCCGCCTTCCACCATGTAGCACAACAACGTCCATGGTGCACCACAGAATCCGATCAAAGGTACACGCCCTGCCAGTTTCTGGCGGGTAAGCGTAATAGCCTTGTAGACATAATCTAGCGATTCGGCAACATCCACTTCTCTATCCAGAACCTCTCGGTATTGTTTATCCTCGGGCGTCTGTAGAGGATCGGGGAAATGAGGACCCTTCTTGTCAACCATTATAACTTCCATGCCCATTGCTTGTGGGATGACAAGGATATCAGAGAAGATGATGGCGGCATCAATGAGACCTTCGTATCGTTCGATCGGTTGGAGTGTAAGTGTAGAGGCGATTTCGGGGCTTCTACAGCAATCGAAAAAGTCATGCTTGCCTTTTGCCTCATGGTACTCTGGTAGATAACGTCCAGCTTCAGAAAGTCAATATATGATGTAACTGCAGAGCCGGAAGCTTGTATACCTTGTCGCATGACCCAGATTGGAGGACGTTCGACCTTTTCACCTGCGGCTATTAACTTCTCGAACATGGTGGGGTAGTTTCGATGCCCTCTTCGTACCTCTGGCCGTGCGCAGAATGAGGTCATTCTTCATGGGAGCGAATTGGTGAGTCATGATTGCGATTCAATTCACGAAAAATCAGAGGTTTGAAATTGAAGATTGAGTCCAGGGAACATTTGAGCTCAGCTCATCAGTACATTCGGGATAACCCCGCGCCGCTCTTGCCGTCATAGCTACTAACCACATTGAGACGCGTTGCTTGCATTTCCACCCGTCGCACCTTCTTCAGCTACGAATTGCATTGATTGTCGACCTAAAGAATGCTGCTAAGCCGCAGCAGACATTTGACGCGTACTGAGTGTTTAATTAACGTCACTCGTCCCAAGATTCACCAACGGTCGTGCAGTTCAATTATAAATGTTCCCCTTTTGACATCGACGCGACATGTCGCGAAACCACGTGCAGGACACTCTATCGTATCAACATGGCTACAGGGAACGCAGCGTCGAGGTGCAAAGCGAAAAGCTACCCTAACTCTTGATGAACTACCACAAGGCAATATCTCTTCTACTCCATTACCACCCTTGGATGATGTCGAACCCGAGTATCCTCCATTGCTCCAGCAAGTGCGCAATAACATGGTCAAATTCAGTCACTGCGTCTTGTTGACGCGAGTCGGTGGCTTCTATGAGGTACTGCCAGATCATTCCTGACGTCGATCAGTCAGTTGATAGTAATAGTTGTATTTTGAGCATGCAGACGAGTTCGCTCCTCTTCTAAACCTGAAAAAGGCCAAAAGGAAGGCATCGAGGGGCAGTAATAAGCCAGCAGTTTCGATGGTACGCATCCTTCTTATCCATAGATTTCGAATCTGACCGCTATAGGCTGGTTTCCCTGCTTATCAACTTGATCGCTACCTAAAGATATTAGTACAAGATCTGAGTAAACATGTTGCAATTAGCGAAGAGTTTCCCAATGAAGCGTCAATGAAAGCCAAGGGTGAGCTCCAGTACACCCGAAAAGTTTCTCGTATCATCACACCTGGTACATTGATTGATGAACATTTCATGGACCCCTGGGAAAACAATTATCTTCTCAGCATACATATTGACCCAGACACCGTAAGGAAGCAAAATGCTGTAAAGGAAAGCCCTGGTAGCTCAAGCGTGTCTTCAATACTGAATTTACCTCGCACTGAGGTTGGGCTCGCGTGGATTGACCTGTCTAGTGGCGACTTTACCACCCAGAACACAGACGTAGCGTCTCTCACCACAGCAGTGGCACGAATAAAACCTCGCGAGATTGTTCTAGACAGTATTTTTGAGCAAGAAGAGTACTCTCAGATTGTGTCAATACTTGAAGAAGATGGACATGTCGTAACGTTTCAGGAGCCTTCTGAACAACCTCTCACTGTTCGCGATTGGCTCCCAATGTTGGAAGATGTGGTCAATGACTTTGATACAACTCAATTTTCTGCAAGCGAAGTGGCTGCTGGCGGTTCTCTGCTGCATTATGTAAAGCATCAGCTGCTCGGCTCTCGGACACGACTACAATCACCTGTCAGGCACCAAATTGAAGAGCATATGACCATCGACAAGAATAGCTTGCGAGCTTTGGAGATTCGCTCCACTATTCGTGATGGAACGTACGAAGGGAGCTTGTTACATTCGTTGAAAAAGACTGTAACAAAGAGTGGTACAAGGCTGCTCACCCAGCGACTATGTAAGCACCTAATCATTGTTATCTAATCTGTTCGCTAAGATTCCAATAGCTGCTCCTTCAATGTCTCTATCTACCATCAACGACAGGCTAGACTTGGTAGAAGAGATGATACAATATCCACAGCTCCGACAAGACATTACTGCCCTTCTCGAGCGGACCTTTGATTCACTTCGTCTGGTCACGAAGTTCACCTATGGTCGTGGTGACGCTGATGATCTTATGGAACTGTCAAAGACTATCACTACCACAGCTGAACTTGTCAAGACTCTAAGAGGCCATGCCTCCTTTAGAAAAGCAGTGGCAAATCAACATACTATAGATGCATCTCAATTACGGCGTAGACAATGTATAGCTGCATTGGAAAGCCGATTCAATCTGGATCAGCCTTTAAAATTGGCTCATCGCATTGAAGCAGCGATAGACGAAGATGGCTTGTCTGAACATCACCGCCTCGAAGACGAAGAAGAGAGTGAAATGTCAGAGTTGGCTCGAGACGTTCTGGGGCGAGAAGCTGGCGAAGAAGATCTCAAAGCGATACCCAAACGGCTACAGCCAAAACCCAACATCATTGCTGGAAGCTTCAAACGCGCCACTGACGGACGCGAAGATGTTCATATTATGAAGCGCGATGCAAGCCCTTCTCTTAAGCGTTTGCATGCTAAGCTCGAAACCATAGGCAATGCCAAACTTCAGCTCGAACAAGACCTCCGTAACACGCTGGGTGCGGAGAGTTTGACATTAAAGTGGACCCCTAATCTTGCTCATATTGCGCATGTAAAAGGCAAAGACGTAGCTCGCGTTACCTCCCATTATCCAAAGAGTTTGAGTAGCAGCAAGAGTACCCGTTCATTCCAAGTCCCTGAATGGACCCAACTCGGAGCACAAATGGATGAAACTCGGTTCCGTATTCGGTCCGAGGAGCAGCGAGTGTTGGGCGAACTTCGTGAAGGTGTGGTAAGAAACCTAGTCCAACTCCGAAGAATTGCTGCTATACTTGATGAGCTTGATGTAGCCTGCTGCTTTGCAGTATTGGCAGGAGAAAATCGGTTCGTCCGACCCCTCCTCCGATCTGACACTTCACACAATATCATCGGTGGTAGACACCCAGTTGTTGAGACCGGCCTTGCTAAACAGGGTCGCCATTTCGCACCGAATGATTGTGTACTTGGCACCAAAGAACGTATATGGCTTATCACCGGACCGAATATGGCAGGAAAAAGCACCTTTCTTCGCCAGAATGCTCTCATATCCATTCTTGCTCAGACCGGCTCCTTTGTGCCCGCCGAATACGCAGAAATCGGCCTGGTTGACAAAATCTTTAGTCGAGTGGGCTCAGCAGACAACCTTTACCAGGATCAGTCAACCTTCATGGTTGAGATGCTGGAGACAGCACAAATCCTCAAGGATGCTACTCCTAGGTCGTTCGTGATAATGGACGAAGTTGGAAGAGGCACGACACCAGAAGATGGCACTGCTGTGGGCTTTGCCTGCCTCCACCACCTTTACCATGTGAACCAATGCCGAACTCTATTTGCAACACATTTTCATGCCCTTGCAGATATGACACAAAGCTTCGAAAAGCTTGGCTATTACTGTAATGATGTTCTTGAAGAGCAGGATGGTAGCTTTTCTTATGTGCATCGATTGCGAAAAGGCGTCAACCGAGAGAGTCATGCTTTGAAGGTTGCACGCGTTGCTGGTAAGCTCATGTAATTATGGAAAACGCTCATGCCATGCTGATAATCATCAGGTCTGCCCGAAGATGCTATTGCTGTTGCTGCCGGCGTATTGAAACAACTGAAGCCTGCCTCGCCTCCTCCACGACACAGCCAACTGCCCTGATTGCATGTACATCCCCGACAAAATATCTTGTAATTCTATGTCCAGTCTCGTATTCTCATCACACTGTATATGATACCCTGTAAATTATACTTCCTCCATTACAAACTGATTGGACACAAGCAATATCACAAATGCGCATAACATCATATGAAGGTCTCGCTAATTTTCGAATACGTAACAGCTCCTGCAGTAACACAACCCCCCATGACGAAAGAGCGTTTTCGATCAGGGCCTGGACATGGAAACATGTGTTTAAGGTTAAAAACAAGCAGATCTTACAGATCGTCTGACATGATTACAGGCACACAAAAAATACGGCTGCAGACCTTGGCGTTCTAGCACGTTCAACATTCTCCTTTGTCCAACAATCGGGTATGGCGAGTATCCCATATTCTGCATCTTCCCTGCAGGCCAGGTCATAATAGCACGAGCTGTCCAAAATTGTGCTAGTGGTATGCAGACTGAGCACCTCGTGCTACGATCCTCGCACGATGTGCGCAAGCATAACGGAACGACTGTTAACCCCAATCTGGTCGCTCGCGGCATCGTGTTACATTCAACCCCACACTGCTTATCTTTAGCTCTCTCTCGTACCTCATTGCCTCGTTTCCCCAACCGTTCTTCGTCGTTTTCATTTCTTCTTTTCATTCTACACAATTGCAGCAATTGACATCATGGGCGAAAGCGCGATTGATGCTACCCCACTATCGCCCGTTGCCCCTCTTTCCTATCCTGATCCCCAAATCATCTCCCCGCAAATTACGCTTCAGGCGCCTCTTTCACGTCGCGGGAGAGGTCCAGGTTTGATCTTGGTGCTTGATCACTATGCTTTGATCGAGAAGAGTGAAAAACATCTCGACCCGCCTCCATTACAAAAATGGGCCGAAGAGGGGTTTGCTGTTGTTCAATTACTTGTGCCTGGTAAAGTGGATGATGGTGGCGAGTTCCCACTGCAAAAGTCATTGGAATTGCTGAAAGGCTGCGAAGGGTGCGAGTTCGAGAAGGGGGTAGGGCTGATATGTAAGTGCTTTTTGCTGAACTGAGACTAAGCAAATCCAATCGAGCATCAAAGCAGATAAACATATAATCACTATGAATATGTTCACATGACATGGTGTGGTTGTAAAAAAGTATCACAAAGCTGATATTGATCCAGCGTATTTATCTCGCATACCGCTCTATATTGAAGAGGCAGCGTATATCCGTCCTGAGATCAAGGCTCTGGTTTCTTATGGCGGCAAGAAATTCACGACACTCAATCAATCAGCTTCATCACTACCACCCCAACTCATTCATTCGCCTGGGCCATACGTTGCACGACGCGAGTCAATATCACTAGTTCCAGATTCCCAGACTAGTAAGCCTTTCGAAGGAGTTGTCAAGACATACCGGTATGAAGATGCAAAAGCCGATTCAGGCTGGGCCCTCCCAGCAGATGAAAACTACAGCAAGAGAAATGCCAACATCGCCCACACACGAAGCCTGACATTCCTTAAACCGTTACTCAATGGACCTTACTTCGATCTTGAAGCAGTATGGGACGAACACTGCAAATACGAATTCTCCGAGCGCAGCGTAGAAAACACAATGGCTACAATGGTAGACCAACCATACGTCAACCACATCCCAACCATGACGTACGCCCCTCATTTCTTTGATCATTTTTTCCTTACAAATAAACCCTAACACTAACACCATCCACAGCGGCGGCATCGGTAAAGATCGCCTAACAGCATTCTACACCCACCACTTCATCTTCTCCAACCCCCCAGACACATCCCTCTCCCTCGTCTCCCGCACCATAGGAATCGACCGCGTAATCGACGAATTCGTCTTCAGCCTCACCCACACCCAAGAAGTCCCCTGGCTCTTCCCCGGCATCCCCCCAACAGGCCGCAAAGTCGAGCTACCATTCACCTCTGTCGTTGCGCTGCGTGGCGATCGCCTTTGCCATGAGCACATTTCCTGGGACCAAGCGACTGCCCTCAAACAACTGGATTTACTACCTGAGTACGTTAAGTTTCCGTATCCGATTAACGGGGGTGAGGCGCCGAGTGGGAAGAGGTTTGAAGTCGTTTTACCCGTCGTGGGCAAGGAGGGAAGTGATAAATTGTCAGATGAGGGACTTGGCGAGAGCAATTTGTTAATGGACAATAAATGGAGGCTTGTTGATGACATTTAAGCTGGGAAGTGGGTGGTCGCATATACATAAGCATTTATATCGCATTATGCATATACACACGTTTTCTAGGAAATCAAGAGCGAGAGCAAGATTTTGCATGCATGGGCGGTATCTGTACCAGCATTACTATAGCAATGCTTGGAAGTGCGTGGAAGATGGGGTATATATTTATATATGATAGAAATTGAGAAATACATTGATTTAAATATGAATTTGGGATACAGTCATAGAATCACAACATGATCACGTTTGCTCATAGTTCGAATATCGATCTCTGAATATGCAATACTTCATTACAAAACTACATAATCATATCATACAACATTACCATACCAAAAAAAAACATTACCAAGCAACGAAAAAACAAAACGCCAATGCTAAACAACCTTTCCAATCGGCAAGACATAGGAAAACCCGGCTGGTCGGAGCCAAAGACATCTGACTTTTGTGTCCATCAGACATGATAAAGAAGACAATAAAACAACCGCGTATCTTTTCTCTCTCGAGTGTTAATGGATGGCTCCCCGCTTTGATAGTCCCGGATGCTAGGTAGGAAGGAAATGGGCTTTCTGACCCCCCGATCGTCCAGCTCTTTTGAATCCTGCTTGTATCCGAGACGGCGAAGGGGGAAGGGGATAAGTCGTGATGTGTATCCATCCTCAAGGTCGAGCGCTTAAAAAGAAAAGACAGAAAAGAGAAATATCCCCAGGAGACAGAAACTTCAATCTCAACCAACAAGCCCCTTCACCCTCTACTCCTCTCGTCTTCTCTCAAAAGAGAAGGTTTCGTAGGAAGAAGGAAGGAAATTATTTCTTCCCAAGCAACCCCCCAACAACAGGGATATTACTCACACCACCGCCCTTCTTCTTATCCTTCTTGCCCCCACCCAGCATATCCGACACCGAACCCAGCCCCAACCCCCCAAGCAACTTATTAATCCCCAACCCGCCCAGAAGGCCATTAACCAGCCCTCCAAGACCAAGGCCATTAAGCAACCTCCCCACAAGATTCAACACACCCGTAAGCAGCAACCCCACCGCCGCAATAATCTGGAACAGCGGCTCGGTAAGCAGACTCCAAAGCGGGTTCAACTTCTTCTTGGCATGGGGCATGTCTGCAATCTTCTTCTTGGCGTTGTCGATGGTGGTGACGACCGAGGTGGTGAGTTCCTTGAGGAGGTCGGCGAGTTTGTATTCTTGAGGGGAGGCTTCGCCGGTTTGTTGGCGGCCCTTTGCTTGCGCGGCGATGCGGCCGTCCGGGTCGAGGCCGCGTAGGGCGCCGTTGCAGTCGTTGAGGATGCGGCCGCCTTCTTCGATGAGGGGCTTTACGTTGTTGACGAGTTCTTCTTCGTCGAGTTCGTCGCGGGGGGTGCGGTCGGCTTGTTCGATGTACTGGGGGGAGTGTTAGTATGTGTGACTTATAAGAATATGGGGGGCTGAAGGGTATTGGGGAAGGGCGTGACTTACGTCTGTGATTTGCTTCATGACGGGTTGGACGCGTTCGAGAGTGTCCTGGCAGATCTTGGACATTTTGTCGGCGAGTTCAGAGTCCTCGCGGCGTTGTTTCTCTTCGTCGGTTTCGTCTTCGGGTTCTTCTTGGATGTTTTCGAGAAGAGTGACTTCTCCGACCTTGTTGCCATCGTTGTCAATGACATAGCCGTTGTCGTCAATTTCAAGGCCAGCACAGTGACCGAGGTCGCCAGCGGTGAGACGACCCATAAGATCGCCGTTCTCGTCACGCACTTCTCCCTCTTTGTTGACACGCATGCCAGACATGGGGTTGATACGGCGCTCTTTCTCTTCTGGCTCCCAGCGCTCAGCCTTACCGATGACATTACCATTCTTGTCGCTGATATCGCCATCTTCGTCGACCTTGTGGCCAGTAAGCTTCTTGATGTCACCTTCGATGATTCGTCCGATGATCTCGCCATCAGCGGTCTGAACAGTACCATCCTTAGCAACCTTGTTGTTGTCAAAGCCGGCAAAAGGTCCTTCAGGTCCAGAAGACTGGCCACGGGCAAGTTCAGCACGCCCAATGACGTTGCCTTCGTTGTCCCAAATCTGGCCCTTGCCGTCAACCTTCTTACCAACCATAGTGGAAGGATCACCCTCAGCAACACGACCGATGGTGGCGCCGCTGTTGTCGACAACGTTGCCTGCCTTGTTGACAGTGCAACCTGCGAGTGCACTGAGGTCAACTTCTTCCTCTTCGGGCTCCTCGTATGGCTCAGCATGACCCTTGACGTTACCATATTTGTCGATGATATCGCCATCCTCGTCGACCTGGTGGCCAACAAGTTTCTTCGCATCGCCCTCAGTGATTTGACCAACACGGTTGCCATCGTTGTCTTCGACGAATCCGTCCTTGACAACACGCAGGCCTTCATAGCCAGCGAATGGTCCCTCTTGCTTAGTAACGCGCTCGTTCTCAGGGATGAGTTCGCAACGACCAACAACCTTTCCAGTGTCGTTATGAATCTGGCCTTCACCATCCGACTTGCGACCAGCAAGATCCTTAAGGTTACCTTCAACGAGACGGCCAACAGGGATACCATTGCTGTCCACAAGGTAACCTTGCTTGTTCAAGGTCAAGCCATCAAGGATGGAGAGATCATCTGGAACCTCCTCAGGCTCATCCTCAAGCGGCTCAGCATGGCCCTTAACGTTGCCGTACTTATCAAGAATATCACCATCCTCGTCAACAGCAAGACCAATGAGGCGCTTAGCATTACCCTCAACGACCTGACCGACGATATTCTCGTCATCATCAGCGACCTTGCCGTCAGCAACGACGCGGAGACCTTCAAGACCAGCAAATGGTCCTTCAGGTTTGGCCTCACGCTCGTTCTCAGGGATGAGCTCAACACGGCCAATAACCTTTCCTTTGTCGTTCCAGATCTGACCTTGGTCATCAAGTTTCCTGCCAGCAAGTTCCTTAGCATTGCCCTCAACGAGACGTGCAACAGGCACGCCCTCATCGCCAATGACATTGCCTTGCTTGTTGACAGTCTTGCCCTCTAAATCGGAGAGATCGATGGGTGCTTCTTCCTCGGGTTGCTCCTCCTCAGGTTCCTCGTAGCGCTCGGCGTGGCCAACGACTGAGCCCTTCTTGTCGAGGATGTCGCCGTCTTCATCGACAGCACGACCAACCAGCTTCTTAGCATCGCCTTCGACGACTTGGCCGACACGGTTGCCGTTCTCGTCTTCGACGTAGCCATCTTTGACTACGACGAGGCCTTCAAGACCGGCGAAGGGAGCTTCTTCTTCGGCCTCTTCTTGGGGAATAGTCTGGGCACGACCAATGACGTGGCCCTTGTTATCCCAGAACTGGCCCTGGTCATCAGCAGTGATGCCAGACTTGGAGAGTTTCTTAGCATCGCCCTCGATGAGCTCGCCGACGATGTTGCCGTTGCTGTCGATGAGCTTGCCGGACTTGTTGACAGAGAGACCCTCAAGGATGGAGAGAGGTGGGCGGGCGGTAGCTTCTTCTCCTTCTTCGCCTTCACCTTCGCCCTCCTCGGCTGCCTCCTCAGCAGCATCCTGGGCATCTTCGGCGGCGTCTTGAGCATCCTCGGCGGCATCCTCTGCCTCGCCGACCTTCTGCTCGACGATCTGAGGAAGGGCCTTGACTTTGCCAATGACATTTCCATCCTTGTCAAGGACTTCGCCTTTCTCGTTGATCTTCTTACCAGCGCAGTCCTTGACCTCGCCCTCAACAAGCTCGCCAATAGGCTCGCCGTCTTCGTTGAGGACTTGACCCTTCTTGTTGACCTTGAGACCCTCGAGGACATCGATATCAGGAACGATTTCAACTTCCTTGACTTGATCCTCAACCTCGTCCTCGAGTGGCTCGCCAAGGCTCTCCTTAAGCTCCTTGATGGCCTCAAAAGCAGCCTCGCCAGGAACAACGTCAACCTTGCCGATGACCTTGCCTTCCTTATCGAGCACTTCTCCCTTCTCATTGATCTTCTTGCCCGCGCATTCGCTAAGCTCGCCGTCCTTAAGCTCGCCAATTTCCTCGCCTTCAGAATCGAGGACCTTACCCTTCTTGTTGACCTTGAGGCCGTCCAAGATTCGGGTGTCGAGAGCTCCAGATGCAGACTCCTTGAGCTTATCAGCGGCACCCTCAGCAAGTTCGACCTTGCCTAGGACATTGCCTTCAGCATCGACGACCTCGCCCTTGTCATTAACGGTAAGGCTCTTCACATCCTCGACGTTCTCAAGCGCGCCCTCCTCAACGTGGCCGACAACGTCACCTTCGTCGTTGAGGATGTCGCCTTCAGAGTTGACTTGCATGCCCTCGAGGGCTTCGACGCCAGGAAGCTCATCTTCGACGTCGGCAGCTTCTTCTTTGACGTCTTCGGCAGTTTGTTCAGCGCCCTCCTTGGCTTGCTCAGCCTTGTCAGTGACACCGTCAACGAGGCCATCATCCTCCTCGTCTTCAGCTTCATCCTCATCCTGGTCAACGAGCTGAGCAGCTTCCTCAGAGAGTTCAGCACGAGCAATGACATTGCCCTTATCGTCAAGGATCTCGCCCTTCTCATTGAACTCACGGCCTTGAATCTCAGATGGATCGCCCTCAACAAGGTGGCCGACGAAGTCGCCATCCTCGTTTAGGATTTGGCCAGAGCGGTCGGCAGTGAGGCCCTTCAAGATGCTGATGTCGGGCATCTTGAGTGCGTCGCCGCCTTCGGCTTGCTTCTTGTACTCCTCGATTGTCTCGGGGAGGAGTTCACAGCGACCGACCAGATCACCATCGTCATCGAGGATCTCGCCGTTGTCGCCAATGGGGTAGCCAATTAGATCTTCGGCGTCACCTTCAGCAAGGCGGCCAATGGCTTTGCCGTCCTTGTTCTTGATGATGCCTTCCTCGTCAACCTCGAGGCCCTTGAGGATGTCCAGATCGGGGGTATCTGGAAGTTCTTGGCCGGTAGTATCTTCGACTGACTCCTTGACATCGTCGGTCTTGTCTTTGACATCATCAGTTGCGCCTTCGGTGGCGTCCTCAGCCTCGTCAGTTACACCAGTGGCCTTTGATTTGGCATCGCCAACAGCACTGTCAGTTGTGTCTTCCACACCCTCGGTAGCATCTTCGGCGGTGTCCTCTGCAGTGTCTCGTGCATCCTTTGTGGTTTCTTGGACGTCATCACCAGCGTCTTCAGCGGCGCCTTTGGGGTCCTTGGAAGCTTTGCCGGCAAGGTTGGATGCTCGGCCAGCAAGTCCACGAGCACCGCTGAGTGCGCCCTCGCTTGTCTTCTTGCCGTTATCAGCAGCTTTGCTGGCAGTGTCGGTGACATCGTCTTCGGTGTTCTCGTTGGTATCGTCAACCTCCTCTTCACCTTCATCACCTGCTTTCTGGGTGGCATCGTCGCCAGTCTCCTCTGCCTCGTCTTCAGCTTCTTCCGCATCGTCGTCAATTGGCTTTGGCTCGGCTTGCTCTAGGTCATCACCTGCTTGCGAGACCTTGCCAGTGGTGTCTTCTGCGGTCTCTTCGGCCTTCTTCTTGGTATCTTCAGTAGTGTCTTTTGCTTTCTCTGTTGTGTCCTTTGCAGTGCCTTCTGCTTGGCTCTTCGTATCCTCAGTCTTCTCTTGTGCATCTCCGAGAAGACCTTCTCCTTGATCTTTTACATTCTGTGTCTGATCAGTGGCCTCAGAGGTGGGGGCGTCCTCTGATTTTGGCTGAGGCTTGTTCAGCTTGGGGGCAGCTGATTGTGGCTTTCGTCCGAGCTTAGTTGGAGTGCGGGGGGTATCACTCTTTCCTGCTGCTGGGGAAGGCATATTGTGATCTTCAGGTAGCTCGTAGAAAGGTCTAAACTTTTGGCTTGTAGCTGATACGTTACTGGAAATGGATCGTGAGCGGGTGGAACGGGGGGAATTTCTATTAGGCGTCGGGGGGAACGAATAATAGGTGTAAGAGTTGGATGAATTTTCTGTCATATATTTTTGACGATTGGGTCGTCTTTGTAGCTAATGAAATGTCAAGGGTGTCCAGGCAAGCCGGCATTTTATGAGCTCAATCTGGAGAGCAATGGGTGATTTCTCAGTATGACGTAGACTTCTACAGCTCTATTACGCTCCACCAAGCATGTAACAGGGGGAGCTCGCGCCGCACAGCTGTTCTATGGGGCTCAAAACCTGCTTTGGTGTGCTTCAGGAGCTCTGTGTACGACGAGCTGCAACGAACCAGAGTAGGATTGCGTCACATTGTCTAGCTTTGGGAGGAGCGGCAGCTACATGGTGAGAAGTCTCCACCCAGTGATGTGAGACGAGCACGGGGGGCTGCATCAACAGGGATAGACGAACTGTGGCTGGAGCCAGGATGATGTTTGACATCGACGATGGCAACGGAGTGGGTTGCCAAGTTTAGAAATGCCATGTTACGAGAAGCGGAGCCAGATTGTTCTCCCTAGCACTTCTAAACAGCATCGCGTAGCTAATACTGAGGTTAGTGAATTGGTACGAATACATGAATCGTAAGAGACAAATCTATTTCTCCGTCCAATTCTGCTTCAGCTAACATGATGTCCATGGAATGCTAACGCGTGGCATGGCCTTGTAAGCTCACTGTACATGGGCAAGAAGAGGCGATAAGTCTGGGCCCGATCGGCGGAACAGTGGCAGTCTACCCCACCAAGGCGCACATCGACAAGATGAATCCCGGGAAGGCAAAACGTCCCGTCCTATCAAAACCTGTCATGTACACGAGGGGTTGGAAGAGGTTGTGCCGTGTTTCTATCCAAGCAGGTTGTTGCACCGTGTTGGAGAACTAGTGATGTAAAGGCATGACGTAGCGTGCTGGGATGTACCCATGCCTCATCCCAGCGACAACATGCTGATCATCCAAGGGCATCAACACCATCATGGTATTGCTGACTTTACCCATCATCATAAAAGTATATTGAGCGAAGACCCTGCATTGTTCTTTCCGTCACGATGATCAGGCACAGTGAAAGTTCTCTCCGCTCTTTTGCATCCAGCGTTCGGATCCCAAGCCGAATCTTCATGACGGCCCGCCTGCCAGGCCGTTACACGAAGCGAAAGGCACGGGCTAACTAGTTATGCGCCGTTGAAATCGAGACGGGACGTTCGAGCCGTTGACATCGCGACTATCAGGCGCTAGGATCACGATACAAACTCTAAGCTGGTACCAATGATGTACCAAGTACACTGCTTATTTCCCTGCCGCACGCCATACTTGCAAGCGAAGTTACTCTTACAATACCTAGGCTGCAAGTAGGTTCATTCGATCATGCTGTGTTCAGGAGTGTGAAGTCGATGTTGCGCATAGATTACTGTACATGCGTTTGTGTTGCCCCTATACATGCAGCCTAAACATGCTCGATCATCTCTTGTATGTAGGAGGATCGAATGGTCCCATAGCTGCATGAAAAAGGAATGTGTAACCAGTAGATAGCCGTACTACAGTAATCATCCAGCCTGCGGGGAGATTCTTGTTTGGTCAGGAAACTTGTCCCGCGCAAATGACCTCTCCACAACTTTGACATATTCATAATTCCGTCACCCATTAATTCCATGAACAATCGTCTTCTCAAGAAATGACACAGCAACAGGTAAATTCAAAGGTCGGCACGGTCGGTTCGGGTGGATGACGGAACATGATGTCAATGGTTGGCAATTAAAGCGGGGAGACGCGTGGGCCTGGCCGTTGAGCCCTGTTTCTGGTTCCTGGAATGCCTAAGCCATGGTGGATCGCGCAACGCCATAAATGATAGATACGTCGTTCAACACTAGTGCAAGCGCTTAAGCAAAGGGGTAATTATCGCGGTCGCGGTGCTATATGATCGCTAAATTATCAAGAAACGGGATATCATAGGCAGGACACAACATTGAACAGATGCAAACATGCAGGTACACTCTCAGCGCGCAGGGTCATGAGCAGCCTTCTCCAACTCATCCCGCTTGCCATCAGGCGGGATGCCGCTCTCAATGTCTTGTCCTGGCTTGCTTAGCCATTTCTTTCGCTTTTGGTGCTTGGCCTCTTCCCGCTCTTTAGCTGTCAGCTCATCTGTCTCTCCACTGCGACTGAGCCTCTTCCACATGCGACGTCTCCAGCTGTTTTCCTTCCTCTCTGCCTCCTCCTTTTCTGCTTTATGAGCCAGAATCTGCCTTTCTTTCTCAGCACTTTTGCTCTTGTCGATTTTGTCTTCCTTTTGCTTCTCATACTCTTCTGGACGCAGTAGCTTGGTTTCTGCGTCCTTAACGAGGCCAACGCCGTTTTTGAACTTTCGTCTAGTCTTGACATAGACTTCTAACCCAACGAGAACAGCATAAGACCTTGATATCGAAACGCGTGACATGTCGACGTTATTTTCTTGCATCGAGTGAACAAATGCGCGAAAATTCTTCGTAGGAGGTCGGTAGTGTCCCGAAAGAGGTGACAGTCGACGGAGCTGACCATCTTTGATCTTAATCAAGCCTGCTGCGGAGATACGTGCGCCGTGGAGGAAAGAACTATGTTGGAAGGCACCAGACTGCTTGATACCAATGTAGAGGCGGAACGAGGTATCAGCGACCTGCTTGGAATTAGGACGAATTGCAAACATTTTCATCAACAATCTTCTGATGCTATCTATCCACTTTTTGGTTAAGGAATGGAATAAAAATTTACTTACAAAAATCCACGAATTCGGCTTGACAGAACTTCGTAAAAGGTGATTCAATATAGTTGCTGCTGAGACGTATTTGAGCTTCTTCACGCCCTTTGCTTTGTCCAAGTCCTCATTTACATAATGTTCTCCTTCAACATCGCTATGTTCTGAGCCTGATTCGGAGCTGCTTGAATATGTGGAATTTCTCCTGCGCAGATTCTTGCTTTGGCCATCATGCAATACCTTGCCATTTGGTCCAAAGGTTGGTGCATCGTCGTCGCGGGGCACGATCCCATTTATACTGTCTTTATAGTCCATAGTGGTATTGATGCGTTCGCCATTCTTCGCCCAACACAATCGACCCTCACTATCGACTTTGACGAGATAGTTCAATCGCTCTTCGCGAGAGAGATAGCGCACTTGTTCTTTCTCCAATCTTTCTCTTGTCACTGTTGGGTGCTCAAAAGTCTTGCCTTCACCTTCATCCAACCAGTAAAAGAAGTTTTCGTGCGTATCTGCCTTTTTCCAATGCTCATGATATGCGCGAAGATTACTGCCATAGCGGTGTTTCTGGTCGACCATCTCGAGGAAATACTGAAGATCCATCATTTTTGCAGTTCTTTCTCGTTCTTCTCTTGTCTCCGTCTTTCTCCTGCGCGCTTCTTCTTTTTGCTCTGGAGTACGCTCATCTTCCGTTTGAGACTCGTCTTGGGTGTCATCAGGATCGTCAGCGCCTGCTCTTCGAGCAATCTCACCTACGCGCTTCCAGTTTTGACGTGCTAGATTCGAGGTTGCGCGCTCTCGTTGCTCAGGCGAAGGGTTTGATTCGTTGAGTAGAGCCTGTTGTGAGCGAGATCTTGGGCGAGTTGCCGCGCGCCATTGGGCTTGTAGGTTTAGTAAAAGATATATGTTGCGAAGAGCGTAACTGCTAACCATCTCTGAGGGCCTGGTGAGTCTATTAGCAATCTCTTGGACATTACATGGCAGAATGAGTGGTCGCCAACCTCTGACCATCGTGTGCTTGCGCTCAATCCAATTCCTTTGAGCTGTCTTCGCTCTCTGTAACCGCGATAATTGCGCTGAATCACCTGCGCAGCCTGTTCCTGCTGTTGGAGCTCCTTTGAAGGAGCGCCTCCACTTCCGGTGTCGACAGCGTGCTGGTCTTCGCCCATACTTCCCATTGCTTGGGAACAGGAACAGGATACATTGGTCCGGATTAATACCTCAACACCGTGTACGCGGGGGAGCTTGACGGCGGCCGTACTGCGGTGGGGTCTAGCCACATGAACGAACCCTGCATTGTCACTCCAACGCTAGCTAATTTCGTTATTTAGGGCGGATAGCCGGCAAACGCGCCTTGGCAACAACTACAACACCAGCCAAGCATCGTGAAATCTTACAGGCAGTGGTAAAGTGCTTGGAATGGGTTGTTCTAGAAAAGCATGGCAGACAAGGGTCGAAAGGTTATTCTTCGATTTTGAATTGCATCTGCTATAGGCATCTTCTAAAAAGCTACCTAGGTAGCTGATACGGCTAGATTAGCACGCAGCTAAGCTTCAGCGCCCTGAAAAACAGGTTATGAATCGTACTGAGTAGCAATGCAAACTTCAAGGCCCACCTGCCCCTAAGCGATTAGTATGATAGCTTTGATTCCATACTGACACACGTTCACTTACTTAAACTCTTGAATTCATACCGTGCTATGGTTTTCCTTTTACTTCAGTGAAACTTAAAGTATGAAATATGGTCTCAGGAGGCTACTCAGTCACGCTCTGGGCGTTAGGTGAGCATACGAGCTCTGTTTGTGCATCTTGGACTGTTACACAAACAAGCTCAAGTCGTTGTATTCTTTATTTTTTTATCGAAGTGACCAATTTTTTGTTTGTTCATTGTTAAGTTTTAAAGATCCCAGAAAATCCAACGTATAGACTTTTATATATGAAACGCTCATTTCATTGCAAACCACCATTGGCCTTATTCTGACAGTGACGTGATACAAACGCTGTTTGTATAACCTTGCAATCTACAAGCCCTATCTTACTCATCTACTTCCTATGACTTGTAGCAATGATACATCTCTGACTACTATGGTCTGTGTCCAAGGGCGAGTTGGTTTTTGCTTTGGTCATAGACGATTTTGACTCGAGCTTGAACACATTGACCAATGGAATATCCAAGTCAAGCACAACGTCATTACACCAACACTGCGACTCACGATATGAGTGTTTCTCTTGTGAGTCGTACTGCACAGCTCAAATATAAAAGCAGCTGCGTTTGTAGCTCATCCTTCAATCCATACCAGACCACAACCTTCATACTTTGAATACTTGATCATCTTCACCAACCACATCTCGATCAGTACGCAATCAGTACAATTCGATCAACACACGTCGAACAACACATTTCGAACAATACGCTTCAACCAGCACACTTCGAGCAGTACGCTTCAGTCAATTACACATTCACGAGCCATACTCCACCAATCATGAGCAACTCTAGTGGACAGATGGTCAACGAACTTGCTTTCAGCACCTGTGTGTATCGCAGAGCGTTCTGGATGACCTGCAAATGTGATGCAAACGAGTTAATCCCAGAGCGATGCCCCGACAGGAGGGATGGCAAGGAATGCGAGCATGCAGGTCAGGTCGTCCAAACCAAGAAGGACACAGAAACCTTCCTCGCAGAATGCGGTTGGATTGCCTATGAGACAAAGCAACCTGACTCCGTAGAGCCTCAACCAAAGAGGTGGTGGGGTTCCTGTAAAACATGCCGACGTAAAGGCTCAAGACATGAAAATGGAATTTTGG
Source organism: Shiraia sp. slf14 (assembly GCA_000498155.1). Lineage (NCBI taxonomy): Eukaryota > Fungi > Ascomycota > Dothideomycetes > Pleosporales > Shiraiaceae > Shiraia > Shiraia sp. slf14. Next base: position 187,266 of record AXZN01000005.1, read on the forward strand.
TAAAATACGGCGAGCCTGTAGCTGATGGTTATGTCAAAAGATGGCTAAATTTGTTCAAGTCTGCTGGTTTTGAGAAAGGAACTCATTTCTTTGATCTTGTGACGGGCTGGGCTGCTGACTGGGAGGAAAAGCCGGGTGAAATAGTGACAAGGGGGGGATAACTCAGTAGATATGAGAAATGTAAGGATCTTGTAAATGATTATACAGTAGGAAAGTGATGCTGCACAGAGAATGTATGAGGGGTAGTGTGAGTGGTAAGTAGTACAATAAGTACCAGGAGCTCATCATCACATGTGGCGGTTGTGGAGTGGAGCTGTGGAGCTTGAGCCGCATGCGCACGGACCTGAGCATTGCCGCGACGCTTCCTTGAACAAACGCGACTGACCTCGTCCTCATTATCTCACCCACCACCGCGCTTTTATCAGCAACCTCTACCACGGACAGCTTAGGAAGCCGGTCTTCCTAGTCGCCCAATATGGCGCCCCTCGAGACCGCCGTCACCTCGGACGATGCCTCGGCGGGCGACACTTTCAGACTGATATCGCAACAACTGGAGCTTGACATCAGCTTCTGCCCACCCCAAGTCAAGGGAAAGACAATTCTCGACATCCAGCCTGAAAAGCCGCAGCTACGCGAAATCATCCTCAATGCCCGCCAGTTGAAACCATTGCGCATCGAAATCGAGGGTAAGGCGGCTAGCTTCAGCTACTCCAACCTCCACCAGCGCCTCACGCTTTACCCCGGCACCGGCCTCGAACAATACCATGCTACAAAAGACCGCATCAGGCGACATAGCCAAGAGGCAGAAGACGAGCTTGTCGTCTTCGTGCCAGACAACGTCAGGATACGCGAAGTGAAGCCTGAGGAAGTTGGCCAGGCCGCGGACGCACAGGGCTCCTTCTACGCTCCGTTGAAACTGGAGATTGAATACGTTCTTGACGACTTTCGAGACGCACTGCATTTTGTAGGAGTCGAGGATGGTGACTCGCGATTTCCTCACGCCTATACCCGCAACTCGCCCTTCCCGGGCACTGCATCCTGCTTGTTCCCCTGCATCGACGATGGCGAAACCAGATATCCCTTTGACGTGTCGATCCGCTATCCGCGAACCATGGGGGATGCTCTAAGCAAGACTCCTGCGCCAGTCACCAATGGACAAGCACGAGAGGACAAAGCCGACAGCGTCATGGCTGATGCAGACGATGACCAAGTTGATTTGTCCGAAGAAGAGCGGGCTACAGAAATGCAGGTCATCTGTTCCGGTGTCCTGACTGACGATGTATGCCATCACCAAAATTATCTCTTAACACGTGCTAATGAAACAGATTGTCGACCCTACAGACCATACTCGAAAGACTGCGAGCTTTGCCTGCGAATCTCTCGTTCTCCCTCAACATATCGGTTTTGTCATTGGACCCTTCGAGCACGTCGATCTTTCAGATTACCGTGATCTCGCCGACGAAGAACGCCTCGCATCCAGCGCAATAAAGGTGCACGCATTCTGCTTGCCTGGCAAAGAGGATGAAGTTCGCAACAGCGCCATGATGCTTGCGCGTGCTCTTGATAGCTTCACTGAACGCTTTCAAAGTTATGCATTTGGTAATGCCTATAAGCTGGCTTTTGTCGACGATTTAGAATGCGATACCACACATACAGCATCCTTTTCGATATGTAGCTCGAGGTTACTTTTCCCCGAGACTGTATGGGAACCGCTCGAACACACAACCAGAGTTTTGGTACATGCTGTGGCCAGCCAATGGATTGGTGTCGATGTTATTGCCCAAGATATCTACGACTATTGGATCATTGTCGGAGCGTCATGGTTCATGGCCGAGTTGTACCTGCGCGAGCTCTTCGGACGCAACGACTATCGGTTCCGACAAAAGTTGATGGTCGACAAAGTCATTCAAATGGATCGGAAGAGGCCTTCCCTTCAACGACTGGGTCAGTATCTGCAATTGGACGCTACTGAGCAAGAGTTCATGGAGCTGAAATCGTTAATGGTACTCTCAATTCTACACAACCGCCTTGTCAAACAGAGCGGAAAGAATGGCATGGACCGATGTCTCTATCGATTATTGTTCAACTCACGACAAGGAAAATACAACAATGGCGCGATTTCGACTGAGGATTTCCTTGATATATGCGAGAAAGTTGGCCATCAAAAACTTGACTCTTTCTTCAGCCAATGGGTGACTGGCTCGGGGTGTCCCCACTTCGAATGCTTTCCATCTTTCAACAAAAAGAAACAAGTGGTTCAGCTTCAAATCAGGCAAATACAAGCCGATTCCACAGTTACCACAATCGAAAACCCACTCTCTGCAGATGACTTCATGCGAGTCGCCAAAGAGAGCGCACATGGATATCTACCAGGAAACGAACATCCTACCTTTCTCGGCCCTATGACTATCCGCATACACGAAGCGGATGGAACGCCGTATGAGCATATCGTTGACATCAACTCATCGAACGTGAAAGTAGAAATTCCGTACAACACGAAATACAAACGCCTTAAAAGAAACCGCCTAAACAAAGAGCGTATGGCTGCAGCTGCGGGCCTAGATGCTTCGGGTGAAGCACAAGAAGACGTCACATTCTATATGCTAGGGGATCTGTTCCAAACTCCCCAGGAGCAAGAAGATTGGCGCTTGAGTGATTGGCCTGCTGAAGACGAAGCAAAAATGGAAGGCGAAGCATACGAATGGATTCGAATCGATGCTGACTTTGAATGGATCTGTCGAGCTCATATCAACGATATGCCATCATACATGTACGTCTCGCAGCTGCAACAGGATAAAGACGTTGTTGCACAGTACGAATCGATACAGTTCCTCGCTAGCAAAGAGGGACATAAGCTTATCTCGACCTTCCTTGTCAAGACTTTGATGGACAATCGTTATTTCCACGGCATTCGGACGTTTGCTGCCGAAGTCATGGCACAGAGTGCTTTGAAGCGGACAGACTGGACAGGCTTGTTTCACCTAAAGAAGGTCTTTAGAGAGCTCTTCTGCCTGCCCGGGTCACCTATGACTCGCTCAAACGACTTTTCCGATCGGAGTCAGTACTTGATACAGTGTGCCATCCCAAGAGCCATCGCCAAGATTAGGGGAGAAGACGGAAGAGCTCCAATGGAAGCCAAACGCTTCCTCCTCGATATTATTCGATATAACGATAATCGCGGCAACGACTATAGCGATGATTACTACATTTCGACCCTCATGCAGTGCCTCGCCGATTGTTTGACAAGTAATAAGTCTATGGACATCACTTTAGACATGGAACAAGAGAATGACGAGTTCGATTTCACAAAGAAAGCCATTGAGGAGCTGACTCGACATCAACGTCTGGACGAATGGATACCTACCTATCAAAATGTCTACACAACCACTGCACTCGAGTGCGCTCGCAAGCTTATTGTTAATAACGTCACGCCTTTCAAGCCATCGGAATTTCTGCAGTATGCCCAACTCGGAAACGCTGACAACGTGCGCCTGAAAGCTTGGGACTGCCTGGTTCGCCTGGGCATGTTCCAGAAAGACTCTGTACTGAAGGCCTTTGTTCATGAGCTTCGTTCCGACCCTTCGCCCTACTTTCGCAAACAGCTACTTCGTATCTTTGGTTTTGCCATAGGTCAGATCGCTATTGGCGACGTTTACACACAAGAAAAGTCGCCCGAAAACAACAATGCAGGTGGTCTTGTCGTTGAGAACGAGGCAGATGCTTCGAACCGAGCATCTCAGCTCGCTCGTCAAAATCTCAACGGCGCCCTGAAAGGTTTGAGAAGCGATCTGCAGAACAATCAAGCTTTACGATCCGCAATAGAAGAGGCTCTGAAGTCAAAGACCTTGTCCGTAAGCGACATGTCAGACCTCGTTGACTTTTGTGACATGGTCTTTGATGGCATCAAACGAAACAAATTACCCATCACATTGCATTACCCTCGTTACTGGAAGGTCGAGCATCTCGGGCGAGGACGTCTTCGTTTCTATCAAACGAACAAGTTCCGTTTCCAAGCGTCACGGCCTTTGGCTCCGCCTATCAAAGAAGCACCAGTTCAAGTAGCACAAGCGGCGCCTATGTTGCAACAGGCACCGCCACCGTTGCCAATCCCACCACCGCCTATTGCGCCACCAAAAACCAAATTATCTCTCAAAATTGGTCTCAACAAAACGAAAACTACCAGCCCATCTCCTGCTCTATCTGCTGGATCTGGACCAGCCATGCCCAGACAGCCACCCACGGCCTTCTCACCTCCTGTCCAAGCATCGCCTCCTCCGATCGCGGCATCAAGAAAAGCCTCGCCAGCACCTCAGTCTACCGTTGTTAAAGAGCCATCACCGGTGGTTGCGTTGCCAGCCAAAAAATCTACTCCCGCACCTGTCGTGAAGGCCCCTACACCAACACCTGCGCCCTCTGCCACTGTTGCAGCAGCGCCACGTCCCGCTCCATCTCCCGTCACAGTGCCACCCGCTGTCTCGACACCACCCGCCATTCACTCTCCCATACCACTTCCAACTGCAACAACGAAGCTCAAAATCAAAACAAAATTGGGCCCTGCTACATCGGCTTCTTCATCCAGGGCCTCCGCAGCGCCATCACCACGCCCTAGTGCCCCATCCACACCAGCGCCGACACCCATCATCAAAGCTCCGACTCCAGCACCTAAGCAGTCTAAGTCCAAGAAGAGCAAAATCGTCAAATTGCGACTTGCCCCAGCCCTCCTCGCGCGTTTCCCCGTCGAAGCAGGCAAAAAGAGAAAACTGCAAGTCAACGACGACGACAGGCCGTCTAAGCGACAAAGCCTCGAACCAAGCAGCGTTCTCAACGGCGCTAAAAAATCCGGGCTCGTTACCGTCGAGAAGATACCAGGCGACAAACCTAAACTCATTGTCAAGATGAAATTCTCGAAAGGAAAATTACCAGCCCGCTAGGCCTAGCTTGCGGCAAGAAAGGTATTGCAATACGCAAGATGATCGGAAAAGTATACTCTCAATATGAATCAGTCATGCATTTTAAGGCGTTTTATTTTTTGTTATTTTTGGCCTGTCTGTCTGGCTGTCTATTGCTTGGATGGCATCAGATCACATAGGCAGGATAAGGCAGAACATGGAAATATCCCCTTCAAATCAGAGGGAATTAGAGTGGTATCTCTATTGGCGTCTTTTTGGACCCCACTTTTCTTTTTCTTCTTCTTCTTTCGTTCACTTCTTCACAGTTCAGATACATCCTTCTACTTATACTCGAAATGCTTTTGGAAGTAATGTTTTATGCCGTTTTGTGGGTTTTTTGGGAGTGTAGTGGCGTGGCGTAATGGGGATGAGGGGGGAGGTTGGAGGGAACGAGGGAACGAGAAAGGGCGGGAAGGAGAATGAATAGGAGAATGGAGTGGATGAGAGGAAATATACCCCTTTTTACAGTATTGAATGAAGAATTGTTTTTCAAAAGGACTGTGTTTGACGTGCGTGGTGTGAAGTTAACTCACGATGATTGGAAATTATCAACTCTGCAGAATTTCAACCCGTTTTACTCGCAATCAAACCTCCCAACCATCAACTATCCTCACACAAAAAGGCAACACAATGGGGAAAACCAAGATAAAACATATAGTAAGATAGCGGGGGTATCGAAGTCAAATACAATCTCCTAATCTCCTAATCTGCTACTTTCCTCAGCAAAAGCGAAAAGAAAGTAAAAGATAATACACGTTATGCTAAACTAGCTAGCCAAAACACCCTAATTGTACGTATAATATAAAAGCTTCCCGCGCCCAAATCCAAGCCTTGATTTTTCCGCACTAATGATTCCCTTTTTTCCGTTTCCTTTTCCCTTTTCCGTTTTGTTTCGCTTAAAAGTTCATTCAGTCATGTTTCGCCACACGCAGAGTAGAGTTACGAATGTGGGGCGCTCCAGAGAAGGCGTTTGACGGAGCGAAGGCCGGATTGAAAGACGGATTGGCTGAGTGGTTTGGGAGCAGGAGTGACTTCTGCAGGGTTGACGTTTTCTTCGTTGGGAGGAGATGAAGAAGAGCGCTTGCGTTTCTGCGGGCGGTCGTGTTGGATGTCGCCATTGGTGGTAGGGAGGACAGGTTCATCCGGGATTGTGGAAAGGTTTGAGGCTGATGGCTTGTTCTTTGGTGGACGACCACGTTTACGTTGGGTGGCAGGGGTGTTTGATGCAGATGCAGTTGCGGTTGCGGAAGTAGGAGGTTCACAGGGCATGGAGCTGGGTCTGGTCTTTGGTGGACGGCCGCGTTTGGCTACAGCACCAGGTATACTTGACAGTGCGATCGGTGCCGATTTAGACTTGAGTTTTCGGGGACGGTCGCGCTCATGTGGTTGTGCTGGGGAAGGAAAATTTTTAGTTGACTATGATGGGGAGAACAGGGTAGGCTCACCTGTGGCTACAGGCTGTGCCTCAGGAGCTGGTGTGGGGACCTGTGGGGACTGTAGTGTAATGTCGGGTTCAGTCTTGGGTCGATTAGTGAGATCTACGAGTTCTTTGTCGTCGGGCTTGACTTCTGGACTAGGTAAGACATCGTTGTCTTGAGGCTCTTCTTTGGCAATGATTTTCGTTGAAGATTCGCTTGAAGCCTTTTCGATAAGCTCTTTGCAGAGAAGACAACGGATGTCAACGTTCCATTGTCGGTTGTTTTCTTCTGGGCGACGATCTGTAACAGTAAGGCGGAGCTGGCCAGACTCTCCTGCTATCAATTCTGCAGCAAACGGCGCCCCACTCGACGACTTGCGACCATTTTTCTTTTTGCTTTTCGTCGGCCGACCTTTTCCTTTCACTGGAGTCTTATATCGCTCCCCTGCTTCTTCAATTGCCTTTTCTTCTAAACAATGTGCATGCAACCATCCCTGGCAGGATGGGCAATTGACGAGAGCCTCATCAGGATTGCACGGGGCGTTGTCGATACAAAAGGTTCGCAATTTCTATCAAAAAGTCAGCAGAGTATATCCAAATTGAGAACAAATTCAGCATACCGAGAGGCGCTGAGCCTTGGGCTTCTCCAAATCATAAGTCTGTCGCCAAAACAGCTGTTCTTTCAAAGGCCAGTCTGAAGTATCTGGATCCTCGTCCCACCGCACCACATTGGCATAATCCGAAACTGTCAAGGCTTCGATAATGGCCATATCGTTACTGACGATGAGCTCGGCTTCGCCATGATGTGGCTGTCGGCCTCCAGGGAGGTCCTCTGGTCGGTACAGCCAGTAAACACGCAGGTATACGTGAGAGGCGTCACCAGCCCGTACTTCTAAGACTCGAGCAACCCAGTATTGAATTGAATCATTTTCGGCATGTTCCTCTTCTGATTTGTTGACAAAGATGGTCTGGCCCACTTCAAATTCCGCCTCGCTGACTAGAGCACAGATTAGAGTATGAAAAGGGACTGGGGGTTTCGTCTTGACTAACTGGTAAACTTCCTATAGCGCAAAGTGCTCTCCCATTCTGCTCTAGGCTCAACAAGGTAGTGTGTGTCACTCAGATCAGCGTCTGGGTAAGGGTTCTTTTGCACTATATCCGCATCCAAAGGGGCATCCTTGTAACCGTCGTTGGAGGCATCGCTAGGCTCTCCAGATTTGTGGCGCTTGGCCGGCTGGACAGGCTTTGACTTGATTGATTTGAGCTCAAAGCCCTGGAATGGCTGATCATCGTCGATGGTGGCCCAATCGATCTTGCGCTTCTTGGATACAGGATGGGAGCTCTCGGATTGAGGCAAGGAGTCAGAGCGCGCGGGTTTCCTGGGAGTAGACTTTTTGGATTTAGGCGGTGCCATGGCTGCGACTGATATGAACGTAAGCGCGTGGTCAAAAAGGCCGGGTTGTGTGTTGGGTTAGTTGGGCATGTCGCGATACCATGCGAGGAATAAAAATTTGGAAACAAGCACTTGAGGATGAATTTGGGCGTCTTACACGATCTACGGAGTCGAACACAAGGTTGGCAAGCGACTGCGACAACCAATCGACAATATAGCGGCGAATTACACGCAGGTCTGGAGGATTGAGTTGGGCGATTGACGATAACGCGTTGTTGGACGCGCTGGCGTGGATTATGGAGCTATGACTGCCAAGCCCGAGCCCCCAAGAAAGTTCCGCTACGCATCACGTGCACACGTGCCAATTCAAGCCATATCTCCCAGTTGCACGAGGTTTATGTGGCAGAAGTCGTTTGGTATTGTTGTGGGGAGGGGAATTCGAGGAAATCGGAGCGGGTTCATACATTGCGAATGCGCAGAGACCTGCTCATGATATACGTACTGCGCAAGAGATCCAAGCAGCACCCGTTGACCGCAAGCGACGGCCGTTGTACATGGCCGCCTTATGTTGAGGAGTCGAGGAGACGCGGCTGGGTGTGCATCGCGATACGTGGCGCTATGCATATGCAATGCAGAGGGAGATGGCGCCTTGCTGGACTGAGCCGTAGTGACGTGCTTCGGGTAGACTTCCGTCCCCAGATTCTGCATTCTGGCATGTTGCTCGGCCAGTCCCCGGCTGAAGACCGCAAGAAGCACATTCTTCTGCCCATCTGCCCGTAAACATTGCCAAGCCGCTCAGCGCTCACCTCGACTCATCATCAATGGCTGCAACAGGCTCGACTGGTAGACGTGCTGGGCGGAAGTGCCGAATCAGTCTAGCAGCGGTGGTGTACGGATACGAGCATCCAATGAGTAGTAAGCTCGTGTGTCGACTAAAATAGGAAGCTCAGCAAACCGTTATAGCCATCAGCCTATTGGGAAGGGCAGCAGAACAGCAATTCCAGCGTGACGAGATGGAACACAAATCCAAGATGAAGTCGGCCTCTACTAATAGTACTGCTAGAGGCAGGATGAAGAGAGCAGCTGGCAAGTGAAGCGTGATCAGTCATCCGGCACTAATACTGACGAGCCACGCAACGACGGCTGCGACTTTTCTCGGCAACGTCATAGAATCCCTGCCTCCGCCCAGGAATTCCTCCGCTTGAACAAGCTCCATTGGCGAGCGTGCGTAGGCGTCGTACTACTTCAACAAGTTGCTCCTTGTCCTTGTCCTCAACCTCATCCCAAATCGCAATCCAGCCTCCTTCACTCACCCTGCTGTCGCCGTCGTCGTCTGCCGTGCCACCAGTCGCTCTTTATTTCCACACTCCCGTGGTCGCCGCTTGCAGAGTTCCAGCCTGACGGAGCTTCTCGTGGCTTGCGTAGCGCACCGCCGGTACTGTCCCACGCCTTGTCCAACCACGGCGCCTTTTGGTGGTGCTTCATTGTCTCGTACACACAAGGAAACAGACACCTGCAGGAAGCTAGTTGCTTCGTCCCTGCCAGATTCACCATGGGTCGTCCCAAGAGAGGTAATCCACCTGCAAGCCTCCTTCCCCCATGCCGTTGCCTTTGCGCTCCCTTACACGCCCCTTGGACGTGACGCCATGAGCATTCGCTAATCATGCCCTCTTCACCCACAGTCCTCTCGTTCATGTCACAATGGGGAGGCGGTGCCCATTTGCAGAAACATAACCGCTCCAATTCAGCGTCGCCAGCTCCCACTTCACCACCCCCCAAGCAGCAGCCATCCACCACCCCAGCCGCATACGCTCAATCTGCCACGGCCTTGGACAGCTTCAACCAAGAGCGCGCCTCACCAAGCCCGGCCCACCACGAGCGCTCAGACTCGCGCCTCTCATCACGCCCCATGTCTATGATACAAACATATCAACCTCCTGTTATGGAGGTCGGCCAGGACACTCTACCTGAGTTGCAGCGCATCTTCACATTCCTCAATAGCCACTCAAACAAGCTATATCAGGAGGGCTACTTTCTCAAGTTTCATGACACCGACGCTCGTATGCTTTCACCCTCCAAATCGCTGACTAATAACCATAATGCTAACATGGTCCAGGCGGTCGGCCTGCCCCAGATCGAAAGTGGCAGGAGTACTTTGTCCAACTGGTTGGCACAATCCTCTCGCTTTGGGATGCGAGTGAACTAGACAAAGCTGGAGGTGATGTTGAAGTGCTACCCACATTCATAAACCTTACAGATGCTGCTATCCACATGGTACGCCTACTCATGGTGCAAGTGACTAGTACAATCTAACATCCCTCAGATACCTTCTATGACCCTCAAAGACGGCAAGAAGCTTGATAATATTCTCAGTGTATCAACCGCAGCAAGCAACAAATACCTGTTCCACTTTGATTCATACCATGCGCTCACACAATGGACTGCTGGGATTCGCCTCGCAATGTACGAACACACAACTCTATCTGAGGCCTATACAGGGGCTCTCATTGCTGGAAAGGGAAAGACTATCAATGGCATCAGGGCCATTTTGGACCGCCAATGCGCCGTATACGATGACTGGGTTCGTGTGCGATTTGGAGCTGGAACTCCATGGCGTCGCTGCTGGTGTGTCGTCTCTCCACCAGACCAGAAGGAGTATGCCAAGTTGCAAAAGTCCGCAAAAAAATCCAGCGCGTACGATCGAGGCTCAGTAGTCTTGAAGGGGGATATAAAGTTCTACGATACCAAGAAGATCACCAAGAAGACCATCCCTATTGCAACGGTCAAGGACGCATACTCCTGCTACGCAATCTACCCACAATCGAAACCCCTAATCGACTCGTCGACTTTGGTCAAAATTGAGGGGAAGATTACTATCCACTCGAAGCCAGAAAGCACCACTGAGGGCTTCGTATTTGTCATGCCAGAGACCCGTCCAGCCATCACAGGCTTCGAAATTATGCTTCAGTTCCTTTTCCCAGTCTTCGATACTTTCAACCTGTATGGCCGCCCGAAGAAGTTAGTTGCCGACGTATTAGACACGCGCGGCCTCATGTTCGCCATGCCTTCGGATAGAAGATATGGCTACCTGGAAATATGGGACGTTGTTGGCTTGATCAATACAGACGGCAGTCAGACTTGGTCTGAACGGCAATGGAGAAAACAAATGAAAGAACTCACATCAAAACGGATGGCATCTGCTCCTGATAGTGAGTTTGGTAGCGCCAGATCAAGTCGTAGAAACACAGTCAGCCGTGCTGGTTTCACAACTTCCCAAAGCAGCCTGCGCTTTGACGATCGTGGTTCTGTGCGGTCCAACCCGTCAACCCGACGCTCTTCACCATCGAGACAATCGCGTGTCGATATCGAACCTCAGGGACCACGGCGTGCGGGCACAGCTCCAGCTGCTGGTCCATTTGCTCCTCCACGTCATGGAAGGTCAATTTCCGAGGCGAACGGTTACAGCAAATACCAGTCAACTCCATCGCGACTTGCACAAGAACAAACGATGGACATGGAAGACCGTGCACCAACTCCTCCTCTCCATAACGTCTACAATGGTGCTCCTGAGGATGGTAGACCCCATTACCGCGAAGCTTCCGACAGCGATGAGAGTCCGTACCATGATCCACAGAGCCTGCCACAACTCCCTGTAGCACCATCTGTACCACCTCACGGCCCGGTCGACGCTCCACCAGCTCTTGCGCATGGTCCATACCAACAGCCCCCTGTCCGTCCGTCACTCCCACCAGCCATGAAACCGAATGCGGCAGTAGACTCAGCAACATATCATCAGATGGCTGATGCGACTAATACGCCGTTACCTGCAGGTATAGCAGCAGCTGGGGCAGCGGCAGCGTGGAAAAGCCAAGAGAGCATCCAAAGCAGGCGCAGCGGTGAATACAATGCCCATGGTGAAAACGGGCAGCAAATGTATCTCAACGCTCCCTCGCGACCACCGCCTTCAGATCGCAACTCCAGTAATCGCCTGCCCACAATCCCTGCATCTCCTTACGTAGAGCATGCACAGTTTGTAGATCCAGCAAATGATTACCAACCCATGGCCCCACCAGTGCCAGAACATACTGAATTCCCGCAGGAGCAACAACAGATGGGTGCACTCCCCTATCGCCCACGGCCAGCCAGTGGTAGTAGTCAGATCCATCGTAAGCCAGTACCAGGTCGGTCCCCTTCCACCTCGAAAGAGGATGATACTCGTTCGACCACTAGCTCAAGTCTCGGCAGTTTACGAAACGACATAATTGATCCTGATGCTCTCGATGCCCTGGACTATACTGATAGTAGCCTCTTACGACATCAAAGCATGTCGAGCAGCCGTTACGAGGAAGATACATCCACTCCTGACTATGCTAGTATCGCCAGTGAAGATATCAAACCCCGGAAGCTTCCAGAGAGGCCTGAGGACCGCCCAAGGAGTGGTGTTCTCCGAGTGATTGGTGACCCCAACATCAAACCCAAGATCGACACAGAAGCCGGCGCAACGTTGCCACCAGTTGATGTGCCCTCGATTGACTTTGGCCCAACGTACGCTTTAGACTTCAATGAAAAGCGTCCAGGGACAAGCGGCACCATGACCCAAATGCTACACGACAACAGTGCTTCGCGGTCAAAAGAAAACCTAGCCACGAGTCCAAACGAACGGAGACAATCTCATATCTCAGGTCGGACTACGCCGATCGCCGCGTTACATATGCGAAAGGATTCTAGTTCAACAGAGTCACGGAGCGTTGCATGGCGGCCTGGCATGGCACCTGCGCAGCAACCAGATAGGCCCAGACTTGACCCTGAAGACTGGGTAATGCACAGAGCATCTCAGCAACCGCAAACGCTGATGTATGGTCATGGTCGAAACAAGTCTCACACGCCTCCACCACTAGGCAGACAACAGTCTGGAGATTGGGCACATCTACAGCGCTCCCCAGAACACTCGCCTGTTGCGCGACCACCCAGCCGACCATTGAGCCGACCCCAGTCACGTGGTGCTGACATGCTACTTGACCATAGGCCAACAGCACTTTCAGCCCGCGAACAAGAACAAGTGGCTCGCTTGACAGGTACTCCCTTGCTCGACCTCTCTCAAGATAAAGGGCACAAGCCGCGACAGCCTTCGCAGGGCCTGACTGGCTATATTGACTTCCGCGAAAAGGAGAAGGCAGCGGCGAAAGCTAGCCGCCAAGGGCACTCAGCTGTTATGCAAGCAGAAATTGACAGGCGAACCCTTCAGGAGCAAAAACGACAAATGATGGAGGTTCAACAACGTCAACGCCAAATGATGGAAATGCAGCAGCAGCAGATGAGCCAGCAGCTGGCAATGGCACAAAGTACATATGCACCAAGTATGTATGGTGCGCCAAGCGTAATGGGTATGCCTACAGGTGCTCCAAGTGTTATGGGAATGACTACAGGCACACCCAGTGTAATGGGTATGCCCACAGGGACACCAAGCGTCATGGGGATGTCTGCAAGGTCTCCGACGCCACAAGGAATGGTAGGCATGGGTTACTCTTCTCCCGCGCAGCAAATGTATCCTCAGCAAGGCTACTTCCAACAACCAGCCATGACTCCAAATACAAACATAATGCCTGGTGGCTGGGGTACACCTTCCCCACAAACACCGCAAGGCCACTACTTCCCTCAACAGCAACAACAACAAATGGGCTACGGACACCAACAACAACCCAGCACTCAAGCCTATGGCGCCAGCTTCGACCAAGCACAAGCCGCCGCTCGATACGCCCACCAACAAGGCCAATACCGCCGGTAAATAAAAGAGCAGGGTGTAAAAAATTAAATTAGAAAAGCAGCGATTTAGATTGTTCATGAAAATCATAAGATCATTTACAAAGGAAGAAGAAAAAGCATGCACTGCATTTTTTTGGTGATGATCACTCGGGCGAAACCAATTGGCGAACCAAGGGCAAAGGGCGAATTCGGAATAAGAAAAGCATGCTTTTTTTGAGAGAGAGAGAGAGAGAGAGTATGAAGGAAACTGATTTTGGAATTTGTTAAGTTACAACTACGGCATTGGGACCTTTTTTTGTTCTTTCTTTTCTTTACTAATGTGTATATTTTGAATAAGAATGTGGAGATTGGTTTGGGGAATTGCATTTGCAAGTTGCTTTCTCTTGTTCGTTAAGATTGTGAGTTCAGGTCGGGCATTTGTGGTGCTGGAGTATTGCATGTTGCATTGAGAGTGAGAGTCAGAGATAGATTGCATGTTGAGTGTAGAATTGCGTTGAAGTTGAAGGTGTTGGGATGGATAGTGTAGAGTTGAGTTGTGTAGAGTGGAGTAGAGTAGGGCTGAGGAAGGAGTTCAGGGTGGAGGTGAAGGAATATAGATGTAAATGAACTTGTAGATCTGCTAAATCCTTTCCATTAGAAATATATGTGTGATGTTGTGAGTGGAGAATGAGATGAGATGAGATGTGAGTGCAATATAATGAGCATTCTAAAATGTAAGAAAAAAGCAACACGTGATGCTCTATTCTGCTCTATCCTGCCTCGTTGTCGTTACAAATGATGTTCTAACTATAACCTTACGTTACACTGGTGAGGTTCTTCATTCACATTTCAGCCCGACTATAGTAGAGTTTATTTGTAGTCTAACGTTGTATTCGGGCCGGTTTTTGTCGCAGCTCTTGTGATCTTCATACAGTGGGCTTTTCTTGTCTGCAGTAGGGTTTGCGTCAAGATGTTTCCGCCTCCTTTCCGTGTGAGCTCGAAGGATCCCAGAAGGGCCGAACCTATGGGGGAATAAGCGGTGGCGATGGGCATGGTGAACTGAAATCTGAGGTCTGGTTGGGGGTGGAAATGGGGCTTGGAGGATCGTGGATGCAGTTAAGCTGGTTGCTAAGCGCTGCTGGTTCTGAGACTAGTGTTTAGAGGTCAGGCTGGGTTTTGGGGGAAGAGCGATGGATCTTATAGACCATTCTTCGAAGGTATGCGGTCGTTCTTTCGTGTGAAAGTACTCTGCTGGGTCTATTGTCTCGCAGATATATGCTCAACTCGATTGAACACGTTCTTCGGGCTCCAAAAGCCCCCTTTCAATTGAAAATGTGACTGTGCAGATAGTGCTCCTTCAACTACGCTTCGCTTCGGACACCGAATGATGCAATCGCATAGCTATGAGACAGCCTCATCGTACAACATCGATGCTACACTTTCATGATTTCTTCGACATGTCTTACATGGCTCGGAATACCTTCCAATAGCATCTGTTCAGTACGTAGGATCGCATATGCGTGGAGACGCGCGCTTCATGACCGTTCGTGGTAGATCGAGGCCAATGTCCATGCCGTCTCGCTTCGGGGCCTTGGGGTTCGTCTGTTCTCTCGTAGCTGCAGCTAATCACGCGGCCGACCTGCACACCATCTCCAGCACGACATTAGCTTGCGGCATGGCTGAGGCACTGTGACGTGCTGTGATGGTAGCATCCACGGGCCGCTCGGCATCTATCGTGAATCGTAGTGGGCGACGTTGGGGTTGGGATTCAGATCGTGAGGGTGGCCATTGGTTCTCATCGTTTCGCTCCTTTTGACTACTATTAGTAGCCTGGCTAGGGGAATGCAGTCTAACATGTGAGCTTTTTGAAGGTTGTGGGGCTGCGCTGCTATCTTTTGGATGTGGTATTGTTTGATGGTGTAGCATAAACCCGAGTCGATAGAGACAGTCGTAGACCTTGGAAACTATGTCGACATCAGAAAATGATTATAAAGAGGCTTGATACTCTCCAAAAAGGTTACAAAGCTTTGAAACTACCGATGGTCGGCGTGATTACGCTGAGACTTTCGATGGACGACACAGTGCGGGGCTAAGGCAGAATGTCTGGACCCCAATGCGGATTGACGATGGCAAGCGCTCAACTTATTATATGTGTGGCCTGGTGTTCAATCATATCATCTGTATCTTTAGATGTTCAAGGATGAGGTGCTTCTAACGCAGCGCGGTTGTGCAACCCTTCTGTTAGGTCTACCAGCTCTCGAGGCTGGAGCAATCTTATATAACATGTCGCATGTGCTTCTCACAATCGCAGTATTCTCTTCATTATACATTCTTTCTTGAACCACCTTTGCTTCTTCGAGAGATTCCGCCAAGGAATTGTTCGCAATGACACAGTCACCTGGTATTGAGATGCAGCAGCCTCGGGGCGAGGAGGCGACTGGACATAGCTATGAAGGATTCGATCCATTCTATCGACACATTGCGTACAGACCGGAGCTGGCTCGTTTCCGTAGACTTGCAGGATTCTGGGCTAAGAAGCTGCATGACGATACGACCGAGTTTCGTTCTCGCTGTGATGAGTTAAACCAACTGCTCAGAGATTGTCCCGAATTGAATGGAAAGACAGTGCTGGATTGCCCCCTTTGGGTGGTCAAGCGGGATTGCCCAACAGATCGGCTGCCGGAAATCGATGAAGCTTGGAAAGCATATGATGAAGCTTTGATCAAATATGGTAAGTTTGTCGTCTTGCGTTTTTGGTCATTATTGATGGCATTTCAGGTGAGACTTTGCTTATGAGCCAAAAGATCATGAACTTGCCAATCCAGGAAGAGCATCATACCAAACTATTGCCAATATTCGATAGGCCTCTGTGTAGTCCAATATTCGATCAGGGAAGATTCATTCCCACTCAGGAGGCTGCCTCGACATATCAGGGCCGCGGAGGAAGTGCGACCGATACATGTGCATGGCGTACAATGCCGTCCAGAGACCGTTTCACCTTAAGCTTAGCAAAGTCCAGTCCTTGGGTCGAGAAACACATATTTGCTAAAATGCGCAAATGGTGGTGCGGCAGCACAACGTCCGGATCTGACGACTTTTCCATCGTTCAGTATGACACCCTGATAACGCTGCTAGATTGGTTCAGCTGCCTGCTTGCCTCTGGCTCCTTAGCTGCAACAGCTTTCGCTTTGTCATACGTGCCTGATCGGCTGCCCCGCCTTGGAGCCATTGCTGGCTTCGGTTTGTTCTTCACCTTTTTGATGATGATGATGGTGGGAGGCGTGAAACGCGGCGAAGTCTTTCTAGCGACAGCAGCTTATTATGCTGTAGCAGTGGTTTTCGTCTCGAACGACAATAGCTGTATCTGTAATCAATGATGTGGTAGATGGGAAGGGATAGGAAGAGATTGAGAGAGGCTGTGAAGTGAGACGAGGTTGGCCAACGGTACGTGCGCACGTTTAACCTCATATGGCTGTCACCAGAGGCTCAGCCTCAAAACAATCGCTCTATATAAACTTGAACTAATCTTAAAATCCCGGGCTATGCTTCAGTGGTGTCGGGCGCCAAACATTACGTGACTCTTTTACGCGCACTGAGCCTCAGACTAATATTAGGGATTCCATTGTGCCAGTTTATGATATACACAATATTTATGCATGCTGTCAGGGTTCCGTCAACCAATCAGGTACGTGAGTTCCAAAAGGTAAGACATCTGCCAAATCCTAGGGAAGATTATACAGGGCACGCTCGACACGTCGAGTTTATTTCCCCATGTTGGCACTCCCATAGAGCCAATACGACTGAATATTGTCACGCAATCCATATGCCCGTGCCACGAACCATATACACCTCTCTTTCTCTTGAATAAAGCGTCTCAATATATATAGCCATTCCGTCACATCAGCTCTTGTTAGTGAAATGTTTGAAAGGAAAGATACGATGCCAAAATTCATGGAGAACGCACAGTACCTTACCAAATAATGCCGATTCTTTATCAGTGTAACTTAACTTGATTCTTTCCTTCTGGGGTTTCGATGTACTGCATACTTACATGCTTCTGTTGTGCAGGTCGATTTACCCTGGACAGAGTGCGATGCATAGACTACTGCATTAGGACTGGCTTGCGGTGCTTGGGACAACTTCCCACAAAAGCAATGCATTTAAATTTCCACCAAGTTCTTTTACTCCTGCATCAGCCTTCCTGACCAGCTTTGTGACTACCTTCATCGTGTCTCCTTCCTAAAATCAGAGTGAAGATGACGGCACCAGGATCTGACATTTTTATTATAACCTCTTACATCGGATCTTCTGGTATGACCCCCCCTTCAGAGCAGATTAAGCTCTTCTGACGGTCCATAGCGCCTTTTAAGGATGAGTTTCTGCCTCCTCTTCAGCGTGCCCCAACCACCTCTCAACTCGTTGCCCCTAGCCCACCTTCGAGCTCTTCTACAGCTGCTCCGGCCACAGAAAGCACAGGGAGTCAACCCCAGAATGCCCAACTTGTATGTCGATCCCCCCCAAGCATACGAGCTGTTGCTGACGCAAGAAGGACCCATCAGACCACGGTCTTCGTCAACGAATCAGACTTCCAACTAAGTAGGGTAAAGCGACTGGTCTTTCAGACAGACTTACCTACGTTGACATATTTGTCATGTTCACTCGGTCCCTTTATGCGGTGGGGAGCGGAGTCAGATTTCTTAAAGTGGAACTGAGGATGTGCATTGAGACACGCATACTATTGGGTTGACATTGGTAGAATGTATGCCATGCATATAACATCTCATTTGAAACATAAAAGAGTAGATAAAACGAACTGATGATGGAAAAGTCTTACAACACCTGTATCTGCAGATTTCGTGAATGACGACCATGAACTCATAATCACCCAGATGAACGAAAACTAGATTTCCAACTCCACGGAAAAGGCTCATACATCGTGACCAAGAAGATACGAATGTATCCTTAACATCGCTGTAGGTGAGGCAATTTTAGAAAGCAGTAACTCTAACAAGGAATGCTCTGTTGATATCGCAAAACTTGGATGATCTATGAAGTAAATAACTAAACGCTGTGAAGTTTCTAGAAGTACATCTTTGTTGCGATATCATCCAAATCTTTGAATGAGGCTTGTATGGTGTGTTTGAAAGCATGACGTTGAGGAGCTTGAGCAGCTCGGACGCCATAACAAGATTCTCCCCACTTTCAATACCTCAATGGACACCCGTTGGAACCACTCATATCGTATCATATATATTTGCAACAGGCAAGGTTTGGAAAGGTCTACAACAATGGCAGGATGACCGCATTTTAGTCAAACAATAATGCCATGCAGTTGCGCTGATGTCACCAACATGTCGACCTTCATGCTCCGTTGCTAATTGACCTTGTATGAAAATACAGTTGCGTAAGTACTCAACTGATTCCATTGATTATTTCTACTCAATCAAGCAGCGTTGTTCTCGTTTGGAATCAGTTGGCAACCACGAGCACCGATGCTATTGTTTAACCAACAAGCCAAGACTGCAACCGGCCATATACGCAGAGATCACTGCACACCGCTTATTATGTATAGCTGCATCCTTCAGCAGCCCGTCTCGTCCTTTCGATTGGCAGATGCCTCGGTATCATGCGGCCGTCGAACAGCGGTTTCGGATCGCGGCGACGTGGGGAAAGTTTCGGTCGGAGAAAGCGATGACTGTCGAGGAATCTAGACATATAAAGACATAGCCATTTCCTGAGTTTCAAAGGAGAATCTTGGTTGTACTCACTTGTTCGCGAAGATCACCTAAGGTGCAATACCGCGCCAGCTCTGCTAAAATATCAGGGGCGATGCCTAAACAACATCTGCTTTACAAGAGTGATAGTGATAAGAAGATAGCATGAAAGAGATGGAGACCCCATGGCTATTAGGAAGACTGTGGAATTGGGAATGTAGAGGGAGGGAGAGAAAAACTGCGAAGAGTACAGAGAGCCGACGCGTTGTGTCCACCCACACCCGCAACTGCCGATGAAACAACTCAAGTCCACGGAACCAGCAAATGAGCGAAATTGGCATACTCTGAGCGCAAGCGAGAATTTAGGTGCATTGGAAGTAAAGGGGGATTCATCTTTCACCGTTGACAAGCTGCCAGTCGATCACTCCTTAGTTTGAAGTTTGAAACACGACATACATGATTCTCAACAGTGCCATAAATGGCCCGCGGCCTGATAGTTGCACTCCTGCATTTGAGAAAAAGAATAGGCTACCCTTACCGTATCTACGTATGAGATTAACGGACGAATATGCACAAGATTGCCCCGGGTCTGCTTCCCCGGTACCCCCAGTGCGAAGGACAAACGCCACACAAGAACAACGGCGAGACTATCCGGACGCTACATCATTTCTGTCTTCACCGGTAGGCCTAGAGCATCTTGGGCCGCTCGGATACAGACTTTACGAACGTCTCTTGACGTAACATTACTTTGAACTGATGACAGGTGGCTGTATACCTGATCAGCAGCCCTCTTCACAGCCCGGTGATAGCTGCATTCCACCTGCAACATGCGGGCAGTGCAGAAGACACAGGACGGAGTAGGGCTCAAAGCTGTATGCAGTCTACTCTTATGATTTGCAGGGGAGAAATGGGCAGCACACGCCATGTTTATTCCCTTGAATGTCGCGTAGAATATACTCGGATGTCGGAAACAATGTAGCCAATTCAATGTCCAGCCATACTGCCATTATCTTGCCTGCCATGGAACCCATCTGCGATCAGTGCGTCACATCTTGTGTGGGACTGGTGCCTACAGTTCCGTTGCCTTATTGCCTTGCGCCGACCTTCAAAGAGAACGAGTGGACAAGAAAGGGGTGGAAGAAGAAAGAAGGCGGCGATAACTAGAGTTTGACGCGCACTGATTCGTCCAGCGGATGCTAATGAGTCCAAGTTTGAACTAGGCTGTTCCGCAGTTCCATGATTTCGACACATTCGATCCTTTTTCTATTATCCCAGGCGTTACTTTCCCGACATATGCGTGTCGGGCCATTGATCGGCCAATGGATAGTGGCTTATAGGGGTACGCAAGGGGACACGAGGGTTGGTATCGTGAAAACGTCGCAGTTGATCACAATTTCTTGTTCTTAATTTGCTCACAGATATGATATTACTTGTATGAAGGCACACATAAGCAATTCAAGCAATTTGGATAACTGGAAGTATGAATACTCACAGCATTGTGAGTAGTTTGTGAAATAAAAGCATCGAACAACTCGTATTAAGAACGCGCGAAGTACAGAAGAATTCAAAAGATAAATCTGCAAGTGTTTCAAACAGCTGTATACTAAGCCCAGGGATCTTTAGCTTGCTACTTCAGCCTATACAAACCATGCCGGGTAGGTCAATAGGATGAGATATCATCCCCACGTTCCCAGGAGGGAGGGAAGCACTTGCGGATCGATCTAGAGTGACGACTGTGGGTCAAATCTTGAATCAAGGCCCTCAATTGGTGTAGGACACGCGCACTCCTTCATCTGGATCCGTATATACCAATGGCTGTTGATGTTTCGCAGGAAGGCTGAGACTGACAGAGACTGGGCATGCGCTGTGTCCAAATGGCTGGTAATTTTCATGGGCAGTCTTGGCCGTGGGAGAAAAAATTAAATTAAAACGCTCATGGGCTGCATATTGGGCCTGTGTTCTTTCGGCGACGGGTGAAAACACGTTCGCACGAAATGGAAAAAGAAAATGTAGCACATAGAGGATTGAGACATGTCCAATTGACTATATCAGAGAGCGTTATTTTACTAATGGAGTCTGAAGGCATCAAACTTAATTCCTGGCCGGACGTCGTCCGGAGAGTGATTTTAGTCAACCATTATGACAGGGCTTACTTGAAAGGGAATACAAAATGCCAACGGTGCGTAAGATTCATGGGCCATCGGAATGGCGAGGCGAACGGAAGTGACACAGGATACGCCGTTTAGAGATCTGCAATGTAGCATGAGGTTGGTCATTTCCAAGCCTTGGTGGCCTGACGTCTGCACAGTACACAGGACGAGTCCTTCTCTTTGCCAGCACAAAGAAGGACAACTGCCATTGACGGGTCAATGACCAATACCTCTTTACGCGTATGTTGATTCTGCACGGGCCATGCCATGAGCGGACTAAAACGCTTGATCAAAGCCTCAAAACTACACAGTTGGGCAAGCGAGATTTGATCGAGTGGATCAGCCGCCACCCACATTCCTAGAGCAATTCTCCCTACAACCTCACAAAGAAAAAAAGTAGAGGCGAGGGAGCAGTGACAAATTTCAAGTCTGAGGTGAAGAATTGTTCTGCACTTCTGCCCTTATGGTATTGTGTTTTACATGCGAACATGGTGCTTGGTGGCGGAGACCCAACCGATATGCAATCCATGGACCAATCTAAGACAGCTCCTGCATAATTCCCAAGGCAGAATCCCTGCCTTCTCGAGTCCTCCATACTCTTTATGTTCACCGGTGATTCTTAAAGTTTCTGTAATGTATTGGAGCAAGGTCGATGACTCGTACCATAGAGCGTTCAGTGTACTCACTTAGCCTCCAAGTGGATAATGTGGAGGCGTGGTAAGAGGGTAGGAGAATGGCTGGGATGTTCGCAAAGGTGGAAAGAAATCACACCCGAGGTCGTTTTTGCTTTTTAGCTCGGTTCGCTTCACCAAGCCTTGGATATTATTGCTTCCGTTTCCCTAATTAGTGAGGTGGCGCTGTAAGAAAGGTGTATTTCATCCATTCACCAATGATGAGCCTTTCATGAATCCTATGTGTCTGGCCCTGTCGTAGGGGGTCGCACAAATGCGGCGCGAACGGTGCGCCAATCCTCTGGCTGAAGCTTGACTGAGAGCTGCCTGCCTTGTCATCATGCAATATTCCGAGTTGGGAGGCCGTTCACAGTGCTTGATCTCAACAATAACAGCCCATGGCTTAGGCATTTCCTGTCCTGTCATCTCTTTCATATTCGATTCTTGTCCCATCTCCTATTTGACTCGTCTTTGGATTTCTTCATCGGAAACCTGAACTGTTAAAGCTTTGAGGAAAGGGTTGTAAGTGTGGGATTGATGATGCGTAGAATACTGTTGACATTGGATGGACACGCGAACACGAACGCGTTGCTAACACTGCATTGTGACCAGGAACGCGTTTGTCATCGCAGCGCCCTCAACCCACTCGAAGCAACAAGCGTATGTGGGAAAATTCCTTCACTAATATCAAAGCTATCCTGAGGCCTGGTTTAACGAAGCATGAACAACTGGATGCTCATGGCGTACCACGCGTACGGAAAGCCATCGATACACAGATAATGCAAGGTATGCAATCGATCTTTCTTTGATCCCTTCTCTTTACCAGAACGACCTGTAGGGTCGCAATCTGAGGTCTGTGGATGCATCAGCCCTGATATAACAGTGTGCAAGAGGATGCCAAAACTGAAAATCGACCAACCACAACCAAAGCAGGACAACAACCACATAACATCGATAAACAGAATCCTGAACTAACGATAAAACCACAGTCCCAAAGACCCCTTTACTTCCTCCCTTCCCTCTCGTCCTCCCCAAAGCAAACGCCGCCTCCACATAACCATCCCCGCAACACCATAAAACCGCAACAACAACCTCACCCACCATCACCCAATAGTACCTCGAACTCTTTCAACAACACACAAAATACCACCACCAACATATCTATCTCCTCCAAAAGATACCCTGCGCTCAAAGCGAGGTCAATTTAAAGTTGACCCTACAGCTCCACTCCAACCCTCCGCGTCTCCGATACGCTAGAACCCAAATGCAGCATGCGCCGAGCTTCCGCAGGATCGGATTACACATCGCAATACACCACGTGGGGTGGCGAGGTGGGATGCTATGTATGACACATCGGCGTCTCGCGTTTTGTTGGAGGTATATTGGAAGCTGTGTTGCAAGTCGCGCAAGATAGCAGGTCTTGTTGGCGATATAGAATGGAGGGGTTTGGGTAGTAGCTAGGTAGGTAAGGTAAGTCGCATACTGTTGGGTGAGGGTGAAAGCTTGCGAAACGAGAATGACGAGACAAGGTAAGGGTGATTTAGTGGAAATGCACGTGTATGTAGTGAATTCTTCGTGAATTAGTTTGCACCACTATGCAGTATAGAATTCATACAACGTTACTACATACAATACCAAGCATTGCATGGTCCTTATCGTCTCCTGAACTTCGACTTGCCAATTACTGGCCGTTTGACGACGCCATCTTCGGCTTCTTTCTTCTTGCCTAATATCGCTTTCTTGAGTAATGGGCCGCTCTCCTCCTCTGCCAGCCTGCGCTCCTCGCGTGCCTTGTCTTCTGCCATCTTAGCTTCCAGTTCTGCCTTGCGATTGAACTCGATCTCCGTGATGCGTTTGTCGCGCGCGGAGTAGCCCTTTTCTTTGATAGAGTAGAAGACTGCGCCCAAATCGGCGAGCCAGTGCGGGTCAACAGAAGTGACGCACGACATGTACTCTTTTGAGGTGAGGATGAGTTCGTGGTAAATGACGTAGTCGGGGAGATAGCCAAGGCCATAAAGCGCACTGGTAGGATGGAGTTGAATAGTGACGCTTGTGCGAAGGTTGATGTACTCGCCGATTCCTTTGACTTTGGCTGCTTGGTGGTAATAACCTGAGCAAATGCATTTGCGAATGATATCCCAGTCTGTACCGCAGCCAATGAGAGGCATTTTCTGCTTCTCCATGATGTCGCGAATCTGGTCCCGGATTTCCTTTGCACGCCTGAGAGCTTTGGGGTGGAGGAAGTGGCGAACACACCAGCCATCAGAGTATCCATTGACTTTCCACTGCGTGTACACGTGAAGCAGAGTGAGATGGTCGGACTCTGGAACGAAGAATTTCTCACGTGCGGCGTCTGACTCTTCCTGTCGCTCCTTAGGTCTGTAGAATACGCTAGGAACTGAGAGCATAGCGACAATCGTGAGCATTTCTTCGCTGCATTCATACTCTACAGCAGTGATGATCAGTTTAGCAAGTGACGGGTCCATAGGAAAAGCAGTCATCGTGCGGCCAAGCTCTGTAAGATTGCCGATATTGTCCAATGCTCCAAGCGCCCAAAGGTCAAAAAGTGATGTCGTAATGGTATCTTGTGGAGGCGGATCCATAAAATCGAAGTCGAGGAGGTCCTTGACACCAAGCGATTTCAGCAGAAGAACAGTATTGGCCAAGTTGGTTCGTTGGATCTCAGGAATGGTTTGGATATAAAACTCGTCCCGGAAAGCTCTCTCAGTATAAAGGTGGAAGCACTTTCCAGGCCCTGTACGTCCTGCACGACCGGCGCGCTGAGATGCGTTCGCCTGCGAAATTGGTGTGATTTGAAGGGTATCCATACCCATCTTTGGGTTGTATACTTTGAGCTTGGAGAAACCTGAGTCTACCACATACATGATGCCATCGACCGTCAAACTTGTTTCTGCAATGTTGGTGGCTACGATAACCTTGCGCACACCAGGCGCAGCTCGGTCAAAAATTTTGGCCTGCAAGTCTGCTGGCATCTGACTGTAGATAGGTAGAATACTCAACTTGGGAGGGTCGTTGAGAAGTTTCAGTCGCTCAGCTACTAGCTCGCAGGTGATCTCAATATCCTCTTGACCTGTCATGAACACTAGAATATCACCAGGCCCTTGAGAGACATGTATTGCCAAAACCTGCTTCACAGCACTGTCAACGTAGTCCTCACAGGGCGACCTTGAATATTGGATATCCACAGGAAATGTACGCCCAGGAATGATAAATTCTGGTGCGCCTCCGTAGAAGCGCGAGAAACGATCAGCGTTCATGGTGGCTGATGTGACGATTAATTTCAAGTCTCTCCTTCGCGCAAGGACCTTCTTGATAAGGCCCATGAGCACATCAGTGTTCAGTGCTCTCTCGTGGGCCTCGTCCATGATAATGCAAGAGTATTTATCGAGGTCTGGTTCGACTAGAGATTCTCGAAGCAGAACACCATCTGTCATGTACTTGATTTTCGTTTCTTTGCTGGTACAGTCCTCGAAACGAATAGCATACCCAACCAGGCCGCCCAAATTAACTTCCATCTCTTCGCTAACACGCTTCGCGACGCTCATGGCTGCCACACGTCGAGGCTGGGTGCATCCAATCAGGCCATGTTTACCGTAGCCATCTTCGTACAAGAATTGTGTCAATTGAGTGGTCTTGCCAGAACCTGTCTGTCCAACCACAATGATGACCTGGTTGTCTCGGATGACACGCAGCAAATCTTCGCGTACTGCAAAAGCTGGCAGATATTGTCTCTGTTCTCTCAGAGTTTTGCTCTTACTGAAAGCACTCGCACCCTCTTGTTTAGTAAGATGCTCAGCAAATTTGCTGCCACCCTTTTTCTCGCCATCTTCTGGCATTGGGGCTGCGCTGTCTGCGTCATCATCTTTGACTCCCATTATATTTCCCAACGTAGTCCCCTTGGCGCTGGTAGCTTCTTGAGCGTGCTTTTGCCGCTCCTTCTGTTGCCTCTTTTCCTTGACAACACGGCTGCCTCTCCTACTGAACACAGCCATATCGCTTTGAGGGTCGCGAACAGCTGGCACAGGATCTATTTGTTTGGTAAAGACGGTTTTCCCATCCAAAAACGGTGGCTTGAGGTCATGAACGAGGATATGCACGCGCATGCTATCTTCATCATCGTCGAAGTCATCAAGATGTCGCCGTTGCGCTACGCCAGATTGCAGCATTCGGTTCGTCTCCCATGCATCAACATCTTTCTGCTTCTGCTGCGCCCGCATACTAGCTCTATTGTTCTGTTTCTTCTCAGTCAAAGCAGCTTCTCTCTGAGCGTCCAACCAAGTGCTTTCAGCACCACCAAAGGGGTTGTGAGAGTCGTCTCCAAATGTGTGCCCGTTCTCTTCACCGCCATACCAGTCGCGGTCCAGCGCCATCGAGTCAAGTTCGTCTACCAGCGGTTCTGGACCGTCGAATTCCTTCTGATTAGGAGTCGACCCATTTTCATGTACTCGTGGAGTATGAGCCCTTGAGGACGAAGGTGAGTCGCGGTGATTGTTTGGTTTGCGAAACTTGGGGCGTGGCGCAATTGAGTATTCTTCGGGGTCGAGTTTGCGCCGTTTTGGGCTGTGGCCTCGATCCATGGTGAGAATGATCGCCTCTTGGTCTCTTGTGTAGAGAAATGGAAGAAAGACGTGGTTGAATTAGCGTATAGGCACGTGGGAGACGCTGTGACGATGCCCGGAAGTCCGCATAGAAAAAGTGGTATCGATAAGAGCTTTAAGGCACACGGGCCACCATTTGGAGTATTTGGTAAAAAAAAGTTCCCCCGCCGCGCGCATGCTTTCACTGCGCGACATAACCTCCCTCGAAATAGCGCAATGTCTATGATCACAGCGACGACGTGGGTGCCGCGCGGCTTTGCGGCACCCTTTCCTACCAAATATCAATTTGACGAGGACGAATACGATCGCATATCAAAACTCGCCAATTTGCAGCTTGAAGACGCAAAGGAAGACTTGGAAGAAGCGCAAGCTGAGGCTAAGAGCAATGGGCAGAGCCTCGAGTCTTCTGGTAAAACCTCAAAGGCCAAAGATGATGAGTAAGTGAGGCCGTGTTAATATGATCACATATTACAAGTGGAAGAAAAAAAGCTAACCATCCCACAGAGACGACGATGACGACCTCAAAGAATATGATCTCGAACATTACGACGACGAGGCTGAAGAAGCCGCGGGCGATACCATGGCCATGTTTGGCAACGTCAAAAACCTGGTCTTCCACGAAAATGACGAAGATGATCCATACATCACTATGAAGGGCGAAGAAGAGGACGATGAAGAGCGAGAAGAGCTCCAAATCCTAGCCACAGATAACCTGGTGTTGGCAGGTCGGATAGAAGATGAAGTTGCGCATCTCGAGGTCTATGTCTATGAAGACGAAGACGATAACCTCTACGTACACCATGATATCATGTTGCCTGCGATACCGCTCGCTGTGGAGTGGCTCGACCTGCCTGTTGGAAAGGCTGCAGCTAGTAAGCCTAACGGCAGGGGCAACTTTGTTGCAATTGGCACCATGGATCCAGATATTGAGATTTGGGATTTGGATGTCGTGGATAGCATGTATCCTGACGCTGTATTGGGCCAAGGTGCAGAAGATGCGGCAAATGCAGAGAAGTCGAAAAAGAAGAAGAAAAAGAAGTCGAAGAAGGCCAACGACGAATTCCACGTTGACTCGGTCCTTTCCCTTGCTGCCAATCGCCACCACCGCAACCTACTCGCTTCTGCCTCTGCAGACAAGACCATTAAGCTCTGGGACTTGAACACAACCAAATGTGCCAAGTCATACACGTATCACACAGACAAAGTCTGCGCAGTGGCATGGCACCCTGTCGAGTCCACAGCATTGCTGAGTGGTAGCTACGATCGTACCGTGGTTGCTGCTGATATGCGAGCGCCCGATGCAACGGCGCCCCGCTGGGGCGTAGAAAGCGATGTCGAGACAGTTCGCTGGAACCCACATGATCCCAACTACTTCTATGTACGTTGCTGCGACAATCAAAAGGAACGAAACCTTGCTAACAGTATCAGGTATCTACCGAAAATGGTATTGTGCATTATCACGACACCCGCAATGCGCCAAAGGATCCCTCTGCCTCCAAGCCTGTCTGGGTACTACAAGCTCACGATGAGTCCATCTCGTCGTTTGACATCAATCCAGTCATCCCCGGATTCCTTGTTACAGGCTCGACGGATAAACATGTAAAGCTGTGGAACGTACAAGAGAGCGGGCCAAGCATGGTTGTGTCGAGAGATCTTGGCGTGGGGCGAGTCTTTTCCACAACCTTCGCCCCTGACCAAGAGGTAGGTTTCCGTCTTGCAGTGGCTGGAAGCAAAGGCGCAGTGCAGATCTGGGACACAAGCACCAATGCAGCGGTGCGTGCGGCGTTTGCCAGCAAGGTGCCTGAAATCAAGGGTGACGGCAAGGAGCGCCTGGTCGGCCTTGATGAGCCAGAGACTGACTCAGACACTGAGGAAGGAGAGAGTGATGACGAGGGCGAGGAAATTGGTGAAGAGAAAGGCTGGGAGTCGATGGAAGAGTGAAGTGATGATACCCCTTACATGTTTCGCTATCTTGACAAACGAACTCGGTGCAGCTTCCTTCTAGATTGCTCCCGAGTCATTTGGCCGATCGCAGAGAAGCCAGACAGTGGGCGCAGGTGCCTCACCCGTTGTAACACCCGCAATGCGCGTACCACGACGGGCAGACTCGAAGCAATCGACAAAGTTGGGCAACAGTTTCGAGTTTTTGATCAAGACATGGTTTACGAGGAAAGGATGTACATGGGCGTAAGTACTGGAGCTCGGTGCTTATGAGTAAGTCAAGATGTAGCAAAAATATGCGAGCCAAGAAGGCATGCTTTGGCCTTGCTGCACGTGTTTCACGAATTTTCCGTTCATCTACTGCTGTACCTCTTGGGGACCCTTTCATCTCTTTTAGGTTAAGCAACGTCACCACTCTGCGACATGTTTCCAACTTTCGAGTAGAATTCAGAGCATCATCATTCCACCAAAGCCCGCGTTGTCGACAATTGTTGAAAATGAAATGAATTGTTATGCGTCAAACATATGTAGTTGGGACGGGCGAATGCGAGCCTGTGGAGCATGGCATGGCATGTCACCAACGGGCGGCTGATCAACGGGAGGGTCAACACGGGTCCCGTCACACAAACACGGGCAAGTGGAGCCGAACCAGAGAAGCAAATTGCTGGCCTCAAGTCTCGGAGGATACGAAGGACATGCTTCGTCACGGGTCGAGTTCTTTTGCTGGAGTTTCAAGGTGAATACACAGCAGTGAGATGGCACTGTATGTACAGGATCTCTGTGTTGGACTTGTCCAGGATGTTCGGCAGAGAAACAGTTCATGCAAGCGTGCAAGGTATTGTGTAAGGATATTGTTGGGAGGAAGAGGGATCTGCTTAGCGCTATGGTCGGACAAAGCTTGCAGACGGCTGGCCAGATCGAACCGAGGACGATGACAGCGCGCCGCTCAACGTAAATCGACCTCGCCCGTTTCTTCGTAGCGTCTGATGGGACTGGGCCCAATCGAAAAGAAGAGAAGCTCTCCGAAGACATTGTGCGAGGTAAAGAGGCAAAAAGGACGGCGAAGGCAGTGTTCTTGTCGCCGTTTCGCCCGTCATCTCAGCGTCAATGCCGTCACATGGGGGAGCCGCGTTTGCGACGAGGAATCGCTGGCTTTGAATCGCAGGGTTGAAACAGTCCAGGCCATAGTGTCCAACGAGAGGGCGGGAAGGAAGCAAACAGCGCAAGGGACCCAACTTAATCTGCGACTGTTGGCGCCGGCCTTGTTCTCATGCGAAGGGCGCCTATTGGTACACGGAGAAAAACACATCATCGACTAAACTCAGCCAGGCTGTTTCGACGCCACCACCATCCTCCACCCCATGCGGCCATGCCCACCTCGCGATGCGGTTCGCTGGGCCGCGTTCTGTTCCTGGCCATCCCCGGTCTCGGTTTCCAATCTTTGGGCGACAGGTGGATGCGCCGTGGCTAGCGCTGCCTTCTCCACCAGGGGGTGCTGGTTTTTCAATACCCTCCTCCGCAGTTGCGCGTCCTGCCCTCTTCTTCAGGCTTCACACTCCCTTTCTGCCCTCTGTGCTCGTTGGCATTACACTCCTTGATTGCGGCCTGGTTGTTCGCTCCTTACGACAGCTGGACGTCCCCCTACGCTCTTTGACAGACGACTTTTTGTTCGACACAAACCAAATCCTTTGACCATTTTCGAGACGCGCACTGCCAGTTCAGTGACAATAAAAACAAAAAAAACCCATCAACATCAACAAAGAAACCTGCGACTCTTCTCAAACCCGTCTGGATACAGCTCTGGATTAACATTCGACTGACAAGCCGCCAACGTTGCCCCAATAGGTAACACGAGTACAACCCCAAAGTGACATCCCGTGCAACAGCCGAAGTGCACCCTCGACGCACACTGCAAAGCACAGCGTGATCGACTTCCAAGGACCAAGGCCCTTCCGTAGCGCTGCGTCAACCGACTTGTGGGTGTTCTAGTGAAACTTCACCTACAACCCTGCTCGACCTCGTGCCTCTGTGACGGCAATTTATCTCAAGCGTACCCCGCAATTCTGCAGCAGCTTTCGACAAGCAACCAACAGCATTCAGCCTTGGAATTACCGGCCTTACCACCGCCGTTCCGAATTATTTTAGCAATCAACCAAATCTATCGGAATTAAATCGACATTATGTCTCTCGCTCGCGCCGTTACCAAGCGCATGAAGCGGACAGAAGTTCCGTCGTCGCCACCAGCTCGAAGCCAGAGTGTAAAGATGCCAGCAACACATATCGACCGTGCCAAAATCTCTCTCCCGGTAGCTCTGGTGTCGACAACCAACATGCTTAGCTACAACGCACCAGACATTGTACCCATGAGGCATGCTTCATCGTCGAATGCTTCCAACCACTCTGCCGACGACTCGGACCACAGTGCCTCGACTTCACGCTCCCGCGCATCCACTGTTGGATCCCGCGACACTGCCATTACAGATGCCTCCTCTGTGGACGATTCACCAATTTCACCTAAGCCAAACCATCTCTCAGGCTACTTCCCACCACCTGTAAAGCAGTTGCGAAAGTCTGCTTCGACAACCAGTCTCCAGCAAGTTAAGGAAGAGGAGCCTGTGCCAGCTATCCCCCAGCGCGCTGTTTCCCACAGCAAGCGTGCCCACGAGCGAGTAGCCGCAAAGCGGTCGCTGCAAAATATGAACTCTCGTGGCAGCATGGGCTCTCAAAGGAATTCAAGGGAACAGCGCTCTTCCATGGACATGTTCAAATCCACAATCACTGAAGAAGTCCATCCCTTTGGCCGTGAATTGGAGCAGCTGAACGAGATTGTCGAGGAATTTGGTGGTGTCATTCGCGATGCAGAGGCTGAGGCAGATTTGGCTGTTATGCGATCACAAAACCTCGCTACCTTCTGCGCTGCCGACTACCTCGCGGAGATTCAACCATTATTCAACCGTCGATTTGGCCTTGCGCAACAAGCGCCAGCGATGGCTTGGATATAGTTGTTTTGCACCACACCACTTTCCTTAGAGTTGTCCTTTCCAAGACGGTTTTCTTGGGTTTTTTGATACCATAGACAAATGGTCCGCGTCCACACTTTCAGTGTATATATTGACGACTTACCGTTCTCGACTGTCCTTGACCGTAATAGTAGTTTATTTTTGTCAGATTTCTTTTGTCTGCTGGATGGGTTGCAAGGAACACACGGCGTTCTGGAATACCACCATCAGGCTGGGGCCCATGACCCCGTTCTTTCCTTACGAAGTCTCTGTGTATGATTGCCATTTGGAGGAAGGTACTATAGTGAACGCAGCCTAGAACAGGCTGACGAAAAGACGATTTGTGTTGATATGTTTGTTTGTATTACATTCACTACATGTCTTACTCAAATCTACATAACTCCAATCTCAAGTAAATACCTCTGCAACAGTGTCTCTGTAATCTGCTCAAAACTCGTGTCTCTCACCTCATAGTAAGCTGATCCTGTCCTTCAAAAGGTCTCACGATTTACATGGTATGGATGCTATTCTGAGCATGTCTGAATCGCCCCTCCAACATGAACCCCACGGGGACACGGACAGGTGTCATTAGAATCCAGCATGTGCCGGAACACCGACCTGGGTCGGCATGTGAGCCTGAAAACAATTTATGCGACACCCTTACCGTGTATCCATGCATATCCTCAGGCATGTGATCCATCTCATGTGGGGTGAATCTATGCCATCCGGACCCCCGGACCAAAGCCGTTAGTTTGGTCGCGGGGGCCGGAGAAACCATTCCTGCGCCTAGACCTGGCTCACTCTAACCAAACTTTTGATAGCAGCAACCTCACGCGCAACAGGCATCCAGCAATTGCCCTTCCACGACGCCCTCACAATGATTTGCAGAAATTGCCTCCGTGCCGCCTCGCGCGCGCAAATACTCTCACCCTCAAAACAACCTCTCCGCTTCCTCACCACTTCATCGACGCTTCGCAATGCTTCGCCCGTCACTTCCACAGGAGCCGCTCAACCGCTCTCCGAACCCCTCACACCTGCACCATCGCCCGAGCAGAAGACACAAGCAGCTGAAGCTGCGAAGAAGAAGGTGCAGCCGCTGGTCAAGAGTTCAATTGCAGCAGGCACGCCTTTGAAAGGCTTGAACTTTGAGAAGAACAAGCAAGATCCTGTAGCGTTGGCAGATGAAGAGTACCCAGACTGGCTGTGGACTATACTAGATCGGCAAGAGAAGAAGGGTGATCAAGCAGGACAGGGAGATCTATTCTGTATGTTCCCTCCTTTCTTGTGTCCCTTACCAATTCCATACACTCAGATTCTAATTGAATATTCTAGCGAAATCTAAGAAACAGCGTCGTCTCGCCGCTAAGCGACTCCGCAAAGAACAAGCCATGAACCCTGGCATGTTGGTCCCCAAGGTCCCTATTTACGAACAAACGATCGATTTACCAGCTAGCGATGGCACCCTGGAAGGCGCAGTCCAAGCGGCAGATGCAAGAGGCGAGTTGACCAAGGCGATGAGGAATAAGAGGCGTGCGACGATTAAGGAGGCAAATTTCTTGAAGGCTATGGGATAAGTGGGGTATTTGGATTGGTGATGTTGTATGCTGTATATATAGTGTATTTGAAGAAAGTCGGGATGAAAAGAGTGGGGTGCATCATTATGAATGAAAGATATAGAAATATCTCACGAGGAAATCCGACTTCGAATTCAAAATGACGAAAGAATTAAATCAAATCAAATCATTTTAAACAGAGGACAGAGAACATACATATCTTCATATCATAACCTAACATAAACCCCATTTCG
This sequence comes from Shiraia sp. slf14, assembly GCA_000498155.1. Lineage (NCBI taxonomy): Eukaryota > Fungi > Ascomycota > Dothideomycetes > Pleosporales > Shiraiaceae > Shiraia > Shiraia sp. slf14. The sequence continues at coordinate 220,668 of AXZN01000005.1, forward strand.
TTCCATCACATAACATAACATAATATACCATACCATACCACAACTTTTCTCTATCCCACCTATCCCTCTCCTTTTTTGTCTCCTCATCCCCTTTCCCCTTCCCCCCTCCACCCGTCTACTCCTCATCCCCCTCCTCACTCCCATCCTCACTCCCCTCCCCAAACTCGACCCCATACTCCGCACACACATCCCAACGATCCCCTCTCGCCGCTTTACTAACATACTTCGTAAACCTCAACACACCTTTATCCCTCAAATTAATCGCGAGATTATTCCACGCAGCGGGCTGACTAAACAGGATGCCGTCGTCCTCGTCGTCGGCGGCGGATTTGTAGATGGCGGGGTCGGCTTTGGCTTTGCGGCGTTGGCCGGCGCCGGTTTCAGTGTTGGAGGAGGGGTTGTGGGGAGAATCGTCGTCGTCGTCGGCGGCCATGTACATTTCGTAGCCGCCGGGTTCGATGGGGGGTTCTTTGGGGTTGGGTTTGGGTTTGGATTTTTGTTTGGATTTGGAAGAGGAGGAGGAGCCGTTTTGTTGGTGGGGGGAGTCGACGTCCATGTCGTCTTCTTCTTCTTCGTCGTCGCCCCAGCCTGGGGAGGGGGTGATGCCGAGGCAGACTTCGAGTTGGGGGTCTTCTTCGTCGTAGGCGGTGGCGAGGGTGTAGTCCATTCCGCGGCGGAAGCGGCGGGCGAAGATGTTAGATTTGGTGAGGGTGATTCCTGTGGCGAGGGAGATCCATTTGGTGAAGGCGGGGTGGGGGAAGAGGATGTCGATGAGGTCGTCATAAGGGGTCATGCCTTCTTCAGGAGAAGGAGTTGTGGAAATGGGTTGGATGGCTTTGCGGTAGAGGAAGCGGTGCTTGTGAGGAGGGCGAGCGACGCCAACTTTTGAGGCTGCGTTGTGAGGATTTGCAGGTATGGTTGGGTTTGCTTCGTGGTCTTTAGATTCGAGGTATTCTCGTAATCTTGCAGAGAACTTGGCAGACAAGAAGTCTCCTAGCTGAATTGTGGATTCGTCTGAAAAGGTTTTGGACACATCTTCGACAGTGTCTGGCACAAGGTAGTTCGGATTGATAAACTTGATGAGAAAGTCAATGTCATTCTCGGTCAATTCCTCTTCTTCCTCCTGGTTAGCTCGCTCTTCCCAACCAGGATTTTCAACCCAGTGAGGCTGTGGCTCATCAAAGACATCTGCCTTTCCTCCCTGCAATTGCGCAAGCGAACTCTTCTCTGCAAGCTTCTCCTCCAAGCCCTCTTCATAACCTTCCTCGCCTTCCTGGGGGATGTGGAACCATCCACTGATAGCCATACGAATACGGCCCCCATCTTTTTCAACCTTCTCTTCTAAGCCTCTACGATAGACTTCTTCGACATCGTGGAAACTCTCTCCAGGTTGCACGGTGAAGAATGAGAGTTGATTCCAGGCAGGTGGTATTGAGAGCGAGAAATCAGGCTGTGGCACCTTCACCTCATCTCCATCTGGAGTTTTCATATTCTCAGTGGGATACAATCGCAATGCGCCTCCCCATTCTGCCTTCCATTCAATATCAGGATCCAGTAGGTACAAGATCCAGCTAACACGTCGACTTCCAATAACGTCGTCGTGGCATAACAAATGGCATCCTGGAGTATAAACATTTACAGCCATATCCGTCTTGACACCACTCAATGGGCCTGAGCCTGTTATGCTAGACAGGTATTTGCGGAATGCAGATGAATACAGCGAGTCGCGCAGAGTAAGGAGCGAGGGCAGGCGCTTGAGCGCCGAGTCGTCGAGGCCATCGAGGTTGGCCAAGTCGCCCGACTGGTGAATCTTATAGATGTCTGTCTCTTTGGGCGTGAAAGAGATGTGCTCGCGAATTTCGTTGCGGACACGGCGCAAAAGATCATCGTCTACGAGACTCTGAATTACCGCATGCTTGTAACTACGCTGACGTCAGAAATGGAGCTGCAGTGCAATTGGGTGCCAACCGTACGGCTGCGACTGGGCGTAGTAATTCGTATAGCCCTCCAGCACCTTGGTGTCAAAGAGGCCCTTGCGGAAGTTCTTGTGCGCATCTTCGTCGGAGATGGCTCGCTTTTTCTTCTTCGCCTGCCCGTTGCGAGGCTGTTCATGCTTGCGCTTGGGCATTGTGCCTGATTTGCAGCTCGAATTGACTGCAGCGTAGTTTCTGAGATTTGTACGAAGTATCGACGTCCTGCGCGGCTTTCTACAAATTTGTGGAGCTCGGACGCCACCACAAACCCTCACACCACCCCCATCATACCATTACTACTTGTGGCCCCTATGGCAAATTTTGGCCTGCCCTGCATCGCTATCTTTACCATGTTGGGAATTTCGTGTGACACACGTAGTCTTTATTAGTTCAGGCGCGTTTGACGATCGAAAACACGGTTCTGCCATGTGAGTACTGCATCTATACCCAGCTTGTATTCCCATGTGCGGAGAAAGTGAATTCCGGTTGGTTGGACGGGTATTCCCGACAAGGCGGTACCACCAGGTCGAAGTTTATGCCTCAAATATTATTTACTATTTGAAGTAAAGCCCTGAAATTTTAGGCCTCGTGACTCTTACCATCTCATCTCAATCTGCAGTGTTACTTGGCTTATGCAGAAGGTCAAGGATGTAAACTGAGTTTGGATGTATTTATAAGCAAGAACATCCATGATCTTGAACACAGTTTTGTGAAGAGACATATCATGCTGAATCTTTGGCATGAACCTGAACCCAAGTCTAAGATGTCCCGTATCCAAGAAGTTACGTACGATTACCATGCCGTTGATCTAGATCACGAAGATATCCTCTGGTACACCCTGATTGGCTTGTACACACATAAGCAACCATGATAACCTTATCTTAACTTCAAGTGGAGTCAAGTTCACAGGCAAGGGGTATGTATTACTGATCAAATCACCGCGGTAATAACAAGATGAATAGCTGGTTGATCTAAGATTACCTGGAGTACTACTGACATTACAAAGATTTATACTTTCCACTATGCTACGTCTCTGCTTACAATTGTTCCTTGTGGAAAGTACTCCGTATGCCACGGACTTTCATGACTAATTTTAAGCTCAAAGTCTCCTTGTGATTCGACACCCGACAAACATGTTGTAATACTATGAAACTGCTTGATTCCCTCATAAGTGCCAATATGTTCAAACAGCTTAGTTGCATCACTCACATGTGATGGTATCATTCCAACTTCCCAGCTCTGTTCGCAATCCAAGCAATAAAAATCCCACTAGCAGTCACCATGTACGAACTCACGCCAAATGCACCCTGTATATCCAATTTTAAACAAGACCAAAGAATTCCAAACAGCAAACTTGCCAATAAGAATATTACAAGCACGATGCCGAATATCAGGTCAATGTTCCAGCCTTCTTCGTAATAGATTCCCCATCCTTCAACTGGCTGAGCAGCACTTCCTTTGAGCTCTCCTTTCGTTCGTTTGGGCAATTGTTCCAGTACAAATGTTTGATCTTCATGGATGCAGTTTGGGGAGGTGAGCATGTGCATTAATTCCTGGGATAAAATTGGTGGCCAAACGTCAAGTGGGCCGGGAGGTGTGCAACGGTATTCTGCACCCGGCTCAGGCTCGACCTTGGAAGCTGGTGGAAGACACTCGCATGGTTTCAGGGGAGATGAAGTGCAACAGGGAAAGTGTTCGCGGACCTCAGCGCTTCCGCAGGCTCGTAGGCGGAACTTTTACGTAGTTTAGTAGACCCCTGGAGACTGAGTTCTGTGCATACCTTGACAAAGTACAGGCCTTGGATGCATTTCAACGAAAGAAATCTCCAAACAAATCGGTGGCACTTGGCCGCTTGCGACCTCATGACGCAGAAAAGTGCTCGGTCATTCTTAATGTCTTCGATATGTTGTTGATGCAATGTTCGACGGTATCGTCCACGCTGCATGCATGCCATGAGATGTAATGTCTTATGTGGCACAGGAGGTGTACTTTGATTACCGTTATTCGCAGCTGTCCTGCAACTATTGTGTTTAGGCAAACATGGTGTTGCCGGGTTACTCGAATGCCCAAAAGCAGCTGCTACCCTCTGAAACATGTTGCGTGACCACGTAGGAACTCGAAGAGTGTATTTTTGATTGGAAGTATTGCTACTGTAAGGAGTAGCTGTAACCACAACACCCATTGAATGTTGCATTCGATCTACCATTTTAGCAACGCCGCCTTCGTGATACTCTAAAACGTCGCCAAAGAGTACATCCCCACATCTCTATGAAATGATTAGTCCGATGGCTTTATAGCTTCAATTGTCTTACACATTCCCACCTGAGCCGAGTGTAACCCGGCGCCAATGGTGGCTCCAGGTACCCAACCACCCCTCTCAAAAAAAAATCGAGTATTTTGGCGTCAAAAGAAAGATTATGAGGAATAGAGGCGACGTGTTGCTCAGACTCAGGGGGACCTTGGACATTAGGGGATGGTTTCATCTCCAAAAGTAGAGATTTTGGCAAGACAAAGGACCGTATTTGTGCATGCAACTCAAGTATTGCGTAACTATTCTTTAAAAAGTCGCGAAATTGACCTAAGTCCCTAAACATTTCCTCATTGACTGGTTGGGCTTCGAGTTCATCATCCGAGTCTTCCAATGAACAATCTTGGGCTTTTCCATTCTTACTTGGTAATATATTTTCCGGTTCAACATGAAATTTTTCAACGATTGATCGGGCAACGTCATTCGCCTTTACTGATACAAGCTGAGATATCTGGAACTGGAAGGTGTCACCAGCCTCTTCTGTCAGTGACTCAGCGAAGCTCTTGAAAAGTCGACGCAAATTTCGCTGCAATCTTCCTGGGCCAATGCTAGGGTCAGCAATCCCGCTTTTGTAGAGCGGGACAAGTAGTTGATCGTCTCTCAGAATCACAATCAGTTCCTCCGTGGCTTTTAATATTTGCGTAGGAGAATAATTGCTGTGCAGTGATAAATCAGTTGTGGATGAAGCCATGGAAGCTATGCTGAAAACAGAATTTGCGTATGAAGACAAGATAGATTCGTCATCATCTTCTGAAAGGTGTTTACGACTTTCATAATCCATCATATGATTGGCGGGTTGCCCTGTCAATCCTGAGAGAAAGGATTTGGGGGTTGTGTTCTGAGCATCATGCGATTGTACGGTAGAGGTGCGGCCTTGAGATAAAATCGAGGGTGTTTGGTTGAAGTCTTTTATTGTCTCTATGATTGAAGCAGTCTTCGAAGAATTTGGTGCTAGCGATTGTGCATCTAGTTTGTCCTCCCCAAGTCGGTCAAACTCATTCTTCGAGAAGTGCATGGTTTGTCCTTGTTCCAATAGTTCATCAATCAGAAAATGTTCTGATGTATCGGTATCCGGTGTTATTAATGACGCTATCGAGACATTTTGGTCAATTTCCGCGACTGGAGACTTTTCCGAACCATTATGGGCAGCTTTATGTTGTTCGTCCTGTTCTGATGTATCCGTATCTGGTGTTATTAATGACGCTATCGAGACATTTTGGTCAAGTTCCGCGATAGGAGAATTTTCCGATCCATTATGGGCTGCTTCATGTTGTTCGTCTTGTTCTGGAGTGTACCTTGATGATAGCGAGCTTTCGTTGTGAACGTTCGAACGTATCTCAACTGACTCATGCGATTCGAACAATGCACGAGGGCGGCTGATAATCGACTTGGCCTTTTCCAAAGCAACTTCTCGTAATGATCTTTGGGTCCATTTTGGCTGTCGCACCTTAAGGTTGTTCGAAAGTCGTTCGAGTGCTGGAGGCGCCCGATCGATTGTATTTTTACTAGCCAAGCAGTTCCCGCATCTCGCATACTTACAGCTGGGACAGGAAGTAGTCCTGTAAGGGATGACTTTGCTCCCACAATAGCAACACTCCCAAACATACGTAAACTTTTTCTTCGCCATCGTTGTTCGATCTAGCCTTCTCACCAAATCCGTGCCGTCAAAGTACAAAAAACCCGATGCTGACGTCGATGCTTAAAAAGCAATGAGATTTATACCGATAAAATTATTGCGAAATAATAGGAGCTTCGATGTGTATTGAGAAGGTGTGAAGATGCAGCATACTGAAAGCGTATGATCATATACTTCGTAGCCCCACGTCAGCGTTGGCAGTCACGTTTCCTCAGCCTTGCACCTACCTCTTCTGGAGCATTCTGCAGCGATCATGCAGCCTCGTCAAGGGCGGCAAGGCTGAAATTTGGGCGAGCGATGTTGTGTATATTCGGTGTATGCATGAGTGAGGGCAGTGGTCTCAATCTAAATCATGGAGACTTGGTTTAGAAAAGGGGGTTGAGAAGGTCACAATGAAGTTCACAAGAGGCAATGAGAACTCGCTATTATTGGCTAGTCATTGATGGGTATCTCTTTGTACATCTAACGTTCACCTGCGCGTGGAAGGTACTGCCATGAGTGTGAACATAATTGTTAGATACGATTACTGTGAGTAATCGCAGCCTGATCCACATTCGAACTGTTTCCTCAAGTACTGCTTAGGAAGTTTTCTAGCTTCTCTTCCAGCATTTTGACATCGTCACCAACTACTTTCATATTGGTTTGCATGGCCACAGTACATTTCTCCATGTCTTTCTCGACAATCACGAGCTGTTGTTCCCACTTCTTGATTTCCTCTTCCTGCTTTGCTTGGCGGCTTTCCAACTCTGATAACACTTCATCGGCTTGCCAGGCACTTGTGTGTACCAGGCGTAACGTTCGAAGTCGCTCAAGTATCAGGGGCAATATAGGCGCGAGTTTGTCGATAGAGGGCAGTGTGCCGTAAAGAGCATTAATTTTGGCCTCTTGATCAGGGTAAGTCAACTTGTTATCGCTAGGCCCCAGGCCAGCGCGGGAAGCTTCCAATCGCGCCTCTTTGAGCTGTTCAGCATCTTCTGTGAGATTTTTGATTTGCTGAATCGCGGCATCCAGATTATTTGTGGAAGCATCTCCAATGAGGCCGAGTGACTGTTCAAGCCTTTGCAGTGTAGTGAAAACGGGAAATGGCGCGGTATCGCTTAGTTCAGGCATTGTGTTTCCGTTCAGTCCTAGACTGTTCTCGAGCTGTGTTATCCTCTTGTCGAACTCGGCAGCCTGATTAAGCACATATTCCAGCTGGCTCTTTTGTATCTGTGTCCCTGGTAAAGGTGGCTGATTTGCGATTGCTTTGGTGAGCTTTGGACTGGGAGCAAACGGCTCGTAATTCTTGAACTTCTGGATCGTCCTGTCTAGTTGTGCTTCTGGGGTTTTGGCACCCCCTCGACGCATTGCATAAATTGAATCCACTCTATCGGCTATGAGTTCGAGTAATTGCTTTGGATCCTGTTCCTCGATCTTGGACTTGTCTCCAGACTCAACCCGTTTCTCGTATTCCTTTTCTAATTCATACAATTCCCTCTTGACTCTCAAGAGTTTCCTCGCAAAGCTCTCTTTCTCCTCATCACTGTCGTCGCCGAGAATCTCCCCTCGCCGCCGCCGAGCTCGAGTAGATGTGCGGTATGAGCGGCGCTGTGCAGCAATATTGTCGGAGAAATCAACACCTTGGGCGTCTATTCGCGAAGGTTGGAATCGATTACGTGCTTGGTCAGGCTGGAACCGCTGGCGGTGCACGCCGGAGCGATCAGGGTTGTCCTCATCGCCGTCTTCATCATCATCGCCCTCCGACTCGGACACTACAGTAGAGGCTTGTATTGTCGATACATCCTCGGCGAGATCGGGGGTTTCGTATATGTCGGGTGCGGTATCAATGCCTGGGAGGTTGTCGTACTTGGGTCTTGCCCCTTCAGACATTGTAGTGAGGTTGCTTGAGGTAATTCAAGAGGGTCGTTATTGTCCAAAATGTTGTGGAGCTAGACCTAGGGCTGACGTTGAAGCTATAAACTTTGGAAACGCGTCCCGAAGGGGCAGGCGCGCCTGGTTGACGCAGGTGGTCTGTGCACACATACACAGTACGAAAGTACATGTTTTCGAGTGGACTTAGATATGTCATAGTTTACTAAATCAAATATAGCGAATGAATTCATATTCCTCAAGCTTCTCAATAGTGTTCGCAAGTCTCTTTCTCATGTATTGTTTTCGTATTCATGAGTTACTTGGATGCACTTGATCAAGACACCAAAATGTTACATGCTATATGAATCCTAGACTTAAGCTTGTACTCTAAAAGTTCTGCCGCTTGCTGTCTTGCGTTCCTTTTCCTCCGATTCGGGTCTTGCTCTGCGGAGCACTACGAAAGGTTAGCAGAAGGACAATGCAAAGTTTAAAGGTGAGGGCAAGCATACCCTGGAGGAAATCAGCTGTTCGCTTGCGCATCCTCGAGTGGATGAATGCTTTGGATGCTTTAATGTGATAGTGGAAGTAATCTCGGAAGGTCTGGATGTGAGAAATGACCTCTGCACGTCGTTGTGGAGTCAAATGGCGAGGGAACAAAACTACGACAGTATTAGCTTTGTCGATGATAACACCCAATATATACACACCGAATGTAATATAACCAATTTCTCCAGAGCCTGAGTTGTTGATACCGGGGAAACCTTGCAATTCGAGAGGCGGTTCATTGCGGAAAAGTACTTGTGGTGCATTTTGAATAGCTCTTCGCCTGGCATCGACGAATTCCTGTAGAAACACTTTGCCAAATATCCTGTCTGTCTCTTCTCTAAAGACGGTCGAAAAGATAACTGTAACTCGATCGTGGCTGGCCTTGACGTATATAGCCTCCTCTTCACGGTAATGAATAGCGCGTGTCTCTCCACCCTCAGCAATTCCCTGTGGCGCTGCCTCGGATGTATATTTGGAAGCTTCTTCCTGTAGCTTGTGGAACTCATCGAAGGCTTGTTCAAAGGGTGCAGCCATAGCATTACGCTTAAGCAGGGATATGCGCCGGACGAGATCGTCTTTAGATTCTGCACGTTGTTCAGTACAATGTCAATACCCCACCACTATTCAACATACCCTGATCTTCAGGCAAATTCTCGAGGTCTACCTGCACCGAGAAATCGTACCCCGACTCTGGAGCAACAATGTATGGTCCATATTCACGTTCCAGTACCGACTGGGCACCATACTGCACCAGCTCTTGGTAGCACTTGATGTGTAGAGAAACTAGGATCTTGGATTTGCTTTCGGGTGTGGAAATATGAAATGTGACGCCATCGAAGTCAGAAACGACCTGGTCAATGTTGGAGGGAGCTCCACTGCCTGGCTGTTAGCTACGTGCTGGGTTGGAAACGGCGGGGTAAATCGTACCCGTTGACACGGTCTCTGAGCAGCGACTCAATGAGGACGTTTTGATAATCGAGGAGAAGCATGGTGGTGGGCGGTTACAGCTTCTGCAAGGAGAGAGTCGTCAAGGCGGGGAGCTATCGTCAACTGGGCTGCGGAGGTTCGGGAGTGATGTGTGGTGTATTGCAAGGTGGGTCTGCTAGTGCTGGTGCTAGTGCCCCTCTGCAGTAGCGTGGATTGTGCCTGCCAAAAAGTTCGCAGAAATGTTCACGACATTGACATTTGCTAGTGGCGCCCCCTCACAAACCACGGATGCACGGTAATATGAGCTGGCATATGGCGCATTGAGCTCTCTTGGATTTTCTTACCTCAGATACCCCCGTTTTGTAATCCCGCAAGATGGTCAGATCCTATAGGTATGTTCCAGCGCAAAGCACATGAAGCTTGCACTAACAGAACCTCAGCAAATACGAGCAGAGCGACTCCTTTGGAGTGGTCGCAACTGCTACTTCAAACATAATCTGGACCCCGGAAGGCCTCACGCAATCCAGCTCGAATCGATCTGCTGGCGCCGGGCGCGCATACGCCGCTGCGAATGAAGAAGTTCTCTGCTGGGATATCAAGAAGGGCGAATTGCTGAGTAGGTGGCGCGACTCAACATGCACCGACGAAGTTACAGTCATATCACGAAGCGACGTGGATCCAGATGTCTTTGCCGTGGGTTATGCAGACGGTAGCATCCGAATATGGGATGCGCGAACTTCGACCGTCGTCATAAGCTTCAATGGGCACAAATCTGCCGTCACAGTATTGACATTTGACCAGACTGGCGTCAGGCTAGCTAGCGGTTCCAAGGACACAGATATCGTTGTCTGGGATCTCGTCTCTGAGACGGGTTTATTCAAATTGAGAGGCCACAAGGGCCAGATCACGGGCCTTCAATTCCTACATCTTAGCAACGCGAAAGAGAGCGATGCTGAAGACGATGCAGACATGGATTCGGATCAAGCATTTCTTCTCTCCACAGGAAAAGATGCACTTATCAAGATTTGGGATGTCAGTTCACAACATTGTATTGAGACACACGTCGCGCAGACAAATGGAGAATGCTGGGCACTAGGTGTATCCCCAGATGAAAGTGGCTGCATCACGGCAGGCAATGATGGCGAGCTTAAGGTCTGGGCTATCGACTCCCAAGGTCTTCGAAAGGCAGGAGCTTCTATTGGAGAGAGCACAAACCAAGAATATCTCACCGCGCGAGGCATTCTATATCGTTCGGGCAAAGATCGCACACAAGGGATTGCATTCTACGCCAAGTCCGACTACATCGCAGTTCATGGTGCTGAAAAGGCAGTCGAAATCTGGCGCATACGCAGCGAAGAAGAAGTGAGGAAAAGCTTGATCCGAAAAAGGAGAAGAAAGCGAGAAAAGGCCAAAACTGAGGCGAACGGCGAGACACCAAACGAGGTAGATGCAGAAGAGAAGCCCAATATTGCCGATGCAGAGATTGGTGAAGTTATAGTTCCGTACGTTACAGTGCGGACCGCCGGCAAGGTCAGATCAGTTGCCTGGATGCAACTTAAGGGAAGCAAGAAGCTGAGTCTACTGGTCGGCACGAACAACAACCTGATTGATGTGTACGAAATACCACAAAAGGGCAAGACAAAGACTGAAGAAGCACCTGATTACAATCGAACACTTTCAGTAGAGCTCTCAGGTCACAGGAACGATATTCGCGCATTGGCTTTGAGCTCAGACGACCGAATGCTCGCCTCAGCGTCCAGTGGAGGCTTGAAAATCTGGAATGTGCGTACCCAAAACTGTCTTCGTACACTAGAATGTGGATATGCGCTCTGCTGTGCGTTTCTACCCGGCGACAAGATTGTTGTGGTTGGAACCAAAGAAGGCGATATTGAAATGTACGACATCGCAGCATCGTCATTACTCGACAAGATTTCAGCCCACGAAGGAGCTGTATGGACAATGAAGGTCCATCCCGATGGCAAATCGCTCATCACAGGTAGCGCAGATAAGTCGGTCAAGTTCTGGAACTTTGAGATTGTTCAAGAAGACATTCCGGGCACGAAACGAACAATGCCGCGTCTGAAATTATTACAATCACGGATACTAAAAGTAAACGACGATGTTCTCAGTGTAGAATTTTCGCCTGACTCCCGATTACTCGCCGTCGCAACCCTCGATAACACCGTAAAAGTGTTTTTTGTCGACTCTCTGAAACTCTTCCTTAACTTGTACGGCCACAAGCTCCCAGTTCTTAACATGTCGATATCGAGCGATAGCAAACTAATTGCAACATGTTCTGCTGACAAGAATGTTCGTATCTGGGGTCTCGACTTCGGCGACTGTCACAAAGCACTGTTTGGCCATGAAGACAGTATCATGCAGATCTCCTTCATACCACATCCCGTTGACGGTGACGAGAAGCATTTGATTTTCAGTGCTAGCAAAGATAAGACCATCAAGAGCTGGGACGGCGATAAATTTGAGCAGATTCAAAAGTTCAAAGGTCATCATGGCGAGATCTGGGCTATGACTGTCGCGCGAACGGGCGATTTCATCGTTAGTGCAAGTCACGACAAGAGCATCCGCATTTGGACCAAGTCGGACGAGCCTATTTTCCTCGAGGAAGAGCGTGAACGCGAACTCGAAGAAATGTATGAAAAAACATTGGCAACATCACTCGAGGACGAGGAGCCCCTCAATGGTGAGCGTGCTGAAGCTGTTGATGCCTCAAAGCAGACAATCAGCACTTTGACAGCAGGAGAACGCATCCAAGAAGCCCTCGACCTCGGCCTTGCAGATCTCCAAGTCGTACGCGACTGGGAGGTACAACGAAAGGCGAATCCCAAGATTGCACCACCACAGCGCAATCCTATATTCCTTGCGCTTGGCAATATCTCTGCTGAACGCCATGTCCTCAACACACTTTCCAAGATCCCCGCTGCACAGTTACATGATGCACTCCTTGTACTCCCGTTCGCATCTCTTCCTGCATTGTTCACTTTCATCGCCATATGGGTTCAGAAGCAATGGAACATCACCCTCACGTGCCGTGTACTCTTCTTCATGCTGAAAACACATCAAAAGCAGATTGTAGCGAGTAGAGAGCTGAAGACAGTCCTGGAAGACATGCGCGCAGATTTGAGGCGTACTCTTACTGGGAACAAGGACTTGATTGGATTCAACGTTGCGGCACTTAGGTTCGTAGGCGAAAGGGTTGATGATGCACAATTGGTGAGACTTGAAGATGTCGATCGTTTGGAAGAGGAAGGAAAGAGCAGAAAGAAGAGAGGATTTGTTGATGTTGCTTGATCAAAACATAGCATGGAAGGCGTTTCTAGGAAAATCTTCGGATGTTGAAGTACGCTACGCAATTGATTATTTCGAACTGTAAGATGCAAGTACACTTGATGCTCTCTGCTAACTCCCAATCTCGCCTTTGCTGATCATATTTCTCTGAATCCACAAGATTGATGATATTAACAGTATCCAAAGTCCTACCTTACAACTGCAAATATGCCCCACCTTCCCCACATCCAACCACAACCTCGGACCACAACCACACTCTGCATAGAAAGTTTACCCCAAATGGCATAACACACATATATACACTCCCATCTACTTCTCCCCCTACACTTCCAACCCTTAATGCACCAATCTAACCCCCAAAAATGCCCACCCCCTCCCCAAACACAATCCCCCACCCAACCCTAGGCCCCCTCCGCGGCACCCCCTCCCCCTCAACCCTCCAATTCCGAAACCTCAAATATGCAACTATCCCAGCTCGCTTCCAAGACTCTCTCCCCGTGCACACTCTAACTCCCGGAAGTGATGGCATATTCGACGCCACGCGCTTCGGGCCGTCGAGTCCTCAGAAACCAGGTGCGCAGCGCTGGGATCTCACGCTCGTAGGAGACGTAAAGCTACCTTGTGGAAAGGGCCAAGGGGAGGAGGAGGGAATGGATGAGTTTGAGTGTTTGCATGTTAGTGTTACTGTGCCTAAGATGGTGCTTGAGGGGGAGAGGAAGGGGAAGAAGCTGCCGGTTTTCGTGTGGGTGCACGGCGGGGGGTTGAGTGTGGGGAGTAATTCGTGGCCGCAGTATGATGTGAGGAAGTTTGTGGAGAGGAGTGTGCAGATTGGGAAGCCGGTGGTGGGAGTGTCGATTAATTATCGACTTGGGGTGTTTGGGTTTTTGGCGTGTGGGGAGCTGGGTGCGAGGGGGAATATGGGGTTTAGGGATTTGGTGTTGGGGTTTAGGTGGGTGAAAAAACATATTGAGGGGTTTGGAGGGGATCCGGGGAATGTTACGGCGGCGGGGGAGTCGGCGGGGGGGATTTCGTTGTCGACGTTGCTTTGTGCGGATGTTGGTGGTGAAGGACTTTTTGAAAGAGTGGTTGTTATGAGTGGCGAGACGACGTTACGGAAACCGAGGAATAGGAGGTGGCAAGAGCATATATATCGCGATCAGGCACAGTATCTTGGATTGGAAAGCGATGATACTGAAGGGCTGAAGAAGAAACTCCTCGAGACCGATGCTCAGGATCTAGTACAAAACCTCCCCTTCTCCCAACACTTCTGCGGCCACATCGACGGCACATGGCTCAAAGAAGACATCACACTACAAACCCTCTCCGACCCTACACACCCTCACCACAAACCATCCTGGTGCAAAGACTTCATAATAGGCGACACCCTCCACGACGGCACCGTCCTAAAAAGCCGCATCCTCGACAAACCCAACGCCCTCTCCAACCTCCACGACGCCTGCTCTCAACACCTCACCCCCTCCGAAACAACCGCCCTCCTCTCCGCATACAACCTCCAAGCCCCCACCTCCCCAGAATCCACCACACAAAACCTGCGAGCCCTAGTCTCAGACCTCCGCTTCTACCACCCCGCAAGATCCGCCCATAAAGGTTGGAAAGCCCTTCCCTCCCCTCAAACCTCCGCTCGATACTCATTCCACGTGCCCAACCCATTCGATGGCGCGTACAAGGGCCTCGCATGCCACGAACTCGACGTTGCGTATCTTTTGCAGCATTTCAACGAGCAGATGGATGAGCGGCATCGCAGCGTCGCTGGTAAAATGGCCGATCAATTCATCAGCTTTGCGCATGGCGAGGGGTGGTGCGAGGAAGGAAAAATGTTAGTTTTCGATGAGGAAGGGGTGAAAAGTGTTGATGAGAGCGAGTATGACAACGTATACAGACTGGGAAGGGGGGAGGTGCTGGATGGGATTGATGCAGTAAGGTTGTGGAAGGTGGCGGAGATGTGGCAGGGGGTGAGGAGTGAGGAATAAAAAAGTATAGGATGGCTATCTAGGCATGAGTTTATGATTCTGCCGACCCATTTTCGCTGTTGTGTTGATTTGATCGCATTTCTGAGCGTTTCCCGCGCGATCGTAGGCCCATTGTCGAGCTCGATGGGCGATTGCTTCGCTTCTTTGGGCTTTCTTTTCAGCGAGCATGAGGGCTTGTCGTTGCTGTGCTGTTATACCTTGGATACTTAGTTCTTCGCGTCGAGCTAGTTGACGACTTTTTGGTGGGTGGGGATCGAGGAGTGGCGGCAGTGAAGTGTCTTGTGAACTAGAGGGCAAAGCTTGTAGTGTGGAAGGTGATGACGAAAGAAAGGCACGGCGTTTTTTGGTGGCTGCTGTCTTAATAGCTGGATTAGCGTGGCGGGAGCCGATTATTTTTCCTGAGGAGAAGCGAAGTTCTGTAGAGGATACAGACGTTGTGTGGGGTTGATGTTGTTCTTGTTTCGTTTCGTTGAAAGATGGCGGTGGTATTTCCCAGAAGTCAAGCAATTCAGGTTCGCGGTCGAAGTTCAACAAACAGTGGCCTTTGTCACGCATATGGCTCTGAATGCTCGACGTCGAGTCCTTGGTAGCGCCGCAGTAGAGACACTCGTGCCATATCCGAACTTCGGTGGCCAGGTAGGCTATAAAACTTTGCATATTTGTTACAGTCTCTGGATTGGGTATTGAGAGACCATGGATTGTTTGCATGTGTCCGAGATTCGATTCGAAGCCCTCGTCGTCGTTCGAGTAATCTTGGTTGCAAAACAAACATTGAAAAGGCGAAGCATTTTCTTCCTCTTCTTCATTCGAAACCTCTTCTTCGCCACTACTCGAGTGATTACTTCTACTCTGAGTAACGACTGCAGCCATTTGAGTTCTCCTCTCGGGACTTTTCTGGGTCCCATTATCGAACTCCTCGAGCGGTATTGGCGGTAATGAATCGATGCGTCGCTTGATATTGTTCACACTAACAATGTCAATACTTTGACTTAAAACCAGAAGTATCAATTTTCACATACTGCCATGCCTCTTTCATATGACTCCTCTGCTCTCTTCCATCTTTGAATGAGATTTGACATGAAGTACACAGATAATTTGTCGATGGCACCAATGGAGTTAATTGCTCGACATGATGCTCATCGGTACTATCCAAGTTCAAAGTCGTGGCACCTAGCATAGCTCCAGATACTTCGGCCGAGGAACTGGTAACGTTTAACGAAGTAATGGTGTTTCTTGGAAAAGTAGTCACTGAAGAATCAATATTTATAAAGAGCAGTTAGAGGGTTTGACAAAGACAAAGACAAAAAGTTCGATTGTGCTGAATTACATCTTTCCACCCGCCCTTCCATTCTTATATACCATTCAAGCACCTAATATCTCTCCCGTCTTCACATTACATCTGTGTGTTACTGCGCTGCAAGCTAGCGCTTGATTAGCACAGCCACGGCGTCGAGTCGACTGAACTCAGAATGACTCATTTGCCAAGACATGCACCCCACTAATTACCGTTATAGGGAATACATCACGACGCTACACATCATACATACAGATGTACAAATCGAAAGGTACACTTTAAAGAGAATTTCTTTATCATTTAAAACTACCCTAGGATGGAACCAAACACACAAACAAACCAGTTAAACAGTAGAAAAACAAGGATATAAGTGAGTCGGGAGAATTGAAACCATTCCACCTACGCCGCTACACAAGATCCTCCACTTCAGGAGCTCGTACATGATGGATGATTGGGAAAAAAGTAGAGAAAGAGGATACCGCTTGTTGTATACCACCGAGAGATCCGAATGCTAGTCCCAACGCAAATCTTCCATCATGAAAATAGATTCAAATGGACCAAGCCCAGAGACCGAAAATACAAAATATGCAACCACTACTGCCGTCTCGCGTTACCATGAACCAACTCAAAGCGCCGTTAGAATGCCAGATTATGTCCAACGATGTTTGCGACGGACGCGTGGAATGGGAAAGGCCAACTAAGCTTCTTCCATTTCGACGTCTTCATCGTTTTCAGTAAGTTTTTTCGCTTCCTCAAGGTCCTTTTGGAAAGCTGCCTTTTTGGCGTCTACGTCGTCACGGCTCAGATCCTTCATCCATGTATTGTTGCGTACGAGTTTCTCTTGCACGCGTTCACGTCTTGAATCATTGAGTGCTTTGTACTCCTCCGTGGGGCTTGGCACACTCTCACTGATACCAGAACGTACGCTATCAGGCTGAAGGAAGTATTGAACACCGCCAGTACCAAAAGGCTCACTGTTGATGAAGGTCATGGTGTAACCTGCTGGGCTAATAGAAACCGTTATCTTGTCACTGTGCTTGACATGGTCCAGGCGGTCATCTTCGGAGAAGTCTTCGCTCTTTGCGAGGCGCTTCCTGAGGTAGGGATAGTTCACTTGGCTGCCATCGATCTCCTCAGTAGGCTCAACAGCCATGTATGAAGCAATGTACGCTCGCCATCGCTTCACTCGGTCGAGTGTATTGAACTCGAAAGTGGGGTCATCCTTCTTGAACAGGCGAACGGTAGCTTCTGCTTTTACAGGATCCTGGTACAGAGTCAGTACATGCCAATCGCGGCGACTATGGGAAATACGTACATAAGTGATGCGGTAAGTGTCAGCATCCTTTGCGTACTTTTCAACAGCCTTCCTGTAGCTGATTTCATTCTTGTGTGTGGTTGTCTCATTGACGCGGTCTTTCTTGAAGAGGTTGTAGATGTCAAGGCTCTTATCTTTGCTGTCGTGGCTCACGACCGCAAGTGCGTTACGTACGAGCGCGGCAAGCAACCTGTCAAACGAATACAATTGCCAACCAATCTGCAAATAGTATCGTCGTAAGGTCTCTTCAATGAAGTTCATGTCGACCTCGCCCAAGATCTGGTCATGGAACATATCGAGAACTTGCTGATAGTAGTTTGCTGATGGGGTTGTATCTTTGAAGAAGTCCTCGGGTTGCTTGTCCAGCATCTTTAGTCGATGTGCTGGTTTGAGCTCCTTGGCACGTGCGACAACCCGGCGAACTTCTTCTTCACTCTCTTTGAGCTTCGATAATCTCTCATATAGATAGACAAACATGCGGAAGAAGCAATAGATCGTGACGTTGGCGTACATGTTGTAGTCGACCCGGCGATAAGGCTCTTCATGCTCGAACTCTTTGTCACCGAAAGCAGTTGGCATCGCCGAGTACTCGACCCAGCGGCTCGCAGGCTGTTCGTCACGCGGGTTGGAGTTGGAGCTGTCACCAGCACCTTCATCCTCAACACCCGAGAGCATCTCTGGTGTAGAATCCCTGCTGGCTGGAGCGGCACTGTCTTCCTTGTCCTTTCGCGACTTGCTACGGGGATCGAGAACATCTCGACGGAGATCTCCCTTCTTGGTCTTCTGTGACCGCAAAGAAGCATCGTCATCTGGACCAGGGGTCTCATCACCTGAGTCATTGGGTGTGTTATTACCAGACGTATGGACGCGCTGCTCAAACTTCTGAGCATCGATACCAAAGAATAATGGCACGAATTCCTTGATGAAAGGCACGACTCTGGAGAAGTCGGCTGCCGTATTGTTATCAGCAAATGCGAGCATTAGACGAGCTGCGTCAGTGAGCACATCTTCATCTTTGAAGGAGAATAAGAACTGGTAGTCAGGCTGTGGAACCTCCTGGATTGTCTGCAGTCGCTTTTGTTCCTCGTAGCGAACTTGAATCTCGTTGGTGAGAGACTTGGGCTGGAACTGTCGCTTATCTGCTTGCTTCACAGTGATGCTCTGGTGGTCAAGGGACTTCCAGAAGATCTTTTGAGTCTGATCGCGCCAGACCTTCTCCCATTCACGTTGAGCAGCTTTCCAGTCCTCAAGCTTACACTTGAGTCGGTGAAGCAGAACAGGTACAACATTCCACGGCATATCGAAAAGCTCTTTGATAACGTCTTTACCTTTCTCACGGCCGTAGATCTTCATAATGACTCGCTTGTAGATTGTCTCACTTTGACCGCCAAGACCAGGGGGCAATACAAAGCTCAAGCGGTCCTCGGGCTTCAGAGCAAGTAGTTGATTGGCAATTGGTTCCAGCTGCTGAATAGTGCGGTTGCAAGCCTCGATGTTGAAGTCATAGTCGTGACGCTCCTCTTCGATCCGGTGAAGACCCTCTTCAAAGGTATTCTTGCGATGGGCAACAAAACCAGAGTCCTCAGATGCCCACGTAGGATGAGAGGCCCATTCATCGTTGAGAACAGATCGACAGAGCTCATCACGTCCACTGCACACTCGCTCGCGTTCGCGCTTTGGAAGCAATCGGTAACTTGGGCCAAGGCTACGGCAGTTCGACAGAGAGACGCGGGAGTGGACCGTCTTTGGTCGCGATTTTTGCTGCTCCTCATCATCGCCCATGAATTTCTTGAACCAAGAGAAAAGTTCCTGGTTGCCTCCAATAAAGGAGGAAGCACGATAGATCAGAAGCTGTTTGTCGATCAGATCTTGCGAGTAGAGGTTGCAAAGCTTCAGGAATTCGTTCATGGTATTCTTGTTGCCAATAAACTTCTTGACGCGATCAAAGAATGCAAGCTCATCCTGGTTCGGCGAGGTTGTGTTAGTTGGTGGGATTGGTTCGGGTAGGGCAGGTGTCAATGTTGGTGAAACAGGTGGGCCATCGGGTATGGCTTGCTTAGTTGCATGGCCTGTCTTCGCACGCTGTGGGCTGTCAGTAAAAATTGTGTTGTGATTGGGGTTAAAAAGAGGGTAAGGCTAGTGACGTACCTTGTTGGTGCTACTTGGTGCGTACGTTCCGCGCACATTGGAAGTTGGAGGGTCCTGTGCGATGGGAGCGGGCATGGGAGCAGCTACAGGTCCTTGTCGCTCACGTTTACGCTTGTTGTCACGGTTCGCTGTAGGCGTAGGGGCGAAGTTACCCATGGGAGGCAAACGCGATGTATCGGCGCGAGGAGTTTGCTGGACGCTAGGTGGCTGACCGTAGCCAGCATCGCCTCGGACGTTCGTCAGCATAGCAGCATCCTCTGCGTGTCTCGCAGCTGCTTGCTGTGCTCTATGCTGTGCTGCAGACTCTGGTAGAAACTGTTTAAAATCCTCTAGAAGATCTGGTGCGGCGCCAAATAAAGTTGTGACTTGCGCATACACGTCCTGAATGGGTTTCGACTCGCGCTGGTAAGTTTGGAGTATCTCCAAAAATTGCTTGTAAATATCAGGCTGTGAGGCGAAGCGATTCTAGTCATTCGTTAGTGAATGAAGTCATAGCTGTTTTTTTCACTCCATACCTTTATTTTGTTCACGTAGCTGATAGCATGATTGAACTCTACAGGGCCACGTTTCTCAGCACCTACTCCTCCAAGTTGACCAACAGGCGCCGCGCCATTCAAGACTTGACCCATGGCTGGTGTAGCATTATCCACGCTCGGTGAGAGGATTGAACGACCTGCGGCGGCGGAGACTGCATTCTGAAGCTGCGACACTCCTCTCTGCTCTTGCTGATGCGCAAGCGCTGCGGCATTGCCAGCGACATCAGGATGCGTTCGTGTGGCTTCTGGAGAGAGCGGTGCAGGCCCCTGTTGGCCTTGCTGTGGAGCATAAAGAGGCTGTCCAATATTGCGGTTATTGGGAGAAAACATACTATCCTGTGCCTCAGCTCCCTGTACTCTCTGCTGCTGTGGCCAGGGGCGTCCTTGTGCAGTTTCATAGTAAGGGCCCTCGTGTTGAGGAGCGGCGTTACCATTAGCAGCGTTGCTACGAGGTGGAGAAAGAGGTCTTGGAGCAGGCATAGTCGAGACCATGGTACCCATGGGCGTAGTCACCCTGATGGCATTTGGGTCGCCATTCGTTCCGCATTCAATCTTATAGCCTGGTGGCAAGAACGTGTTGAAGCCCTGAATAAGGTTTGGATTACCAGCAAACAGCGTCGAGACTCGGTCAATAACCCCAGGAGTATCGATTGCGCCACTCTTGAAATCCTTCATGATGTCGAGGAAGCGGTTGTAAACATCTGGATGATCAGCAAATTGGACCTTGACTTGGTCTAAATAGCTCAAAGCATCCTACACACGTTAGTAAACTAATCACGAATATACATCGATTGCTACTTACGTTGAGGATAGGTTGCTGGCCTTGGCCCATGCCCATCGCACCTGGAGGGCCAGTAAATGGCATCAGCATCTGAGGCTGTTGCTGCTGAGGTTGCTGCTGCTGTTGGGGCTGCGCTGAGTGTTGCATTCTAGGCGTGGTCTGATCGTGTTGAACAGGTGCACTTCCATAAATTGGCCCTGCTGCGTTGGGCGCATTAGGCGGTGCGTTATGAGGGCCTGGCCCATTCAAGGGACCTGACTGTCCAAGCAATCCATTTGGACCGTGTATCGTGCGTGCCGATGGCGCCACCGCCACAGGCTGATGGATCTGCATTGGGCCAGAATTGTTTTGGTGAGCTGCCTGCTCGTGCTGCTGACGCTCATGAAGCTCCCTGTCCCGCTGTTCCGCCTCACGCTTCGCATTTTCCTCTTGCTGAGCAGCAGCCTGCTGCAAGAATTGCGATTTCATAATCTCACGCTCCCTCACTTCTCGCTCAAGCAGATCCCGCTCTCGGTCTGCATGCGCTTGGTCCGACTGCGACATGTGCGGTTGCTGTTGCTGGAGCGTTTGCGATATGCCTGGGAGTGAATATGGTGGGCCCTGAGGGGCCTGGTGACTTTGCGCAGCAGAACCTGCCTCCGAAGAAGGAGGTCTTTGCGCAGACTGGTGTGGCGACGAATGTGGCTGGCCTGTTAAGCCTGGGAGAGCAGGAAGATTTTGGTTATGGGCGGTCGCGGCGTTCGACGAGTAAAATGGGCCTCCTACAGTGAAAGTAATGTTAGCAGAGTAAACAGTCTCGTTGTTGATCTATTCTCTTACCTGACGGTGGTGGGAGAGCCGATCCCGGACCTTGCGCAGGTGACGCATGTGATGGGGGTTGTTGGTTGGCATTGTTGGGTCTTTTGTTGTTCGTCTCGTCAGCGTCTAGCCATTCGCATATAGGTAAATAGAGAAGAAACTGGACAAGCTCTGCGTCCATGGCTGCCATGGCAAGTTAGAACAACAAGGTGGGAAAAACATACCCAAATAGACCTGGCAACCGTGGGCCTTGACCTTGCGGTTGATCTGTTTGCTGCTGTCCGGCGACGCCAGGCTGCGACGGCGGCCACCCGTCGCGCTGTCCAGGATTCATGCCGGCTTTACAGCTCCTGCTTCGGCTTTAAGGCGAACGACGAGGCGTGAGAGAAGGCGCGTTGGGAGTCAAAAAAGCGTCTCAAGACCCGCGAGAGCTCATAGAGAGCTCGGCTCGGACGTCAAGATGGTGTGGTTTTGCTGGGATGGTCGGTGGCGTGAAGTTGGAGCTGTGCTTGTTGCTGTTGATCAGGAGGATCGTGGCAGCTGTAGCTGGTCCTTTTCTCGGCTTTGCGCAAAGGACAGCGCCGAATCAAGTCAATGGGAAGCCACCAAGCGAAGCAGCCAGTCCATGCGACTCTAGCGGCTCTATCCAGTGAAGGTATTCGTAACGTGGGTGATGGTATGACAGCTGAATGCCAGCTCAGAATCCCTCATCTCAGGGTTCGCGACCGGCGCGGCGAATGGGTTGTTCCAGCCGATATGGGGCCCGTGCGCGCGGAACAGCGCGTCATAATTCGCCAAAGCCGTTCCTGCTTCCGGCAGCCCTGCGAGACTCAGCGCTCAACATCGGCTATGTCGTTCAGTGCTGCGAGATAACTTCACGCCATCGCCTCAAGGATCCAATCATACACTCACATTTATCAGCACAATATCACTCCTCTTGCACCACAGGCTACACTATTGTCCAGAAAAAAAAAGCATCACGTGTTTTCTTACTCACACCACCAAATTCTTGGCATCACACAGCTTGCCTAGTCAAGGATTGTATTGCACTAGCTTACGTGCCATAATTTCACCATATGAAAAAAAAGATAATCCAGCCCATATGAGCATCCCAATGTTTACGCCAAAACTCCCTGGCAGTGCACTACATTGTGCACTCAATGCATCTCCAATGTTACATTCAGAAAATCCACTGGAACGACTCCTTGACTTCAAAGCTAATTCTCGATCTGAAAAAACTGTTAGTTGGTCATGTACTGTTGGCCTTATGCGTGAATAAATATACCTTATATCAGCACTGCTCGCACCAATCAAGACCTCAAAAACACCCTCCTCTGCAATCCAAGCTCCAGTCTGCCCCAGGCTGGTGTCGAAGTATCCAACAGAGTGCTTGTTCAGTTTCAATGTCACGTCTTTGGTCTCACCAGGCTGCAAAAATACCTTGCCAAAGGCCTGGAGCTCCTTTTCTGGTCGTGGTAGGGTTGATTTGACATCCTTCACATATGCTTGAACAATCTCATGTGCTGCCACCGTCCCGGTATTGGTGACGGGAACAGAGATAACAATATCGTCTGAATCCGACAGTATAGTATTATTCGATGTCGGTGTGCCATACTCAAAAGTTGTGTATGTGAGTCCGTGGCCAAAAGCGAAGAGAGGTGCAATCTTGGATCGCTCGTAATGTCTATAGCCCACGTAAATACCTTCACCATACACTGTCTTGAGATTTTCGCCAGGCCAATTGTGATAAGCGGGATTATCTTCTATCCGCACGGGGAATGTGGTGGGTAGCTTTCCACTGGGGCTGGCGTTGCCCAATAGAACGTCTGCAAGAGCATTACCAGCTTCTTGGCCTTGATACCAAGCTTGCAGGATTGCTGGAGCTTTATGCACCCATGGCATGGTGATGGGAGTTCCAGATTGGTTGACAACAACGGTCTGCGGGTTGGCAGCAAGCACGGCCTCGATCAGGCGGTCCTGTGAGCCGTTCTTGGGAAGATCCATAGTCTGCCTATCGTAACCCTCGGATTCCCATTCTGCGTCAAGACCAACAACAAGAATAGCAACATCAGCATCCCTTGCTGCATCTACTGCTTCCTGGATACGGTCCACCTTATCCTCTTCTTGGTAGCCTATACGACAACCACCGTAATCATACCTACGGCCGATAATGGAAACTTTTGATGCGGGTCGAACTTCACTGGTGCTTTCAATGAGGATCTCGACTGGTCTTCCTGCCTCAAGTTGAATTGACTTCAAAACATCCTCAGAAGCTGAGAACATGGCCTCGCCCTCCTCGACCCAATCCCAGTTGTCAATGAACAGTTCTCCGTTAAGGAACATGCGACCAGGCCCAACTGAAGCGAAGCTGAAACTGTGATTTCCCGTAGTCTTTGGCGTTAGTGTGGTCTTGACCTTGAAGGAAAAGTCTGGAAGTAGCTCCATTGGCGCTGAATCCCATAGCCAGAGATCTGTGCTGACTTTGTGCTGCACCACTGCCGGCTCTCCCTTGAATCTGTCACCCCTGTAATACTCTAATTGCACTCCAGTTTCTCCATTGTCAATCGTGCAGTAAGGTGACGCAAGAGGAAGCCATTTCGCACTGTCACATCCTGATGCAAAAGTTATTTCACCTTGGAATCGACTCTGCATGCCGTCCCAAGGTGTGGTCTTGTAGTAAGGGTTCAGGCCTGCGCTTCCTCCACCGCTAGCGATTGACCGTTTCACATTGGGACCTATCATAGCAATTTTCTTGGCGTTCTTGATTGGCAGGACATTACCCTCGTTCTTCAAGAGTGTCAATCCTTCAATACCAGCCTGGAGGATCAAATTTCGGGTTTCGGTGTTATCAATTGACTGTTCAGGCTTTTCGGGGGTCATATTTCCCAGGCCCTTCGTACGGTCCACGAGGTAGAGTACTCTAGCCGCCGCTTCTTCGATATCCTTTCGATCGAGCTCGCCCTTTGCGATGGACTCCCTCACCTGATCGACTTTACGCCACTTTGATGGCCCGGGCATTTCAATATCGACACCAGACTTCAATGAAGGAGCAGTTGCATAAGTTCCAGTCCAGTCCGAGATGATAGTGCCATCCCATTGCCATTCACCTCGAAGAATCTCTTTGATAGTGTGCACATATTCATCGGCATGCTGGCCATTAACCATGTTGTAGGCACTCATCAATGCCCATGGCGAAGCCTCGCGGACAGCGATCTCAAAAGGCTTGAGGTAGATCTCCCGAAGTGGTCGCTCTGCAATCACAGCATCGTAGGCTTGGCGTTCCGTCTCTTGTTCATTGCCAACAAAATGCTTGATAGTAGCAGCAATTCCCTTGCTTTGTAAGCCACGTATATATGAAGCAGCCAACTTCCCCGTCAAGTATGGGTCTTCCGAGTACGACTCGAAATTTCGTCCACCAAGAGGCGAACGGTGCATGCATACAGTCGGAGCAAGTAGAACATCAGCTCCGCGGGCCTTTGTCTCTTCTCCGAGATGACGACCTATCTCTTCCATCATATCCACATTCCACGTGGATGCCATTGATACACCACATGGGAACAATGCAGCCTTCATTGGTTAATTCTCACACACGAGTATGCCAAGACGGAGCACTCACGGGTGTACCGTTAGTAAAGAACTCTCCACGAGCACCATTGGGCCCATCTGATGTCTTGATAGATGGAATTCCTTTTTCAGGAATAGCCATTGACCGCCAGAAGTCGGCTCCTGCAAGCAATGAGATCTGCAAGGGTCAGCTTACCAAGCCACAATGGTGTTTCGGACTACCAGAATAGATTAAATCAGTCATGTGGAGTCTCTAAGCGAGTCGGCATCGAAGATGCCATCTAAAGAGTGGCCGTCATAGAGGAGCCTCGAAATTACCATCTTGCGCGAGGATCAGACGCAGAATGAGTGATTCTCTAGAAGTTCTTCTCAGGCAATTTCGATCCCACGAAATGCCGGAAAATGACATGAATGCACCTCTTGACATGGTCTGACCACCGATCCAATGCTCGTATAGGTCCATGCTCGCTTGTTCGTAATTGAATAGTACGTACCTGCTCCTCTAATGTTAATTTTGCGGCAAGGTCCCTGGCCTTGTCGTCTGGCCTTTGGAGAGAAAAGACTTTTTTGCCTGCCATAGCATCGTCCTCGGATGGAGAGTTTTGATCTGGCGTTGTTGCAGGTGTTAAGGAAGGAGTGTCGAGCATCACGGGATGTATGTGGATGGCTGGCTGTTTTAAGTCCATGTGCTTGACATGTCCCTCGGCAGCATTAGCATTCCCCAGGTTGATTGTCGCCATGGTCAGATTGAAATTGGTTTGATCTGTCCTAAGGACTTCGGAGTTCCTCTAAGAAAGCCGCGCTTGTCGCCACAACAGCCGGTGCCGTGGCAGAACGGTGAAGCTTAGAACTATTAAACGAGAGAGGGAGGGAGCAACGAAAGGATGGCTTTGGAAGTTGAAAGAGCAAACGCAGTAAATGGTCATCTTTTAGTAGTCGGGCAGCATCCGACTACGACTATGGAGCAACGCATAGACCAGTGCTGTGGACCTAGAGGGATATGCTCGAATATCCGGGTGTATTGGGAACAAGCCTTGTACCTAGCTAATCGGTTTGCAGGCACGTCTCAGATCTGCAACGAGGTTGCCATTGGCCGGTCAAACGGCAATCAACCGAAGTAAACGCGGGCCGCCTCAATCATTTGTTGAAAGAGCCTCTCTGGTTGACGCAATCTAGATCATACCCTCTGGGGCTTAACTGTGGCAAATATCCAGGGCCCAATGCGAGCAACACAGCTTCTGGTGCCTGTTCCTCTGCCGTTCTATTTGCTCACTGGACGCATAGTTCCAGGATCTGATGCTTGGGACCAGCAGAAGCAGCGTTGGTGTTACGCAAAATGGGCCAGACATCCATGTCTTGCAGCAATACCATACCCCACTCGGGTATGCCTTGTAGCTTGTGATTCGTCACCTGTATCTACTGACAGGCGGTGATAGCGGTCCTAGACTGCGAGCTGGGGTGGTCAGTTGGTGGGAAATTGTCTTGACAGGTTGGTAGAAACGGGCGATGGCGGCGTTGGCGTCCGGCCTTCCATGGGTGCCGGCCCGTCCTTTCCGCTAAACCTCTCCTACCCCATTGCAGGTCACGTTGGCAAGCCTCTATCTTGTACGAGGCAGACCGCATCTATCACTATCTATTAGACTCGTGCAAGGCGGTTGCATCAAATAACAGCATTCGGCTTGCTATACGATGGCCGGGCTGGAACCGAGTACCTACGTACTAGCTTATGTTACGTCGTCCCCTAGTGACATGAGCACGTGAATCATGCACCTAATCCTTTGGCAAGATGACCAAAGAATGTCGTACTAGGTTACCTTTATTTGAACCGCACCGTACATCCATCAGCTACCGGCAGTTTACCTGTTCTTTTCCGTACCAACTCCCTTATCCCTTGTTGGTCAATCAACCCATGATCATGTTGTAGTGATGTTCGTCCAAACCTTGATATGATGATGTGTTATCACAACTGCACGTCCTATCTCTAGGAGTGATCTGCTTTCCGCAGCTCGCCTGGCAGCTGTTGGGACATTTCGATATTGATACACCAGCTCGATCGCTATTCCTGGGATCATCACAAGTTGGAACGGTCTCGTTCTCTTTAGCTTCACCGGAAGCAGGAGCTAAATAGTCTTTATTGTTGTACCAACAAATTACACTACGTATCGATTAATCAAGATGTCGATCATGCGCTTGGGGGTGATGGCATACACTTGTCGTACAATTCCATGTTCCCTCTACTCGGAATCTGAGGGAGCGAGTTAAAGAAGTTGTAAACTCTCAATTCATTAATCCATCGAAAAAGCACAAATCAGCGAGGAGATCCAACAACAAGTGTCGATCACTCAACAATACGCCATACAACCCTGCGTTCATGCAGTCAAGACCAATTCACTTCACCGATGTCCCTTTTGTGAAACTGATACGTAAAAGTAAGAAACTCAAATGTGATTTGCATGCTTTCGATTCACACAACCTGAAGATCTTAGTCGCCTTTCCTGTCCCCACATAATCTAATTTTTCCTTCTGCGCGCGGTTATAAAAATGGAGAAATGGACAGGTGATAAAGCCTCGAGCTCTATCGTATCACTCTAGGGTCCTTAACTGTTTACACGGGGTTGAAAAGATTTACCAGTCATCTCCTCCCTTCTGCCGTCCTTGCATAGCAGCCTGTCGTTGCCTCAAAGCTTCGGCTAATCCTCCTGCAATACTTCCACTGCTGTCTCTTGCTCCGCTTCCATCCACTGAGCTTACCCCACTGCCACTATATCCACTGTCCCGTGCAGAATCGCCAGGACTAGGGGCGGGCTTCCGTCCAACAGGTCTCTTGGCCGGTGGTGCTGGGGGCTTGGCCTTGCCATTTGCTGGACGGGCGGGAGGTGCTGGGGGTGGAGGAGGCGGGGCGGGTTTATGCTGCACTTCTTCGAGATACGCCGATGGAGCCCATCCAGATGCTGATTTATCAAGGCGGGAAGCTAGCCACCAGCCTACATATCTCATTAGTTACATGTACATTTCAACAACTGGATGTGATACGCACCATTATTCTCTTTTTGGGTGACCAAGATGATCTCATCCTTTGTGATGCTTAGCTCCCCTGCTGACTGGCCAGCAAAGTCATAGAGTGCCTTGTACTGTGGCTCCTTTGGTGCAGGGGGTGCAGCAGGGGGACCTGGAGGTGGAGGTGGAGGCGCACGTGTCGAAGATGCGGATGGGGTACGTGCATGACCTGTGCCATTAGATAGTGCTGCCACTGGCTGAGGTACAGGCCTTGGTTGCTCTGCAGCAGCAGGAGTAGGAACCGGTCTTGGCTGTGCAGCTGCTGGTGTAGGCACAGGTCTCGGTTGCGCAGGGCGACTGGCAAGTTTCGATGGGCCACCACCTGGACCGCCGGGCCGCAAAAGTTTTCCCTTCGTGATGGGCTTTGCTGCAACTTGTCGTCCTTTGGGTGTGGGTTTCGAAGCAGAATTTGGCGGCTCCCCAGGGCCGGTGTGTATCGTACCACTCTTGTATAGATCGTCCCGCGGCACCGTGGTGTCTTTAACCACCTTGACTTGTGCCGGCTTGCCAGGTTTCTTGTTGTACTCGATGCTGTTTCGTATCAGTATAGATTCATACTTTGATTAAGTTCAAGACTTACCTTTCGCCTATCCTGAGAGTCAAGGAGCCTCGCAGTACATTGGTCAAGTGCGTAAAGAATTCTGTCTTGAACACACAGTTCACAAGTGGATCAGGTTCTTGCGGTGAACCGGCACCAATTGAGAACCAATCATCCTTCAGCGTTGAACAGCTGATGAACTTGATAGCGCCGATGGGTATGGTTCTATCTGCTAGGATCTGCACTTGCCTATTGACAAGGGCCTGCTTCACCAGATAGACATTGCGCTTCGTTAGGACCAACATCCGAGGCTCCGGCTTACTCGAGCGTCCTAGCTTCGAGACAAGCACTTCTGCCCTGCATGAAAAAGGCACCTCCTCGCTGGCGGATAACCCGATAGCGTTGGCAACGACCTCGCCTGGGCCACCTTTGTTGCCCATGCCGAGATAATCACCCATGAATCTTCGGTAGCCAACCAAACTGTATCTCCGACGCTCTTTACGACCTTGAAGGACTTTGTGACCCTGGTCGCGGAGCTCGATAAATTCTTTGCCGCCATTCAGTCGTCTCCAAAAACGCTGAATTCGAATCGCACATTCAGTTCGGTACCGTAGATAGTTGCGCCAAGCTCGTTGAATACGAATAGCCATGTTGTGCCAATACTTGTCACGCATAGTCTCGAGTGCAAACAATGTTTCGGGCGTCTTGATAAAGACCTTTGTTACGCCCATTTGAAACTCCTCTGCTGGAATGTTGGTATCTTTCAAAATCTGCTTGGCACCCGTCTGGTAATCGCCAGTCCATGTATATTCTCCGGCGTACGAGCATTTGGGAGACAGTAAGAAGAATCGCTCAACAAATTTATCAAACGTCTGACGAGACGCGAACCCAGCACGTCGAATGCGAACGTTCTCTTGCAAACCGAGATATTTAACTTGATGTAACACATTAGGCTCGTTGTATTCTTTGGGCGACTTGTTTTCGTTTGGCTTGATTGTACGAATGTAAGATGGTTTAGCTTGCATGAGCGTTGTGACGAGGTCGTTTGCAGAAGCCTTGATCTTATCTCCTGCCGTGGGTGGCCGCCTTCTGTTGTCCTGGTCAACCTGGTTTGGAAAGAGTGTATGAATGAAGGGGTTAGCACTGTTGCCCAAGAGATTGAGCAGATCCTTTAGGAGTTGATCTTTATTCTTGTCCGTCATGCCGTCTATGGCGTACGATACATCGCCAGCGTAATGCTTGATAACGAACTGGCCTTGGCGAGGCTGAAAGTTGGGATTCGATGACAACGCATTCAGCCTCTGAACAAAGGTTTGATCAGCAGCGGTCGGATCGGCGTGGGCAGTGGCACAGGCGTCGTTCAATGCGGCAAAAACACCTGGAGGCCGCTTCTCTTCGATGAGGTCGCACACAACCTTGTTGTCAAAATACTTGATCGGGGTCCATTTGATCTGCTCGCGCTCGTATTCTTCTTGCTCAGCCTTCAGAGTAAGCTGGATAAAGATTTGTTGAAGTTTCTCGTTGACGTAATTGATGCAGAGTTGTTCGAAACTGTTCTTCTCGAAAATCTCGAACCCGTAGATATCGAGAATACCAATCGAATGGGCTGTGGCTCCTCGCGCCTTCAACGAAACGTTCACGCGCTCCACTATCCAGTCAAAGAGATTGAAGTAGATCGCTTTTGATAATGCGTCCCGTACAGCGCTTGCTTGGGCAATGTTCAGGGGTACGTCATATACGGATCCTCTTCGTCCGCCACGACTAGTTTCCATGATTCTGATTGTCAAAGCCTTGTTGACGTGCGCTGATTCCACCTCCAAAAGATAAGCTACAAAATCGACAACGGACTGGTCGGCAATTGCGGCATTTCCTTGGTTGTCTTCCTGGAACGTTACATTGCCCAGCCATAGTATCGCTGCTAACATGCGGAAGATGTTGTCCTGCTCTGCTTGTTGCAGTCCGATGACTTTCATGGCATTGAGTGTGTCTTGGAACTCCGCATGATCATCGATTCCCTGAACGTCGTAACACTTTGAGCGGCTCGTGTACAAATACGATTGCGGTTGTTGTAAACCAAATAGTTCTAATCACATCAGCAAAAGTCGCCTCAAGGAGGCTGAGCCCTACCTCTGTACTGCTGTGGTGCAGATTTCGTGAACTGGTAAAAAATATGGAAATTGCGCTCATTCATGATTTGGCCGACCACTCGTGATTTCTCGAGCAGGTAATTGTTGATGTTGGCTCCCACGGGTTCTCCTTGAGCGTTGAAGTGAATCTCAAGATACTTTCCGAAACGGGACGAATTGTTATTCCTCAACGTCTTTGCATTTCCAAAGGATTCGAGCAAAGGATTTGTGGCCAGCACCATGTCCTTGATCTCCTGGATAGACGAATTACTGCCACCTGATACGTTTGCAATATACTGCATCAATCGCTTTGCAGCCTCTGTCTTTCCTGCTCCTGATTCACCAGAGATGATAACACACTGATTCTCTTTGTATGCGTTCATGTTGTAGTATGCAGACTCGGCAATTGCGAATACATGTGGTGGAACCTAGCATAGTCAGCTCTGCGCACATACAGTCAAGCTGCGCGACCCACCTCGAGCCTGTTCTTGCCCTTGTAGCTGTCCAATACTTGGTCTGTATATATGCCCACTGTGTCCCGTCAGCAACTCGTAGCCAGATAAAAGTGCACAAAGTCCCACATACAATCGCGGAAAGGGTTTACAGACACCAACACGTGTCCAATATATGTCTATGCCTCCGTCAGTTGCCGTCTCTCTATCTCAGCGCATCGATGTGGCGGGGCGGGGCAGGCGCTCGCGGGTCGACGCACGTAGATTTCGCCATTCTCGAAACGCTTTTTCAGGTTGTCGTTGATGGCCTCGTTAGAGATCTTGCTGATCAGAGTGAGATCTGACACGCCAACTTCCTTCTTCTTGGTGCTCTCGAAGACAGCTTTGGTTGCGAATGCCTTTTGCTGCCCCCCACCGGCGGCGTTGGGACCACCGGCATCCTTCTTGCGCCCTGCGCGCTTTGTTACTGCCTGAAGGTGAAGATGGTTAGCGAATATAGCAGACTTCCTCATGGCTTTTCGGTTCTAAAGGGGTTTGTCCATACCATGGCTGATGCCCAACCCGGCGCTCAGATGTGTGGTGCGAGTCGGCTGATTCAAAAGTCGTATGCGCTGCTGAGTACAATTACCAGCTACGGACGAACAGGAGGGCAGGTATAACACAAAAAGCCGCGGGGCGTGAGGGTGTTGGGGAGTTTGTGCGTGTGAGGTGTATAAGCGGTGATTGTATTGTACATGTCCCAGGGCCCCAACAGCGCAACGATGTCACAGTGATCGGCCTTGTCGGAACTACCTTTGACATGCCTAACCCAAAGCTTCAGCCCCACGCACAGCCTCGATCCTGACGCGCAAGCTGTTCGGACCCGTTATTCACCACCTACCGGTCTTTGACATATATTCTAACCTGCCTCTCAATGCTTGCCTCGCACTGATGCGTCGATTACGTGTCGCCCTGCTACTCTCCAGGCTCCCACATGTGGCGCCATGCCAGCCAGAGCCAGCGCAAGTGAAGCATCACCCATAACGTGGCAGTACATATGTGCTGGTTTTAAACATTCAATTTGCCTCATTCGCCTGCAACTGCAGTGCTTATCTCGAGAATGCGCCATTCCTACCCTATGCCAACCGTCGTAAATGAGCGTTTGAACAAATATAAACTACTCCACCAACATTGCCGCTGGGGAATGAAAGACGCCGTGAAAATGCCACCGTCATGTCGAAATAGAAATGTCCAAACGCCGTCGCTTGCTGTTCCCAACCATACAGAAATGCCTAGATCATGAAAATACGTCGCCACCATAACGCCCAACACTCGCCCAGTCCAGCCGCTTTGTTTCTTCAAGCTGAGGTCCAGTCCACGAGTACACCCTTGGGTCGGCCAAACATCCCAAACCACCTTGCTCACACCACTCTGCCACCAGAGTGTAAATGAACTCAATCTTTTGTCGTAGGAGATTGCATTCAGTCAATTCTTTGTAACTGTCGGCTTTGTCCGCTGACCCGTACAGGAGCTGCTGCAGGGACGCCTGAAGATTAGCCCGCCCTTTGACATGCTTCCATGGAACATTCCCGGTCTCTTCTAGAAGTGATGTTGCGTCCAACGGAAGGCAAAGGAACTTGCAGTATCCAGCATCTGATGACAAGACGAGCTTGGTGTGGTCTGGGAAGTTGAACTGGAACGATCCATCTTCGAAGCCCCAAACACCAACATTTCCGAGTCGCTGGTAAAACTTGACAAAGTTGACCCGCTGAGAATCTTTGCGCACTGGTGCATCCTCCTCTCCAATTGTTGCGCACATGTATTTGCCAAATTTGTGCCACACGGTACGGATTTCTTCAATACGTCGCTTGTCCAATACATCGATCCTGCTCAAACCCCTGTCCTTTCTCAACGTCGTGTAGAAATTGAGGTTGACACTCTTGGCAAGTTCTCGGTTCTTGCCTGCTTTCCGCAGGTGAGAAAACCCGTCAGTAGCAAAGGCAATGGTGACTGGATACTGTTCCTCGGCGGTGAGGAGGGTGCCAATACTACCGTCATCCAATACATAGCCAACACCATATCGACGAGAATAATCTACCCATTTTGACACAAAAGGCAGCTGTGGAGGCTGATCTCTCCGCGACCTGGCTGGCTTCTTGTCAAGCGCTCGGGCAAGATTGTCCCGGAAAATGTGTAAACGTGCCAGAACAGAAACTGGATCAGTGGCAGGCATCTCTGCGCTGACAGTTCTGAAACGTGGCGCACTTTTTGTGGTAGGTTCCGTTGGAGTAGGCTGTGATGGCTCTTGTTGAGTGGCTGATGATTTCACTACTCGCAGGGGAGGCAGATCTTGCAGACCAGACTCGGTCGCTCTTGGTACTTCCTTGACGGTATCTCTCGTAGTCTTTGCTCGTGTTGAGGTACGCGAGTCTCTAGGTACGCGCAATGGAGCGGGTGCTGTGGCTGTAGCTGCAGTCACACGGCCTGGATTCGAGATCTTGCGTACAGCCCTTAGGCGTGTCGGCTGCCTATCTAGAACCCTCTTTGCTGGTTCTGGCTCTTGCGCTGGCTCTACGTTCTCTTTCAAAGCTGGCTGAGGAGTAGGTGCAGGTTGTTCTTTTCGAGTCGTTCTGGGAAGGCGTCCTTTGGTTCGGTCATTGCCAGTGGTTTCTACTAGAGCTTGCCCCTCGGACGACGATTCCTTCTCCTCTGATATCTCGCTCAATCCTCCAGCGATCTGATGCGGCCATTGGACTCGCGCAGGGAAGGGAACGTATAGACATTCCTTTGGAAATGGTATGTTTGGTTGTTTGCCTGCTTCGATCTCCTTCTGGCAGTCTCTTGCTACTGTTTTGTTCCGTCGGCTCCCGTATGCTCCAAACGACTTTCCAGGCTCGTATTCACCGACAGCAGATGACTTGCATAATGCCCACCATTCTTCAGTATATCCTCTCTTGATAGTTGCAGCGGTTGGCGGTCTGATCTTTGGCCACTTCGGCACGCGTGAGGTGCATCCACTGTCCAGCTCCAACGGTATGTACCCCATCTTGAAGAAGGGGTGGGCAACAATCTGGTCAGGGGTTGGTCGCTCGTCCTCGTGTACTAGCAGCAGGGACACAATGTCGCGCAAGTCGTCGGTTATATCGTTGGCACATTTTGCCATGTCAGGCCAGGTATACTCTCGCGCCTTAAGTTTGCGATAGATATCTTCTCGCTTTGCAGCATGGAACGGCGCTCTGCCGACGGCAAGGGTGTACCTAAGAGCGTAAGCAGTTGATCTCTGTTAGTAGCGTAGAGATGGCTCACATCATGATTCCAATAGCCCACAAGTCAACCTTTTCATCGTGACCCTTGCCAGTCTTTTCGAGCACTTCTGGCGCCAGGTAATTGGGAGTGCCGCACATGGTCGTGCGTCGAATTGCACCGTAATCACTTTGGGATACAAGCAGCGCAGCGAGGCCAAAGTCTCCAACCTTGACATTCATGTTGCGGTCGAGGAAGAGGTTGCCTGTCTTCAAATCACGATGCACAATGTTTCGTTGATGAAGGTACTTGATAGCGCCGCAGGTTTGAACCATGAATCGCCGGATCTCAGGCATCGTGAAGTACTTTCGCTTTTTCATCGCGTCGGCAAGGGATCCATTCTCGCACAGTTCGAGGACGACGTAAGTGCTCGTTTCGAAGGAGAAAGCACGATAGAATTCAACGATATTTGGATGGGCGAGTTTTGAATGAATTTGTAGTTCCGTCACAAACTACGACGCGTCAGTACAGCCTCAACGGACTCCTTGGCGAGAGTAGCACCTTTTGTGCCAGTTTGGGTGGCTCCATCTTCGACTTGACAATCTTCAAAGCGACTGTGCTGCTACCCAAATGGTCGTGCCCCAGTAGCTTCGCGCGATGGCAGATAGCGAAGCCACCCTTTCCCAGCTGCGGTCCCGTTTCATATTGTAAGCCCTCAGGATCACGCACCACCTCGGGCGGTGCGTCGGCGTGGACAGACGAGGCAGACATTTGGTGGTTGAATGTCGAGATGCGATGGCGATGGTGTTGAAGTTCGACGGTCGTGTTGATGTTGCAGGGTCTGGTTTCTGGAGCAACCACGACCGTGCACCCATGTCAAGTGTGCATACAGTATGGCTTCATGCATTGCGCACAAAAAGTGGTGCGTCCACTGTATAAAAACGCACGCTACAAGCAACGTGACGTGTCAAAGAGCAGTGAAAAAAAAACTCTGCTGTTGGAGACCCAGATACCTTCACGAAAGGTGAGGTACGAAGTATTCTTGCGGCCGGCATTGACGCTGACGTCGGCCTCGAAAAATCTCCGGCGTCCGCCAGCGCAAGGCAACATCGCCTCAGCCTTCAACCAGCTCCATTCACTTCAGCATTGATACTTTAGCTTTGTAAAACTGTCGCAAACCTCTTCAGATGACATTGAACCACATTGCATCGCGATGAGTCGCACGTCGTAGCTCAATTGCACATGAGAACCCCTCCATCCGCCTTGACACCATTGCTAGCCCGTCATGTCTCTCACGCTCAAGGTCACGTCCTTGTTCGTACGGACGTTGGCCAAACCTATGGCAGTATTCTAGCCCTACTCCATTTTTTGAAACTTGTCCTCACACTGATGTCAGAATGCCATCAAACGAAATGCCCACGAGCACGAACGATTTCGAAGGATATGCGTCAAGTTCGCCCAGGGTCTACACAGGGTAGACATGCGCATGCGCCTTGGGCTACTCCAAGATCCTGCCGTTATTGATCGCCAAATAAAAAAAGAGCTTCAGGCTGCAGAAGCTGCACGCCAAAAGGCTGCGACGCCAACCGTGAAAACAGAAGCGGAAATGAAGGCAGAGGAGGCAATGACCGAGAAGGAACGAGAAGCCATTAAGAAGAAGCTCGAGGAACGAACAAAACCTCGCATACGGCCGCTGTCTGAACAAAAGGCAATTGAGACGGGTGCCAATTTTGTTGCTGAGACATTCATCTTTGCCGTAGGGATAGGCGTTATCTTATTCGAGCAATGGCGCCAAAGGAGGAAAGCAAAGACAGCACGAGATGACATTCGAGAGGACCTAGAAGAGCTTCAAACCGAGCTCAAAGCCGTCAAGGCTGAATTGGAAGATATGAAAGCACGACATCCTGAGCCAGCACCGTCCACCGGGCTCCTAGGGTTGTTCAAGGGCACTAGCAAGGCGGACGAAAAGAAGGAAGAAGACAAGAAGAGTGAAGTAAAGCCAATAGATGCCAAGTCGGCCCACACTGTTGCACGTACATCGCAGGCTATAGGCTATGATTCTTCGCTGAAGCCAGAAGTAGCCGATGAGAAACGAGCGCTGCAGCCTTCCTCGACAGACTTGCAGCGTTGATCGTGTAGTCTCGCTCAAGCATTGATCAACCCACTTGCATGGATTCTCCTCTCATGATACCCGATTCGAATCATAGATATTTCATATTTCAAAAAAAAAAACCCCCAACTATCGCGAAGCCACTTCTTGTACAAAATTGCACATTCGCATATTATAAATGTCCAAAATAATATTTGCTGCGCAATCCTGGTTGATGTGAAGAAGCAATTCTCCTTTGGTAAGCCGTTGTCAACAATGATACACTCGCTTCATTCGCTGCTTCCTTCTTTGGCGGTACTTGTTCCTTCCCTATTTTCTGTCGTCACTCAAGGTGCTTCACCTAACGAACAACACTACAGCATACTCTCACTGTCTAGTCTTGTTTTAGTCTGAACAAGAAGAGTTAGTGAATGCAGTGAAAGCTATTCGTCTACGCATCAAACTAACTAAAGTCAGCACATACTCAAACTTTACTCTATTCACATCGTCAATTCTGCCTACTTTGGACAGTGAAACGGTCACGCAGCACCTCGTCAGTTCATTGGACACAACAGCTCGCAGTCCCCATATACTCGACTCAAACTTAATTCCCCGCAAACAGTCTCTCGTGGGCTATCGAATTGCTGTCGGCATGACCCGGTCTAACTCACTCAACCCCAGCTCGGCACCGCATACTCACCTAGACTCATATGGAAATCAACATGCACCCATTGTGTCCCAGGGTCCTGGATCTACATCTTACGCGCAAGCAGGTATACCAGGCGATCGGTATGTCGAACCGATCTCTGCTCGAAACCTGAATAGCCTTGCACAGAGTGTGCCTCCTCGGTCTGCTTCATACCGAAAATGTGAAGGTCGCTCTATGCAACATCAATCACTCAGTAAAGCAGCCTCTCAAGGCCCTCTCAATACAACCCACTGTGCACATGCATCTACCGTCACTGACATACTCCCCTACTGCACCACGGAGCCACCCCTCACCCAAGAACAAGTCATCGCCATCAGCGACATCGCAGGAAGTCTCCAAGAACTAGCCCTCCTTGCCCTCAGCGCCGCAACAGGCGACACCGCACGTGAGACCAAACTCATCCACGCCGTCGGCCCCATAGCAGCAAGCAACATAGCAGACTTCTTCATCGGCGAATGGGAAGTCGAATGATACTCGCATATTACGAAGCACCCACGTTCCCAAAGGGACCAACCGCCTTCCCCAAAACTCACGCCCAGCCCTCCACCAATAACCCGGCGCGCATACGAGAATCTCACCATCCCCCCAGCCCCTAAACAAAAGACAGGCCTAACACATCACATGCTACCGATGAATGTATCCTTCCCTCGCTCGTCCCCATCTTTTACTTGTCACTCTGCGGGGTCAGCCATCATACCTTTCTAATCGCACTCTTTTCCTTTCTGTCTGCTGCACACGGAACCCCTCGGAGCGTTGCCTTCAAACAGCCTAGTCGCGCGCCCATGATCAGCGTGGGGTAGCCCTCATGTGGGGTAGTTGTTCTCCCATCCAACCCCCCTCCAAGCAATATTGCGATGAGCTTCTTTTTGGCCCACTTTCTTGGGCAACATGTGATGCCGAACACGGCTTGGGGGCTTTGTTGGTGTGTGTGCGAAAGGAAGCTTGGGCCTACCATCGTGCTGGTTGTGGGGTTTGCCATGTGGTCGTGTGCGACGAGCGCGCTGTGTGGTGCGAGGGATTGGGTGTCGTGCAGTGCAGTGGAGAGAAATGACGAATCGCTGTATTTGTACGGAGTATGTGTGGGTGTATGTACTTCATATGTGAGAGGTTTATGTTCAGCAAACGAACTTACCCAACTGAACTGTGCAACAACGTGCTTTGTTTTTACCTCTCGACCCAGTTTCAAGATGGTTTCGATGGCGCCATGTATTTTTACTTTCGGGCTTGCAGCTTGGGAATTGCTCGAGGGCCGATTGCAATGATGTCGTTATCTACAAAGTATACTTTTTATGGGGTTGTGGGTACTTGCGATACATGTCTGCGTGTTGTGGACGGAGAAATAACAATGGCCCAGCTCAGACTTCACACTTTGGCATCTGATTAACCCGTGGACTGGGTGTTGGATCTACGCTGTGATAACGGTACGTTCACGTGTATGGTATTTCTCCGAATGTGGTGCAACGTTGTGAAACATGACGCAATGCAAGAATCGGCGGGACGAGAGACCGTGGTGTATGTTTAGAATAAGTTTTCTTGAAACGCGATGAGCTCGGGAAATTTCATCGTTGCATGTGCAGGCAAGGAGTTTTGGTATGCGGAAGAAATTGCGCTTCATTAAACGATCAAGACTCGATGTATAGTACAAATTCATCAAAGTCATGGGATATCATACACCTAATCCACCCAAACATTAAAAATGAGCGTACCACCAAGACAAAATTGCAATGCAATTTCATTCGCTTCACTTCTGTCTTACTGTGTATCCCTCTGTTCCCTGGAGACTCCAAGATGTGGTTAAAAACCCTGCATCTGACCTTTTCCATCTATTTTACCCTTGCACATCTAGGTAGAGCTGGTGGTATTGATTCCGATTGCAGAAAGTGCGGGGGCAATATTCAGCGAAACGTTGACAACATTGTTCTGAATGGCTGCTTCATAATAGGTCAGGTGTTGGCCTTTGGAGTCGATAGTCGAGTTTCCGACAATTGAGAGTGGCAGGATGGCGTTCTTGTACTGATTCTGGACGAGACCCAAGACGTTAAGCTGGTTAACGTTGCTCTGCATGTCGTAGGTGTTGTTTCCAGGCGTGAGCGTGAGATTCGGGAGGAGGGTGGTGCCAATAGATTTTCCATCGACAGACAGATTCATCGTGGTGTTGCCCAGCTGAAGGGTCTGAACCGAGGGGTTGGGAATCATTACTTTGCCGACCATGTTGGAACCGTCTGGGAGAATGGTCATGCCAGCAAGGATCTTCAGCTCAGTGATGTTCATGCCCGAGAGGTGATTTAAGCCTACAGTTCTGTCAGTACAACTGAATGAAGCATGAATTTCCTGTTGCAAACTTACCCTTCATGGTGACTACTTTATTGTAGTCGATGTCGTAAGTTGGTAGTCCTCCAAGATGGAGCTTAGTCTTGCCAGTTAGACGGACTTTGAAGGTCTCGGATGACATAACAGTCTTGGTGTAGTCGGTGAAGGCGTCTAGGTTAGGCAGTTTGATGTCCTGGTCCACGGTGACTTGAACCTCCTTATTGGACTTGACACTGGGGATGTCAATGTAGAGGAAAGGAGTGTTCTTTCCATCCAAAGTCAAGGCAGCTCGGAATCCATCGAGCCTAGGATGAAAACTGCTGTTACTCCTGATGACAGACTTGAGGTTCAGATGGATGCTGTCTGGCTGAGGATTGCTAACATCTTGCGATACAACTTCTAGTGTCGATTTGTTGATCTCGTCTTGCGCAATGTTGGGAATGGCGACATAGATAATTGGAAGGAAAATGATCAGAAAAACGCAGGCGAAGACGAGAAAGTCTTTTATGGGTTAGGTACACAATATCTGTAGTGTGAATCAGGAGAACATACCACACCACCAGAACTTCCTGCAGTGGTTCTTCATGCGCCCCTTCACACCAGGCTGGGGTCCAGGAGGGTAGAGCTTGTCGATGATGCCGCGCCTCTTTGGCGAATTGTACACCTCCTCCGTGTGTCCTGGCTGATCTGGCTTGGTCTCCATGGTGTCAGACATGTGTAACACGCAACTCGTAAAGAACTATTGACGTTGGTGGATTGTGTCCAGGTGATTGAGCAATTTGGCTGTTGTATAGGATACGGCAGTGAAGTCGTATAGGCCAGCCCAGAGAACCCCAGATTTTACAAGTAAGCTGTGGAGTACTTGCGGGGGAGGGCCTTTATGATAATTAGTTCTCCAGGACCCAAGATCGCTGGTCTGCACGCAAGCACGAGCTATCTCTGGCGCCAAAACCGAAAAGGCGATCCACCGACAGTAGGGGTGGCTCGGATGTTGAAGGAAGACACGATCAACTACAGGGGTGTGACCATTTCCCCAGTATTAGCGGGTGGTTACAGGGTAGCCTGTTATGGCAGACGTCCGAAGCATTGCCACTCTATCGCGCACGTTCATGAGCCGAGGCTGGCCTCATCCCAAGACTGACACATGCTCCTAGATGAACGCTTGCTGGCCGGCGACATATATGCACAGGACTGAATCGAAGGAACATGCATGGCTTCCCGACCAAGGCTGCCCAGACTGAACGTCCATCAGTACTATGTAGGTAGGCTGTTTACTCCGTAGTCTCGAGACGGTCGAGCACGCAGAGGCCATATAGCCGTCTGAGGGCATTTAGTAAAAGCAATGAACGTGAGAGGGTCTTGCATGGGTGGGCAGCCGCACGTTACGCCGGGCCAAGCCGGGAGCTACCTGGTAGTGGTCCAGGTGAGGCCTAGGATGCGGAGGGCGACCGAGGCTGCAGCCAATGTCCTGCAGCAAATGTCGGGCTTTAAACTGTGTTCAGTGAAGCGCCTTGATTTTGCACTGTTGCAAACCCTTTTGGTGAGAGCTCAATAAAACACTTCCAGCGAGTAGACATGATCGTCGCGCTGGTGCCTTCACGTGAAAGGGCCACTGCGCGGGGGCATGGTACCGAGCGAATTCTTCAGCGACCATATGATAAGCCCTTGGATTGGATCCAACACATGTGGACAGAACTCTTGGGTGTGCAATGGGCCGATCGACATGTTTCGTCAGATTGATCAAAAAGCCGCAGTTGTCATAACGCTCCAGGCGCCACACTCAGTCCACGACTCGCGTGACCCAAGTCGCTTGACAAATCTGACGGCATCGAAAGAGGCGTTTCATCTAGAAAATTTGCTCGGTAGGGTGTTGGTCCACGCCCTGCCGTTGTTGTAAGGATTCCAGTGGTGGTGACATGTTGATGCAGTTTGGTGGAGCATTTCTGACAGCTGGTAAATTAGGATCAAACCGAGTCAGAGAGCACGGGCCCGGCGTATCATGTCATGCACAATGGAGTATGAATAGGTTCTGCACGCCTTTGTCCAAGCGCCAGATGAAATGGAATGGGATGGATGTCGAGACAAGAGTGAATCTGGAGAACTGGGGAAATAGCGGCATGAACCCGAACCCGAAGCGGCTCTGGGGTTGCCAATAACCCGCCAAGACTTGCTTAATTTGTGGGACGTGCAAAACGCAGGTACGGATTTCAAAGTAGCGTAACGCGCGCACCACAGCGACACTACACTACGCAACAACACCGCAACACAACTACGGCCACTTTCTCGCCATGGCGCAGTCCGACGACGAAGATGACTACATGAACATGGTTTTTGAAGATGCGCCCAAAGGTCCAGCATTTGAAACCTCCATCCAGCGTGCTGCACGCAGACGAAAAGAGGTGCACAGGATCTAACGACCGCTCGGCCAGCAAAGCACTTTGCTAACATATGTGTCTTCAGGCCGAAGCGAGAGCACGACCAAAGTCCAAGGCAGAACGCGAGGCAGAGGCAGAGGCAGCGCGTGAAGAGGCGCTGTCCACTGCTCTCCCTGAAACCAACAAAGGCTTCAAGATGATGGCTAAATTCGGCTTCAAGCAAGGTGACACTCTAGGAAAATCCGAAAATGCACGCAAAGTTCCCATCCAGGTTGAGGTTAGGCCTGATCGAAGCGGTATCGGTCTGCAGTCTGAAAGGAAGCGCAAGATGAAAGAAAAATGGGACGAGGCCGAGCGGCTCGTGAAGCGGTCCAAGGAGGAGGAGGGAGACTACCTAGAGATGCGCCGGCAAGAGGAAAAGGATAAAAGGCTTGAGAGAGAATTGGACAAAGCTCAGAAAACAGTGGAACTTCTCACAGCGAGGAAGGCAGAGGATAACGGTGAACCTGACCGTTTAGACATACCTGTGAAAGACGTGAACGTGCTCTGGCGCAGTCGTGTTCGACGACGAGCCGCCATCATGCATGAAAAGAAGCAACGCCAAGAACTGAACGACAGTATTGGCTCGCGTCTGCAGACTTTAGCTGCTGATGAAGATGACGACGATGATTCCAAGATTGCTCAGGGCCGTGACCTTGCGCCCTTTTACACTTCCCTTGAAGAAGAACTCGAGGTCGAAGATCCCGAGTTGGCTGAATTCGAGAATCTGCCCATTGCAGAACGACTCGAAAAGCTACTCACTTATCTACGGGCAACTTTCAACTACTGCTTGTTTTGTGGGTATCAGTATCCTGATGCAGAGATGGAAGGTTGCCCAGGCGTGACCGAAGAAGACCATGATTGAAGCTTATAAACTTTACCTGCCATGCTGCAGTCATCATTACAGGTATAGTATCTATTTTATTGGATTATAATGCGTAAATGATAGCATCTAAAACAATCATAGCGATGTTAACGAGACGATCTTATATTGGAGATTACAATACGAGCTTGAAACTGCAAAAAGAGCGTTCGTAATATCTACATAGAATTAATGAATGTACGAAATCCAACTTTCATGATTCTTATTTAATCATATAATCGTTTGTGGTGACATGGTTGTCTTAGTCGCAAATCCATCTAAAGCTTTGGCCCCTGGACGCGAAATCCCGTGTTTTCGTGATCGCGCTATTGCACTTCCATCTTCGACATTCTATCGACCACAGCAACAACGCTTTCAAAAGTCCATCGGCAACGCTTGAGAATATGGAGCACGAACGATGCTACATTTATGAACCCTCTGTAAATGAAGAGCCAGCATCTAAGCGTCAACGAACGAGCAAATATGACCCAAGTGGTCAGCTGCAGGAGCGCCTTCAGTCGTACCGCGCCTTGTGGTCGCAGCAAGAAGAACGCATAAATGTAAGTCTGATTCAAATGCCGTGGTAGTTGCTCACACACACTAGAATACTCTTGAGGAAGCCGACAGCGCAGTCCAGGAGAAGATCGTCAATTTCATATCGACGGCTGGTGCATCTCCAGATGAAACACGATTGGCCATACCTACAGGCCTCATTGTCGCTGGGCCTAGCATTGCATCTCATGGCCCTTTTTTCCATCGTCTTGGCCGGAAAGTCAGAGGCGAAACCAACAGCTCATTTGTTGTGTTGACTTCGGGCGAGAGCCCCAACTTGAAGACATTGCTTAAAAATCTAATTAAGAAAGTCACGTTACGCATTGAGGACGAAGACGAAGACCTTGAAAGACACACGACTTCTTCGAGACACGGACCCAAGCTGCTTAATTTTGACCTGGGCCACATCCAAGAATGGAGGAAAAAGAGCCGCGTTTCGAACATCGTGATTACGCTCCAAGATAGCGAGGCTTTCGATGCTAATCTGCTCGCTGATGTCGTAGGCCTCTTGCAGTAAGATCCAATTGTGGTTCCATGCTGCTACAAAGCTGACCCTGCTAGCTCATGGCTCGATCGCCTCCCTTTTGTGCTCTTGTTCGGCATTGCTACCTCTGCAGAAAGTTTTGAAGATCGAATATCAGGAAGATCATTGCGTTATCTCGATGGCGAAAAGTTCGATGTCACTCAGTCTGACGAGATCATTGAAAAGCTGTTTTGTGCAACAGTAGCAAATGAAAATGCTCGACTACGTATAGGCCCCAATTTATGCCGCCGCATGCTCGATCGACAGAAGGACCACGTGCAGAATGTACAGGACTTTTGTGATGGGTTGAAGTACGCCTACATGTCACATTTCTATGCTTGTTACCCTAGCATATTCCTCAGTCCGAATCTTGGCGTTAACGACTTTTCGGCCAATGCCTTCCAAGCCGTGCGGAACCTGCCCTCCTTTAGACATTGGGTAGAGGCCTTGCTAGAGAAGGGACAGACACAAACTGTTCGTGCATTGCTCGAGTCAGACCAGATCTTATTCGAAAAGATCTCAGAACA
Organism: Shiraia sp. slf14; assembly: GCA_000498155.1. Taxonomy (NCBI): domain Eukaryota; kingdom Fungi; phylum Ascomycota; class Dothideomycetes; order Pleosporales; family Shiraiaceae; genus Shiraia; species Shiraia sp. slf14. The sequence goes on from AXZN01000005.1 coordinate 265,023, forward strand.
CCTCGAATCCGGCCAGAAAGCCTTGACGGTTATCAGTCAAGCTGCGCAAGTTTTGTCGAATGTCCGTGTAGCCCTACAGATGTCGCCAAACATTGGCTTCTCTTCGATCTGGACTCGAGCGACGTCTGGCGAAATAACAGGGACACCACTGATGCGAGAAATGATGTTGTACATCAACAAACTGTCTTCTGACAAGTTTGTGCAATTGCTTGCAGCTATGAGGAATTTGCAAGGCGGAATCTTCTCGATGGATATCTCTGCGTTTCAACAGGAGCTCACGAGCTTGCTAGAAAAGAATGGAACTTCGACACCGCTTCGCACTCAATACGACGTACGCAACGACAGTCTTAGAACCACAGTCGTAGCTCAAAAGGTCCTCCTAAGTAAACACAAAGCCGCGCTCTCTGAACAAGACAAGGCCTACTCTGACCTTGTTGGACGTTTTCACGACGAGCTTGACGCTTATTTTTCTTCAGCATTTATCAACCCACAGTCCTTATTCCTTTGTGAGGTCTTGATCTACGATTTAAAATCTCCACATACTGAAGTCTTCCAACCGAAACCTCGCTTTGCAGTTGAGCGCGCATTGGCAACACCCCATGATTACCTGGGCTGTGAGTGCTGCAGTAGGGTCGATGGTGCTGAAGCCTCCCTCAATGCGACACAGCCTGCTACGGCAATTTTATATCAGATGTACCTCGAGTCTGGAGCGTTAATCAACGTGAGCGACTTGTGGTCTGCCTTCAATGCGATAGCAGGGAATCCGGAAGATGAAGACCAGTCAAATACTATGTAAGTTCCGTCGGTGTGTATTGATGTAACGTTGCACATGCTCACTGAATGTAGGGCTCTTTTCCAGCGAGCGCTCGCCGAGCTCAGGTACCTGGGGCTCATGAAGCCAAGTAGGAAGAAGACAGACCATGTCACTAAGACAATGTGGAGGGGACTCTAGACGCATTGGATATCCAGTGTGCTCAATCGCATACAAATTCTGGACTTATATTTTCAGGCTGCCTTTGGCTGCGGCGCCATGTCACAGAGCGTACCGCAATTCTTACAAGTCCTCGCTTCTTTGTCCTCTTTGAATGCATTCACCGCCTCCTTGATCTGCGTCCCCAAATTTGTGCAATGGAAAGACGCTTCATGCACTTTTTCAGAACAATTCTGACAGTACCACCTTAAGCGGTCCAAACTCCCTTCTGGCCTCTTTTGTTCTAATACAATTCCCACCGTGTCCTTGAATCTGACGGGGTTGTGCGGTGTATTTGCCGGCAACAAAAACATCTCGCCTTCGTGAATGTGTATGTCTCGGAACTGCTCAGCGGGAGGGAGTGCAGTGTCGACGATTTTCAAAAGCATGGAGCCTCGATACTGGTAAAACCATTCCGGTGTTTCATTGATATGGTAGTCTCTGCGCTCGTTAGGACCTCCTACGATCATGACGGTTACATTGTCGTTGTAAACGCAGTAGTTATTGATCGGCGGTCTGAGCATGTGGGAATTTTCGGCAAGCCTAGTAATTTTTGTCAGCATGTGATGCTATATACCGAGACTGCAGGTAGCTTGTTCGTGTATTAACGGTTGATCGTACCATTTGGGAATGTTCAAGGGAGGACCTATTGGTGTAGCTGCTGGAGATTGCGAAAGGTGGCGTCGGATGAGAGAGGCGGAGGTCCGCAATCGTGGTGGTTGCGCCGCGGCTTGGAGCAGGCGCGCTGCTGGGCGGGATGATCGCATAGGAAGACTCATTGTGTGGTGACCATCCTAGATGAGAATCTGCAAGAGAATTTGGTTTTTATGTCTGTTCGGCTACGATTACAAACTGGCAGTGTTGATCTACAAATTGTCGGATGACGAACTGAAGGCGGCGGGGATAACGTTAACAGGAGCTCTCCCCGCCGCGGGTCTGTGCATAAACATGCTCAATCACGCGTCTCATGTTGCGACAACTACCACTTCTTCCACGCTCCCCGATTCTGTCCTCCTCTTCCTTCTCACCTTTCGACAAGCTCAAGATGGATCACTCACATATGGATCACGGCCACATGGACCACGGCATGCCCGGCATGGATCACGGTCCCAAATGCAACATGAACGTACGATAGGCAGCGCTTAACTCCCTCGCAGTGCTGATCCAAGCTTGATAGATGTTATTTACGTGGGATACAACTGACCTTTGCATCGTTTTTCGAGGCTGGCATATCAGCGGCACTGGTTCGCTCATTGTATCACTGCTCGCCATCGTCCTCCTCACAGCAGGTTACGAAGCAGTTCGTGAGGCGTCCAGACGTTATGAGACGTATTCAAGTAAGGTGCTAGAGGGCCGAAGGGGCGGAGATGATCTTAGGGGTGAGTGATATTTACATTATGAAGCGTTTGAAAGACTGCGAGAAGAGAATATAAGAAAGACATGGAGCTTGAAAGCGAAGTCTTGTACTTGTCGCTATGGCGCTAGTAGATGCAGCAAAGCACGTGTTGGTTTATTCTCCCATTGCATATGTTCATCCTATAGAACATGAGCTGAGTGCAGCGCACAAGACGCCCCGAATGAATCGAGCTCATTACTTGGATCAGGGAGACACGCTGGAAGGACATCAGAGCAGCAGATGAAGATTGTCAAGGGCTTGTTCTATGCCATTCAGGTGTTCTACTCGTTCTTCATTATGTAAGTCTTGATGGGCCAAGCAATACATATGCAAAGCTGACGGGCTAGGCTGCTATTTATGACATACAATGGCTGGGTCATGCTTGCTGTCGCTGTAGGAGCGTTTGTCGGTTACTTGCTATTCAGCAACTCGTCCGCCACCAAGACGGTCGCTTGCCACTGAGATGGACAAACAATGAAGGCTAGTCAAGGAAGTTCTTAGTTTCCGGTCGTCCGTTATAATCAAAGCAGTGATGCAGCAATATACGGGGTCCAGAGCCTTGCTATTCGGGCTTCTCGCCTCAGTGTCTGGAAGTGAAAAGGTTGGTGTACCCTGCAATATCCGCTCCATTGATGTCTCTAGCGTAGTTTACGGATTGTCGAATTTAGTATAGCGTAGCATTGGTAGTGGTCATTGAATATTTTTTGAAAGCATACTGTCTCAATGACAATGTTAGTGATTGAACAGCGCATTGCAGATGGCTACTAGATGAGCATATGCTGCAGCTTGGGTTGCTCGTGCCAACATGCTCCGACTGAGACCCTGACGTCGGCCGTAATTGCCGCGAGTATTCTACATTACACCCAAGCACAATGCTTGAACTATGGAGGCGCAAACGGGGCGTGTGAAAATCGGAGCTATCGACGTCGAATGTACTCCGATTTTGCGCAATTTGTCTACGCCGACTGATCGAACGAGGGAAATTTGCCCGCTCGGAGTTGGGCTGGTGCCAGAATGGAGTGGGTTCAAACGCCGCGGGTTTTGACGCAGTAGCGAGACTAATTGCCAGGACAGGTTGCTGAAGAGGCGTTGAAAGCAATTGAGTACATCAAAAGTCGCAGAATGAGTGAAACAAAGAAAGCCCAGAAAATGCGATGTTGTTGCTAAGGCATGACAGGCTAATATGGCGGCCTCCAGATCTTCACATGTCAGGACGCGGACTACGGCGGCGCGCCTTCATCAAGCTCGCATGACTTGCCCCAGATCTCTGGGCGCCCGAGGTCAGCGGTTGTCGTCATACAGGCTGGTTGCTATGCGCTTGGAGCCAATCTAAGCACGACTAACCGTCTGTCATGTGGGAGTGGTCCGAGAGCCCCAAGGCCAGTCGTCTTTCACATGTTCACATGAGGACAGCAATGCTTGCGAAGAGCCGCGAGGGCATATAAAAGCAACAATCAAAGTGGTGCGACACAAGCACCCATACAGGCAAGTCGGCTGTCGGACAAACTGCCCAGCCTCTATTCGCTGCGCTCCAGACGTTGCCTTTAGTCTAGCGCCTCCCCCATTGCCGAGGCATCCACTTGTGCGACTAGTTAGTGCGTGAACTCCATCACCCACCTGCTAGTACAAAGCCCCAGGTCTCGCACTTTTCTCCGCATTTACGCCTCTGATACCCAGACCCTTCTCTTCTCCTTGATTCCTCTCCGCTGTTCACTTTCATCACCATGCCCCAGAGCGTAATCGTTGTTGGCGCTGGCTGTAAGCTCTTCTCCAACGTCATGATCATGCATCTGGCTAACCACCTCGACAGTGTCCGGCTTGAGCGCTGCTCACACCATTTATTTGGCTGGCGGCAATGTTGTTCTCCTTGACAAGAACAGTACGTTTGCTCCCAAAAAATCATCCAGAAAAGCATTTGCTTGATGAAGAACCGAGGTGTGCTGACATGTGCCATCAGACTTCATGGGAGGCAACTCCACAAAGGCCACATCTGGAATCAACGGTGCCCTTACCAGGACACAAGTAGACCACAAGATTGGCGACAGCGTCAAGCAGTTTTACGATGACACACTCAAGTCAGCGCGAGACAAGGCCCGACCAGACCTCATCAAGGTCCTCACCTACAAGTCCGCAGCTGCCGTTGAGTGGTTGATGGATGTCTTCAACCTCGATCTTACTCTCGTTTCACGACTTGGGTATGTATACATTAGCAATTCCATAAAATGCGCGCAAATGCTAATTCGAATAGTGGTCACTCCCAGCCCCGAACTCACCGAGGTCACGATGCCAAGTTCCCCGGTATGGCCATCACATACGCCCTGATGCAGCGATTCGAGGAGTTAGCCGAGGCTGAGCCAGAGCGTGTCAAGCTCATCAAGAAGGCTAAGGTTACCAAGGTCAACACTGAGGGCAACCGCGCAACCGGTGTCACATACAGCTTCAATGGCGAGGAGACCACTCTCGAGGGCCCTGTTGTCCTCGCAACTGGTGGTTATGCTGCCGATTTCACAGAGGACTCGCTCCTCAAGAAGCACAGGCCAGACACTTATGACCTGTCCACTACCAACGGCGCCCATGCCACTGGTGACGGCCACAAGATGTTGATGAAGATTGGTGCCAACGGCATTGACATGGACAAGGTTCAGGTCCATCCTACCGGTTTGGTAGATCCCAAGGATCCCACCGCAAAGACCAAGTTCTTGGCTGCTGAAGGTATGTATAACTATAATTTGTTGAGAATTTGGCGCTGACAAGATCCAGCTCTCCGTGGTGAGGGTGGTATCCTCCTCAACAGCAAGGGCAAGCGCTTCTGCGACGACCTCGGTCACCGTGACTACGTCTCTGGCATGATGTGGGGTGAGAAGGAGAAGGGCCTGTGGCCCATCCGCCTTGTCCTCAACTCCAAGGCCTCAAATGTCCTCGACTTCCACACAAGGCATTACTCTGGCCGTGGCCTGATGAAGAAGATGACTGGTGAGGAGTTGGCCAAGGAGATTGGTGTCAAGCCATCTGAGCTCCAGGCCGAGTTCCAGAGCTACAACGCCATTGCCAAGGGCGAGAAGAAGGACCAGTGGAACAAGAAGTACTTCCACAACATGCCCTTTGACATCAACGACACCTTCCACGTTGCTCAGATGGAGCCTGTTCTCCACTTCACCATGGGTGGTATCGAAATCAACGACCAAGCACAGTGCTTGAACTCTGAGGGCAAGCCTTTCGATGGTCTTTTTGTATGTGGTGAGCTGGCTGGTGGTGTCCACGGTGCCAACCGTCTCGGTGGATCTTCATTGCTCGGCTGCGTCGTCTACGGCCGTGTTGCTGGCGAGTCGGCATCCAAGTACCTCTTCCAACAAGCACTGAACAGCGCTGGCGGCTCCGCTGTATCCCGTCTTGGTCAGATTTCGCTGCACATCGATCCTTCGCAGCCTGGAAAGGTCTCTGTTGAGTGGGGCAATGGAACAAGCGGAGGTGCGCAACAAATTACCAGTGGAAGCTCAAAGGTTGACCAACAAAAACAACAGTCAGCAGCACCAGTCATGAAGAGTGATTCAGACTCGAGCGATCCCGGTAAGGTGTCGAAGCCCAACCAGCCCGGCAAGTTCACAATTCCCGACAAGGAGTTCACCTTGGAGGAGATTGCCAAGCACAACAAGAAGGACGACCTGTGGATTGCGGTAAAGGGCATTGTTATGGACGTCACCAACTGGACCGATGAGCACCCAGGAGGCCCTCAGGCACTTTTCAGCCACATGGGCAAGGACGCATCAGAGGAGTTTGAGATGTTGCACGACGACGAAGTGATTCCCAAATACGCGCCTGAGATTGTCATTGGCAGGGTCAAGGGACAAGAAGTCACACTCGAGTATTAAAAGTGGTTGAGGATGACCTTTGTACTTTTAGCCTGTTGAATGATATCTTTGGCGTACTCTTGAATAATATTATTATCTTCATGCATTTCTATATCCCAGAAGAATTGAGTGATGTAACTAAGATACCCAGTAAAAAAAAAGGTCGTTTTTAACGTGATGAACAGAATTGATAATTTCCAATCTGCCAGGAGTCATTTGTGGAATGTGCTTGTGCTCGTGTCTGTGCCAGTGTCAATGTCGTGTTTAGCCCTGACATTACGTACCCCTCGATGATGCAGGACCGCCGCCGCGCGGAGCCTCAGACCCTGGCCGCAGCTTCCCCAGACTCAGGCCAATCCGCACCACTCTCACCATTTGACACATCTTACAAGCACAACAACCAAACAGTCTTCTCTTCACTCCACACCGGCCCATTCTAGACCCCGAGAAGATGCTGCGCCCGCAATCACACTCCATACCGCACCGATCATGACCAAGTACGACGATTATGGCATTCCCGTCGCATACTCGGAGCCAGAGAGCTTGTCGCACCAGGCGTGGAGGTTAGCGAGGGCTTTTTACCTTTACAAACTGCGCCCTTTTACTGTGGGCAGAGTTGATGCGATCAAGAGACGGGATTGGAGCTTCAGACGGGTGTTTTCACTTGTCAATGTGCTGATTGTGGTGTGGTGGGTGGTATTATACTGGGGAGAACGAGGGTTATTTAACAGCGCTATACGAAGCTGTAGATGGGAAGCGTGGGAGAATTGGGTACGTATGAGGAAGGTTTGGATGTTTCAACAAGAGGTAGAAGAGCTGATTGAAGGATAGGAATCAGGCGCAAATCCTCATCGACTCATCTTCGTGGCTGATCCGCAGCTTATTGATCCGCATACGTATCCTGGACGGCCGTGGCCTCTCAATCCGCTCGCATACAAGTATACGGATTTGTACTTGCGCCGCACGTATTCGCGGTTGCAGACTGTGCTTTATCCGGATACGATATTCTTCTTGGGGGACTTGTTTGATGGGGGGAGGGAATGGTCGACGCGCACTTCGCGATCGCCTGAGAAGCAGTATCGCAAGTATGGGGATGACTATTGGTTGAACGAGTATAGGCGTTTTGGGAATATTTTCTTTAGGCATTGGGGCGATGGAGGGCTGGACCCACGACCTGGTCAGCCTGGGAGGAAACTTATTAGCAGTTTACCTGGAAATCACGACTTGGGCTTTGCGAAAGGTGTTCAAGAAGGCGTTCGGAACCGGTTCAATGCGTATTTTGGAGAAGGGAACAGGATTGATATCATTGCGAACCACACGTTTGTCTCGATTGACAGTGTGTCGTTGAGTGCTGTGGGTATGGAAAATCCAGAGCAGGTAGAGAACCTATGGCGACCTACAGTGGACTTCCTCGATGGCGCAGCGAAGCAAAAGAGGCGCCTGATACAACGCGAGCTTCGCAGACAACAAGGTCTACAACCATATCCTGGATTCCGACATAAACATTATGATGCAGGCGAACTTTCTACTGCAGAGCTACCACATTCGAATGACGACGTTACGGAGTTTCCCACTATCCTTCTCAGTCACGTTCCCCTGTACCGCGCTCCAGGCACACCTTGTGGTCCTCAACGCGAGCGCTGGCCACCAACACCACCACCTGCTGGTCAGCCTCCCTTGGAGGAAGATCATCGAAATGCCATATCCGTCAGCGGCGGATACCAATACCAAAATGTGTTGCACAAGGAGGTTACCATCGATCTCGCCAACAAACTAGGCGACATTCAATACGCTTTCTCTGGTGACGACCATGATTATTGCGAAGTCCTACACCGTGGCTACGCAAGTGGCGGCGGTGGCATCCGTGAAATCACAGTGAAATCCACATCCTGGGCAATGGGCGTTCGACACCCTGGTGTCGTCCTCATCAGTCTCTGGAACCCCGTCGACAAACAAGGCAAACCTCTCAACGGCGACGCCCACGCAACCATGCAAACAAAACTATGTCTTTACCCAGACCAAATCGGCACATTCATCAAATACGGCCTCCTCTTCGGCATCACCCTCACCGCACTCCTCCTCCGCGCCATGGGCGTCAAAACCGGCCGAATCCCACCTTCTAGTCCCCCCTTCACCATCCCCTCCTCATCCTCCTCATCAACAACATCCATCCTCCCCATCTCCGAACCCGACCCCCAACAAGACCAAACCCACTCCTCCAACTCCTCCACATCATCCACCCACGCCGCCGCAGCAGCAGCAAACATCCAAATCCGTTCCTCCCAAGCACGCACACGTTCCGCAATGGGCAATGCCTCCTCTACATACCCCCTCGTCCAGCATGCGGGATACTACCCCCCCGAACCCCAAGACGGAAGTGCAAACGGCGAGGATGAAGACCACCCCACCAACAAAGACAAGAAAAAAGTCAGAATCTACGATGGCGGAAATGGCTTGCTTAGTCGAGCATCTGCAGCAGCAGCAGGAGCGAGTACAAATCGGCGCCGGCGAAAAGGCTGGGACCTATTCTTCTATGAGATGAGGTGTAGTTTAGGCTGGGTTTTGCTTTGCGGTGGGGTGTGGTATGTGTGGCTTGTTTGGGTGGATAGTGCGTGAATGGGGGGGGTACTTTTGGATTCTTGTATTGTTTAGGGGATTGGTGGATGAGATGGGGGGGAACGGAGGGGAGGGGAGGGTAAGGGTTGGGTTGGATTTGACTAGACAAGCGAAAGAAAGCACAGAATGAAGTATTATTTTTATCATTTGTTGTATTGTTTGCAATGGCTCGTTGAGGTAAGTTAACTAACACCATCTAGATACTTTCCATCTTTGATCTGCTCTACTTTACTTCATACAGCAACTCATCTTAATCTCTACCTCACAACTTAATCCCCTCAATCCACTTCCTCGCCTCTTCAACGCCCTCATCTACCTTCTCGGCATTGGTACCTTGGCCAATAGCCGTTGGCGCACCAGGTTTACCACCAGCCTTTCCACCGATGATCGGGGTAACTGCAGAAGCCCATTTGGGGCCGTCTGCGCCAGCGGCTTTGTATTCCTGTGATGAGAATGATCGTTAGCTTTTGAATTGATTCTTAGGGAAGAAGGGTAAAAGGGGGTATATCTCACTTCAGAAACATAACATCCATGCACGACCTTGCCCTCCTCAGGACTGGCGGCGAAGAGATACAAGGAGCGATCTTTCAGTGCGCTCTTGGGGCCGGAGATGGTCTTGATGGCTTCGCTGATGGCCTTGTTGACGTTACTGCTCCAATCAATCTTCTTGACGAACACCTTGTTTGATGCGTCTTGAGCGAAGAAGTTGGTTACTTCGTCGAGGACACGCTTGTTGTCAGCTTTGGCGAAAGCTTTTTGTTCGTCAAGGATACTCTTTTGGATCTTGGCGAAGGCGTCGCGGAGTTCATTCTTCTTGATTGCGGAGATGGAGAGCTGGTTAAGTTCGAGTTGGAGCTTCTTGGCTTCGGCTTCCTTTGCGGGGCCGAACTTCATGCTGCCAAAGAGGGAGATGCGGTCGGCGAAGTCGTTGGCAATGCGTTGGACGTTGTAGGCTTCTTGTCCTGTTACTGCTACGATACGGCGAATGCCCTTGGCAATACCAGACTCCTCAAGGATGACGAGTTCCTTGATATCACCGGTTTGGCGGACGTGGGTACCACCGCAGAATTCGACGGATACCTTCTCCCATTTGGCGTTCTTGGGGTCGGAAAGGAGCTCATCAACAGACACGCCGACAGACACCACGCGGACGGGGTCAGGATATGTCTCGCCGAAGACAGCACGGACACCTGCGATCTCACGAGCTTCTGAGAGAGGGACTTCCTTAGCGAAAACTTCCGAGTTTTGGTGGATGTACTCGGTCGAGATATCTTCAACCTTCTTCAATTCAGCATCACTGAGACCAGCTTTGTGTGAAAAGTCGAAGCGAAGTTTCTCAGGGGCAACGAGCGAGCCTTTTTGGTCGACCTCATTGCCGAGGACTTCACGAAGGGCGTAGTTGAGCACGTGGGTACCTGTGTGGTTGTTGCGGATAGGATTTCGCCTCAGCTCATCGAATTCAGCGATGATCTGGCTGCCGACCTTCAATTCGCCGTACTTGAGGTAACCTGTATGCAAGACATAACCTGCGTATACCTGGACGTTTTCAACACTGATCTCGGCCTCGCCATCAACCAACAATCGTCCAGTATCGTACTCTTGTCCACCCTGTTCAGCGTAGAAGTTGGTCTTGTCCAACAAGACACCAAATTGCTCGCCTTCTGGTACTTCTGCGGTGCTCTGAAGGAATTTCTTGTTGTGGTAGATCGCTTTGATGGTGGATGTGATGTTCTCGCGGCCATACTTGGCAGAGTCGTCTGTCTTGGGGACATCGCTCATGCCCTCTAGCGCACCAAGGTCATGGACGTCGAACTTAACAAGGGTACCAGCAGCCTTCTTGTCACCCTTACTGGCTTCACGAGCCTTTTCTTGGGCGCCCTCGACATCTTTGTCATTAATGGTGAGTCCTCGCTCTTCAGCCATGATTTGTGTGAGATCGAGAGGGAAACCATATGTGTCGTACAACCGCCACACATCATCTCCAGGCAATTCATTTGATCCGTTCTTCTTCGCCTTAGCAGCATACTTTTCGAAGATGCTCTCACCGCGATCGAGCGACTTGGCAAAAGCCTTCTCCTCTTCATCCAGAATCTCAATGATATCCTGCTGTTTCTTCCTGATCTCTGGGAACATGTCACCCATCTGCTCGACCAACGTTGGGATAATCTTGGAGAAGAAATCGCCAATCTCCACCTGGAAGTATTTGCGCGCATAACGGGCACCTCTTCGCAGAACTCGTCGGACAACGTAACCTCGACCAACGTTGTTGGGTACGCCACCATCAGCAATGGCGAAACTCATCATACGTGTGTGATCTGCGACGACTCGGTAGGCGGTGTCGATGCCGTCTGGATCCTCCTTGCCAAATTTGCCATTGTAAGGTCGGGCTCCAGTGATTTCCTGTATGCGCTTGAACAGTGGAGTGAAAACGTCGGTATCGTAGTTGGACTTGGTTCCCTGCAGAACGGAGACTAAACGCTCGAAGCCCATACCAGTGTCAATGTTCTTGTGGGGTAGGGGTCGAAGGGATCGGTCGGGCTCGCGGTTGAACTGCATGAAGACGTTGTTCCAAATCTCAATGACCTCAGGATCGTCGGCGTTGACCAGTGAAGAAGCATTTCTGTATTTGCCATCAACTGGCTCCCTCAAATCGTAGTGTACCTCCGAGCAAGGTCCACATGGGCCTTGGTCACCCATCTCCCAGAAATTGTCCTTCATGTCTCCTGGCAGAATATGGTCCTCAGGCACACCAGCCTTCTTCCACAACTCCTTGGCCTCGAGATCGGGATCCAATCCATCAGCACCCTCAAAGTATGTGACATACAACCTGTTAGGGTCGATGCCATAAACCTTTGTGAGCAACTCCCAGGTGAAGCCAATGGCCTCCTCTTTGAAGTAGTCGCCAAAACTCCAATTGCCCAACATCTCGAAGAAGGTATGGTGGTAGCTGTCCTTGCCCACATCGTCGAGATCATTGTGCTTTCCACCGGCGCGAATGCACTTTTGCGAATTGGCGGCGCGCTTGAGGGTCGCAAAGTCGGAGGCGGGGTTGACAGTTCCCTGGAAGATGGACTTGTACTGGTTCATACCAGCATTGGTGAAGAGAAGAGTGGGATCATCGAGGGGGACGACAGAAGAGGAAGGCACTGCGAAGGGTGGTTAATTAACATGGTCATTGAAAAAAGTTGTAGATAAATTTTGTAGGGATTATCGAGAGAGATAGCATGCAACAGACATACCAAAAGTATGGCCATTCTTCTTGAAATAGTCCAAGAAGGTTTGGCGCACCTTTGCCGCTCCCCACTGGGGCTTCTCGTCGCTGGATGCCATGTCTGCGACCTGCGCGTTACCGTGGAGGGGCAGTCTCGTGCCGTGCAAAAGGCGCCGCGATGGGAGACGGCCAATTTGGGACGTCGAGAAAGGCGAGGGCAGTGAAAGTCGAGGAATGGAAGTGGTATGGGAGCAAGCAAGAATGGGCAGCAGTAAGCGTCGACGGCTACTTCGCCATGGGTGACTCAGAGGGGCAGCTATCGCAGGAGGGAGCATCTAACACCAGATGTTTAAGTGTGGGTGGGGGTGGCCGGGCCAAACCAAACCTAAGCAGAAGAGCTGCGGGCGGAACCTGCAGGCAGATTGGCGGGGCGGGGAGCGCATCAGCCAAACTAAACTAAACTCAATGTATACTTCTGGAAGCTTCACGTATGACCTCCGCCCTGCCCTTTGTGTCTGCTATAAACTCCAGCAATGCACTGCTCTCTTCCACCACACCATTCCCGCCACAGCCACTGACCCCAATTCCTTGGAACATCACTCTTTTCCCCGCAACCTGGCTCGGACTCAGCGCGCCCAATCGTTCCGCCCAAGCTGTGATGGATGGCGGAGGTTGTAGCTCACAGTGGTATTAGCCAAGCCAGCCCTCCACACGCAAAGCTGGCACAACACACCACCACTCCCACTGCTCCTCATGGCACAAAACGCCCTGCCGAAGGCCACTCGGACAACGAACAACGCCTCAGCAAGCGATTCGACCTCTTAAACCTAGGTACACCCACCCATTCTCACCCTACCTACCAACCAACCAACCCACCACTAACACCCCCCAAGTAGACAACAATGGCACCCGCCTCTACATCCCCGTCCCAGGCTCCACGGACGCAACCCTCCCCCGCCCCCCAACATCCCCCATAACCACCCCCCACCCCCTCGCCACCACCCTCCCCCTCACCAAAACCCCCCCTCGCAAACCCCGACTCCACCCCCGCCCCTCCAGCAGCAGCAGCGGCATGGAAATCGAAGACACCCCGCACAGAGTGTACATCCACGACCTCGCCGCCGAACTCAGCGACATCGAGTCCGACGAGGAAAACCCCATCTTCCTGTCTGATATCGAGAAGCACCTGTCCAAGATCCCGAAACACGTGCTTGTCGGCCCGGAGCCTAAGGCTACGCGGCATAATCAGGTGGTGCTGTATCAGGTGCCGGCGAGTTTGAGTGTGCCGGAGAGTCAGGATGGGGTGAGGAAGGCGATTGTCGAGGCGAGGCAGAGGATAAGGGAGAGGCAGGTGAGTCCGTTGGTGGGGGAGGTGAGGGTGGGTGATTTGCAGGAGGGGGTGAGTTTGAGTGATGGGGAGGCTATGGATATTGATTGATGGAAGAAAGGGTGGATGTTCACGACTTTAACGAAGAGCGAATCTTGGGCGATTTATTTACTGATTTTTTTCTTCTTCATCTTCAAATAACCCTACGAATGATGGGTATTTTCATATACTTTGTATAAACATGTCAATTAGGTACTTTCTATGATACATGCAATGATCCAGTCATGCTTTATATTTCCTTGCTTCTTTTCCCTCCATCATCACCGTCGGAATCGATCAAGGACACCCCGTAGCGCTGCTTTGGCTTGCTGTGGTGGTCGTGGTGGCAGTTCTTGTGGTGTTTGTTGGTGGCCTTGCTCTGCGTCTGCGTTGGCGCTGCTGCCTACTACGCCGTTCTGTTGCGATCCTTGTGGTCCACCGTATTGGGGCATTTCCATTCCCTGGTTGGGGTTGGCCTTGGAAGCACCTGGTGGCGCAAAGTACTGTGGTGGCGCATCGTTGTTATTGTATAGTGGTGGCGGCTCGGAAAAGGCGCCGTCTTGTCGTTGTTGGTAGGGTTGTTGTTGTTGGTGTTGCTGGCCATAGTATGGGTTTTGTGTTTGGTAGAAGGTGAAGTGATTCTGTGGTACTTCGCCGTGCCGTCTGCGTTCTGAGTAGGAGATCAAGAACTGTAAATGTCTGTTAGCATCTAGCTTCAAAATATCCCAGGCGTCAAGGGACTTACTCGGTGGTATGCGAGCAGTGGCTGTCCTTTCTTCAATCGCCGCTTGGCGTGAATGTATCCTCCAACGAACCATCCCATGAAGACGAAGAAGATGATCCCCAAGATAACCCATTTGATTATGATACCTTTCTGTTCACATGTTAGCAGTCGTTCAGGGGATTAATAAGTGTGGCGTGGTAGGCTTACGTCGGTATACCAGAAGCTATCGTCTCTGTAGCACTGAACATCGCCATTGTTATATTCAATGCAGTATCGCTTGGATAGAACCATGGTTGCAATGTGATGTATGTGTGTATTGGAGTTTCGAGTTTCGAGTCGCAATCCAAACGACAAAAAGCCAAGCTATTGCAAAGGCAGGATGCGGGGGATCAACTGTATAAGAGTAGAGTACGCCTTGCTGGGGCCGTAGCAAGGGAATGCGCCCCGATAAGACCTGGGCAATCGAGGGCTAGGTTCACAGTGGCTGTGCCACTTGCTGTCGTTCGGTTTCCTCACAGCCGAGTGGAAGACGTGTCGCAATGCAAAAGGATGTCCAACGCTCCTTGTTTCGGTTGTGTCGGGCAAGCGCGCGAGTTTCAAGATGATGACGGGCTTGGCCAGGGATGCGTGGGTATTAATGCTTTTCCCAAAAGGTAAAGATAGAAATTTGGGGCGGTTGCTGTTTCTTGCCAAACAAGTACAGGGAGTCGATGATGAGGATGAGGGATAAAAAGTACAGAAAACGAGCGAGAACAAGAGGACGGGCCAGGAAATAGGGAGGTGAGGTCTGGGCTGTTGTGGCTGGTGAAGCTCGAGGTTGGGGCGGGAGGCCGGGATGCTGCAAGGGGGCGCGCATGGTCCTGGTTCCTGCAGGGATTGTGGGGCCAGAGGGCTTAGCGCCGAATCCATCAGGACGTCACTCGTCTCACAACCACATTCCTCAACCCGTGGCCAGTTCCGCCAGCCACTATCCACCCATCTCTCCTGTGGCGTTTGTTTCGAGTGTTTTCATTGTCAGAAATACGGTTTGCACATATATGCGTAGCATGGTTTGGTTTGTTATCAGACAAATATTTTCTTGCAATGCTGGTGACGCGTCTCCAAGACGGACCGTTGCTATTTAAGTAATTCCCTCACGTACCGTACAAGTGCTGCCAGCAAGGACTGGCCATGCACTGCCACCCAGTCTACACTCGGTGACTAAGATCTGCAAAATAACAAATATTGAACAACGTATGGTATAGTGCCGTCAGACTCCCCGTCCTATCACCAATGACGGTGACATGCAATACCCCAAAGGAAACCCCTTCCACTTCTTGTTTCGCCAGGACGCGCCACTGTGGAACCTCTCTCAATGCTGAACTTGCCCAAAGGCTTCGACAAACCCCATCCCTGGTACCCAAGATATAGACGTGGAAGAAAGTTGATAGGAAAAAGAGCATACTAAAGAAAACCGTCTAATGCAACAAATTGCGAAGCGAAGGACTCGCACTGGCTCCAGTATTGGCCCGCTCAATCGGTGCTGATGTCACAGGCGGTGCGTCTCGCATCACGGTATCCCGCGGCGTTGAAGGCCTTCCAGGTGCAGGGCTCCCATGGTGCAGAGACGGATACTGTGGCACGGCTGGCGGAGGTGCCGCATATGGGCTCTCGGTCGACCGCGATGAGTGGTGTGCGTGAGGATGGGTAGGTGAATATGGCATGGTATGCGGCGAGTGTATGCCATTGACAATCATCGCTCCATTGTTGAGATGAAGTGGTGGTGGTGGCCCACTGACAGGCGGTGGAGGATAGGGTGGGCGAAGTGGCGCCGGTGGTAACTGGCCGTGCACAGGAGGTCCCGAGTATGGTGGATAGCCGTTCGCGGGAGGGTATGGCGGATGGAAAGGAGCATGATTCAAATGTGGTGGAGGGTGACCAATGCCATTGTGCAGGTGAGGTGGTGGATGGGATGGCCCAGTTGGAGGCGGGCCACTGTGCCATGCGGGCAATGGAGGTGGCTGATTTGGTGGAAGGGGGCCAACACTCTGCACACCCCAAGATCCGGCCATGGCAGGTGGAGGAGGAGGTATATATGGCTGTACTGGTGGCGATCGCAGTGGTAGTTGTTGCGCCTCAGGGAGCGCAGATTTTGACCGTTCCCGCTCTTCCTGGTCGTCCAAGCCATTCTCTTTCTTCCAATGGCATTTCTGACACAGGTAACTGACAGGTTGGCCAATATCGGTGTCAACCCGTAGCTGGCCTTGCTGCTTTGGTGAGGCTACGGGCGGCGCGTCCGTCATCCTGTGATCTGAAATGCCGTTGAGGGCACGCCCATTTTCAAGTTGAGGCCTTGGCTCTGGTCCAACATGGCCGTTCGTTTGAGCACCGTTTGTCATGATGGGACCGTCAACAACATAAGGCGCACGCTTGGAGACATCGGTAGATCCTTCCACTTTCCACCAGCGCGGACTGGCTTCGACTTTGCAGCGAGCACACTTCCGGTCTGCCTTCGGGACTTGTGACTCGCTGGGCTCCTCCTTGATATTCAAGCCAGCATTAGATGGACGGCCCCTCGCTGACGTTGGAGTTGGTGCCGTGATTGCTGATGCCCTGCGATTGCCTTGCGTCTGTGTTGATAATGGTACAATTCGAGTCGACTGATCGACCAAGTTTGCCTTGCGTGCTGTACCTGTAAGGGTCAAATCCGCTTGTTTGAATTCCCGCGCAAATAATTGTAGTGCGATCATGTCCGTTCCTTCCACCTTCTCGTTCATTGGGTGAGGCAGTGATTTTGGCGCATGTTCTTTGCACCATATAGCGGCAGCCATCGTGCCAGTATCTCCATTGAGGGTCACAGTGGGGACAGCATCTCTGCGTGACACCTTTACGGGTGTCATGTCGAACCCAAAGACATAACCGTGGCCTTGGGCGCACCCTACATGGAAGGTTGCATTGCATTGCAAACACGACGTACAGGCGCCGTTGGTCGTCTTGCAAATTTTGCACAACGCATCGTACCGCAGTGTAGGCGCACCGATACCTTCCACCATGTCAAATCGAGCCGCGTTGCTGAATCTGACTTCTGGATGCCAAAGCGCGCAATACACATGGACCCAGTTGTTGTCTGCAGTACGCTTGAGCGGTTCGCGTGGAACATCCGGTCGCCCCTTTTCTACTTGCTTCGCGTGGTACTCGTGCTTCTTCTTGTCAATGAGCTCTTTCTCCAACCGCTCTTTTTCTCTATCTCTATCCGACTTCTTCTTGTGTGTGACTTTAGGCTGCTCATAAAAGTCGTGGTCTGTGTCTTTGTAGGGACATAAGACGCACTCGTACGTCTGTAATTGAATCAGTAAATAAATTCAGGATCCAGTATAAGCAACTTACATATGATACGCTCTCCTTTTTATCGTTCTTGCACGTATCGCAATACCACTTGTTGGGATGTCGAGATTCTTCCACCCCGTAACAAGCCTTGTGGACAGTTAATCGACAGGCAGCGCACTCGAGTCGGGAGCCTTCAACTGAACGACAGACAGCGCACGGGAGCTCTTTCAGTCGGGGTTGTGCGGGAATCGGTGGAGGTGTTGGAGCCTTGGGCACAGGAACAGGCTTCTCCTTCTCTTTCTTCTTTGTTGGATGCTCATTGACAGGCGTTGATGTTCCACTTTCAGCATTAGCAGTAGCATTCGTTTTCTGCTTCTTCTTCGGCGGTTCAGCAAGCGCCTGAGCAGCTGCAGTTGGGGCATCGACGAATTCGGGTGTGCCACTCATTGAGCTTGCCTCGGTCTGTGCAGCATAGACTTCACGGAGAAGCTCCTCGTCTATCCTCCGTTTCCATGCCTTGCCTCCACCTTGAGCAACTTTCTTGGCGATTTCATCTACATTCTCCCACTTGACGGCATACTTCCGCCATAAACCTGCGCAGCGCAGACATAACGCAATGAGGAAACCAGTCTTGTCTTTGGATCGTCCATCAGCCGGTAGCATCTGGCCAGGCGACACGCCAGGGGCCCGTCGCCATTGACGCGAATGTCTGGTGTTGCAAAATTTGCATTGAAACTGGCGCTTGCGCTGAATCGCCTTGTCGTTGTCGAATGCTGAATCATCCTGATTGTCTGCTACATCATCAACAAGTCGGCTTTGGGCATCTGTCTCAACTTTCTTGCTGCGGCCCTTTCGGTTGCTATAAGAGCCCCATATCTCTCTGCCTTTAGGAGTCTTTTTCCACATGTAGTAGTAGCGCACAGCGTCACCATAGAACATCGTCTTGCTGGTATGCATGCGGACACTTCGGATCTCTGAGCCATATTTGGCCACCCCTTCATTCCACTTCTTTTCTTCCTCTTTGCTTAGCTCGGGTTCCTTCAAGTCCTTTCGTTTGTCGATTTTCTTGACATGCTTCAATGCGACATCGGCATCGTATTGGTGCTTCGTGAAGAGGCTTAAACATTTGTCCAGGAAATTGGTGTTATATGGCTCGACTCCAACGTGCTTGGCCAAGGCTTTGGCTCGTTCCATATAAGACTTGACTTGATCCTCTGTGGTAGTTGGGGCATTGTCCTCCCCCCGTGTGGAATGCACTCCTAATGGAGGCATCTTGAACATCAGCTCTGCCGTGCATTTCGAATCCTTGTTTGGGTGATCTTCGCCACGTCGGACATAACCAGGCGGCTCGTCCATGACCCACTTGGGACGTTTGGCCTTCTCTGCTTTGTCCGCCTCGATAGCTGCAACAGTCTCCTTGGATAGTTTACCTTCCTTTTTGTTGCCTGCAGCCTTGACGTATCGCTTCTTAATCTCGGCAGGCTTCACAAGCTCTACAGGATGTCCGTGCCAGACGTTAACATTTGCTTGGTGGCGAGGTCCTAACCGTGAGCTTGCACGAGGATAAATTGCTCTATCGTCGTATTGCAGTGCATCTTCAACGCGAGAGTGAATACCAAGATATCGCATGGGCCACATCTTCGCCAGGGCTATCTCAGCCTGGGTTCCAGGATGGTTGTCGATTTGGCTCTCAGGGTCAGGCGTGGTGTCGTTGGTGTCACCGCTTGCCTCCTCCTCTTCCTCATCAAGCATTTCTTCTTCATCTGCTTCTTCATTTGAATTACCAAGGGCGGGCGTGCGCCTTGCTTCAAGCTTCTTCTCCTGAGCCCTACTGCATGGACCGCAAGCCCATGCAAATCCACGTGAGGGCTTCTTGAGTAAGGGTGGGCGAACACAATTCATGTGATATGTGTTATGGCATACCGCACACTCGACTGAGTCGTTTCTGTGACATGTGTCAGCAAGTAGCAAAAGATGAAGTGGGAGTTTGCTTACGATGCGCAAAAGCCAACACATCGTTTGCAGCTTTTTACAGCGCTGGTTAATTCTTTTACACGACTGGTCTCAAGGCAAATATATTTCCATCGTTCATCCAGGGCCTTCTTGACCTTGTCGGGAACGTTGATGACCTGTGAGGTTGGGATGACATCGTACCAGCGGTGAATGAAACGATCAAAGACTTGGTTGAACCAAAAGCTGTCTTTAGTTTTGCGATATTCATCGATATCGCCAATTTCGCTTCTATGCAAAATTTGGCATTTGCCTCGCAGGGACGTGATTGGACAGAGGTCAGAGTGCATGGTCGCATAGACCAGGCGAGAGTCATTGTTATAACGCTGAACATCTCGAGGACGATAAAACCAGTTGACTCGTAATGACTCTACTCGTTGCTTTGGGTCGTTGTTGGCGTGGATGAATTCCATGACCCGGCATACATAGTAAGGCTCCCCAGGCGGCTCGCACACGAGGTAGACTTGGTCTAGACACCCAATTAGAATTCGTATACAAAGCCGCACGACGTGGCTGGCGCAACGGAATGGCAGTGGGCTGCAAGGAAAAGCAAATTAACAACTTACCATTGACGGCGACTGTCTGGCCATCATCTGCCTCGAGGACGCCATTTTTTAATATGGCGCGAGAGTTTTCAAAAGTCATCATGTTGGTCTCGCGAGCACTGTGAGCAGCAGCAGCCAGTTGAGAGCCGCGCTTGGCGCTTGTCTGACTTGGCGCAGCAGTACTGGCATGATTGCCGTTGGCGGCGGCAGCATTTTTCCGTCGTTTGGCGGTGGGTTGTGAAGCGTTGGCCTGGTTTGCAGATGTAGAGCCCGAGGTGCCAGCCAGATTCGGGGTTGCTGGGTGGTCTTTAGCATTCGATCCGGAACTACCCCACGACGCGTTACTTTGCGCCGGACCAGAACCCTTCTTTGCACTCAGGCCTGGCGACTGGCCGTTTTCAGCAGCCTCAGAGTTGCGGGACGGTGGGTCGGACAGGTTGCCGTTGGTGGGAGCAGCGGCCATTTCAAAGTCCATTTCGGTATCTTCAGCATAATTGATGGTTGGCCGCGACCTGCCGGGACGGTTGCGCGACCGCGTGCCATAGGGCGCGGCGCCATTCTCGTCAGAATCCTTGGAGGAAGAGTGCGCTGGAATTGCTGAGGCTGCATTGCTTGCATCTCGAGAATCTGGCACGGCGTCCTGGCCAGAGGGCGCGTCATTGGCAGTGTGCGCAGCTTGAGTCTTATCCTGGGCAGTGGTTGCAGGAGAGGAATTGCGGGTGGAGCCATTCTTGCTAGTTGCTTTGGAGGGCGCAGCACTTCCTGCAGAGCTGGACTTGGAGGGTGCATTGGTCTGCGCGTCGTCCTGGGTGCGCGTAGAGTCTACATGAGACGGGTCTGCAGCGTCCATGGACGAGGCCTCGCCTCCGCCGTTCCTCGCATCCATCATGGCCAACTACTTGGGAAACCAGCAGTTGCGCCTCGAAGGACGAATCAAAGGACGGCGAAAACCCCTCTGGGACGCAGAGTGGGCGTCGCCAGGGCTGGTGGTGGTGGCGGGGGATACTTGGCCAGAGATGTAGGTAGGTGAGGGTGATATGCAGAAGGCCCAGAGGCGCATACACTACAAAGGTAGAGGGAAATGGTGGGAAACAGCAGACTTGGGGCGAGTCGGCGGTTAGTAGGGAGCACAGCAAGGCGGTAGCCGGCGTGAACACCAGCAACAGGGACGGCTGGGGGCGCCGTAGAGAAGAGGATTGACGGAGCAGGAGAGCGAGTGTAGAAGGAATCCAAAACGAGGGCACAGGCAGATCGCGAATGCTAGGTATGGGTCCAAACGTTTTGCCAAGCTCTATGAAGGCTCCCGTGGAAGACCCTAGTCCTCTTACGCATATCTTCCATTGAACAACCCATCAGCGCCCCCCATGATTCGTTTTACGGTAACGCCCACCTACCGCCGCCACGGATGGCTACCTTTGAGACATTGTCGTCGTGCTGACGGCCGTTGCTTTTCATCGTCCTTTTGGCTCACTGGGGCACTTGCATCTTCACGCTAGCATAATTCGTGTTCAGTAGCGGCCTGGCTCATCCTGTCTCAGACCATCCATCTCCCATCTCCGCCATCAGTGATGCTCGCTGGCCTGCGCTCAGCGTCCATGGCCCTCCACGGCCCGGCTGCTCGAGGCTCGACTTGATGTCACGGCGAATGGGTCGCTGTCGAGCAGGCCATGCAAGGCCCGTGGCGGCAAAACCTGCCTCAAGTCCCACGACCAGTGGGCACGACGATGGAGCTAGTGCTGCGAGATAGTTTCCCCTCAGGCACAAGGCCGCTCGAGGCGTTGCCGGATGTGCTGGGCGAGTCTGGCGGGCGATTTTAGAGGAGCGATGTAATCAGATATAAGACTAAACTCGATTTAGCGTCCCGGCGCCTTTGCAGGGTTCCAACGACATCGTTTTGTCACCGCCGCATTCTACTTGATAAAGCTGCGCAGCGCAGCATTTCTCGTGTGCGACCGCCACGGTGCGAGAGACTCGTCTGCTGCTCGTATTACCTAGATTTTGTAAATTTCCAGCGCTCGCTTCATCGGCCTGACTCTTGTTGCAAGCTCCTGTTCCGGCAACATCAGCCCAGTCTCAGAAGGCCCGATCCAGGAGTCTATGGCCGTTGCAGCGCATCTCCCAGTGTGCTCTGGCTATTGTCACTATCCGACAGCTGTGGTCGCACTGCCCGTGAAGTGGTGATGCAGGCGAAACGGGCACGGGAATAGCCAGCGGAACAGACAGGGCGCACTGCACGCTAGTCAACCCATTTTGCACCGTCTCTCCCCGGCTGGCCATCGCTGCGGATAATCAGCCATAACTTGCATGCCTCCCATTCGTCCCACGCCATGTCAGGCCGCTTGGCAGACGACCTCACCCTGCCGATGTTCGCTTCTGATCGCTGGCGCACATCAGCTTGCAGACTGCCGCACCTCTGGCTTCGGCAACCTCACCAAAGTCTACACCTGGTCGAACCTGGTCGTTTACATGCTTGAACAAGACTGCTTCTTGGGCCCGACATGGGCACGCTGGAAGTCTCATATATTATCCTCTCTAGCTTCATGTTTTCTGTTCCATCACGCGCCTCGGCAGGTTGCCCCAGTGTGGTTGGTCAGGTTGTTCGACTCAACCTCTGCCAGCATACACAAAAAAGCGACAAAAGTACTGGTAGCAAACTCTCTAAGAAACAAGCAACACATAACAGACATGAGTCTCTACGTCCCAGAAGTTTCTTCAATTGTTGTGGGAAAACCCCCCAACCTTCATACATAGCACGCATGGCAACAAGGGAGGTGGTGGCGATCCAACTAAAAGCAGTGGTGCTTCCGGCATGCGCGAAGCGAGATTTTGCGCCAGACTCTGACGCTACGTTTTCAGAGAGCCCGATCAGTCAGGAGGTACAGCAAGAGAAATTCACCGGCACGGCCGCCGGAACATGCCTAGATTGAAACAACTTGCATGTGCAGCATCGCAACTGGTCCAGCTGTCGTAAGCCAGCATCACATAATCATCCCAACCAACGGTGTCGTCATCTCCATCTGCTTTTAACAGATGATAACATTGACTTTTCAAGTGGTAGTCAAGAGGTTAAGGAGGATATCAGCATTCTTGGAGGCGTTGCCAGGGCGCTGCTCTGGCAGATATGTTCATTCTGTGGCTACACTGGCGCCATGATGGATGCAGCGATTGGCAGCAGATCTGTCATTTTTCAGCAACTCAAATATTGACGGATGGCTTACTAGAATTTAAAACATGGCCTGCCATAGGCCAGAACCGCTTGAAATAATGGTAGCGTGGCTGCGTGGTGCGTGGAGCCAACTTTCGAGCTTTGCCACTTCACACTTTAGCAGAACCCACTCGCTGTACCAGCAACGTGGAGCTGGGTCCTAAGACACACATCACCCGCACGGCTTATCGCGCTGTTTCTAAGTTTGAAACATTGCCCTTTATTATAATACTTCTACGGAGTATTTAATCTGACCTTGTAAATGAAATAGAAGTAAGTAATAGGTACAGAATGCCAGACAATTACCCCCTGTCATTCCACAGCCCATGCGACACACAACATCAGCCCCACCGCTAGAACATTCTCGTCCATAACCCAAACCTGAAAACCAAGTCGACTTCTTTGGTGCTTTCTTCTCGAAAATAAAGCAATCTAGCATCTGCATTATAACATGTACATGAAGCCAAATTCGCTCACAGGCCGCATGCTACATGCAGCACCACGAACCACCACCCCAATCCATCTCGTCCCCACAATCATAACACCTCCACCATAACAATAATAATAATCCTTCAAAACTAATAACACACATACCTACTCGCCCTAAACACCTATCCCCACATACACAACAACACGCCCTCCTAACCCATCTTCTCCCTCTCCCTCCCCCATCCCCCCAAAACCGACTTCGGCTCGTCGGCGCCCCCCAACCATTGGCCGCCTTCGCGAAAGTGGAGTGCATACACACGACATGCATACATACCTGTCCTGTTACTTAGCCACACACACACCCACACACCTTACCCACACTAGCTGCGTGCTCTGCTTCGGAGTGTGTCGCGGGGGGATTTTCTGTTTCTATTTTCTGTTTTTCTGGACTTATTGGGAGTGAGACATTGCAGTTGGGACATATTACGGTCCTGGCCTCTGCGTGGGATCCGTGCGGGCGGGTTGCTGCTGGGGGCGTGTGAGGCGCTTGGGCATGAGTCGTTTGTGTGGGGAGAGGGGAGGGCTTGGTTGAGGGTTTGGGTGAAGAGGTGTAGGGTTTGGGTGAAGAGGTGTAGGGTTTTTATCTTCACCTTCACTTTGGTTTGTATGTTTTGTTGCAGTGTTTGGTGAATGGGAACCACGTCATTTGCTGAGTCAATTGTATTGTGGGTGGTGGGATTATTTCGGTGGAAGGTTTGCAGGCATTGGGGTTTCACGTCATCATGTGTGCAGGGGTTATAATAATATCACGGGCCGCGCCCGATTTAAGCGATTCGTGCAGAGATGCGATTGCATTAAGATGTATCTACAAATCTGAGGCAAACCACCGACTTCGTTTGTGAATTCATTAAACAATATCGAGGTATCAACATGCATCCTGCGTCACCCTTACCCAACATCCCCTTACTTGAGCCCAAAAACCCCCATCAAAAAAGTTGCATAAGTGGATGAGAAGACTTGGAAACTCAATTACAAGGCGAAGACAGCGAGGAGACCGGCCAGACCTGCACCAGCAATGTGGACAGAGTTGGCAGCGGCAGCGCCAGTGGATGCAGGACCGGCAGCAGATCCAGAGCGAGAGCCAGAGGCATCTAAAGTTTACAGATTAGAATCTATCTTGAAATCCAACAACTTGTAGAATGAAACTTACCACCAGAGGCACCAGCAGAACCAGCAGCAGAGCCGGAAGGCTTAGCACCAGTACCAGTGGCGGAGGCACCGCTAGCAGCCGAGTTTCCAGAGCCACCAGCACCGAAGGCGGTCTGGCTGCTGGGGAAAAGGCTGGCGATGCAGCCCTGGACGCAGTTGGCAAAGGCAGTGGCAGCAGCAGGAGAGCCATCGCCCTGGTCGCACTTGGCAGCGCACTTGTTGGTGTCAATGGCCTGGGAGGCATTGGGGCGGGCGTTGCCAAGGCAGGCAGCCTTGCAGTTCACATCGGAGGGAGGGCAGGCATTGACGCAAGAGATCGCGGGCGAGAGAGGGACAGCAGAAGCTGAGGAGATGGCGGGAGCGCTGGTGATGGAAGCGGCCTGGGGAGAGGCAAGGGCGCCGACGGCGAGAGCGAGGATAGCAGTGGTGTACTTCATTGTTATTGTTTTGGTGGAGTGATGTTACACACGAGACGAGAGTAACAGGCGTATTAAGAAGATTAACGGTAAGGCTGGTGAGCGAGTGTAAGATAGAAAATTATGCTATCGACGAGAAAACGAATGTAGGGATGAAGGTGGAGGTGCAGAGTGGAAGGGAAGCAGGGCACGCGGCCATTTTATGAATCGATTATTCACGCAGGGTCGTTATTAGGGGAATCTAGGAAAAGTATGCTGCTATTCTTGGCTAGCGGCTCGGCAGCAATCGTCATGCCTTCGTGTGAGCGGGTGAGCCCTTCTTGCGGAAGGCACTACTGCGACGGTGCAGGGTCCCCGCCTTTGCCAACAACGCGCTAGCCACCCGAGACGCGTCTGCCCTTCACTTCACTCTACGCCGCCGTAGACTCCCTCGCGCCGCTCCACGACTTGCAACCGCAATGTCCGATAGCGACGACTATGGCGACGAGTTCAACGACACCGAATTCTTGATTGCCGCGACCCAGGCTGAAAAGGAGAACACCCCGGCCTTCCAAGCTTCTCCTCGCCCAGCTAAGCGACGCAAGATCGCTTCAGGAAATGAAGGGGTTGCATCTCATTCGCGAAACAAACAACACATTGTCCGCCGTCGTGCGTTTGTTTCTTCGTCTGATGACGAATCTGGTGATGCCAGTGACCGTGCATTCTCTGAAGGCGGGGACGATAACGTTTCGCCTGCCTCTCACAATCAAGAATATGACCGCAATGCACAGTCAAACCATGTGTCACCCGTTAGAGAAACGGCTGCCCAGAAGAGGAAGAATCTTATTCATGTGCCAACAACAAACCTGGATATGCCAGATATGTTCTTCACACAACCGCCAATAGAGCACTCGCCTCCCTGGAAACCACGAGGTGCGATTTGGGCAAAGCAGACTGCAACAATAGGTGTCCATCGACCATCTGCATCAGCAAAACTCACAAGTGTGAATACAACTGGATCGGTATCACTGCCTGGTCGGCAGTCTGTAGCCTCAATATCAAGACCACAGGCACCACGTTCTCCCAACAAGTCTAATTCCCATATAACGCTCGACGAATCCCCTAAGCTACCAACAACAAACGGTGCTATAGCTGACTATGACTTCACGAATGAGCTGGCTGACTTACCATCTGACGCATTTGCATCCTCGTCGTCTTCCCCTCAAAAGTTAGACGATGATGATATAACAGCCGGGCCTCGAAAGCGAATAGTAGCTCCTCAAACAGGTCTACGACAGACCACACTCTTTGGGCGCCAAACCAATGGAGATCTGCCACAATCACAGGCCAACAAGCGTTACAGTTTTATCGTCGATCAGAAGAACGAGCCACCAACCCACCATAAGCTTGACTCAGAGGCCATAAAAACCTGGGTCTATCCCACCAACTTGGGGACTATTCGAGATTACCAGTTCAACATTGTCCAAAGAGGCCTGTTCCACAATCTGTTGGTTGCTCTCCCTACTGGTCTTGGAAAAACTTTTATCGCTGCTACCATTATGCTCAACTGGTTCCGCTGGACCACTGAGGCACAGATAGTCTTTGTTGCTCCTACCAAACCTCTCGTATCACAACAAGTCGAGGCTTGTTTTGGGATTGCGGGCATCCCACGCTCCTACACTACAATGCTTACAGGTGGTGTTTCACCCGCATTGAGGTCTGAAGAATGGAAAACCAAGCGAGTATTCTTCATGACCCCTCAGACGTTTCTGAACGACCTTAAACATGGGTACGCTGACCCGAAGAAAATCGTCCTCGTTGTTGTTGATGAAGCCCATCGCGCAACTGGTGCCTATGCATATGTAGAAGTGGTCAGCTTCTTGAGGCGCTTCAATCAAAGCTTCCGTGTACTTGCTCTGACCGCTACCCCTGGCGCAGATGTGGAAGCTGTTCAAAAGGTCATTGATGGGCTGGACATCTCCAGAGTGGAAATTCGTACAGAGAATTCGATGGACATCTGTAGCTACGTACATCAACGCAGAGTCGAAAAGCAAGTATTCCGAAATAGTGAAGAGATGGAAATGTGTATGGAGCTGTATAGCCAAGCATTGCAGCCCTTGGTAAGCAAGGTAGCTGGATTAAATGCTTATTGGAGCAGCAACCCTCTCGATCTTACTCCATTTGGTTGTCAGCAGGCGAAAAAGAAGTTCTTCATGGATGCTGGTCGCAGCGCCAATCAAGCTGTCAAGAACATTGTCAACAGTATCTTTTCGATTCTTGGTTCTGTATCGCATGCAATGGATCTGTTGAAATATCATGGCATGACTCCTTTCTATGTCAAACTCAGAGATTTCAAAGAGGAAAGTGAGAAAACCAAATCAAAGTTCAAGAAACAAATCCTGGACAGTGACCCCTTCAAGAAACTCATGATTCGACTGAAAGGCTGGATTGAAGACGACAACTTCGTTGGACATCCCAAACTCGAGTATCTTCAAGAAGTGATACTGAATCATTTCGTGAATGCTGGCGCTGGAGAAAACCCCGAGGGTGCACCACCTTCCCAGACACGAATCATGGTATTTGCGCATTTCCGGGATTCTGCCGAAGAGATCAGTCGGATCTTGAAGCGACACGAACCGATGATACGGCCCCGTGTGTTTTTGGGACAAGCTTCAGGGAAGAATTCGGAAGGTATGAGCCAAAGGGAACAGCTGGAAGTAATTGAAAAGTTTAAAATGGGCACTTACAACACACTCATCGCCACATCTATCGGCGAGGAGGGTCTGGATATTGGCGAGGTTGACCTCATCATTTGTTACGATTCAAAAGCATCTCCCATCCGTATGTTGCAACGCATGGGCCGTACCGGGCGAAAACGCGAGGGAAGGATTATTATGCTCCAAATGCAAGGCAAAGAAGAAAACGATGCCAACAAGGCCAAGGACAGCTATGAGAAGATGCAAGAAATCATTGCGAATGGAAGCCAATTCACTTTCCACGATGAAATATCAAGAAGAATCCTCCCGCCCGACGTCAAGCCAGTTGTAGACCGGCGTGTTGTCGAGATTCCGTTGGAGAACTCGCAAATGAACTTTCTACCCGAACCAAAAAAGAAAGGGCGGATGAAAAAGCCGCCAAAAGTGTTCCACATGCCAGATGGTGTTCTCACTGGATTTGTTACTGCTGGTCGAATGGACGAGGAGATCGTGCCCAAGGGTCGTGGAAAGAAGGCTGTTGCGCCGATTCATCCAAGCGAAGAGACTTGCAGTATCCCACCGCTTGAGTCCGTCCTTTTGGATAGCGCAGCTACACTGGACTTGGAAAGACGGTTTCAGACAGTCTTTGACGAGACTGACGGACTAACAATAGGTGGGCTAGATTATAGTCGTCACTACAAACATCAACGAGTCTTATCCCGCCCGCAAATACTTCAAACTGCTGGACGAGGAGCCCACGCATTTGTCGAGACGATGCGACGAATGCACGAAATGGACTCGGAGAAACTTGACATATTCAAGCGAAATCTACACTACTCTGATTGCGAATCAGACGCGGAGATCGACATGGTTGTGTCAGACACCGAATCACGGCCAGTCATTCACGAGGATATGTGGGCGGACGATGATGACGATGAAGAAGCTGCACAGGAACTACCTAAGGCCAAGGCGAAACCAAAAGCAAAGGCCAAACCCAAGGCTGAACCCAAGATTGCTACCAAACCTAAGGTCAATGCGAAGGCTGTACCGAAGACACCAGCCCCTCGGGGCCGGCCACGCAAAGAGAAAGCTGTTGTAGAGACGCCAGCACGTCAGTCTAAAGCCAGCAGCGAGACACCTCGCACGAAGACACCAAATTGGCGGACATCAGGACTTGCTCAGGAAGGCGAAGAGTCATCACCACCACCCACAGATCCACGCTTCCATGTTGCATCACAGGCCGATACCATTGGTTCGGATGACACAATTGGCGAAGACGAAATACAAGACACACAAGCGTACAAGATGGACTCTGAGCTTGCTAGTTTCATCGTTGAGGATGACGATGAAATTGATGTGCCGGCTTCAAGCCTGCCGAGCTTGGACCTGTCTGGAATCGGTCGTGGCACTCAGGCTGTTATGAAAGCAAGTCGACCTCAGAAACGACCCAGGGCTGAAAAGCTTTTCACTAGTGATCCAACCGATGATGACGCTGTGGTGAGTAGTGACAGTGATGACGATGCACCTCTTGCAAGGCATGGAACAGGCACAAGCAAGAATCTTGCATATGTAATTGACTCTGCATCGGATCCAGAGGACGACGACGAGCCTGTTGTCCGTACGAAGAGAACACGAAGAGTGATTGAAGATGACGAAGACGACGACTGATCAAACTATAGGCATGTTGTCAGAATGCGCATGATTATGTGAGCGATCCTCACGGAATCGTGATTTGTATAAAGTCAAATAATATACCCAATAATATACCCAATGTTTCATTCTACTCTGAGTCCAAAGTATGACTCTATCTATTTTATTCAAATTGCTTCCAGTACTTGGGCTCAAAGCCATCAATGTGCTTTGTAAAGGGGTCGCCAGCCTTGACCCAGCCTTTGATTCCACCACCTAGTGTCAAAGACTGTAATTCAATGTCTCCTTTTTCTGCAATGTAGTCTGCAAACCAACCTGAACAACGTGGACCCCTGCCGCTAGAAGAACCTACGACAAGTAAGCAAAATGTGGCGAGTTTGTGAAGTGGCCACAGTATGTAGATCACGTAATATGTATCCCTCACGCCACCATTCCACAGCCTTGTAAATAACAACAATACTATGTGTGAAGAAGTTGATTCGGGGAGCAAAGACATACCGCAATAGAATGCAACCCTTTTTATGCCGGCCCTCTTGGCTAGGTCGTACAATACCCCACGGTTCATGTAGAAGGATTGCGCTGGTAGGTTAATGCTGCCTCTGATCGTACCACCTTCATAGTCGGTGCGTCTCACGTCGACGATCAGAAGATCCGGCGATGACAGGTCTGACAGGACTTCTTCGCGTGCCAATACAGGTGCGGTAGCACGAGGGGCCGGGAAAGCGTCTGTCCAGCTTCCAGAAGGTTTGGGTGCTTCTGCCATGTTGAGAGCAAAGGGTAGCAAGGATAGCAGATCGACTACAATGAGTGGAGGGTATTTGTTCCGAGATATCGTTTCTCAGTTGTGCCCTGCGTTGGACGCATGCAGGCCGGGCTCAACCGCCGCTGGACGTTGATCAGCCTCACTGGGACCGGGGGCCAAGACCAGTAGGAATCGCGGCTCCATCCCCTGTCACCGCCACCTTTGGCAATACATACTGGCCACATTGCGATTTCTATGATGGGGCGATGAACGTGTGATTACAATACCACTGCCGGCCTGATTAATATACTTGACCATATCCGCTCCCTCGGCCGCCACGCCCTGTCTTTGTTCATTCCGCAGTTAGTGCGTCGTGTTCCTACTTACCCTTTCATTTATCTTTAACTGCGACTTCCTGTTTCGAACTTCGCACCAGGGTCATTGTGCTTATACCGGTTGTGTTTCAATACACTCTGGCCTCTTTGCAGTACCCCACACACAAATTGCCGGCCATTCCTCAGCGGTGCATTCTTATATAGCAAGCGTACTTGGGTTGTAAGTGCCACCATACCCACGCGCCCTGTACACGCTTTGTCGCAGACGTTGGCTGATTCAAGGACTACATAGCATAAACCTCGCATTCGACATGCACTCAGCGGCGCATGTTTTCTACCTAGCAGTCTTCTCGCTGCTAAGTAGCTCACATGCTGCTAGTAATGTTGCGCCTTCAAAGTCTAAGAATCCTCCGCCAAATGTCTGCGATGTAAGCAATAAATCATCATGTTCACCCACACAACCCCAAAGCCAGAATACTAAGACTTCCTTCCAGCTGGAGCCAGGCGCAATAGTATCAGACGCATGTGCGAGCTACAACACGCTTGAACAACTCAACGAAGTAGTACACCCATACCTCCACTCGATCACCCAAAACACCGACTTTTTCTCCCACTACCGCTTGAGCTTATACAGCAAGAAATGCCCATTTTGGGATGACGAAAATGGCATGTGCGGGAATGTCGCATGTGCGGTGAATACATTGGACAACGAGGAGGATATACCACTTGTATGGCGCGCAAAAGAGCTTGGAAAGCTTGAAGGACCTACAGCACAGCATCCAGGAAAGAAACAGCAAAGAGAGGAACGAAAGCGCCCTCTACATGGCAGCCTGGGCGAGAATGTCGACGAGAGCTGTGTAGTTGAGTACGACGACGAATGCGACGGCCGCGATTACTGCATACCCGATGACGAATCAGCAACCGCGAAGGGAGACTATGTATCACTCGTAGACAACCCAGAACGCTTCACTGGATATGCTGGTGTAGGAGCGCAGCAGGTATGGGAAGCCATATACCGCGAGAACTGTTTCAGCAAACCTCCCAAGCTCAGCGCGAAATCGAATGGACAATCTGCACCGGGTGGATCGCCGTTCGGTACCTTTGGCAACCAACAACAAATGCTTGCCGCCAATCAATTGCGCAACGTCATGAAAGAGCAGGTAGCTCAGCAAAAGGTGCAGTCAGCAATTGCCCATGGGACTGCAGTCCATCGACTTGATCCTGTGGAGCTCGATGATACTTGTATTGAGAAGCGCGTGTTCCATCGTGTCATTTCTGGCATGCATGCATCTATCTCAACCCATTTGTGCTGGGATTACTTGAACCAGACGACCGGTCAATGGAGTCCCAACCTTGCTTGCTATGAGCAACGCCTCCACAAGTTCCCAGAGCGCATCTCAAACATCTACTTCAACTATGCACTGATTACGCGTGCGGTGGGCAAGATCAGACAGCATATCTCTGACTACTCGTTTTGTTCTGAGGATCCCGAGCAGGACCTGATCACGAAGAATGCAGTATTGCGCCTTGCCTCTGCTCTCCCATCAGGCCCAGAAATTTTCGACGAGACTGTCATGTTCCAGGATCGAGACGCCATTGCACTCAAAGAAGACTTTCGCAACCGCTTCAGAAATGTGAGTAGGATCATGGACTGTGTAGGCTGCGACAAGTGCAGACTCTGGGGCAAGGTGCAGACCAACGGTTATGGAACTGCGCTCAAAGTGCTGTTCGAGTTTGACGAGAATGATTCTTCCAAGGACCCACCCCTACGCCGCACTGAACTTGTCGCATTGATCAATACCATGGACCGGTTGTCACATTCTCTTTCCGCCATCAAAGAGTTCCGACGCATGATTGATGAGCGCGAAGGCGTGCCAAGTATCAACGCTCAGCCATCTGCTGAAAGTGACAAGGGGGTTCTGAAGACAAAACTTGCACTGGAAAAACCTGACAAGACTGAAAAGGAAGTTGATGATGGCATGCCAGATTTCAGACGTGACTGGGATGCAACAAATATGACGCTCATGGATGAGTTTTGGGCAGAGTTCAATCTGGTCAAACGTACCTTTTTCTACGTCCTTTACCAATGGACCCAACTTCCAGGAAGATTGTGAGTTTATCTTATTCTTTCCGCCATATCAGAAGCGCTAACAAAATTGCAGTACGAAGATATTCATCCTCGAATTGGGCCGACTGTACAATTGGTGGCTTGGCATGGTCCCAGGACCTAGGAGCTGGGAGATATATATTCCCCGACGAGACGAGCTTTGAGTTTGAAGATATCATGCATATTTCGCTGTGCGGAAACCTTGTTTGATGCATAGCAATGGCGTTGACATATACGATACATGAATTTGGGAGCATGGCATTACTTGGGCGTTGAATGACCTAGTATTATCTATCTGATCATTTTGCAAATTCAAATTCAAATTCAAATTCAAATTCAAATTCGAAATCTCACAATTCCAATACCCCCCACTGCACACATGTAAAATCCCTCTTTCCAACGCACCCATCCGCCTATTTTGTGCCATGTACGTCACTCTCGCGGCCCAACTCGGCCGACGCTATCGTATATACAACCATCCCCAAGCTTTGTAATTCGCCGCAACGACGTTGGGGAGAGACTTGCCTGACTTCCGAAGCTTCCTATTCGGCGGGTGAACAATCAAGCATTCTCCCAAGCACAACGCCTGGTTTCTATGCAGATTCGCAAAATTACTGCTTCGGGCAGGAAGGCGATGGGAAGTTTCTTGATTGGGAAGGAAGGGAGTAGGTGTGTAAAATAGGTGGTGGGCTTGTTTTATTGCTTAAACTTGGGGGCTGCTCAGGGAGTCTGGATATTTGGCTCTTTCATATCACAGTGTACGTCACGATTAGGACTTAGAGACTTTCAAGTGCTGTTGAACATTTGACTTGGTCCACATGTGATGCACATCTGAATGCGCTGGAGGCCTCAAGCTGGTGAAGACAGACATCTTCCTCGACAGCATCTTCACACGCTGTACAACATCACTCACAATATCCGCATCCTCACCCAATTCTGAGTCTGCACCAGGATCGCACTCCTTCAAAATCGGGGTGCAGCCAAGTGCTTCCAGACTTCCTTTGTTGCACGGTCTAGAAGCCCCACACCCCGGCCACGATAGCAACTCCAGCACAATTCCGGCCTTTCAGCGGTCTCTGAGCGCAGAACAAGACTTCTCCCAAGAATGAGGCCTATTTTCCACAGTTGCTCAAAGCAGTAAGAAAGTCGACTGCCAAGTTGACGCCTATATTCAATGTCTGGTGGTTTCTTGCCTTTTGCGGCTGTCTGAGCGTGCATGGGCGATGTTGCAGTGCCAACGAAAGTTTGCCAACAACATCGGCGTGACGATCGCACGTACGAGTTTGATCTGCCAACGTCTTGGCGGAATGGAAGAGGAATGATTCAGGAATTGGGCAATGTAGTCTTCATTCTCTGTCAACTTTGGTTCGCTTTTCTCTTTGATTTATCCAGAACCTAACCGGCGTTCAACCGTTACAGTCCCTCGCTGAGCAACCTGGTCCAAAGCCACAGTTACGAACGACACAATGCTGATCATCGGCCCTACAATGCCTGCCAGCACGTTCTACATTGCCAAGATTTGATGCTACAGATGTGCAATTATTTCTTGACAGTTTCTAGGCAATTTCTGCCTACCTGTTCTTTTTTAGGATTATGAGCACGTCAGCCCAAGATTTGCTTCCATTCCGCCTCCAACCTGCATCAAATCATGAAACGGCCCCATGTTTTCTACAGGCTCTAGGTAATCTTCAGCTATTCACCCCATCTCAATGCGGAATATGAAGGAATACTAGACGGAATAATCATCATACACTGCAAGTACGCTACAACTAGCTGCCGTACGTGAGCTGCGATCACTACGACAAATCGCAACCCAATGATTGGGGACATGTGTGCACATGTACGCAAGCCCCATCACAGCTGAACATACACCAGACAGTTACCGGTCGCTCTAGGCACATTGTAGATCGCCCATGGGGCAACCCAAAGTTCGCACTAAAATGCGGGCCTCCCCGTAACCATAGATTCGTCCTCCTTCAGGGTCGAAGACTCGAGAAGCAAGCAAGCAGCATTCAGCTCCGCTTGCTGACCATACCAATCCCTCATCTTTTCGCGAGGCCAGCAGCTACTGCACAATTGCTCGCTTCGATTTCGAACGATTCGCTTGGCGATCTGTCAGCTGCGCCATAGGCAGCGAGGCGTATTGGGTGTTGCGGGGCCACGGCTGAGCTTTGGTGTGGTTCCGCGGTGAGATGCGCCACGAATTGAGGATAGAGGACTCTCGCCTCGTTGCCTAATGCGCCGGGGCATCCCTTTCATTGGGTTATTTTGAACGCCGTGCTGACCGTACACCGTCCTGTGTTATGTTGCCGATTATCCAATGGGCACAGGATGGCTCAGCCTTGGGGGGTATTGGCGTTGTACGGCGAGCATATATGTCGTCCCGTAGTTCCATCATGTTGATAGGTTTGAATTCACTCTGTTCCTTCAATACATTTTACTGAAATACTTTTAAATCACCAACATGGCTGACGACAGACCCTGGGGAAGACGCCTAGTTATTTGCTGTGATGGTACATGGCAGTCCAGCGTAAGCTTCAAGGACAATGTCCCGAGTAACATCACCAAATTATGCCGTCTCATTGCACGAATTGGAGTCGACAAAGATGGAAGAAAGTACCACCAAATGGTCTACTACGATGGTGGAATCGGAACCGGCAATCTGAGCAAAAGTGAAGCAAGACGACAAGGAGGCACAGGAGCTGGCCTTGCAGAAAACGTCATCGAAGCTTACAACTTCATCGTCATGAACTACGAACCAGGTGATGAAATCTTCTGCTTTGGCTTCTCACGCGGTGCATATACCGCCAGAGCAGTTGCTGGCTTAGTTTCCGATATTGGCGTCCTTAAACCAATACATATGCAGTTCTTCCCAGATCTGTACCGAGCATACATGGCCAACGATGAGGGCGTTGAGTTTCGTCATACTCAGGGGTGGAAGTGGTTTACGGATGGCAAGCTGAGTAAGAAAGGAGAAGAATTGGTAGCTAAGGGGATCACACTTGACGAAATGGATCTGAAACAAGCAGCAGAAGCCTGGGAGATCCGCCCACATAGGAATCTCGAGCGGGATAGTGAGGGGACTCGGAAAGTTAAGGTTGTAGGTGTTTTTGATACGGTTGGTAGTCTGGGTGTGCCAGATGTGTTGGGCATCAATATGGCTCGGCAAAGAACTAAGTATGGCTTCCATAATGTGAAGCTTACTGAACGTTAGTATGTCTATCTTTTGTCTTAGTTCTGGGCTAATTATTGTAGACATCGAACATGCGTTCCATGCTCTAGCTCTGAATGAGCGTCGAGCAGCTTTCCGTCCGACTTTATGGTACATTCCTAAGGAAATTGTTGATAATCCAAAGAAACGAACGCCAGAGCTGAAGCAAGTTTGGGTAAGTTGTTCGAGTAACATACTAAACTTCAATAACCTGACGAGTCTATCACAGTTCCCTGGTGTTCACATCAACATTGGAGGCGGCAACAGTGACTGCTTCACGACCATGAAAGCTGATAGCGAAAGTCAGTGAATCATATGAAGAGCATATTTTTGGAACTAACATGAACAGACATTTCAACCGCCACACTCTGCTGGATGCTACAATGCATCTCACCTCATCTGACCATTGACCAGAATGAGTTCATGCAGTTCCTAGACCAGTACAAACGCTGGCTCTTCCGCATAAGATACGCCTGTACATATCACCACGAAACCGTCACAGACAAGATAAAAGCCTACATCCCCAACATCCCCATCATCAACCCCGGCCCATCCGACCTCGACCCACCCAAACGCGACCCCCCTCACGCCCACACAGAGTTCGACTTCAGCTGGGGCACCGGCCCGCTCGTCGACTCCTACACAGGCCTCTACTACCTCAACGGCTCACACACACGAGTCCCCGGCCACGAAGGCGCAGAAATTTACAACGACCAAGAACGCGAATACCAATGGCAACCTCTCCGCAGCCTAGGCCCCACCAATGAATACATCCACCCCATCGTCTACCACCGCAGCATCGTCCACGGCTGGGACACCCACTCCCCCCTGCAAACCAACTGGCTCCGCGAAAACGACACCGGCCCCGCCGACTCCAAGCGCCGCTTCTGGTGGCACAAAACCGGCGAAGAGAAGAAATTGTGGCTCCCTGAATGGGCGATTCTCAGCCAGGCCCAGGGCTTCAATTTCGAACGCACGTGGTATGAGAATTGCGAGAAGACGCGCAAGACGTTGGATATGTTGGCGGGGAATAAGGATTTTGGACCTGGAAAGGACTTTTTGCAGACGCTGGATGAGAAGATTGATCTTGATGCTTTTGAGAATTTGCCGCAGAATCAGTGGCCGTAGAAAGGGTTGGGGAAGAGGACAATGGGAGGTATTGGTTAGAGTTATGGTTAGGGGCGGGAGTTTGATTGCCTTTGATACTATGTTGATATAACCTTAAGGGCATGTATACGAGATGCGCTCAATTTTAGTAAAACTTTTATACTTTCAAGAATCTTTGCAAGCTTTGAGAGTAAAATGAAGTTGATATTGTATTGCAAGGTGAAAGTAATTAATATCACAATGCTTCTTCAAAAGGAAAATGAAAATTACAATTCGAGATATCATCTCTTCGACATGAATTTAGAGAAGATTTTCGTTCGCAAGGTGTAGGTAGAATACGTTAGGTTGATAATTGATGCAAAAAAAGGCACAGAAAAAGGCAAAAAGAATGTGGACGGATGGATGATCGAAATCCAGACCTCTCGCATTCTTGCAGGTATGCAAAGCGAGCGCTCTACCACTGAGCTATACGCCCTCAAGACGGTTCTTAGATAAGATAACAGATTTTGGAATAAGAACTCTTATATCGATACATAATGTAGCGCACATCTATTTGAGCAATGAAGCAGCCCCCGGCCCACCTGAAAACTGTTCAGACTAAAACACCCCGTAGCGGACGGTGTGGTGGCTTGGTTAAATGCCGCTTAAGCGAGCTGTTCACAGCCACAACTTGGCGTATGCTCGGACGTAACACCTCATCAGCTCCGCGCAACCACCGACTGCGCATCATCTTACACAAGAGGACACATCGTTTCACTCGACAATTCCTTGCGCATACCTGTGAACCCTCTATAAACCCACTCGACCTTCTCCCGGAACCCTCAAGTTACGATCCTACCCGGAACGCGCGTCCGTATCTCCCAAGCTTGCTCGGCACTGAGCTCACAAGCTTGCTCGTCCGTCCATAGCTCCGCAAAACGACTCGCACAACATCACAACAAACCGGCACAATGGGGTCGCTAGGAACGTATTTCCTCGACGTGGTCTACTCGTTTACGAATTGCATGGTGTGCTTCCCCAGCTCGCCGCAACTCAAGATTAATAGCCGGAGTTTCAAGATCCTACGGTTATTGGGTGAGGTGAGCTTTATTTCCCCCCTTGTAGCCACGTATTTGGCGCAATGGGCTGATGACAGACAATCAGGGTGGCTTTTCCTACGTGTATCTTGTGCAGGATAATTCAAATCAGCAGCTTCTTGCGCTGAAGAAGATTCGATGTCCATTCGGCCAGGAGAGCGTGAGCCTGGCGCTCAAGGAGGTGGAGGCTTATTCGCTGTTTTCGCCGCACCCGAATATCATTCATTCGATAGATTATTCGGTTGAGACTGACAAGTCGGATGCGTCTGCGAAGACAGTTTATATCCTCTTGCCGTACTATCGTCGGGGAAATCTGCAAGATATGATCAATGCGAATCTGGTAAATCACACCAAGTTCCCAGAGCGGAGATTGATGGTTTTATTTCTGGGCGTGTGCAAAGCGCTCAAGGCAATGCATCAGTATAAAATCAAGGGTGGACCAGGAGGCGCGCGGAGCGAAGGCAAAGCAAAGAAAGTCCGAAGAGATGCTGCGCGCGCAGACGCAGCGGCAGCAGAAGCCATGGAAATGCGGCCAAATCGAAAACACCGCGAACATGACGATGACGACGAGCAAGAAGCAGAGGGTCTCCTCGAAGAATCAGAAGTCACAATGGCACAAGAAGGCATCGCACCCGGTGGAGAAAGGGCATACGCACATCGCGACATCAAGCCTGGTATGCTCACAAACAACACAGTTTATATGACGACAAGACACTAACATCCACCCAGGCAACATCATGATAGACGACGACGGCAAAACCCCCATCCTCATGGATCTCGGCTCCCTCGCCCCCTCCCCCACACCCATCACATCGCGCTCTCTCGCCCTGCAAGTCCAAGACACCGCCGCCGAACACTCCACAATGCCCTACCGCGCCCCCGAACTCTTCGACGTGAAAACCGGCTCCGTAATCGACACCAAAGTCGACATCTGGTCTCTCGGCTGCACGCTCTACGCTTGCTTGGTCGGCAAGAGCCCCTTCGAAGCCCGCTCCGACGAAACCGGCGGCAGTCTGAGTATCTGCGTGTTGGGCGGCGATTGGCGGTTCCCTGATGAGGGGCCGCAAAGGGGAAAGCAGAAGCAGACGGAAGAGACGATTAGTGATCCTGTCAAAGATGTTGTGCGGAAATGCTTGATGCTGGAGCCTAGTGAGCGGCCGGATGTTGATGAGTTGATTAGCATGGTGGAGGGGCTGTTGCAGACTATGCCTGAGGATGGTAGTGAGGATTAAATGCCACCGAAGAGGTAGTGAATTGATTCGATTAGCATGTAACCAGTATGTCTGTATAGCTGGGTTTGGGAGGCGAAGTGGTTTATTTGCGTCTGGTTGATGAAAGATGATCATAATATACCCATTTGAACTGTGCTATTGGCGAGTCTTCTGCTCTTTCTACTGGGTGTTTCGTTAACATGACGATCTGAGGTCTGCCTAAGAATGTAGACGTCAGCCGCATGAATGTCACACGACAAGTCCACCAAAATCATAAAACTGATAAACAATGTTCAAAATTGTCATTAACTCTACTAAAATCAACAAATCAGCGCTCACGCTCGCACTTCCCAACTAAAATAAATCAAGCAATCCAGAACCAAATCTTCTGCCAAATATTCTTTGGCACAGGCGCTCCTGAAATATCATCCTTGCACAACTCATCCATCTCCCTCTTATTTGAGATAACATCGATGTTCTGCACCTTGATCGCGAACGATGTGCGGAACCACAACTTGTGTCCAAGATACAACACCAAAAAGATAGGCAGCGTGATGTACGCGGCCAAAAAGTCGGCCGCATTCCAGTTCTTGGGGACGAATACTTGGAAACCGTTGGTGAGCGTGAGTATCGAAACGAGTACGAGGATGCAGTAGTTGAGGTAAGGTTGGAAGCGAGTGCGGTAGGGAAGCTCCTCGAGCATGTTATTGAAGATCAGGGCTTTTCGGAAGCGGATGTAGGTGATCATTACGACAATCCAGGCGATAAAACCAGAGATGGTGGAGATGTTGGAGAACCAGGTGAAAACTTGAGCACCGGTGCTGGATACATTGAGGTAAGAAAGGAGGCCGATTGCCCAGGTGGCCAGGACGGCCATATAAGGAACGCCCTTGTTGGAGGTCCTGCCGAAGATCTTGGGTGCTTCACCTGTGAGAGCCATGCCGTAGAGGATACGGGAACCGGAGAATAGGAAAGCGTTTCCTGCGGACCAAGCGGAAGTCAAGACTGCAGCGTTGATTACATGGTTCAAGCCTGCAATTCCAGCCCTTTGGATACCAATCACAAAGGGAGATGCGGATGCGTTTGACTGGGGGCTGAGAAGTCGAGGATCGTTGGATGGGACGATGACACCAATGATGAAAGAACCGAATCCGTAGAAAATAGCAAGACGGTATACGAAACGCCCAGCGGCCTTGGGAATGTTACGGCGAGGTGCAATAGTTTCTCCAGCGGACAACGCAATGAGTTCTGGAGAAGTAATGAACGCGAAACCAGCTCGTACGAGGGCTGTCCAGTAAGCCAAAAATCGACCAGTGCTTCCGCCCGTCAAATATGGATTAAATGCCCCAGGATCTTTCCAGTATCGGAAACCAAGTCGACCTTGGTCATTCGGACTGCCGCCAAGCATAATGACGAATCCAAGGATAATCAGGCCCATAATCGTGATGAACTTGATGGATGCAAACCAGAACTCTGCTTCACCGAAAATTTCGACAGCTACGATATTGAGGAAAAGTACAACCACCAGGAAAATAGTAATCCATACGGCGCTGTGGACAGAAGTCTTCCAGTAATCGAGAAGGATGGCTCCAGCAGTCGCTTCGGCAGCAACAAGAATAGCGTACGCATACCAGTAATTCCAGCCCGCCGCAAAAGCCAGTGATGGGTCGACGAATCGTTTGACAAAGTATGGGATGGTGATACCCTTCATGGGAAGGTAGGTGACGATTTCAGCGAGGATATTCATTACGTTCCACACCACGATCATCATGCTGAGATAGGCCATGAACAAGGGCGCAGGGCCAACAAGATGGAGAATGGCTCCTGAACCGACAAACAAACCTGTTCCAATAGCACCTCCGAGAGCCCTGTGTGATTGTTGGTATTTCCAAAAGTTCAAGGTTGGCGCATCTGAACTTACAAGAACTGGATATGTCGGCTCTTCAAACCACGATGGGTATCGCCACCTCTTCCAGTTGAAGCGCCAACCGTCGCGGCACCATGAACGAAAGGTTCTTCATAAGTTGTTCCTTTGGCTTCATAACCATATTCTGTATCATTGCCTTTCTCAGGGTCTCCTCCTGGAGAAGCAAGGTGGAGGTTGGGCATGGTGAATGGACGGTTGTAGTTAGCGCGAGATGCCAGTGAAGGTTCGCCACGCCGTGTCCTACAACTATCCAACTTGGTCAGGAGTGCAAGAGACTTATAATATACAACACTTGCGACAACAGTAACTAAAGGTGGTGGCTGGCGGTGATAGCAGAGTTTTCACCGTCTGATAGGCAGCATGTCAGCCAGTAACCCACTTGGTACCTTCCTAAGGCGGCTCTGGGGGACGGCCAAGGTGCTTGTCCAACCTCATAGGCAGAGAATGGCAACATCGTTATCGTGCCCTGGTCCATGTGGTCTGGGGAACCAATTGCGAGTACGTAATGAATAGAAACCCTGTCCCAAAGGGCGGGGAAATTCGCCTCTTGAACATGTAGCGGATGCACGTATTGCTGGCCTTTGCATCGTTTTCAGGCAGGCCTTTGTGAACTGTCTCCGCGTTTCTTCGGCTTCTGAAGGAGTCGGCGATGGCACGGTTCATGCCGTGGGACGTGACCAGCGACGGAGGTTGGCCGCCGAATCTGCGGAGAGGCTTGGCCCGACGCCAGCCGCGCTACGGAGCACCACTGCCATGAGGCTCAAAACTCCACTCGACGACTATCTATGTTCTGGAAGACTGACTAGTGCTGCAGGGCACCCGCCGCCGATGCTTTGCGACCTGGCTGTGGGTAGCCATGGTTACAGAACCTGGGGTTGACAGGCTGCTTGTTCACGGTACGTATGTGGGGATGGAAGCATGCTTGTAGCCAACGCCAAATCAGATTCAAGACATGACATCCCACACGCTGTGGCTGAACATGTCGACCAAGAGCTCAATGGCTGAAATCGTATGTTTCCCAAGAAATTCGCTCATTTTACTTCTCGTGACGTGAACGCTCGCAGCAGGTTTCCCTACGCTGGTCTAGGTAAGATAAGCGACGAGCATGGCGTGCTCACTAGTTAACCGCGCCCTTCGGTGATAGACTTGGCCAAGTGGACCATCATGGTCCGATTTCAAGACTCCACTTCCGGGTAACTGGATATATCAAACGAAATCGGTCTTGACAACCGAGGATGTGGGCATCAAGTGGGTTCAAGATATCAACATGATAATACTCCGGTCGGTCCGGTTTCATGACTGTATCTTTATAGTTGAGTCACCAACCTCTTGCTAGATGATTACTTTCAAGATTGTATTCACAGGGCACACACGTCCGACTCGGAGGTATCAGGAGAATATGGCTATGTTGAATTACCTCGGGATTTCACCTTGCAATCTATTCGATATCTCGATTTCTTTTTACATCTACTTCTGGACTAATAATATCTTATAATAAATTCCAGTATTCTCGTTTCCAGTCATCCAAAAACTGCTACGAAAAAAATATCGAAGGGATGATGATGTATCCCTAAGCGCAAATCAAATTGTCCCCTAGACTCTTTGTGAAGAATGATGGCACATATATGCTGCTGGAATAAATACACCACGCCAGCTGTCATGACTGTCAGAACCTTTCACGAATAATCATCCCCTGAAGTTTTCTAAAGATCACAACTTTGGAATCGATAATCGTAACTTCGTTATCTATCACAGCAATATCCTCAAGGTGACTTCCTTCCAACATGCGGCGTCGTCGAGAATCTCGGCACTTCACCCCGTCCGACAACAGGAGAAGGCTTAACAACGCCATCAGCTTCCACCTCCGTCTCTTCCACCACCCCACTCCTCGACGCATCCCTCCTCCTCCCCCCAAAACTCCCACCCTTCTCATCCCCCACCGCCATCAAACCCATAGACCCAACCCTACCCATCTCCCAAGTCCTCCTCCCCCCCCT
This sequence comes from Shiraia sp. slf14, assembly GCA_000498155.1. NCBI lineage: Eukaryota > Fungi > Ascomycota > Dothideomycetes > Pleosporales > Shiraiaceae > Shiraia > Shiraia sp. slf14. The sequence goes on from AXZN01000005.1 coordinate 308,312, forward strand.
CCCAAACCGATTCTCCCTATCCTCATCCTTCTCCTCCCAGAAACTCTCCCAGCCCGCAAAAATCGGCAACGCAAGCAACAACACGGGTAAAAACTGTCCAAACCCCCACTCACTCTCACTCCCCGCGATGCTCACATTCGGCTTGCCCAAAGCCTGCGTATACCGCAACCCCCCACCCGCCATAACAATCCCATACACGGCGTAAATCGGCGCTACAATCCACGTGCGAAACGCCGCGCCAATCCAATACCACCACTCTTTCTTGCCGCCCTTGGAGGGCTCGTGGAGGCAGTACATGGCTAGGATCACAGTGACGTGTCCGCCAATCGCACCTACCAGTAAACTCGCCCACTTGCCGCCAAAGGCGTGGGAGAAGTGGGGGCGATCCCCCTTGAAGAAACATGCGAGGTTGCCGGACAGATCGAGTCCTGCGAGGTCGTACGAGTACGCGACGAACGAGGTGTAGCCCAGTAGGCCTAGGTTGGCAAGCATGAAGAAGATGCGCGGCAGGTTGATCCAGCGGTACTTGACGAAGTAATTGCGCAGCGCGACGACGGCGAGGAGGTGTGTGACGGTTGTGAGGAAGGCGAGGTCAGACACGATTTTCCAGTGGTAGACGGACATGGAGCAGTGTTTTAGCAGGCCGGCGAATTGCACGGCGAGGCCGGTGAGGAGCTGCGTGTCGCTGAAGGAGAGGAGGTTTTTGCTGAGGACGCGTGACCAGAATGCTGTGGAGTGCCAGTATGGGGTGTTGGGGTTTTGACGGTAGGTGGTCTCGTGGGTGGATTTGCGGCGGAGGATGTAGCGGTGGTAGAAGGTGATGATTGCGTCGTAGCGGTCGAGGAAGATTACGGTGAAGGCGATGAGGAAGGCGAGACATGTGGTTATTAGGAAACTTATGACTACCTTTTACATGGTATCAGCATGATGTTCTGTGTTCAAAGTACATATATGTATATGTACATGTACATGGATGACGTACGCCTATACCAGCAATATCTGGATTCGCCTGAACAGGCTGGTTCTTCAATCCACATGGCACATCCGTCTCCGCGCAATCGAATATCTTCCAAGCCATGGCAGCGAGTGCAGTGTTAAACAGCGAACATTAATCAATGATAACGAGATAGGACTGAACGATATCAATAACATGTAAAAAACCGAAAGTGTTTGCCAGAAGGTTTTCAGCCTCGCTTTATCTAAACTTCAACAATGCGGCGAGGCTGTTTCTTTCGGCCCCATCTTGTCTTGTGGCAAGTGCGTCGTCAGCCAGTCCCCGTGATGGTGTAGTTGCGAGGCGTACTCCATCGGGATGGACATCGCCATCGCTGGTTAGAGAAGGCAAGAAGTACAACATAGCCAACAAACACGCGTAGAACGTGACACAGTTACAGACGGTAATTATAGCACAAGAATGGAGATCACTTTGTGGGGGGTTTCAAGGAGAAGGCGCAGTCATTCCATCAGAGTAACAGGGTATGTATTGGGGGCCAAATCTGCGAACAGATGGACCAGCGCATGTGGCGCAGCCTCCCGTCGGCTATGCTTTTGGACTACATACTGTGTTACACCAACGCACAATCCATCAGACGTACATTTTCCCAGGACAAAGTCGCTATGCAAGTAATAGAATAATGAAGGTAAAAGCTAGTGGACGTACATGAACGGTACGTTTTTTTTTCTGTCCAAGCCAAAGCTTAGCAGTTAATTACAAGTTATCAATATGGTGTGGTGTATCCAGGCGTAAATGTCGTTAGTAATGGTGTGCAACGGAGTGCAAAATGCGCCGTAATGTCTATAATGTCAAAAGTGGCATGCACCGATGCCGGTCGATGCCATGCTGCGAAGTCAATGGACTGAGCCGTCAAGTCTAATGGGTGGACACATTAGTGTCCAGTCTTATGTTTCGCAGATGATGGGCTTAGTCCCTGCGATTCTTCTCGGGATGAACGCCATTGGCAGCACCATTGGCTCTCGCATTCTTCTCTGCTGTCGCCTTGGGGATTGTCAAGCAGTTGATACCAAGATAGTCGCAGATGCTTGTAATCACAAGGTGCGCCCATTTTCCATATACAATGGCTGCAAAAACCAAGTAGGCGCGGAGATACCAAAGCTCAAAGCTTGCAGAGACTGGTCCGAACAAGGTAGTGCCGCGGAAAGTGAAGTACGGGTGGTTGACTAGCAGTGCACCTCCGACCATTGGTACAAGCATGACGGTCCAGTATGGGAATGGTTGGTGGGTAAGATGTGCGAGGATAATTTTGGTGGTCATCCTTCCAAATACCAGAGACATGGTCAGGCAGTACAAGACGAGGTGGTTGTCTTTCAGAATATGCGAGTATGGTGATCCAAGCCAGGCCATGGTGCATACAACGAAGACAAAGAGTGGCGTCCACTCATAGATCAAAGGTAGCACAGGCTGATTGCGAGAGCGTCGCGCTTTCGCAACGTTTACTATGCATGCTGGTAAATGGGCCACGAAGAATGTAAAGAGGATGATGGGTACCCAAAGTTCTTTCAGGGTGATTTCGCCAATCTCCTCCTTGTAGGTGGGGAAGTAATGCGCGAGCGGCGTAGACCAGATTTCAGGACCAAAATAGCCTGACATGCAGATGAACAGGCACGCAAGAATCAGACCCTCTGCAGATTGTTAGCCCTCATGCTGGTTTGGAAGGTTGTTTGGATATTACCTGTGGGACCGTTGAAATACCCAAGATACAAGGTATGTGTGTGGTACGTTTCCCAAGTCGAAAAGAACATGGGCAGGACGGGGATCAGGGCAGTGAAAGCGCCAATCTTGGTCGAACCGTATCCAACAGCAGCAGTTTCCAACAAGCTTGCCAAGGTGCAGTTGAGCGAGTCAATGCCATGGCTATCCACTATCAGTCTCGCATTTTGGCGCATTGGGCTATGTGTTCACGTACTCGAAAAGTTCTCCCAAGGGGCTCGATGTTCCGGTGCGGCGAGCTTGTTTGCCATCAACGTTGTCCATGGTGGAATACCTGCAGCGCCAATGTCAGCGTCATGCTGTAAAGTCGCGTCATAGGGGTTCTTTTCTTACATCCACATGCCGAACGCGAAGCTGTAGTATACCCATGACGGGGCCTGTGTTTCCGTAAGCCTCATGTCGTGTGCAGTCGTGGCACCTGTAGAGTGATGCGTACCGGTCCAACCAGATCTGGTATGTATATTTCCAGCAATGCAACATTTGCCAATATGAAGAAGAAACCTAACAGCGTGACGAGATTGGGCGCGATCCACAAGGGGAGCAGTTCGACGAAGCCATTCCACTGTGCGAAAGTCAGGCCAGAATTTCCATAACACAAAGCCAGGGGCGTGCTCGTACGTAATGTTTAAGGATGTATCGCGAGATGAAGGATTTGTCCACGCTCGAGTATTTGTACGTCTTGAGGTGCTGTAGGGCCTCTGGGGAGACGCACTCGTGCCTTGCAGTTTCTGTATGCGACCGAAAAGTTAGCCGGGAAATCGTGGCGGGTTGAAACGGGCCAAAACCGGGGGTTTTCGAGGAGTTGCGTACCTTTGCTCGGCGGCATGGTGGATTGGGTGACGGGTGGTGGTAAAGACATGGATGCAAGGGGCGCTTGGGCTAATTTATATCGTTGAGTTCTGAGGCTACATATGGGTGCAGCAAACGTGCGGGCGGGGGACTAGTGGCACACTGGAGCCGTGTTCGCGGTGTGGGATAGATGGGGCTCACCACAGTCTGGCTTGCGGGCTTCGACTTCAAAAGGGTCGGATCCACCGGCTCGCCTATGCTCCATTCCTGCCTTGCTAATCCTCATTCGCGCCTGCCATTCGTCGTTGTTTTCGGCCCACTCTTTTTTGCACGTGAACCGGCCCCTGATTGGCTGCTGCCCCTGAGCCTTCGGGTGAACAAGTGCCAAGCTAGCACGTGCACCACTCTACTACAACCACACAACCTCAGTCACCACCAATGCAATGGCCATCATCATGCTCCTAGGCCTCCATCACAGCATGTGCAACACAGTAATGCTTGGCCGGGCCCGAGACAACGCGTAATATTCCACAGAGAAATACTCCAAAGACCCCTCAGCCTGCCGAGGTCTATCTTCTGATGACATCATCTCAAACATGTGGTCACCATTAGGTGAATAAATCGACCAAATCCTGTCATACATACATAGAAAATGGGACCCAAAAAGAAACGCCTGTAAGAAGCCTCTGAGCTTACACCTGCATCTATCCCAATATGACCCTTGTATATTTCTTGTTAGTTGAATCAAGTGAACAATGGCGCTCCCCATTCCCTCAACAACCCCAACCACTCACTACTCCTCTGCGTCGCCTCTGCACATTCCAACACGGTGCAAGCCTCTTCATCCCCGATGGGCTGGGCCTTGCGGTTCAGCACCAAGGTCTTTCCATCTACTACCCCCAATTGCAACATCCTCTCCATGCCCTCATAGTTGTCACGCTTGATTGCTGCCATAACTACTGGCAGTTGTGGTGGTGGTAACGCATGTCCTGCATCCCATGCTGCTATCATGGATATCAACTCAAGATATCGTTTCTTGGTCTCAGGTGTCTCTTCTGTCGTGACTACAGGCAGCGAGAGCAATGCATCCCAAATTGGGGGCAGAGCAGCGATTTCATTCCGTGCAGCAGCAGCAGAAATGGACCATAAGAGAACACGTACACAGTCTGCATTTATGCGGTGAACGGCAATGTCCAGAGCAACATATGTCTGTTCTGGTGCGAGATTGATCATCTCTGCGAGCATCCGTGCTCCCGTTTCGCCGCCTTGGTGGGCTGCAAACTGAAGGACATTCATGTCGAATGCTGGGTCGCGTGGGTGAGCTCCCATACGCAACAAGACTCGTGCCGTTTCGAGTTTGTCGAGCGCAATCGCTGCAGCAAGTGGCTGAGCTTTCGTCTCTTTCTTGTTACGTCGGAAGGAGATTACCTCCTTTACGAGTTCCGGCCTGTTATGTGTGATAAGTTCCACTGCTTGAGCTGCGTTCGCCGAGAGGGCGCGGGCAAGTGCGGTTCGTTGTCCCAAGTCGTTAGCTGTGCGTTGCGCAAGGCTAATGTTGAACCCTCTCTCAATGAAAAGTCGGAGAATTCGCAACGCATCCTCAGGTCGTTGCTCCCATGTGTCTTTGGTGATGGCATTGACAGGTGTGACAAATCGTGTCACTTTGTCTTGGTATTGCAAGACTTCATCCTCTTTCTCATAATCCTGTGGTTGGCTTCTTCTGCTTAATATCGCTTCCACAGCATCTGCCCATCCAGCTCGCGCGAAGCAGGACAATGTGGAGTACGCATATGTTGTGTTCCATGGTCGATTTGAAAATTCTGCGCCTTGGATCTCACTCTGATTATCGAATACACCCGATACTGGTGCAGTAGGATCAAACTTGGGACTGTCCATAATAGCTTTCAAGACACTCATTGCTTCTTCTTCGTTCTTCCAATGCGACAATCCATCGAGAACGCTCTTTTTGGAGAGCCGCAATTGAAGTTGGGCCCAGTAATGTTGTGCATCATCCATTTCTCGAGGCCATTGTTCAACCATTGGGTTGGCTCCATGGGACTCAATGAGAACGATAGCAAGTTCCGTATGTCCTTTGTACACCGCTGTCAGAAGAGCCCGATCCAAGGGCGTATAGACATCTCTTTTCTGTGCGTCGCCATAGCTAGCTCCTTTGTGAAGCAGGAAGTCAACGACGTTGGCTTTGCCAGCCGCACTAGCTTTTGCTAACGCCTCGTGCTTGATCTTCTTTAGCTTCCCGTTGGAGCGATACACAGGGTCGGCACCCAAAGATATAACAGCTTTGACCAAAGGAAGTTCTCCTTGTTCTGCAACGCTCTCAAGCACATTTGTCAATGCTTCTTGCGAATGAGAAGCATTATTTGCAGGCTTGGCGGTGTTTGACCTTTTCAGCGAGAATCCTTTTTTTGGCGCAGGGCCTAATGATTCTTCAGCCTTCTCGAGAAGACGCAGGACTTCTGTTCGGGCTTCAGCCGCGCTGAGCCCAGGTGGCCCTTGGTCAATGTTACTTGAAGAATTTGTGTTGGTACGCGCGATAGATATTCTCTGCTGTTGTCCAAATGTGCTACCAGGAGTAGACGAGCTGCGGCCACTACTCACACTGTGCATGGTGTCCATGCGCGACAATGTACCTGGTGGTAGTTTTGGTCGACCTGAAGCATATTTACTTGACGATCCAGAAGTATCGCTCATGTTGAGTGATTGCATCCTGTCGCGGAGGGCGTCTTCGGCAGTTTTGGCTCCTATTGATTGAGGTGGTGTAGGAGGAAGAGCCTTCGCCCTCTGAAATTTGAGAGGTGGTGGAGGCGCTGATATTTCGGGCAATTGACGTGAAGTCTCTGATCTTCGTAATAGAGGGTGCTGTAAGGAAATAGACGATGAAGGTGATTGGGGTGATTGTGGCGAATGTGGGGAATGTGGTGGTTGAGGGAAGTGGTATAGACTTGGGTCGGTTTCCGAGGACTTTCGTCGATGGGTGAGAGGTTCAGGTACCATGGGATTTCTGGTAGGGTCTGTGAGGCGGAGTCCTTTGTTCTGGGCAATCGTGTAGCCGCTGGGGATTGGCTTTGGGTAGCCATTGTTTGGTTGATAAGTAAGCTGAAGGCCTTCTGCCTCTCTTGTGCAACCATATGGAGTCAAATGGTATGGTGCGTGAGCTCCAGAACTTGGGTCAGTATAAGCAAGCTGAAGACCTTCGGCTTCTCTCCGGATCTCTGGGATGTTTGCAGCAAGATTGTATGCTACAGCATGCTGGAATTCCGTGGCTGCCGATCGTCTGTTATCTGGGGTTGGTGTCTGGTGAGATAAGAGTAACTGTCGAGTCGATGGAGTGGCTGCTTTGGTAGGTGCTAGGTGCGCGTAGGAAGGCCCTCCATAAAAGTTCGAGTATTCCCCAAAGCCATCCGCGTACCGCTCTTCCTGTTTCGACAAACCTTGCTGCATGTTGTTTGGGCTGTAAACACAGCGGTGAAATTGTCTTTCACAGGTATCTTGAACCCGAACTTCCGTCCCACAAGGCTGCAGTCCTCCTGGAGGAGCGGGGCACCACCATTATAGGATCAGCAATATCGGGGACCAATTGACTTAGCGTCAGCTCCTCGTGCATGGCTGCGGCGGAGCCCACCTGTCACCTATTCCACTAGCACAGTTCTAAACTTCTGATACCCAGGAGGCTCTCCGGAGAGGCGCCCGGCTGACGGCACGGTCACCAAAGTTGAATTAGTAGAGTCTGGAGTTTTCTAGAATACGAAGACAGGTCTTCTCTTGATATCGGATGTTGCTAGATTGGGAAATAGCAGCGATGTTGCAAGTTGGATGAATGGTCTGAAGCCATACCAGCTGAACAATCTAGGATTAGCTTGTATACGCAATCCACCAACATCGCCTCAATCAGTTCTATGAACGTGCCACATGCTCCAATATTGAGGCTTTATAGTGGAGATTTGGCCATGCAACATCGTGGGTAGCATGTCACGTAAGCTCGAGTTGAGGTGTAGGACAAGGGTCCAACCCGTGTGGCGTTCTTAGCGTCCCACGTGGGTAGGATAGAGACTCCCATTGAGTTCCACACAACCACCACATGCCATTATCAGGGCACCATAGTTGGTGTTGGGACCTTTTTTGAATTCGGCAACGGGACACGAGACCCAATTGGCGGTAAATTTGACATTTCTGCAGGCTGGTTATTTTCCCTCTTCATTCCTGCCAAATCCCCTGAATCCCCCAGCGTCTCTCCTGAAGAACTTCCCAATGTTTTTGAGATTCTCGTTGAGATTTGCTTTGGCCGCATCCCCCACACCAGTGTCGGCGGACCCTGCAACCCCAGGTGCAGGGCTACCAAAGCGATCCACACCATCCCTTGCTGCATTGACCAGCATGTTACCCAGACCCGCAGGATCAAACCTCCCTCCGCCTAAGCTAGGTGTCCCCATGGTGCCCATAACGCTGCCCGCATTGCCCAAGCTTCCTATGCTGGTACCAATATGTGCAGACTGAATCTGAAGGGGTGTGAGAAGTGGCGAGTTCTGCACCAGATTCTCGTGATTGGGAGAGGCGCGGAACGCAGCAAATAAGTCTAACAGCTGAGTCTGTTCAGCTTTGCGAATACCTTTGAGATCGAGGATCTTGCGGAAGTTCGTATCAGACTTGTCTGCAATGTGGATCAGGTAAGCCTGTACGAGGGCTTCTGGTGGCGAAGGCCGGACTTGAAGTGTCTTCAATAGAGGATCGATCTTCGACATGCTCTGCGTGACTCTTTTGACGAAACTGTTTTGGGATCAGTACATCTCATCATCGCGACGACTTCAATATCTTACCTTGCTGGAGGTGCCGTCCCAGACTCTTCGTTGAGGATAGGGAGCTCCATGAAGCCTTTCTTCAATACATACGAGTCAAGCAACATCTGCTCTGCACCTGCTTCTGATATTGGCTTGCATTGCACAATATTTGCAATGTAAGTATTCGCCATCAGGTCGACCAAGTTGTCGCTGAACGCACGGGCATACTGCTGCTTGTGAAGATATTTGAGGATTTCGCCTGATGTGTCCTTGACATGACGCAACAGCTCCGCAACGTAAGTGCTTTGGTCTCCAACGGATTCAAGTTTACTCCACGGCGTGTTCCTCATTTCACGCCAACTTTGCTCAGTTGCAATTTCAACCTTCCGAACCAGTACACGTACTGTAGCGCTAGCAATGCCCATGAAAGCGTCCGCTTGATTTTGGAGATCGACCTTTGCTTTGAACTCCTCATCAATGCGGCCCTTGATCTTGTCTTCAAGCTGGTTGCATGTTGCATAGCAGTAATCTGCTGTGTTCAGAATGAGTATAGCGTCTTCAAGAGAAGGACCTTGTGGTCCAGACTTCTCGCTCAGGAAGTAAAACAGTACTTGTTGACTGTATTGATCCAAGTACTTTGCAAAAGTAACGGATAACTCTAACAAGCGACTCCCTGTTGAAAGTTTAGCACATTGTGCCAACGTAAGTCGGTAGAAATGGAACAGCTCGGTCGAAGAAGGAATGACCGCTTGATGTGAAAATTCTTCCTCTGTATTTCTGAGCGGTTGTTGTCTATATTTGGGTATAAGAGAAGCGAGTTGTCTAGATTGTCAGAAATGGAATGTGATGTAATGCTGCTTGTGGCATACTTGTCTTGTGATTCCACCCAGAGACTCATGTAGGGCTCAAAAGCTTCCGAGATAGCTTGGCTGAAGCCGTGCGGTTTATCATCTTTGGACGCAATAGTGTCAATAGACGCACGTGACTGGATTTGGTTAACTATATCCACAAAAATTTGGCACTCCTGACGTTACGAACCTCGTTGGCAAATCGCCTTTCGAGACTGTGCTCAAAGTTCAGGGTTTCCTGCAGACATGAAAGAAGTAAGTCAACATCAAGGGTCTGGCCATCGCCTCTGCGCATGGAGCGCTGCAGGATAGCTTTGAAATCTTCTCGCGTGCCCTCACAGAAGGAATTGGCCAGCATCTCATTCACTCTCCAATAAGATGGAAAAATAGTGGCATGTTCGACGTCATAGGTCTTCATCATACGATTGAACCACGAGTATCGCCTGGAAATATTATCCAACGAGCCAGCCTGTACATGGTCAACCAACGGCGCTATGCTTCTAGTTCTGTTGAAACACTGACCTCATCATTGCCCCTGAAAACCTGTCTGTACTCGCGTAGCTGCGTATTGCAGTACCAGTTGATGAGTCGTGTACGCGCATGCTCACCCAGGGCATCCATGACCAGACAAGCCTCAGCGAGCATTGCTTTGCGTTGTGCAACTTCACCCTTGGCGAAGACTACCTCAAAGTCCTCGCATATTTGCTCGAGGAGCTCACTCTGCAGGTCGGCCACGTTTCGGCTTAGCGTTGCAATCTGGTCTATTGACCTGTAGCTCTTGAAATGTGCCACAAGCTGTATGACAGCCTGCAACAGCTGGGCACACTCCCGGTACTGGCGCGACTTGCTCAGACTCCGCAATTGCTCGTAGGCCGTTGTCAGCATTTGTAGCCGCTTCAAGGCGGTCATAGATAACGTCAGGTTCTTCTTAGTGCTATCCAAACGCTTTATATCGGCTGTCATCTCGGTAATGGTCTGCTCTGTCTCGAGGGCACGCTCGCGCACGCTCTCGATTTTCTTGAAGAGGTCTGCCAGTTCTGCCTTTGCAGCCTGTATGCGCTGGACGCTGTCGGCGTCCGAAGCCGATTGCGAGGCGACCACGGCGGCAATATCCTCGTCCAAGTCATCTTGGTAGCTGCGGAGAGCCTCGGAGGTGGTGGTGACAGAGGAGAGGGCGGCGGGGTGGGAGAATATGGCGTTGAGATGGTCAATGGGGTCGTAGTCAGCTGCATTGAGCGTCAGCGCCGCCCCATCTGTGCCCATGTTTGTCTGTGACTAGGGCAGCATGTACCAGAGTCGAGTTCTGAAGCTGCAAGTCCAGGCATGAGATGCGAAGGCCTGCATGAACCCGCCTGAACGCGCGGTCTGCCGCCGAATGGTCGTTGCAGAGGATAATCCGGGGGCACAAAGACGCGTGGTGAATGTGACTATTAGTATGCAGTGGTTGCAGGGATTGTCGAATGGAGTTTTGGGTCAAGTTGCTGACTATGGCTATGGATTGAGGTTCAACACGTTGAGGCGTGATGCGCGCTTCCCCAATGTCGTCGTGGCCCAAGCTTTCATCCATCGGATAGTTAGTGTGTTAGTCTCCGCAGGTAGTACAACGCCTCGTATATGTCGTGTATCCTCAGCTTCCAAATGCATGTACATGCTGTTCATCCTGCACCATTCACGCGACTGATACACGACAGATGTGCTATTCAGGGGAAATTCTGTAATGCAGTACCTCCAAAAGCTATGCTACCAACCTAGTCATGCTGTGGACCATTTTCTATCCTCGCTAAGTAACTATCCATGTCAAAACACCTGACTACATCTCTACACTGTTCATCGCTTTCACTGGGGGAACAATCCCAGAAAGCCATTGTACACCAGACTGCGATCCTTCTCGGTAAGAGAACTTGCATCGCCTGTGCCAGTCCAGTAAAAGAGCCCGCCAAGTCCATTCTGTCGTACATAGTTGGCCTTCATCTGGACAGTCTGCGGGGTATCGTAAGTGACGAAACCTCCGTCCCCGCCGATACAATAAGCTGCCCCTACTTCTTCGTCGACGTGCTCTGTCGCACCAGGCCGGGGTAAGTCTCGGTACTCAAACGTGCCCTCCTCTCCTGCCTGACCCTCGAAAGAGTGGCCTACGCCCTCTGTTCCCGTGAAGCTTCGCCCATATGCTGGTACACCCATTACAATTTTGTTGCTAGGTACCCCTTGACCGATCATATAAGCAACTGCGGAATGGCAGGATATTGCAGCCTCAGGACAATGGGGAATTTGCGGGGTGAACAGCTGAGCCTGGTGGCCACATTTGCTCACCCATGGCCCGGAATAATCATAAGCCATGAGGTTGATCATGTCGAGGTAATACGACGCGTACGCCAGATTGATATGCTGAAGAGCCCATTCGCCTGCCGGAAGAGCCGAAGACAAGGTATATTGCGGAGCTGGCAAATACTGTCGAAGGATGGCCAGTAACGCAATATAATCCTGGCCTTGACTAGCATCTGATGGGTGTTCCCAGTCAACTTTCAAGAGGTTAGTGTCGTATTTATTATAAGAATTACGAGATATAGTTTACTCACTGTCTATGCCGTCGATGCCGAACTGCTGGACCAGGCCCAAGGCTGTCTGTGCAAATCGCTCACGACAGGCAGGATCCCGTGCCACTGCTGCAAATGGCTCGCTTCCCTTTCCACCGCCACCTACTGAAAGCACCACACGTAGTCTGGAGTACTTCTGCTTCAACATAGCAAAGGAATTTAGGCAACCCTGGGTTCCAGGGACATCGTCTGCCCCAGGGACTTCGATCTGGGTGTCGGCCCATTCGTCACTAAGCTATATGTCGTCAACAAGTGATGATCAAAATTGGTGCAACAACTGACATAAACAGTACCATCCTCTTTTACCCTAGTGGTTTATTAGCCAGAGTTTGACCATGGCTCAAGTGACACCTACCAGGCAAATGCATAGAAGACATGAGAAATTACATCAAAGTTGAGGGAAACCGGTGGCTGATCGCGATAGATTCGCCAATTGGGGTAATACACGCCGTTCCAATACATGGCTTCGAGTGGAGTGGAAAAGTTGGTGTTGTGAGCAAGTGGGGAGTCGAAGAAGTCGTGGAAGGGTCGGCTCATTGTCGGTTGTCGTCAGCTAATGTCTTAGCTGCATCCACACTGCTGCATGCACGTCAGAACACTGGCAGTCGGAACTGAGATGCCGAAAAAATATGTAGAAGGGCCGACCTAGAGAAGGCAAGCGTGTAGCATCGATTAAAGCCTCGTGTGGTTGAAGGGCATAGACAGCGCTTTATAACTATAATGATGACAGTCTGTGAAACTATGGAATGCTGCAATGGGATAGAGGGTAAAGTACGGTACGTGTCGAATCGGTCCCTGTGCAGATGGGCAGGTCTATGTTCTGTATATAGAAGCGGGACCCGTTGGACATTGGTAAAAGATTGAAAGAACATGGTGACACAATGCCCGGTGGTCGGTTTAAAGGTAATGAGCCGTGTCCCTGATGCCAAAAGGGTAAAGCTTTACACGAAGCTACTAGACTGGAACTAACTACGGCCTGGGATAGAGATAGGCACTAGGTTATATCTATAAATGACACTCTACGTTGGTGATCATGTTCGCAGGGAGATATAGTTTGTTGAGCATACTCAGCTCACTTGATTGACGTTGGCGGTTCTTCCTGGTCTTTGCACTAGTCTTCTGAGTCTAGCCAGAAAGTCGAGAAGCATAGTACATCCACAGCCTGCCGTGAACGGGATGGGATGTCTTGGGCGCTGACTATCAGGGACAGACGCCTGGTAAGAGGGGCCCTAAGCTCAATGTAGGTGTCGGATTAATTTATGCATTGATCGCGAGTAGAACTGGCATGTAGTGGAATGCAGTCTGGTTGGTCTAGGAGACTGGACCAGTTTGCCGAGACATGGCAGATGGTGCAACAAGACTTGAAAAGCCATGTAGGGATATAATAATTGAGGCGTAAACCATGGCTTTAGCGGCCATGGACGTAACTCTACTCAATGGATTTCCCCACATGGAGATGCGTCATGACGTGCCACGAAGAGTGAGGCGCGCAATCAGTGGTGGTTGCGTACACGAGAAAGAATGTCGGATCGTCAGCGTCAGGAAATGCGAATGAAATCAGCAGCAGGTTTACGAGATGAGGTGCAGACATGCGGGCCACGGCGCCGCTGTCGATTAGGTGCATAAACGTCGGCGCGAAAAAGATGGAGATGCATGGGATGGCGTTGCGCTAGACGATCACGTGCTGGCGCGCCGAATGAGCGTCGTATCTTCAACAACGCCAACCTTTCACGACACCACTAACTGCACCCCACTGTGATCAACCTGCCATTACGTGCATGCGCTTGCAGCACCCACGCGAGGCCGATTTTCCAATTTGTCGTGCTACCGTAGATCCTGTTCCAGGTCCGGTCATTTGGTCTTTGTTGTTAAGCCAGCTCGGAAACATCCACGCCTCTGTAGCTCTTACTTCCCACATCGCCCAGTATGACAGAGGTGCAGACGCCAGTGGCTACGCCAATTCCTGATCAGGAGTCGGATCTTGGGGCTCAGCCTTTGTATACCTTCAACTTCAGCGAGTTCCTGCGGCGCGAGTATCGCTTTGGCCTTGATCCTAATCGCCCAGCATGTAAAGCATACATGCAAGGCCACTGTCCCATGGGCAATCGGTGTCCGGACAGGCATCATGTGTCCTCGTCATACAACAAGTATGTCATCTGTTTTGTTGCCACTTGCATCATTTCTGTCAGCTCACATTAGTCTTCTAGCCTAGTTTGTAAACATTGGCTGCGCGGCCTTTGCAAAAAAGGCGAGACATGCGAATTTTTACACGAATACAATCTGCGACGCATGCCCGAGTGCTCTTACTACGCACGTACCCAGACTTGCTCCAACGGCGACGACTGTCTATACCTCCATATAGACCCAGAGGCTAAGCGCGCTTCATGTCCGCACTACGATCGTGGATTTTGTCCGCTTGGTCCTCACTGCGCTCTCAAACATAATAAGAAAGAGAACCTATGCCCATTTTACTTGTGTGGCTTTTGCCCTGAAGGCAAAGGCTGCAAGTATGGGGCTCACGCCCGATTTCCTACCGACCTCAAAAAACCAGAAGTGCGCATAGAGAAGAGTCCTGAGGAGTTAGAGGCAGAACGTGTTGAGAGAGAGCGCGAGATGATGAAACGGGAAGAAGAAGAGAGGGAACGCGATGACAGAGGTGGGCACGGAGGTCGAGGAGGCTTCAGAGGCAACTGGGACCACAAAAAACGAGGTCGTGGACGAGGAAGAGGCCGTGGGCGTGGACGCGGTGACTTCTGATCGATGATGCTCTCGACACCGGCATCATAATTTGCCGCTATGTGCCAGTAAAACACACCTCAGTTCATCGCCTATATCGATAACATGTTGACCCGAGGGCCAATCTCCATGAGCGCTTGAAATTCCTCCGTTGCTCAGACATGGGACAGTCAGGCCCTAGGCTACAGTTATGTCAAGGGTCTACCCTACAAAAGTACATATACCCACCTGGAGTTTCATCTGCGCAGCACAGAACAGCGCGTAATGTTGTTTATCCAGAATGTGGATATAAGATCCGAAATAATACCTGCCGCTAGACATGTGGCCACTAGGCATGTGATCTTTTATGCGGGGTCAATACCACCCGAATACGCATAGAGTTGCACGAAATCGGTGCTGTCACCTCCCGTCACTCTTGTAGCACGAGTACGTGCCGTCGCTTATATGATGGAGTAGAGGTTGTACAAAGAGACTTCATACAAACATGGACATGCAGTTTCGCGGTTGCAATTTCCGCTTGGAACTAAAAAATAGCACAGACTACGGTTTGTATCTTGAAGAATAATACACTTACTACGTACCCTACGCAAAAGCCTTGGCTATGTTTGGACTACGCATTTGTTGTTCCCTTCTATCCTGAGTTTTTTTTTGCCGGGAACATGCAACAATTTTCCAAAGGTTTGACAGTGTACGGAGTATACAATTGACTAACAAAAACACATGCGTTTTCACACGATGCATGTCTCACTGTGCAGATCTGAGGATGGTTCAAACTTTTCTGATTGCTATCGGCAAACCTGGCATGATCCAATAACCACTGGCACGCCTGATTCGCTCTCCACACTTCTTGTGGATAGAGCCGTCGATCTAGCGATCGGTCCGAGATCCGGTCATAGATGTGCACGAGATGTGCATGCTTGTTCACATGCGCAACAAACCAAAAGTGGTGAAAATATTGGCTGGGCGTTATCCCCTTTTAGCATCTGGCCAATAGTGAATTGACGCAGTCGACAACCCCAGACAGTTGTTCGCTAGAGCATGCGGAATACCTATACACCGAGTTATTGAATAAAGGAATTAGACGCCGCGCCGTGTAATTCCTGGGCAGCTGGAATTCGCTCGTTTCACGTGCGCACTAGATGTGGATCTAACATTTGTTATTCGTGGAGGCGAAGAGCAAACGTCGTGATCCGAGAGTCGTTTGCCCATCTTTCCAACTTTTGGCTTTGTTGCGCGCACAACATATCGAGCATGGACCATAGGTAGAGGCGCAGTCATAGTTCGCCATTTGTACTACATTACTCCCGATAACCCCTCCTTGACGCTTTGCCCATTGAATGTTCTGCATGTCACTTTGAATTGACATGAGTGCATCCATGTTTGCTCAACGACACAGATATCAGAACGCGCGTATATACGCACTCTGCTTCGAGACGTCAACACGTTATGCAAGCACTTCCAACAGATCTCCCACTTGGATTTCTCGACTTACCTGCGTCTGCACCGCCACTCGGAGTGATTGCTGATCTCGAGAATCCTGAAACTTTACGAGCTCCTGGGTTAGCAGTATTACAGTTGATTCTCGCGACGTTTGTGGTGGCAGTGCGACTTTACACGAAGAAGTATGTAGTAAAGAGAATGCTAGCAGAGGATTGTGAGTCCCAAAAATAACCTTCGTTTATGACTACACTTTTAACGACTATTCATAGGGTGGCTCCTCGGAGCTTGGGTGACTTTTGTATGCTTCCACTACTTCGTATTCACTCTAGAAGGGTTAGCTTTCGGGGCCCATCTGTGGGACGTTACCATCAGAGACGCAATTGAGCAGACTAGAGTAAGACACTCCTCCGTATTCTCCGCAGATCCCGTTGAAACCCGTTTAAACACATGCATGAGCTGAACCCAGACATTACACTTAGCTCTTCCACCTTTCCACCACCGTATACAGCCTCGTAATCCTCCCGCTCAAAGTCGCCCTCATCCTGCAAATCCGACGAATCGTCTTAGCAAGAGTAACCTCCTCGCCCCACCGCTTCAACTCCCGCTTCTGCCTCCGCATCACCATCGACGCCTTCATCCTCCTCAACGTAGTCTGTACGTTTCTCCCCTCCTCCCAGCCATTCCCTTCCCACCCCCATCACTAACCCCCCTCAAAAGTTTACCTAACCCTCATCCTCTTCCAACTCCTCACCTGCACCCCCCTCCGCAAAGCCTGGGCCTTCTACGAACCCGGCACCTGCATCCCCAACCGTCTCGTAATCCACATCGCCTCCTCCGCAATCAACACGCTCAGCGACTTAATCATCATCATCCTCCCACAACCGATAATCTGGTCCCTCGACATGGACCGCCGCCGCAAATATGGTCTCAGCGCTGTCTTCGCCATCGGTGGTCTCGCATGCATCGTATCCACCTGCCGCCTCTATTTCTCTGTGAAACTGCACGCTACGCACGACTTCACCTTCCGCGCGGCGCAGGTGGGCAAGTTGAGTGAGCCGGAGGTGACGTTGGGGTTTGTGGCGGCGTGTATGCCTGTTGTGCCTGCTTTTGTCAAGCATGTGAGGAGGAGTGGGGTGGGGGTGAGGATTCGCAGTTTCTGGACGCAGAGTCCGGTGGGGTGGAGTGTGGGGTCGGAGAGGAAGAGGAGCTGTTGTTGTTGTGGTAGTGAGGGGAGTAGTTGGGGCGGGGCGAGGGGCAGGAAGGGGGAGATTACGAAGATTATTGAGATGGATGTTGAGTCGGTGAGGATGGATGGCGGGTGGGAGGGGTTGGTGATTGATAGTATTATGGAGGCTGGGGAGAGGGGGCATGCTGATTTCGTGGGTCAAAGTAAGGTGCAACAGGCTGAGTCTACGGACTCGCTGAAATGACTATAGGTAATGTAATGATTATAATGAATACAGGCAAAAAGACAAGCAGAAGTGATAGCTTGGATAGTCTGTTTTAATGCTAGTCTATTTTTAATGTATAATAGAGCTCTGCCAGCTTCTTCTAGTTGATCGACATCCATTATGGAATTACTGACTGGTTTGTGTATCTCATAGTCAGTAGAAGATGACAGACTTGAGCAACTGAATTAGACTATGTCATCTCACTGATAATCATAGGCGAAATGGTGATGTCGTCCGTCAGTGACTTTGCCCAGTATCGATAAGGTCATCACTCTAGCATAGTTGCTATCGGTTTGTGTTTAAAGCTTGCCCCTTGGGGTTGCTTACAGTCTTTCTCCAGGGTCTGCTATCGGACCGACATGCAGAGCCGCAGTTTGTTGGCCCTGGATTAAACTTGGGTATCCTTGTCGCATCAAGTTTACATCAATGCAATGTTGCAAAGGCACGATCAACCCAACCCCATGATACCACCACTTAGCCCAACACGAGATCTTCTTTCCCGGAGGTCAAGGCTGTGGACAACGTTGCCAATCCTGGCTTTGACTGCGCTAAATGCAGCCTGTGGTTGCTGAACGTATTTTTTGACATCAATGTCTCTTACCAGGGATATCCAGTCGGCGTCGGGCTCCTCCAAGTTCCACGCAATACTAATATGGAAATAATCGGAACGACCAATCAAGATGTTTTCGGGTTGTTCACTTTTTCTTCTCTTGGAACTATTATTTTCCATTGGGCCATCGCCATGTCCACCAGTGTAGAGACCAGGGTGGCCACATGATACTGTGGCTTCATTGCATGCATTGAGTAGTCTGTTCAGCTCATCCTGTGGTGGTTGAATAATGCCAAGGACTAGGAACCACCTGTTTCTGTCATAATTGGGCACCCATTTCAGGCCCTGAAAATTGAAGTTGAATGAGCACACAGCAGCTCGCTGTAGGCTAGATTTTAGAGTTTTCAAAAAGGGCTCTCTGTCCTGAGTTTGGATTGGTAGTGTTCGTGAGAGAGACACATGTAGGGGAAGTGGAGCGCCAAGCTCCGATTGGAGAGACGGGATGATATCAGGAATTGGCAGCTTCTTGGTTCGAATCTGATTTTGCTTTTGGAGCGCGTCTCTTACATGTTGTATCAGACTATGCAGGCCATCAGATTCGGTCTGTGAAGGAATCCCTCGCATACGTCAGCCTGCTAAGCCACTAACTGCGACCCTGACAGAAGACAGCCTTACACTCTAGATAAAGATGACTTGGCCAGGTTCCTTCAGCATGGGGGATTGCACGCTTACGGCCTCCATGGAGGCTGGGGTTATCGCTTGTGCTGACGCGCGCATTTGTGGAGTACAAGTCGTGGAATGCAGCTGGAAGCGGAGGCAGAGCATCCTGCGCAGAGTCACTCAACTTGCGCTTCCCCGGAGCCCCTGGCAGAGTGGGCAATGGATGGGCAGGGACAGTATTGGCCTTGTCAGTGTCGTCAGAATCGGAGTCCGGGTATTGGACCAAGGACATGGTCGGCTTGGAGGTTGATGGTGGTTGGATTTAATGGATTGCGCCAGTGCGCCGTCACAGCCCAATTCGAAGCAGCGGGCGCGCTAGGCTGCTTCTAGCCCCCGCGCCCAGCCTAGCGCATCCGGCGGGCCTATGTGACGTCGTCCCTGCAGCGGGCAACAGTTGAAAATGACATGATGCTTAACACTTACGCGTCCGCTGTGCCTGCCAAGTCAGGCCTTTATCAGTCACTCCTGCTGCCGTCACCTGCTCGTTTCCTGCATTTTTCATCCCTCAAAATCCATTCCCTCCATTTCACGCCGTCACTGTGTCACAATCGTCCTCCCTGGAACTTCCATCAGATACACTAAACTTCAGAACTACAACCACATGGAGCGGGTAAGTCGTCATAGTTTGGTTACACCCGTGTTGTTGCGGCTCTGCGAACCACGCAGCCTGCTCTATACTATTTTTGTCCAAGTCCATGTACCTGCATAGAACTTGGATTGGCATGTTACTTTAGTACAGTATACTGACCTCGCAGGCACAACACGCACTGATCGATCCTTTGATCGAGCCAGACCCAAGCGACGAGACTGGACTGAACACTCACTTCCGCTCGACATTCGCTCCCCAGGAACCAATCACTCCACCTGGATCCGCAGATGTACTCAAGAGCTCCATGGATGTCCACGTGAAGAACCACAATACCGGCTCTTCGGTCGAGACGAACCCTTATCGCCGCTCACGCGCGCCTTCAGAGTCCAAGAATCCTTTTGTGGACCAACGTGAGGCCACTCCAAGTAGCAGAAGGAGGTATGACTATCCCTCCCCTCCAAATTCTGCAAGCCCACGTCGTGAACACTTCCCCACGGACCACCGAGCACAAGCATTTGGATCCATGAACTCCTCTCGCCCTCGCCGATCGAGCAACCCAGTACCGTCACAGAGCAAGACTGGTAGACCAGCACGCAGTGGATCGCTTAAGGAGCGATACCCTGGCGACATGTCCCATCGTCCATTAGATGTACTCCGTAAAGATGAAAAGATTGCTCACCGTGCTCCCCACCTTAGGAAGAAGAATTTCCAAGGCGCAGATGTCATCGATCGCCTCGATGGCTCGGGCGTGAATCGGGTTAGTTACCATCACGAGGGACCGTACGACGCTGCCAGTATCGCTCGCAACAAGCACGTCAAGTATCCTCCTATTGCGGCTGTACAAGATTCGAACGAAGAGGCTTTGAGGGCCACACCAAGGGAGAACATCATCGACGCTCTTACCAAACACCGCCCACTGGAGGGAGTGGCCAATATCCCACCTGGTCTTCCTGATCGTTTTGGCAGAGTGCTCTACTACGAAGAAGGAGCTGACCTTCAGCGCGAGCCTGGAGGTGATTACAGACGTTGGCCTGGCGTTGTAAGTTGAATTATACTAAACTTTCATGGAACTATACTAACATGGCGATAGGAATATCACCCTGATGACCTCAAGGGCAAAGGCGAGCCTTCCTACACTATCGAAAAGGCACTGAAGGACCACAAACAGACAGGTGACACGGGTACAGAGATGAGATCTCGCCATCGACACAGTAAAAGCCTTGGACACAGCGAAGCACCAGGTATCGTCCCTTCAGAAACCTTGGATGCTGATGCTTCTGGCATTGGCCGAAGCAACTCTGCCCGGCATGTAGGCTCATCACTGAAGAAGCGGTTTGGTAGTATCCGCCGACGCAAGCAAGAGGTCGAGGCTTAGAAAGCTCGACTGCCTGTGATCACGTAATATTGGTTTATGTAAATTGTACAATACTGCACTTTTCTTGGGTCCACGTTTTCTTTCAGCGGAATATACATATAGACGACGCATAGATTAGCTTTGGTATGGGCTCACAGGAGAGTGGATGACTCTCTGGATGTATGATATATACGCTACGAATAATGACAATTTCCTAACTCGTTAACTACTTTCTCTGAATTGGAAACTAAGAAATCTTTCGTGTTGACATCTCGAAGTAACTTCGAATATCATTTTAAGGTTTGCACGACGTCTGGCTTTTCAGCTCATGGAACGTAGTCAGCATAGTAGTAAGATACTCTAAGCATCGCAAATCTTACAAAAACTAGAGATTATATTACATCATACTATCTCATCCTACATACTCAATCTCCCACAGTTATCCCATCCCCGCTAAACGCCAGCGTCATATATGCTCATCTCCCATACACAAGATTACATACTTGAAACCAAAAGGGTATGCAAAAAGAATACTCACCAAGACAAATTATATAGTAAACGATTCACATCCCTTCTCTCCCTTCTCTCCCTTCTCCTTTCTCCTTTCTTATCAGCACTTAGTGATTTGAAAGTGTGGTATTCAAATCTACTCCTCCCGCGCAACAGGCAAATCCATTTTCCCCGCTGCCTTGACCAACTGCCTCAACCTCTTCTCCATCGCCATGCGGCCCTCAAGCGTCTGCCACACCTGATGAGGCGCCTTATTAACAACATCCCACGCAACGAGTTTCTCCGTTAACTTGGTGAGATCTTTCTGTTTGCGCTCCCACTCCGCATCGCGCTTGACTTCGATGCCCGAGCTGATGATCGCAAGTGGAGTATTTGCGGATTGGATGTTTCGCGCGGAGACGAGTTCGCTTTTTGTTAAGCTGTCTGCGACGAGGTTTTCTTGGAGTTGGGCCTTGATGAATTTTCCCGATTGGTAGGCGTTGCGGCCATATACGCGGTCTTCGCGGGTGCGGCCTTTGAAGAGGGCGCCTGCGAGGCGGACGGTGCCGAGGGGGGATATGATGCCCCAGGCCCAGAGGAGGAAGCCGCGGCTGGGGCTGGCGAGGCGGTGGAGGAGGTCTTCGTGGTAGGGGTCGATGAGGAGGAGGCCTGAGACTTGTTTGAGGTGGCGCGAGCTGAAGATGCGGGATACGATGCTTCCTGTGCCGGCGGAGACGAGGATCCAGGGGCCTTCTTCGCCGGCGCGGGCGAGGGCTTCGGAGAGAGCGTCGGCGGACATGCCTGCTGAGTGAGGGGAGGGGGCGTTGTCGGAGAATGCGTAACCTGGGCGGTCCCAATAGCAGTATCGTGAGATGGTGCCGTTCTTGTACGTTGCGTATGCCCAGTGTTCTAGGTCGTATTCCAAAGGCTCTTCACCAGCTTCAAGCAGGACGGTTGGGTCCTTTTTGCCTCCGGTATGTGTGACGTTGCCAACGCATGCGAAATGAACAGCGTACTTGTCGCCATCGACGAGGATGCGGTCGCCATACATTTTGAGGGTGGAATCGTTGGCACGAATGCCGAGTGTGCCAGTCATCAGGATGACGATTACAATAAAGATGACGGTCAAAATTGAGGCAATCAGAATGGCTGTCCACTCCTTGAGAGTGCGGCGTGTCTCTGCCCTGCCAGTAAGACGTTCCTCTTCTTCTCTTTTGCCATATGCCACGACACGGTCGGTCAAGATGCACCAAACAGACATGACAAAGGCCCAAACCACACTCGCAATGCCAATCCAGCCTTCTTCGAGGCGTATGCGTGGCACAGATAGAATGATAATCATGTCGATGGCAAGAAAGACTGCGATAATGGCAGTAGTGATTCGCAGACCTTGAGCCGGGGTGACAAAGAAGATTGTCGCCACAAGTAGGTTTCCAAGAGTGAGGCAAGTATAGGCAAAGTCAAAGAAGCCCGATCCACGGCTGTGCATTCCTGGCGGCGATACAAAGATGGATACTAGTAATAGCACCCACCAAAGAAAGGTTACAATCAGGAAGAGGATGGTCAGATAACGCGTGGCGCGAACTGTCCATAGGTTGTAGGGCGAAACCTGGCATCGTTAGCATCAATCACTCCCACTCGGAGGTATGCGAAATCATATCTTACAGCTGGATCATCAGGGTCAAGGTATCCGTCCGAGTTAGGGCCCCTTTGAGGAAGCAGCCTAGTTCGCTCGGTAGGTTCCTCTCGAGCATCATGGGTACGTCTTGATGGCTCGTAACTTCGCCTGGAGCTTCTTGAGGCTCCATCGTCCTGAGGTATTGGGTGTGGGGGCTCATTGTGGAGCTGGTCGCCGTTGCTCGTGTCGTTTCCGCCTTTCCACATATCTGCCATGGAAGCTCTACACGAGCTGTGAAAGTAAGCGTGTGGTGCGACAGTATCCTAGAGAATACTTGAACCCGAAGAGAAACAAGTCAATGAGGTTTCGGGATGTAAATTGAAATATCGCAGGTAAGTGTAAAAGAATAATAATGGTGACGATGGGCGCAAGGTATCTTGTCTTGTCTCGAGCTTCACGCGCTAATGCTTGCGATCGACGTCATGGTTTCTGCGGAGTTAGAACCGCCCGTGCTTCACCCTCTGCTTCTGCAACTCAGCTCATGACGGAAGTCTCTCCGTCTGAAGCTACATATTTTTTGTACCTTTAGCACTTATTTGCAGGTTAGCTTCTTGAGACTTGAAGATTAGCTTGCAACCCTTTTTGGCAAGCTTTCACCCGATTTCATGGTGAAGATCGAGGGCTCGCTAAGGCATGTCATCCATCAATGCTGCAGCCATGATCCCTGTCCATCACTGAGCCCCGCTGTACTTCGTACTGCAGTATCCGCCTGGGATTGTGCGTGATATCACCTCACACGACTTTTACCGACCTTGATCTGTGGCCTATTCAGGTATTGTGTCTGTCGGTTGTATTGACCCCGCACGTGCTTTCCCATTTGGTGGCCAGACTTGCATTAGCACCCTAATACGCCTGTACTGGTACCACTCCAGCGCCAGAACTAGTGCACTTCAAACCTGCCATTGAGCCATGTCAGATCTCGCAAAGCAATTCGCCAAGGCGAAGCTATCCTTTATGCCACCACCGGACCCTGTTCCTGAAGAGCCGCCCGAATACGAGGACGATTCATCGTCAGCCTCATCCATGTCAAGTACTGGTACAGTCATCCCCACAAACACACAACGGCCAGCTCCAGCAATCCATTGGTCCGACTACTTCGCCCAAGAGTTCTATCTGGAGCAAGTTAGGCAGGATACCTCACGTGCCAAGTTTCATGTGTATCTAACACCACCTGCAATCCCAAAGGCACCACTGCTCGTACTCCACCATGGAGCAGGAAGCTCAGCAATGAGCTTTGCTCTCTTCGCAAAAGAGATCAAGAAAGCCATGTCTGAGCTAGGCATACTGGCGATTGAAGCACGAGACCACGGAAGTGTAGTCTGGGACGCTACTGGAAACATCGACAACAACCTCAGCGTCGAGCTTCTCAGCCAGGACTTAGTCGACATGCTTCTCCTCACACAAGCCAAACTTAGTTGGAAAGAACTACCTACCGTAGTTCTCATAGGCCACAGCTTAGGCGGCGCGGTAGTCACACATACCGCAAACAGTGGCCTACTAGACAAGAAGCTTCTCGGCTACGCCGTTCTAGACGTGGTAGAGGGCTCTGCAATAGAAGCTCTAACACACATGCAAACTTACCTTGCAAGCAGGCCAAAAGCTTTCCCATCTTTACCCGCAGCGGTAGAATGGCACATACGTTCCCGTACTTTACGCAACCCACAGTCCGCACGAGCCAGTGTCCCAAGTCTCCTCCTCCAAGCCTCTGACGGAAAGTGGAAATGGCGCACTGAACTCAGCAGCACCGAAGCATACTGGGAAAACTGGTTCACAGGCATGAGCGCCAAGTTCCTCCATGGCAGGGGAGCGAAACTACTCATCCTCGCGGGAACAGATCGTTTAGACAAGGAATTGATGATAGGGCAAATGCAAGGTACGTTTGCAATCTTTCTATATTTTCTTTCAACTCAAGTCGTTATATGTATGCTATTCACACAGGTACTCATTATACTACAGGTAAATTCCAACTCCAGGTTTTCCCCGCTTCGGGACATTTCCTGCACGAAGACCAGCCGGATAAGACGGCCGAGGTGATTGTCGAGTTTGTCAAGCGGAATGATCGAAGTACGCTTGTGCTACCGCCTAAAGTGTCGGATTTGCTTGCGCAGGGCAAGAAGGTTTGAACATGGTTGGTTTGATCTTCCTGCCATGTTCATTTGTTCTCAGAAATCGAGATATGCAGGTACCCAATGCTCTTTGAGGTGCATATCTCCTCCTCAGCTTTGCAAGTGTGATGCTAACGAGCTTTGTAGCTTGGGTATATTTTTTATGATCTAAGCGCTTGAAAATTATGTTGTGGTTTGACAAATTTGATATGCGGGTTTATGAAGAAGCGGCTTCTTGCTCGATTGGTGCGGCACTGCTATCGATCTTGGTCTTGGGCTTTCGCTTCCTCTTACGACCACCTGAAGCCTCCCCTTCTGTGGGACCTGTAGCATCTGCGGTAGTAGGACGCGCATCGCTTGCTTCGGCAGACTTCGATTTGTTGGGTGTGTTCGTCGTAGCCTTATCCTTCTTGGCCTTCTTCATGCTCAATGGGTTTGGTTGCTTAGGGCCCTTCTGTCGCTTCTTCTTAGCCGGGCGCACTTCTTCTGTAGCATCACCATCATCAGAGCCATCTTCAGCCTCGTTGTCTTCCTCACTGCGCTTTCTCTTGGGTGCTTGATCTGGTTTGCGCTGCCCTTTGAGTCCTTGCTTGAACTTTGACTTTTCTTCCCTGTCGCGCACTTCTTCCGTCGCATTCGCCATAGGTTCCATAAGAACCACCGATTTTGAAATGTATATCAGTGGCACACCAGCAATGCCTCTCATCTTTGCGCGTACCCTGGGGTCGTTGGATGCGACAATGTATCGAAATTTGTTCGTGCTGTTATCTTTTGGGTCGACTACTTGGCTCAAACATTCCAACGTGGACAGTGGCTCGTCGAGGTCTTGATGATTGCATCGTCGGCGCTCGTACTCTTTCGCCTGTAATATGAGGGTTTCGTTCTTGGGCTTTGCGTTGTAGAGGTGGCGCATATCGCACGTTGTAATCATGGGTTTTACTTGTCCCCCAAGGACTTTGGAGAGTCGCGACACGAGGTCGATCTTGAATTTGTACGCATCTTCCAGAATTTGAGAGTCGAGAAGAACTTGGTAAGGTTCACGGAAGCCAAAGTTGAGTTCGTACTGGTGGAGGAGTTTTTTGTATGCCTGCAAATATAATCGTCAGTCTAAAGATCAGATGTGTTGGTGTCGCATTTGCCCTACCTTTGCGCGCTTGAGCTTCATGGCGACGTCTTGTGTTTGAAGAGGGTGTGAACTCGCGGGGAGGAAAGAAGACTTGGTTTCAGAAAGTTTGGCAGCCAAAAAGTTCCCGTTGCGGGCGGAATTCAAGGGGGCCCGTGCGTCGTCATCATCGCCGCAGACGTCTAGCTTCCCCGAAACCTCCGCATTGGAGCTTGTGAACTTGGAGGGCGCCACGGGAGAGTATCGACTGTACATAAATTTTGGCTAATACTCCCCCGGTTGTCACCTCCAAGACCTTTACTTTTCTCTTCAAACCGACCTCGCTTGCTCAATGCGTCGGCGGTAGTCACATCATGTCGAGCGAGACCCCCGCTGATCCCCCTAAGATCGAGTCGAAAAGTACCGCAAACGCAGAACCGCCGACCAACAGCAAAGCAGACGTCGAATACGATGATTTTGGATTACCTATAAGGAAACCGCGAGCAAGAACACCTATAGCGGAAAGTTCCGAGTCTGAAGACGAGCAGTTTGAAGATGCAGTGTCTTCAAAGAATGCGAGTACAGAAAATGTAGTACTGCCAGAGAAGGTGGAGGAAAAGGATACTCCCAAGAAGGCGGCGGCAGAAAGGCCAGGGCCTACAACCAAGGAAGGCTATGCGTTGCCACAGCTCAATGGCCGGGTCAAGCAGGTTGTTGGGACTATTGAACACAAAGTCGTAGAGGAAAAGGTTGTAGTGGAAAAGCCGGTGGTTACAAAGAAGGATATAGTTGCTGAAAGCAAGCCAGAGGAGAGCGATATGGGAAAAGAACAGACAACTGAACATGAACAAGCCCCAGCGAAAAGTGAAAGTGAACAAAGTCCAGGAAAGCCTGGGCCTGAACATGAACAAGCGAAGATTGAACCGGAGCAAGACTCAAAAGACGCCACAGCACCTTCCCCCGTAAGCGTTGAGCCTACTGAAGACACGAAACAATCTCCTTCAGAAACAGACAATAAGCAACCTGAAAAGGAGGGAGAACGCAAAAGCATTGAGCCACCTCCAGCCACCACATCAACGCATCGTCACCAACAAAGCGTATCTTCACTTAATCAGTATTCGCATCAACATGCCCTGCAGCCACGCAAAGATGCAAAAGAAGAAAAGGCTGATGACGAAGGCGAGTGGCAGACTATGCCTGCCTATGCTCGCTTTGATATGTACGATGATGACGATAAGCTCATTGCAAAGGAAAATGTTGAAGAGCTTGAGGACTTGTCTGGCTATGCCAACCTTGGAGGTGCTGCCAAGGGTTATACTCGAGTTATTATGGACGACGACGCAGACTCGGTAACAAGTTTGGATGACAATACTGCTTATTTGTTCAAAGAGCAAAACAACGGACTCCATGAGGAAGATGAAGTAGCGCGAGATCCACTCTCGCAAATGCAAGCCACGAAGAATCTGCTCACTGAAGGACAACGTGTAGCATATGTTGGCTTGGTGCGACTGGCCACTGTCGAAATGGAGAAGAGATTCGCCAAATTGGATAGAAACAGAAATACCAAGAAAGCTGTGGATATGCAACAGGAAACAACAAAGATGTGGTCACAGCTGATGATGCTCAGGCTCTATGGACATATGGATATCACCCAATCAGAACAGGTCATGATCGAGCAGCTATCACAACACGGTGTCGTTCCGGCCGATCTCACACCTGCACTCATGAAGAATGCTCGAGTGAGAAATCCTGCAGCAGAAGCGGAGGAAATGTCTTCACCGACAAATGCAGACTCTGGGCGACCCTCTGTCTCTTCCCCACGACCAGACAGCCATGATGGGAAACTAGACGACAAATCCAAGTCGTCCTCGAGACTTAGCCTGAGAGACTCAATATCTTCGCCTCCGCCTCCACCCTATGAAGAAGAGCATGAAGAAGGCTTCGAATATCCAGAAGTTAAATCTCCATCTGAGTTGCCGCAGAGCAAGAACTTAGATATTGACTTGCGTTGGACTGTGATGTGCGATCTTTTCCTGGTACTCATATCAGATGGAGTGTACGATGCACGGTCACGCGAATTGTTTGAACAAGTTGGAAAATATCTCAGCGTAGATTGGTTGGAGATATGTCGTTTCGAGAAGCGAGTCACAGATGCACTGGAAATGCAAGAACAAGCTGACAAAGAGAATTGGAATGAGGAGGATCATATGAAGGCCAGAGCAAAGCGTGCTCGCAATAAACGATTAGCATTTATGGGTCTTGCCACAGTTGGTGGTGGACTGGTCATTGGCCTTTCTGCCGGCTTATTGGCACCTGTCATTGGTGCTGGTCTTGCAGCCGGTTTCACAACCATTGGCGTAGCAGGAACGGGCTCTTTCCTTGCAGGCGCTGGTGGTGCTGCTGTCATTACTACGACAGGTGTTGTTACAGGCAGTACTGTCGGCGTGCGAGCTGCGAACAGGCGAACAGGCAACGTCAAAACATTTGAATACCGACCTCTACACAACAATAAACGAACCAACCTCATCATTACTCTCGCCGGATGGATGAATGGCAAAGTCGATGACGTCCGATTGCCTTATAGTACGGTAGATCCTATCATGGGCGATATCTACTCCGTCCTGTGGGAGCCAGAGATGCTCAGGAGTATGGGTGACACCATCAATATCCTTGCTACTGAAGTAAGCAAAATAAACAACATGATTAAGTCATATACTAATCAAAGTCCAGGCTCTTACACAAGGTCTCCAACAAGTACTCGGCAGCACTATTTTGACTGCCTTGATGGCAGCCATGACATTGCCGCTAGCGTTGACAAAGCTGTCATATCTAATCGATAATCCATGGGTCGTCTCACAAGCTCGTGCTGATATGGCAGGCCTTATTCTCGCTGACTCACTTATGGATCGAAATCTAGGTACAAGGCCTGTCACTCTTGTTGGATTCTCGCTAGGGGCAAGAGTTATTTTCTCATGTTTGAAGGAGCTTGCTACTCGCGGTGCCGTAGGCTTGGTCCAGAATGTCTACATGTTTGGCACTCCAGTCGTTGCGAAGAATGACGAGTATACCAGAGCTCGGTCCGTCGTGCCTGGTCGATTCGTCAATGGCTACGCAACCAACGACTGGATTCTTGGTGAGTAATCTATTCTACAGAAGGTCAACAGCTACTCATGAATACACAGGTTACCTCTTCCGAGCAACATCTGGAGGTGTCATGCGCGTTGCAGGCCTTGCACCCGTCCAAGTTCCCACTATCGAAAACATCAATGTAACTGAGCTTGTCCCTGGTCATATGGCCTACCGAGCTGCTATGCCAAGGCTTCTCCGCGAAGTTGGCTGGGAGGTCGAATCCGACGAGTTTACCGAAATCGAAGACCCTGACCCAGAGAATCACGAACAGCGGCAACGCGAGCTCATCAGTGAAATCGAAGAAGCACGAAAAGAGCTGGAGAAGAAGGCAGCAGAGAAAGAAAAGAGGGGCAGCAAAATCAGTTGGTGGAAACGCAAAAAGGCCGACAAGAAGAGTTGGGAGGTGTACGATGAGCACAGTCAGAAGCCAGTACCAATCAATCCAGATGGTGACCCAGCAAAGATCGCAGAGAATCCGGTAATGTTTGACATCGACGCCATAAGAAAGGAAGTCGCTGCACTCGCCGCAGAGAACAAGCCCTACGATGCACCAGAAGAGGACTTTGAGATCAAAGAGATCAAGAGCACGCTGCCACCAATGAAGATCGAGTTACCAGCTGCAGCTGCAGCTCGCCCACACGAAAGTCTTAGAGAGACAAAGAGCTATAATGATAGTCTTGGCGCGACAGCCATCGACAACAAGACCAGTAGCGCCCAGAATTTGGCCAATACGAATGGCCAGAAGAAGAGTTTCGAAGAGTACGATGAGTTCGATGATCTCGGCTCCGGACAAATAGAAATGACGTTTGACACGTCATTCCATGATTCTCCAAAACCCTCGAAGTCTCCGCTTCCAGAAAGGACAGCTTCACCTTGGCAGCCTTCAACACCAAGCAAATCCCCGTTGCCAGAAGCCGATGTCGGTTGGAACGACCCGCCAATGCCTGAGAGGCCGCCACTATATACTGCAAAGACAGAGCCATTGGCTAATGGCACCACAAGCGATCCGTTGCATAATGCATGGGCAGATGAATTCGACGATGATTTTGGAAAGGAGACAGAGGTTAAGATGAGCTTTATGTGAGCTATAACTTTGGATGGAGGTTTTATTTTAAACACTTTTGTATACTGTTTTAAGCATTTTCAGCGCGCATCAACAGGGGCTTATCAGGTTGGGTTGGCTTTTGTTTTCGTTCTGCTTGGATACCGGGCTTTTCTTTTCTACGTGTAAGATCCATGGCATTGGCTTCAGCGTGGTTGTATAACGTGGTTTTGGCTTTCGTGAAGGCTTTTTGCTCGGTTTGAGGTATACATCAAGAGTGTTGATTATTGGACCAATTATATATCAGAGTCGTATGATACTATCTCTGGTTCAATTTTGGATAAGCTCTGGTGACTAAGCTGACGGACGGGGTTGTTGGGGTGGTCGGTGTTGCAGGTGGCTGGCACACGGCAGCTCGCGTTCACTAGAAAATCACTTGGCGAAAGCTTAATAGCGTTAAGAGTTTCTCCCAAACGACACTACTGTAGGTGAAATGCTTTGGGCTGCATAAATTCGTGGCGAGTCGCAGTAGTATGGCCGTAAAAGAGACGCTACCAACGCGATGACGGTAGGGTCGGGGGCCTATTCCGTCCTCGCGCTCTCGGCCCCGAAACTCTTTTATCGCTCAATCTAGGGTCCGAACAAGTACTTGTCGCTACCGATACAACAAAGTAGATAGGCAAAGTATGGAGAAATTTCAAGTATATATTAGGGTCCTTGGGTCGTAGAATAATGTCAAACACCATCCATTCTACACTTTCAGTGCTTCCTTCGAACAGTCAACCAGTTCAAGTGATACCTCCTCTCTATCCTCCGTACCGCATTCAGCCAAACAAATCATCGCCTGCAAGAGACTTGACCAAGGACAATTTCATCCAGCATCGAATTATCAAAGAAACTTTCAAGAGTAACTTCGAATCCTCACCATCACATACTTCAGCAATGTCACAACTCAAGATCGCAATCATCGGTGGCGGGCCAGTCTCATTGACTCTTGCCAACATTCTTCAAAACAACGACATCCCATTCACAGTCTTCGAGGCATCAACCTCGTTCCGAACCTCAGGCGGCAGTCTCGATCTACACCCCAGCACCGGCCAATTGGCCCTCAGAGAAGCCGGACTGTGGGATGCCTTTGTAGCGAACGCACGCCCTGAAAGTGACTGCCTAAAAATCGTCAATGTCGATGGCGAAGTTCTATGGGACGAAAACCTCATGGAAAAACCCTCAACCGAAGAAGACAAATTCGCAGGCCGTCCAGAAATCGACCGTCGACAACTGATGCAAATCCTCTTCGACAACCTAAACAAAGAAAGCATCTCCTTCGGCAAGAAACTATCAAAAGTAACCCCATCCTCCACCAACTCAACATACACCCTCGAATTCGCAGACGGCTCCCAACAACCAAACTTCACCCTCGTCGTAGGCGGCGACGGCGCATGGTCCAAAGTCCGCAACCTCCTCAGCGACACCAAACCCCACTACTCAGGCATATCCTGTCTGGAGCTGTGGTGCACCGACATCAAGTCAGATCCCTGGCTTCTCGACTACGTTGGCGCAGGCTCCATGTTCAGTTTCTCAGAGGGCCGCGCCATCATCGCCCAGCGTCAAGGCGACGGCAGTCTACGCACGTATGCAGCGCTGCAAGCCCCGCAAGAAGATTTCCTGGCTACGTGTGGAATCGATTGGACGAAGCCTGATACCGCGCGTGAGCAACTCATCGAACAGCACTTTTCGCATGTGGGCGCGGATCTAAAGCGCACTGTGCTGTCGTGTAAAGATGCACTTACTGCTAGGCCGCTATATGAACTACCTGTGGATTTCACCTGGCCACATCGCGAGGGCGTGACGTTGATTGGGGATGCGGCGCATGTTATGACGCCGTTTGCAGGTGTGGGTGTGAATGTGGGGATGACGGATGCGTTGGTGTTGGGGAAGGAGATTGTTGCGGTGCAGAAGGGGGAGAAGGGCTTGGAGGAGGGGTTGAAGGCGTATGAGGCGGAGATGTTTGTTAGGGCGAGGAAGAATGCGGAGAAGACGGCGAAGGGGAAGAAGGGGCATTTTAGCAAGGATGGGGCGAAGAATATGGCGGATATGATGAAGGCGCATCATCAGTGATTGAGGGGAAGTGTGTGGAAGATGTTTAGAGGCATGATATGGGCTGGGATAGAACTTTGATGAGATTATGATACTTTTATAGGTAATTTCGAATTTTCTTCGAATAGAATAATGTTCTTCTTACTTGGAGTTTTGGATATTTAGATGTGATAAATGTTGAAGTCCTGATACGCCAAAAACTGTGGTCAGTTTGCACCAATCGCAGGCCAAAGAAGAACAACGCCCTATCAGCCAATCTACATACGAGCGTAGTAGAAAAAGTGGAGATTAACTGGTAGCCGCGTGATGAAAGAGTGTAAAAGTGTGGCTTTGCTGATGGCTGGTTCACTGGATGTGGTCAGTCTTTAGGCCCTCTACACATTTCGGGTGTATTGTGAGGCAAAATAACCATTGGCCAATACTTTAGAGCCAACCAAGAGAATCCCACCGCTATTTCACAATGGCATTGTCGTGTGACACTTTTACCGCCTTGCGGCGGTAATGTCGGCTTCTAGTGTTAGTCAGAGCGGGTTGTTGGCAATGTGAAATTACACATGGGGGACCCAGGGCAGGGGAATTACCGCCCGTCTTGGTCACAAAGTATGCGATGAAGCTCAATCCGTTATGCACACGCACGCACTTGCAGAAAATGTTGTGGTAACACCGACATCTCCGCAACACATGCTATCATCGTGGTTCGAGTAGCCAGGAGTGGTGTTGAGGGGTTGCATCTCGCAAATTGCCGGACGGTCCCGGGTAAGTTAAATGACAGTCCCGGACACGGCAAAGGAGACGCTCTTGAATCGTGCACGAGAAAGAGGTTACAGTGACCCACCAACTCAAATTCCCTTGCCCGGAAATAGATTCCACTAAAACCCCGGGCCAATAGTGGCGATGCTCGACAAGGAAGCGATGTACAGGGCCACTCTGTACCTGCATAAGCCCACGCACAGATCATGGTTCCGCCTTGCAAACATTGAGTACCATTTCCGTTCGATGGGCAAGACGAGATAAGAGTGATGGCTGATAGCGGCATGTTGTTAAGGGGAATCTAGCAACGCCATTCGATGGTAGGTGCTGATTGATACGAACCACCAAGGTGTGCGGTCAGCACCGATGACAGAACCTCTAGCAGCAAAAAGATTGGAGCAGAGTCAATTTTACAGAATACGGTGAGCTGGAGAATCGGAAGCTCAGTGGCGCGGCGCAACCATGGAGCCTGTGAGAAGCCTGTGACGTTGAGTGGGTGTTGTGCAGACATTAGCCCCTGACCAACCAAAATTCAAGACTAGATCGAGTTGGGCACGCCACACCCGATCAAGTCAAACACCCAGCATGTTTTCCCCAGAGTCTCATTTCCACAACACGGCCGCCTTGGGCACGCGGTGATCCTGTTCGGCCAGACAATCAGCACCAATCTGTTTCTGGGCCATATTGCCCATGCTAATTCCATGGACCCCTATCCTAATGTCTGCAGGCCCAGGCACGAGCGTTGTGCAGATTGAGCCATGGCCCGCACATCAAAACCGATGGCTCCCCCGGCCCAGTGGCTGGCTTTCTTCTCCTGCTACGCAAGGCTTCCGTTACGCATCCAACAGCCTCGTTGACAAGTCAACTCTTTGGCCTTCGTGCCCTTACGCTCGTTACATTTATATCCTTAATTATATCCGCTTCACTCTTTCAGCGGAAACACTCATCTGCCCTTAGCTACCTTCTTGCAAGTAAACAATCGACAAAATGAAGGCTTCAATCGTTGCTGCGTCAGTGGCGCTCGCTGGAGCTGCTGCGGCGTACGAGCACAAGGCTCATGCTGGCTTCCACATGCGCCGTGACTATGGAAAGAAGGAGGAAGTTTGCACGGTTTACACCACCGTCTACGTTTCTGCTCCCCGTATGTGATTTGACTCGAACCGACAGTTCCTCAAACTTCGAAAAAGGAGGCAACAGGAGGTGTATACATGGTGCGAGAATACTAACATGTTTTAGTTCCTTCCATTGTCGCCAACTCGACTGTCTACGTCAAGCCCTCCCCAGTTCCTTCGACTCCTTGCTCTGAGGAACAGAAGACTCTGACTCCAGTGAAGCTGTCTACTCCAGTTCCCGTGGTCCCAGTTTCTTCGGTTGTTGTTTACCCAACACCAAGCAAGCCCGCTGAGGTCTACCCCCCAGCCCCACCAAAGGTTGAATCCTCAAAGCCGGCTCCTCCCGTCTACTCCAATGCTCCTCCAGTCTACTTCTCGGCACCTGCCCCCTCCAAGCCCGCGGAGTCTCCTAAGCCAGCCCCACCAGCTCAAACCAGCTCCAAGGCTGTCGAGCAGCCCAAGCCAACCGGTGGCTACAGCTCTGGTGGCCGCATCGTCACCAAGGGTGACAAGTGGGCCATGACTTACACCCCTTATGCCCAGAACGGCCAGTGCAAGAGCGGTGACGAGATCAAGAGCGACATCAAGAAGATTGCCGATATGGGCTTCACCACTATCCGTTCCTACAGCACCGACTGCGGCGTCTTCGAGTTCGTCGTACCCGCTTGCCAGCAGAATGGTCTCAAGGTCATCTACGGCATCTTCCTCGAGGGTGCTGGAAAGGGACCTTTCTCCCAATACGCCAACGACCAGCTCACCGAGATCTCCAACAAGGCCCCCAAGGACAGCGTCGCCATGGTCATCGTTGGAAACGAGTGCATGTTCAACGGTAACTGCCAGGCTGAGGAGCTCGCCCGCTACATTGACTACGTCCGTGACCAGCTCCGCAGCTGCGGTTTCCCCTCTGACATCGCTGTCACCACCACTGAGCCCGTAGGCACCTGGGAGGAGAAGGGCGCTGCTCTCTGCGACCACATTGACGTTTTCGCCGTCCAGGTCCACCCTTACTTCACCTCCTCCGTCTCTGCCGACCAGGCTGGTGACTTCGCTGCTCAGCAGTTCGCTCAGGCTGCTAAGGTCTGCCCCGGTGCTGCTGCCAAGGGCAAGTACATCACTGAGATCGGCTGGCCCAAGGGTGGTAACGCCAACGGCAACGCTGTTGCCAGCCCTGAGAACCAGAAGGTCGCCATGAAGAAGATTCTTGAGAAGGTCGGCAGCGAGGCCTGCATCTTCTCCTACCAGGACGACACCTGGAAGCACCCCGGTGACCTTGGCGTTGAGCAGTACTTTGGCTGCGCCGACGCCTTGTAAATAGCTCCCCCACACCACAATTTCCCGGGATTAGAGAAAAGAGGAGGGCGTGCAAGGAAGGTACTCTAGTGGTGGAGTGTAGATGAAAGAGTTGTACGATTACAAGTAGTGCCCCTTCGCAAACCTGTCAATATGTCGCTACGTTACGTGTTTACGCTCGCAATATCGCTGCTTTTGTGCATATTTGTTTCACTGCGCGGTGGCTCTGCGGTAGTATTTTAGTGTTTAATTTCTTGTAAACCCAATCTATAGCAAATAAAATCCTAGCAGATCAAGCTTTTTCTCCCGTGCACTAAGTCGTACTATGTAATTTGCAAGCATCAAAGAGCCAGGTCTGCCCTGCTTTCGGAGATATATTATCTGTTGAGCAAAGAGTGGTACAGATGATGCGTTTGTGCATGCCAATACCGGGCGGGTGTATCACGGTAATGTCCAGGAGGTACCGAAGGCTATGTGGGTCTTGGGGAGATGGATACCCGGAGCCGTGAAATATTTGATGGCAATTTTCTTTTGTGGGGTGAAGAAAATGCGTGGTAAAAAGCAGGGGAACTCTAGACTTGCATAATCGCTAAAGTCAATTTGCAGCTTACATAGGGGTTGAGTTCTGTCACCTTGGTTTTCTAGGTAACTTTCGCTACGCTCGTATATACGCATGCTCAGAACATTGCAAATTCCTTCTATCTTCAAGTCCTGACAGCTTGCCACGCGAACGAGTATTGTCTCAATGCTTTCCGTCTTGCCGCACTTTGAGGTGCGATATTCTTCTTGAAACATGTATTCATGAAGGGAATCATGCTATCGAAACCCGTGTCGCTTTTTTGAAACATACGTGATTGATGAGAACATAGCCTAATGATCCTCTCGTATACCAAATGGGATGTGAACAAGGATGCATCTATCTCAAACCCCATCAACAACCCCACTCACCTCGGAGACACGCATTTCAGCTAGAGATAACGATCATTCAGAGATAATCACTATTTGCTATGGCACAGCAAAATAATGTGAGTAATCTTTTAGCACATATACAAATGTTATCACGAGTCCTCGCTACTTCCATGCTATATGAACCGTATCTTCACATACGCCACAACATTCTTGAACCACAGTATCCGGCTCAGTGCACGTAGCAATAGACTCCTTGCTATTGACTATATCAACTTCAAGCAACAGTGCAGGAACAGACATCTCCCCCAGCGTGAACCGCGCTCATTCATTCAACCATGTCTCAACCTCAGCATGCTGTGTAGAAACCCTGTGAAAATTGTCTCGTCGGCACTTCATCTAGCTGAGACATTAATAAAGTGATCTAATATTAATCAAGTTTCGAAGTCGTTGTCTGTAAGGTTATGTTTGAATTGGACCCCAATTGCTGCTGTAGCCTTGTGAGAGAGTGACGATGATCTACTGTCATCCCAAGCATCTCCCAAAAAGAAATGGAAGGACTCAGACGAAAGTCCACCATGACCTTAATCGAAGGTGGATCATCTACGGGAGATTCTGGGAATTATGATTAGTACGTCGTGATTCCTGGCAATGTGTAGCCGATATCGAGGTGTCACGTTTTAGTTTTACATTGATAACATTGACGGACTTCTTGTGCGAATCAGATTCCTTCGAGTAACTGGAGGATAGTGTAACGACAAAGTACGGGACCTTTACAGTATTGAATGGGGGCATATATAGCGAGCTCATAACGCTCATTGTAGATCATTAGCCCCCAAGCAGAATAGAGAAGGTGTTTGTGTGAGGCTCGTTTGGATCCAGTTGGTCAGGCCATGCGGCCATGATATTATGTGCTAGTGGTGCAGTTCCCTCATACGGAATATGGGCTTCGATCAAGTGTATGCTGACCCGAAATATATTAAATCCGCTGCTGTACGGCCATGATTATGGGTATGGCCTGCTGAGGATGCCACCAAGTAAGCTCTTTCGATGTGCAACAGGTCCTATTTAAGGGAAAGACGATCAAAATTGCCACTGAAAGCGAAGGAAGCTCCTGTAACTGCATGTAATTGGGTGGAGTAATTGGGGCGCAGACAAGATGTGCGCGATTGTACTACCCGAAACTGAACGTGTCCTTCCCGTACAGCAAGTTAAACGCCGTGCTCGGGGAATATGCTATTGGAAAGTGTAATGTTCAATATTATGCTTGCATGAAGCAGAATAGCTTTAATCAGCATCGATCTCGATGTTTAAGACGTTCAATTCTTTTCTTCAACGGAGATCAAACCTTTGGGGTTCATGTTCACCCCGTCCAATGTAAAACAGCATCGAAATTATGACACCCGATCAACTGCGTGTGCTTCTTGATGGGCCTGCGCTTGCTCGACCGGAGGGCGTCGCACCGGGCCCGCTGAACCAAGGCTCCCATGCTCTCGGTTACGGAGTAGTTATCACCTCATGCGTGTTGTGCGCAATGTCAGTCGCTGTGCGTCTGACCTCAAGGATTTCGATGAGAAAACTTGGAATAGAGGACTTCTTGATCGTTTGCGCATTAGTACGCCGCGTTGTTTCTTTGATGTCTTTGTGTAAGGCTGACAACTATCATAAGGGGTTCATAGCTGGTGAAGCATATATTACTTACGCAGCATCGATCTTTCCAGGTCTTTTCGTTCATCAATGGAATCTTCAGACGAAACTCATGCCTCGTTTGTTATATGTGAGGGATTCATTGCATTTTGAAACTTGCTAGGATTACGCTAATCGAATTGCAGTTTATTCATATTGGTGTCATATTTTATAACCTCATAGCCCTGTGCCTCAAGACAGCCATCTTAATCGACCTGTCGAGACTTTTTGTGCCCAGAGGTCAGCGTACTTGGCTTTTCTGGACTCTAAATGTATTAATTTGTACCAACACCATCGCGTACGGAATTATGACAATGCTGGAAGTTTGGCGCTGCACCCCTCGGGAAAAGATTTGGAATCCCTTGTTTGAGGGAGGGGTTTGTCATATGAACATCGGAGTGACTGGTTTTGTGTCTGGTCTCGTCAACATCGTCTCTGACTTTTCGATTCTCCTACTACCACAATGGATCATCTGGAACCTGAACACTTCAAGATCTAGGAGGGCCGGGATATCGGTAATATTTCTTATTGGATCATTGTGAGTTCCTTCGTTTCAATCTCCGAAGACTACACTAATTGATGCCAAACCGCAGTGCTTGTATTTGCACCGTCATGCGTATGGTCTTTTTGATGCGCATTCGCTTGGCGCCTTTAGTTGACTATA
This sequence comes from Shiraia sp. slf14, assembly GCA_000498155.1. Lineage (NCBI taxonomy): Eukaryota > Fungi > Ascomycota > Dothideomycetes > Pleosporales > Shiraiaceae > Shiraia > Shiraia sp. slf14. Next base: position 346,954 of record AXZN01000005.1, read on the forward strand.
CCTGGTATATATCTCAAGCAGTCCTCCTGAGCCTTGCAGAGTTGACGGGAGGTTTTCTTATCATAGGTATTCTTGCCAGTCCTACTGCTGTAAAAGCACTACAGATACATTTCAAGAAATCTTTATTTAGGGCATTTTGGCAGTCCAGGGAGAAGACTTATAGGAGCCACAGGAGTTGGCCGAGATATACGCCAAGGAAGAGACCTGATCCATGGGAAATTAGTGAATTAAATACATATGATCTGATGACAGACACATCGCTGAATGCTGGGCGGAGTACCGACACGATTCAGGGACGGACAGTTAACGTAGTGTAGATTAATAAAAACTTTGGATTCTAAGTGTAGAGACCTAAGAGATCTGAACCATTTTTCGAATCAAAAGTCTGATATTGGATCACGAAGAGATTTTGCATTTGGCGTTGGTGAAGTTGGGTGTCGTGGGCTTGGCAAGACCCACCTGGCAACTGCGAACATGCTGCTGCCACTTCTTCTCCAAACACAATTTACCTTTTACAGGTGGAAACAAAGAAACCTATATCATAATGCCACCAAATCGGCCCCGTCAACGCCAACGTCCTTGTACATTAGCAACTTTTGCAGGCATCTTCTCTCTCATCCTTCCAGCCTCCACTATGATCCGGCTTTACCTTTCGCACAACACATTCTTCCCCATGCTGACTACTTTTGTAGTCAGCAGCATTGCATTCTTGACCTACGGCTATGATAAGATGCAAGCAAGGAACATGCAATGGAGGGTCAAAGAGGTGACGCTACATATGCTGGCCCTGGTAGGCGGTTGGCCAGGTGCATTGGCGGGTATGCATTACTTTCAGCACAAGACGCGCAAGACAAGCTTTCAAGTGGTGTTTTGGGGCATAGTTGTAGTATGGGAAGGTATTTGGTGGGGTATTTGGAACAGAGGGATTAGAATCGCGTAATGATTACGATTAAAACTGGACAAAAAGAGTACTATGAATACAGGTTATCATTACGGAGATTTTGTCATGAAAGCCACCTTAGTCTATGAGCTGGCCGTCTACAGAAGAGCCAACGTCGATCATCTTGAACGCCAAACACCCACCCTGTTCGTATATGACATTACGTCGTCACTGCGTTTCTTCGACTTTTTCTTTTACTTTGATCTGACCGTTATCCTTTGTTCTGCCAGCCATAGTCGAAACTCTCTCAAGCACGCTGTTCGAGTACCCTTGCACAGTATTCCAATCAACTCGGCTCGCTGCATCTTTTGAGTAAGTCGCCGCCGTGTCCTACGCATGCGTGGCGACTCGAACTACAAAAGGAAAGGCATTAGCGACCAGTCAAAGGACTTGTCAGCCTATCAGCGGTTTCACCAGCTTGCTCGCCAAGGGGGTTGTTGGTGAGTCCACCAATGCCATTACCTAGGCCTTTCTTGAGCTGCTTGATGTCCTCCTGATCAGAGGAAGGGATCTTGTCGATTTGATCTATCGAAGGATTAGATAAAGACTGCATATTTTTGGCAGTATGGCAAATATACCTTTGGCCATATAAGACATTTTGTTTTCGCCCATGGTCTTGAGAGCTTTCTTTTCGAGCGCACGCTTGGTTTCTGGGTCGATACCGAAGAAGTAGAAGTAGGCGGCAATTAGGGCGATAATGCCAGCAAAGACGAGGACTGTAGTGGAAGCCATGGTGATTAGAGTGGCTTATTAGAGGTACGCTAGGATGAAAAGGGTAAAATTTGTGTAGAAATGGCGTGTGTCGAGTGCGGTGATGGCAAAGTCTGTGAGTAGCAGAGATGAAGTCGAGAAGAAGGCAAGATATGCATTTTCGATTGACTGATCAAGTTTATGTAGTTTGGCAACTGCTATGAAGCATGACGTAGCTGGCGAAACCTCAAGTTGATGCCCCTGTTCGAGCTTCATCCCTGTCACCTTGCCTAGCAGCCGTGTAGCCGTCAACCTGTCAGAGAATTGGCGTGCATGTGGACCCGTGGAGCAGTAAACGGCCACACACGTAATATTGTTCTCTTTGCAGGTTTTAAAAGCTGATTAACATTAGTTTGGGGCAGGCTACCTGTGTGAAAGGCCATATGGAGTTCGTTATATGATGAACATTTGCACAGAGGACCATAATATTCATCGATTACATGCAATTTCTGTCCAATTAAAAGGCTGCCGCATTCCATACGAGCTTGAGGTATTATCACAAGGAGCGATTTTAGTTGCACTAAATATTCTCCAAGAGGCCAACGCAGGTCTGGTGGCACATCCACGCTTCACCACCTGGCCGCAAGAAACGCCTGCAAAGTCAGGCATGTCAAAGAGTGCTCTGCCACTTATAACATGTTGCCGCACAAGGCCATAAGGCAGCGGCTTTTATAGTTGACGCCAAACGAACATGACGAATACGGCGTATCGAAGGTTGCTGCTAACGCCAAAACGTACGCAACATGGCACAGCCGCAAGCGCAAAGCCGCAAGGCGGACACGACCAGCTGCGCCTACCCCCACCGAAGCGCGAACAACACCTCCCAGACCCTAGCAACTGGCAATACTTTAATTATTGCTGACACCCCCCAGCTCCTTTCTTACCCATTTGCCTTTTCCTACCGTTTGCCTTGTTGCTTCTTCCTACTGCGAAGCATTGTTACCTACCATTGAGGCCTGCTACCCCTCTCAACCCCACCATCAGCTGTAAACGCCTGATAGGGTTTCTGCGTCTGACATTCAGCCTCACAACAACACAGCAGCTCGTCAGCTGCACTCTATTTGCCCACTATGAGTTGTAATCCCTTTCTTTCTTTGTTGGCTCCCTGCGCGCCTTGCTAATCCTCTATCTCAGTGACAAATATGCTCAACAAGCTGCACGGCCAGCCCGACAGCTATGACCGCAAGTTCGTACCCACCAGTGCCCCGCGCAAGCGCTTGACATACTAAATCAGCTGTTCGCAGAGCTCGATACCGTTTTGGGAAGACACTGGGTGCTGGAACATATGGTATCGTCAGAGAGGCTGACTGCCCTGAGGGCAAGGTCGCTGTCAAGATCATCTTGAAGAAGAATGTTCGTGGAAACGAGCAGATGGTCTACGATGAGCTCGAAATGCTGCAGCGCATGAAGCACCCACACATCGTCAAGTTCCACGACTGGTTCGAGTCGAGGGTACGCACAGCATTGGCGACTGGCGTGAGGCTTGACAACTAACATGCACTAGGACAAGTACTACATTGTTACCCAATTGGCGACTGGCGGAGAGTTGTTTGACCGCATTTGCGAGAAGGGAAAGTTCACTGAGAAAGACGCTGCTGAGACAATTCGACAAGTGCTTGAGGCGGTCAATTACCTCCACGAGAACAACGTCGTCCACAGAGGTAGTTTGACACACCATCGATGAAGTAACACTACTAAACCATTACAGACCTGAAGCCAGAGAATCTTCTTTACCTCACACGCGAACCCAACTCCTCCCTCGTACTTGCCGACTTTGGTATCGCCAAGATGCTTGACTCCAAGACAGAAGTTTTGACCACAATGGCCGGCTCGTTCGGATATGCTGCGCCAGAAGTCATGTTGAAGAAAGGCCACGGAAAGCCTGTAGATATGTGGTCTATGGGTGTTATTACATACACTCTTCTTTGCGGTTACTCTCCATTCCGGTCAGAAAACCTGGCAGATCTGATTGAAGAATGTAAGAACGGTCGCGTCATTTTCCATGAGCGTTATTGGAAGGAGGTCAGTAAGGAGGCGAAAGATTTCATCACTCAACTTCTGCAGCCAGACCAACACAGGAGACCCACTAGCGAGGTAGGAAACAGTCCCTTTAGAATGTAATGAAACGAGCTGACCTCGACAGGATGCCCTTAAGCATGTATGGCTCAGCGGCAAGACGGCTAGCGACCACAACTTGCTTCCCGAGATTCGCGCATACGTTGCGAAGGCCCGCCTCAAGCGCGGCATCGAGCTTGTCAAGCTGGCGAACCGCATCGAAGCGCTCAAGATGCAGGAAGACGAAGAGGAGGACGTACCTGGTGAAGCAGACGTGCCAGCCGATGCCCGCGAGGCTGCCGGAGAAGCAATATCAGCCAATAAGTCTGATAAAACCCCGGGAGCGAGCGGTAGCAAGGGACCTAGTCGACTGAGCAAGATTGCGAAAGGGGCCATCTTCCGAGAGGTGGTCCTGGCCAAGGTGCGCGAGATGAAAGAGCAGGAGGCCCAAAGGGAGTTCGAGAAGAAGGCGACCGAGGGCGGGGCAAAGAAGGCCTGAGTTTAAAACATGTCCTTCTTGTATCTGCTGGGATGATTGTCCAAACATATTTCAGTTTGCTTGCGGTACTTAGCGATGATGCGCCTTGATGGTGTATTCGACTACTCTGAATGGCAGCAGCCAAGGATGGATTCCTAGATTCTTATGACAATGTTCCTCATTTTACGTCTTATATCTGTATTATGTGACAAATGAAGCATTCACAGTATGAATGCCAATAAGAGTAGTGTTAGGCGTACGTACGGGTGCCAAGATGTGACTATGCCGTTTCCGGCCTAGACAAAAATGGGCGGCTTGACGTGCAATCCAGCAGCTAGGGACGCGATGGTGTTGAGCAGCAACGCGCATTTCACTGCACCCGCGTACGACAATATACCTGCATCGAAGGACCTTGGGCTGGGCTTGGATACACGCCGCGACTGTGGAATTGTGCGAAAATGGAGAGCGCATCGAAGCGCAAAGCGGCCGCGGCATTGGGTGACGGGGATGGTCGCCCTGCGAAACGACAGAAAGCGCCGGTACGTACAGCTTTGGATATATGGGAAAGCGTCGTCGATGGCGATTGGGAGAGACGCGGGCGATGGTGGTTGCGATGCGGGAAGACTCCTAGACGGGAGCGCGACACGACTGGGTTGACCAGCAGCTACTTGCTCTTCTCCGCCGGCCCCTCCAAATCGCCGCAACAACACGACCGCAGCCTCCACCGGCGATACATACACATGTTTGAGAGCGGGCAGCTATTGACCGATAAGGGAAAGACCTGCTGACAATGACGCAGGCCGATTCGAACGCGAATGCAGAGACAACAGCGACGACCACAGTAGCAGGCTTGAAGTTCCTCGACAGCTTGAAAGCAGCAAAGGACAAAACGTACGTGCCCTACCCTTGCCAATAGCTTCTCTAGAAGCCATTCACTGTTACTAACATTCTATAGTGGACGACCCATAGCAACTCATTTCCTTACTCTGCCAAACAAGGTATGTTCTTCTATGACACTCCAAACCTGGATCTTACTGATCTTGGGCGTGTAGAACGAGCTCCCTGAATACTATGAGCACATCAAGCTCCCCATTGCCATTGACACCATCGAAGAGAAGCTTAATCGCGGAGATTATGCTAATCTGGCCCAAGTCGAAAGCGACTGCAAGCGACTTGTCAATAATGCCAAAGCTTACAACGACAAGAAGTCCATCATCTACGAAGATGCTGAGCGATTACGAAAGACGGCGTCGAATTGGATGACCAAGCACAATCCTGCATACAAAGACGGCAATTATGTTGCAATAGCAACACCAGTGCCAGGTGAGGAGAACGTCCTCCCTGGAAAGCCAATACCACGCATAGCTTCTACACCCCGGGCTGTCCACACGCCAGCTACTCCAGATACCACTGATCGACCTCGTCGAGCCGCAGCCGCCGCAACACAAGCCACACCAGCTCCTTCAAAACTACGCAAATCGGCGTCTGCAGCTCCTGAAGTGGCAGTGGAGGACAACCCAGATTTTGACGGCAAAACATTCCAGCAAGCACAGGAACAGATCGTCAAAGATATTATTGATTACGTCGAGCCAGAGTAAGTTGTGTAGCCCCAACACAATGACATTGCCACTGACCTCCAACCAGGAGCGAATTACAAATATTTGCACCTTTCGTCAATCTTCCGAGTCGTTCTCTAAAGGACTACTATGCCTTGATCAAGGAACCAATGTCTTTAACTGCTGTTCAGAAGAAAGTTCGTGGTGTTGTTGGCCGGGAACAACCTACTGGTCATACACTCTTCAAAAGCTGGGATGCGCTTGAGGAGGCCATGAAGCTAATATGGGACAATGCACGGATTTACAACGAAGATGGTAGTGACATATACAATGTCTCATTAGAACTCGAGGTACTTGCTTCTAGAGAGGACACGACTGAAACTCAACTTACAATCATAGGAATTCTTCTACAAACGTCTCGCAGAGGCCAAGGCCAAGGTCGATGAGCCACCGCAACCAAAATTGAAGCTGAACATGTCGGGCGCCGCACCGGCTCCTAAACAGCAGCTTAAACTCAAACTTCGACAGAGCCCGGGATCAGATCCGAACACTCCCGCTGCTCGCAGTTCCGCAACGCCCAGCATTATCGTAGACAACGATGCACTTTTACGTCAGCAGCGGCATGTGATGCAGAGCATGAGTGGCTCACGGTCATCTCGGCCAACGTCCCAAGGCAAGACAGGCACACCTGGGCCTACTACTAATCCTTTTGCAGGCCCACGAGGAGCATCCGCTTCAATCCCTCCTCTACCGGGCGCCCAAGGCAAGACAGCAATATCTCCACCAGCGGTAAATGGTGTTAAGCAGGATGTTCAGTCACCTGCTCTGAGTGCAGTCCGACCATCTAGCATCGCACCAGATGGCCAGCGACTCAGTGTTCCAGCACAAACACCACATCCCTCCATGGCGCCACCCAACGCAACGCCTCGGCCAACAAGTGGTAGTCCATATCCTAATGGCGCAGTCGGTCAGCCAGTGACTGCGAATGGCCAGTATCACGCTGCCAACTACTACGTGCCTCCATCTGCGCTGCGAACGGATACTCTCAGGAAGGTGCCGTTGAATAGTAAGATTTAGTTTCACATCAATCGACTGTTCATCACTAACGAGAAATAGCCGTGGAGGAAGCATTAATACCCAAGATTACACTTAATACCCACCCAGCGCTGAATTTATCTAAGCCATGGTGTATTGAAATACACGCAAGCAAGCAAAAGACTGAGCACAGTGCTACTATTGTCGTATCGCCGACACATTCCTATCTCCAAATCACACCCAAAGTTCCCATCGCTCTGACTAATCGATTATATCGCCTTTTTGTCCAAGTCAATGGCAACAAGACTTTCGAAGTCAATCGCGTTCCTGTCACGGCCGGTATCAATGGCAGCAGCCCCGGCCCCGGCTATGAAGGTGGTAAGAAGAAAGGCGAACCTGTTTTTGAAGCAAAATTGGTCGGTGGTGTTAATAGAATCGAAGTCGAGATTGTTGCAGAGAAGGAAAAGAAGGATCAATCGGAAACGAGCAATGGCAAGGAACAGGTCGAGATTGAGAAGTGTACAATTTTCTTACACTTGATGAGGCAACCGTCGTATTAGCCGCTTAGTTGAAGTTACCATTCGTAATTTCCGATTGGCCTTGGAAGGATCTCTTAGCTCGGCGCATCGTGGATTATGGCCGCATATCATTCAAGGCGGTCGGCCCAAGGATATCGGCGTTTGGGGAATGGTGGGGTAGTAAAATGGAATAAGGATTGGGGTTGAAAGGATATGAGGGCGTAAACAAGCCAGGCAATGGCGTTATATACCTTTACTGGTCACCCTCATCGTTCTAGTCGGACATTTGCGAAATACCTGTATATCAAAACTTGTATTTGTTTATCCGTGCAATATATGATTCTTTGCTGACATGTGGATCACTTCGAGCACAATTTTTGTTTGTTACCATCACCAATTTCCATCATGATATGCAGTGTACCTCTTATATGAATTCTTCAAATCTACTCATTTGTAGCCTTGTACTACATGCTGCAGATGTGGTTGGGGAGATTAACACGCATGAATGCATCATGCACGTTCGGCACTCCACATGTCATACTAAACTTTTGATGCATGCTTGGGCTGACTGCATAAGAAGCAAACTAGAATTCCCATCACATCCTCTCTACATAACTCTTAATTCCTCTCTCCTCCCTCCGCAGTCTTCCCTTTCATCTAGCAATCTGTATAGCAAGGGTTACCCTTACCCATTCTGCTGCCTGCATAGAAATGTCAGCATTGAAACCAAGACAATAAGCACACGAAAAACAAATACTTCTTACATACATATAAACTCCCACACCCATACTCTTCCCTAAACTCCCAATCCCCACTTATCTACCACGCAAAATGTCGTCCACTACTCCACCACACCGCCCAGGCATCATGATAGTGCACCCCCGCCTGCACAACCCCACACCCGAAAATGCAGCGCAACTCCTCCGCTGGACGAAACTGCATAATCGCGACGTCTTGAACATTCCTGAAACACAAGATTATGGCAAAGTTATCCGCACGGCGCGGTTCCGTGCTGCTGACGGTGATGCGAGGTATGGACATGGGCATGATGGCGGGAATCCTTCGTACGTTGATTTTGATTCTTCTTTTGCTTGCTCTTCCTCCAATGTTATTTCCTCAATCAAAAAATAGATGCCCAAAAAATTCGAAGTGTTCAAAATTGATTGAATGAATAAATGCAAATGTTGATCCCAAGTAGCTTATTCTACACCCTCCTCTTATCTTCTACATCGCTCATCAAATCGCCTGCATACTACGCTATAAGCCGGCGCTTCGATCTTGAAAACACACGCGATCTGCTTCCGGGCGAGGAGCGTGTGGGGTGTGAGGAGGGAAAGATGGTGTGGGATCTTGTGGATGCGAAGTTTGCTGTTTTTGAGGAAGTGCAGGGGTTGGAGAATGGGATGCCTTTTAAAGAGTTTCCGACAGAGAAGGTGGAGGGGTCGGTGCTGGTTGCGGTGGGAGTGAAGGAGGGAGAGGTGGGGGATGTGAAGAGTGTGCAGGAGGAGGTTGTGGCGAAGGTGAGTGAGGGTGGGAGGGAGGTGTGGACGAGTTTGTATCGGAGTGCTGGGGCTGAGGGACATCCGGATATGCATCCTATGATCGATGCGGGTGCGGTTGGGGGTATGGAGTGGCTGATTCTTGCGTTTGTTGTGGGTGAAGGAATAACGAGTGAACGTGTTGATGGGATGCTTTCTGAGTGGGCGAAGGATAGGAAGAATGTGGATTATGGTGCGTGGGGTGGAGAGCTATTCATGACTTAAGGAAAGTGGACGGTCTTCATTAGATCAGATAACAAGGTTTTGACTTTGCTATGACTCTTGTTTTGGCCTTTGAACTGTGGGTATTGGAAGGCCAAACTGTGATTCGATATCTCAGTGGCATTTACTTTCTACATGGAATGAATCATCCATAATAATCGACTTATTCAGGGAAATTTCTTTGAAATGCAGGTACCTGCAGAGCAATGTAGATCTTCACTCTTGCATCTCTGCCTGACCCGGAATTCCCAGGGCCCCTTGTTAATGATTAAACTGTAGTATATCAGGATGTAGTGCTACAACACATGTAGCTATGATTGGCTCGGGCTCTTGAATCGTTGTATTTGATGCAAGTTGGAAATAATGCGCGGTACCTTCTCCTTGAACGAGCAAAGTGATTTCGGCCGTTTGATTATGTCTTGTAAATCCGGTCCATATCCAAACCTTGGGGTACCTTGCCTTCCAATCAGTGAGTATCTCTACTTTTCTTGTTCGAGGTAGAACTTGCACTTCGTACTTGGAGGCTGTCGAGGTGCAAATAGTTAGTGACCTCATTCATGACAAGTGTGAAGAAGATTGGGTTATTTGCCAGCCTGCTGAGCAAAACGAAAGCTCCAAGCTGGCTGCTAAACGTTGAGAAAGAAGGTGAAATCGCCATTTGTGCACATGTAGTTCTGCTCTTGAAGTTAAGGATCTCTGAAGCCTGGGTTGTACATTTGTGAACACAAACCCCTGAATGCCACATACTGTTTATCTAGTAGAATTTTTCTGTTGACCCTTTGCGTCAAGGCCAGATATCACAGCCCTCAATTCAGTCTCATCAGTTCTCTTACACTCTCTCATAGCCAATCCATTTCGATATGTGCAATGCATTCAAGGCATCATCAGGCGCTTCAATAAGAAAAGCGTCGATCTTATGCCAAAATCATGACCAGTAACGTGGTACAGAGGTAACTAAATGTTTTGTGGGCCTCAAATACCTACACGTTGACTCACCGCAGTATATCTTGACTAGTGCCCCGTGGAGCCCCATGCTGCCGTCACGACTCGTAAAGCGGACGCTCTGGAATACACTCCGCTCCTGCATACTTCCGCTCTTGCATCACGTCGACAGCGCACTGCATTCGCTCTCGCCGGTCGGATGAAAGAATGCCAAGATTGCCACCACAGCATGCACCAGCTGTGTCGAGGCTTGCTGAAAGTCGGCCGACGCGAGGCGCCTTGATGTTGTATGTGCCAATAATAGATGGTAGGCTTCAGATGATTGAAGGCAAACAAAGCAAAGCGGGAGGTCTGCAGGGGTCAATCACACCCGAGCTGACAAAATTACCGGGGATTGCATTTCGAATCGCTGTGATAGGTGCGCTTCTTTCAGATCTGATCAGATCTGGCTGTGCGGGGAATGACTTGAATCGTAAGGCCGCCTGTCGATAACTACATCGCTCGCTTAACTTCATCATTGGCGCTGAAATCTCTCCGAACAATGATCTGACATCGTAGTAAATCTCGTTTCGAGATACCGACAATCAATATTCTTGTAAGTCAATTGCGTAGGTGACCTGCATATGCTAACAGTATAGGGCTGTCTATCACACAAAATTTTCACCAGCTAGACTCGTTGAGAAGATTCGGCGTAGCAAATTCTGGTTGAAGTGTGACAAGGATGCAATGGTGCGATATGAAGAACTACCGCGCGGAGCTTCTGCACATGACACTTGTGGTGCGGCTGAACATCGTGTTGTGAGAACGCTAGGGCTGGATCTACTGCTGCCAAGGGCGGAGAACGTGGTCGAAGATTGCTAGGGAACCAAAGATTGCTTCCCCGGCCAGATGGATCAGCTAGAGGCTTTGGGCCATGCGGATACACTTCAGGGTGATGTATGAACTCGTTTCAGATTGACACATTCTGGCAGCGCCCGTGGGAGGTAGCCTCTATGTCCTGTGTGAACTGAAACAGGTTCTTAGCATACTGAACCAGGCGACAGCATCAAGAACGATGAAGGTATTTGTGATTATCGAAGAGGCAACTCGCCTCTCACACTGTACGAAGATAACGGCCAATCTGCGTTCTGCAATGGAGGCCGGTTGCCTCCACAGCCCGATGTAAGTGACAATGTGTCTTCAGTTGTGTTTACTTTTTGCAATGAGAAGCGTGTTGCTCACTGATTGCCTGACGATGACAGGGCATGTCAACATTTCTGCATCTGTTGGCCAGTCCAGACATGTTAGTCTTCACAGCGGTTGGGGCATGAACAATCCAAGCCTTCGGTTCACGTGTCTAAGCGCAGTTTGGTGAGTCCTGTTGATGACCAAGCCAGTAGTGGTTGAGCACACCACGCAATTCCTTACTCCGCTAGGAGACGCCGCGGACCAAGCTGATACCGCTCGTATCCACACGCCTTGTTGGATGCCAAGCGCCTCTTGTCTTCAGAAGTCTTACCGACTGCAAGCCACTCTACTCATCGAGCGAATAAAACGATATCTCAAAAGCGCTGAAGATTTGAGCCATGGCTTGGAGATTGAGAGCTGTCAAACGAAACAGTCGAAAGCACTACAAGGTTCTGTAAACAGGCTCTAAGAGAAGTCGGCCTGTGAAAGTGAGGGAAGCCAACAAGGTGAAGACGATTAGGGCTTTAGTTGGCGTAAATCCATGATGGTGACAAAAAACAAGCAATTCGAATTCTTGATGCTCACTTGTCGCATAGGCGCCAGTCTAGCTGGTAACACCTAGGGACTTGTTCGCGTGCTCTACAGGCCTGTCCATGTCTGCCAAGGCTGCGCTGTCTCTAGACCGTCATGGCAGGGTGGCAGGGTGTACGTCTTTCGGGCTGTCCCATGCCCAGGCACCAGGTCGGCGGTCGAGATGCACTACCACATAAATATGGCAAGGCTGAAGCAAATGGATCTGAAGTCCTGATCACAAAAGGGATGCCTTGATGCACCATGCACCATATCTAAGGACAACAAACGATCGTATCAGGGGCTAGGGTTCCACTGTAAGCATGCGCTGTGAAGGTGCCAACACATGAAGATATCGGAGGATTATCAAAGTAACTGAGACAATTAGCCGAAGGCGACACTCAGAGCCGCGAGGCGGACGATGAGCTATGGAGGGTGAAGTGGCTTGAGCTGACAAGTTAAGTGACCTCCAGATTAGGAGGTTCTGGATCTAGATGAGGCTAGTCTACTACGCCAAATAGGTTCGTTTAGACGGGAGCTAGGATAGTACAGATCTGGAGCACTCAGTCTAGACTTCCCACACCCACAGACTTTCAACTGCTCCAGAAAATGGGACCCTGGAACTATACATCACATGTCATGGTGTGTGTGTGTTGTCTCCAGGCGAGTGGATACAATTCTCCGCCAGCTATGTCAAGGCTGCACGCTTACTGTTCTCGTCACTACATGCCGACCCGTCTTGCATCACTCCGCCATCCTCGCCACGAGTAGGCCATTCTGTAGAATATCACACAGCTCGACCAGACTACTACTAGTCTACTGCCAAATTTTGAAAGGGTTTTCTGCGGCATTGACCTTTGTGCGCCATGGAGCGTAGTTGAAGCTCTGCCAAGGTCTTTGCCAAGAAAGCCTGGCACTTCTGCTGTGCAAGGCGAACCTAGTATGACATTTCGGGTGTGCTTTCGCCTTGCTTTGCCTGTTAAGGCTTGGAAACAGCTTTCCCAGAAGAATGCAAGGTTCGTCTTTTTATGTATTATATCAGAGATCTTCAAAGCGATCGATCCGAATCAAAGTACTTTGGGAGCCACAGACCTGAGAAATGATTACAGAGTGCAACACAATCACAAATAATTGAGGCGGTAGTCAAAAGGAGGATACTCTATGTTTCTATCTATCGTATTGCTTACTGCTGAGGAAGGTATTGCCAAGAGCTGGAGACTTTGGCCCCACAGCTCGCGCTCCGGGGTCTCTAAGAGTCCATAGTCTTAACATGTACTTGGCACGAGTTCTTAGCAAAGCCATCAGGCCTTTCAAGCCTTCCAAGCTAATGAAGCCATGCTCCGACGCAGCTTCCAGTGCATGTGAAGCTACACCCCATGAAGCTTCGACAATATGCCACCCGGGAATACACCATGCTTTGACGCGATTGTGGCTGCCATGCACCCATCAGCCCAAACGCTTCCGCTATCGCAGACGCCGACCTGAAGGATCGTATTGAGATTAATACGGTTAGGAGTAAGCCTGGTCTGATGTTCTCGGTCGCTCGAGAATTACGATATGCTGGGCCAGGACTGGTATGATTGCTCAAAAAGTAGCAGGCAGTGGGATATAAAGCTTCTGTAGGACGCCAGTTTGCAACTACCATCAGCCAAACTCACTCATATTTGCTCAATCTGCAAAGTCAGCCTTCTAGGCTAACTTAGTGTTTGTTCTGAATCTAAACTTGAGTCCAAGATGAGGAATTACCTTTCTGCCGGCCTCGTCGCCACATTGGCTTCCCAGGCGTTTGCTGGAGACAAGACATGGCTCAGCCCTGTATACACAGAGATCTACCAGAACCCTCTTCCATTCCCTCCCGATAAGGCTGTTTCATAGTAAGTCACCTGCTACTCTTCGAAAATTCACACTGACTTTATCAGCACATACAAGAATAAGACGACTGGCAACGAGATCGACTTTTATGAAATCGATGTCAGGCCATTCGAGCAGCAGGTCTACAAGGGTAAAAAACCAGCAAGACTGGTCGGTTATGATGGCATATCTCCGGGGCCGACATTCCGAATGACAAAGGGACGAGAAGCTGTAGTACGTTTCAAGAACTATGGCGACAAAGACCTGTCTGTCCATCTTCACGGATCATATAGCCGAGCCGCTTTTGATGGATGGGCGGAGGACGTTACCAAGCCTGGTCAATACAAGGACTACTGTTAGTATCTGGCCTTTTTACGCAACATGGAGAACATTTCTAACTTCACTAGATTACCCGAACTCACAGAGTGCACGCACTCTATGGTATCATGATCACGCTATTCACCATACTGCTGAGAATGCCTACTTTGGCCAAGCCGGTTTCTACATTCTGCACGACCCTGCTGAAGATAAGCTGGGCTTACCAAAGGGAAAATATGATCTCCCATTGGCTTTGAGTGCAAAGCAGTACAATAGCGATGGCACTCTGTTTGACCCTAAAGATGAGAGGACATCTCTATGGGGTGATGTCATCCACGTCAATGGACAGCCATGGCCTTATCATCCAGTGGAGCCTCGCAAGTATCGCCTCAGGTTTCTTGATACTTCGATCAGCCGTGCTTTCAAGCTTACTTTCGTCGACGATGCTGGAAAGTCCATTCCATTCCAAGTCATTGGCGCAGATACTGGCCTTTTGACAAAGCCAGTCACCAGCGACAACCTTGAAATCTCCATGGCAGAGCGTTGGGAAGTTGTCTTTGACTTTAAGGATTTTGCTGGAAAGAACGTTACCCTCAAGAACGGCCGCGATGTTCAGCATGACGAAGACTACAATAGCACTGACCAGGTCATGCGTTTTGTTGTTAGCAAGGATCCTCCTAGTGACACCACGAATAACGGCGAGCCCCCCAGTCCTCTCCGCAATGTACCTTTCCCACCTCCCAAGTCTGGCGTCGACCGGACTTTCGAGTTCCACCGCAGCGGAGGCGAATGGAGGGTCAACGGCGTCACCTTTGCCGATGTGAAGAACCGTATCTTGGCTAAGCCTGCTCGTGGTGCTATCGAGGTTTGGGATCTCAAGAACGGTGCTGGTGGCTGGTCTCATCCTGTCCACATCCATCTCGTCGATTTTCAGATTATCTCCCGTACTGGAGGTAAGCGTGGTGTTTTGAACTACGAGAAGGAAGCCCTCAAAGATGTTGTACTCCTCGGCGAGAACGAATCTGTCAGAGTTATTGCACGATATGCTCCATATGACGGCGTTTACATGTTCCATTGCCACAACTTGATTCACGAGGATCACGATATGATGGCAGCCTTCAATGTATCATCTCTTGCTGACTTTGGTTATCCTGAAACCTCTCACTTCATCGACCCTATGGAGGAGAGATGGCGGGCAAAGGACATCAACGACCATGATGAGGAAGATGAGTCCAAGTATAAGAAGTGTGAATTGTTCGAGAATCTCTTTGCCTATAATGATGTCGATAAACTCGAGGCAGCACTTGAAGACTACCAGAAGGGTGGCATGAGGGCTTCAACCCTTCAGACTGTTTATACTTCGGCATCCGCTGGCTCTTCTGCCGGCTCGTCTCAACCAGCAGTAACTTCAGCGGCAGTATCAACTGCGAACGCCCCTGTTGTGACTACTGCACCCAAGACCACTAAGAAGGAGGATGATGACGATGACAAGAAGAAGAGCACGAAGAAGAAGGATGACGACAGCAAGAAGACTACTAAGAAGCGATGAGAGGGCTTGTAAGAAGAAATGTATTTTGGTGGGTGCTCAGCTTCTATGCATGGTTTGGCGTTCCGGTTGGATCTGGGATAAGGCGTTGAATAGAATAACGGTGCTACGACATCACGACGCTCCTTAGACACGAACAGTAACAATAATGAAATAATGAATACAATCTTCAAGTCCACTATTGAATCGATCAATTACTCACAAGAGATTACTGAGAACTTACACAAAATTCCGTACCAAGTTTCATCTTGGATTTACTCGAGTCTTGAGCCCATTACAGTATCCAATCCCCTACCCTGTCAAAAATCCCGATTTTCAATACTTAACTCCAAAAGCTCCAGCAACTCAACAATCCCTCCAAATATGATTACGGAGTCGCCTATCTTACTCTCCCGCCAAGTCCCTCCACCGGAGTGCCAAGCAAGACAGCCTTACCCTGAACCAACATTCAAGCCTTCAGCTCAGCACGCCAGGTACTCGTTAGAAAATTCCAAGTACACTGACTGCACCTCTAGACCGCCGCCACTTTATTGGACACACACGTGACAAGCCGGTAGTGTAGCGCACCAGGACAGCTTCCCAGGGTTCACTGAGGACTGGGTGTGGGTTACCGGATTGGGCAAGGCGCGTTGGACTATGAGGGAAGGGTTTCCAGACTAAGAACAACTGCTTTGGGCTGGAAGGCGTGGCTCTCACGTGGCTTTTGGGAGGCGTGGTACCCAGGTTGGTTGGATTGGAAATTAGTAGTGTGCGGAGATTTTGTGGTTCTGTGTTGTGGTTGGTGAGAAGTGAGTGCGGAGGGGGTGAAGGAGAAGGCTATGTTCGATGTGGGGTAATGTCCGAGAGTGCGGGAGAGGTTGGTCTATTGAATGGTGTTGGAATTTTCTTGGAAGTTGTTTCGAAGGATTTTCGTGGATGTGGAAGTATCTTTCAGTTCAGTTCGAGCTGAGCTTGGATAGGACCTTTCGGTGCTTCCGTCATTAGGTTCAGAATTTACTGATATTGATGCTATATGTGACCAAATTGATTTCTTCTGTGGAGATATCTTTCGTCCATACCTCGTGTATAGATCTCCTTTGCATGCAGATATTTTAGCGGTCATGTAACCTTCAATCTGTGCAACATAATACGTTGATCAGGTATTCATGTGAGCTTTTGTAAGCTTCATTTGATGAGCTAGGCCATAGCCAGGTCCATTTATTTTTGGAATTCCGTGCTCGAAATTCATGGGTACGTTGACATATCTTCGATTGAGACAAACTTGACTAGTTCGGTAAACTCTTGGTCGCAGATATCGGCTTTTGTGCAATGATTCCAATAGTATTTACTGATACATTTTTCAAATCTTCAGAAATTCAGTGTATCTTTATCTTTATAAAATGTTGAAGTATACTTGTTAGACTAGGCAGGAGGCAGACTTCAGGTTGATCTGCTGCCAAGCCATGAAGGAGGCGCGCCGAGACCCTACAACATGAAACCTCAACTCACGAGGTTGGTAACCACATAACCACCAAACGATCCACGACAATGACGAACCTGGACATGCTCCTCCTCAGGGGCGCCTCTTCAGGCAACCCTGAAGAAGTCCTTCGCGAATTGCGGTACACAATTCTCACAAAAGGCATCCCAGCCAACAGCGAGGGAATGGTACGTCGATTTAACAAACAAACAACACACAACCTTCCCCACGCGCTCAACCTTCTCTACCACAAACCTCAAAACTCTAACAACCCCACCAAAACAGTCCGAACTCCGCATCTACATCTGGCTCATCCTCCTCAACGCGCCCCCTCTCCGCACCGACATCTACCTCGACCTCGTCCGTCAAGGCGCCTCACCCGCGCACGCGAAAATCCAAAACGACACCTTCCGCACCTTCCAAGGCGACCCCTTATTCCGGCGGCGCGTCACGCAAAACAGCATCACGCGCGTGCTCAACGCAGTAGCATGGCGCCTCAACGACGCCCACGAGGCGCGCGTCAACGGCTGGCAATCGCCGCCCACATTATCTGAATTCGGCGGCTCGCCTGATACCTCGTTTATGTCGCGGTGTAGTATGACGGGGGGTACGCGCACGGATGCGTCGACCACCGGGGAGGCGGAGCAGATTGGGTATGTGCAGGGGATGAATGTGCTGTGTGGACCGTTTTTGTACGTGGCGAAGAGCGAGGTGGAAGCGTTCACGGGGTTTGAGAAGGTGATTACGCAAGAGTGTCCTGGGTATGTGCGGGGGTCGATGGAGGGGGTGCATAAGGGGCTTGCGTTGGTGGATCGCGTGTTGGAGGTGGTGGATCCTAAGTTGTTTGGGCATTTGATGGCTCATCATATGGAGGCGAGGATTTATGCGTTTGCGTCGGTACTGACGATGTGTGCTTGTACACCTCCTCTGCCTGAGGTGTTGCAGTTGTGGGATTTCTTGTTTGCGTATGGGCCGCATTTGAATATCCTGTGCATTGTTGCGCAGCTGGTTTTGATCAGGACGGAGATCTTGAATAGTCAGAGGTATGTTGGACCTCTCCCTTTTCATTTCTGCTCATTACATTACATTTGGGATGGAAAGCTAACTTCAAGCCAGTCCCAACCAGATCTTACGAAACCTCCCATCACTCAATGCGCAGAAGATTATCGGCGTCGCTATGAGTTTCGCTGGAAAGATCCCCGAGGATATGTACGCGGAGATTATCAATCACGCGAAATAGAGCGTTTGGGGCGGATGCGTGCTGGAAGGAGGCTTAACGACTAATGTGCTACGATGACTACGATTAGATGATACCCATGATAAGACAAGAATTCATTTTTACTGTTATAACTTGTTCTGTCCTCTATCAAATCCATTAATGACAACGTCTAACCTGACAGATCCTCCCTTCTGAGGAGTTTCTCCAGTGCCTATATTTACTCCGAAATACAAATCTACAAAACGAAGATAGACCAACCTCATTTCCTAACCCCATATCTACATCTTACTCGCCTGCTTAATAATCTCCTTTGTCAACTCTTCCCCTTTCCTCTTCTTCTCACTCAACCTCCCCATCTTCAACAACCGTCCTATCATATCCTCATCGCCATGATGGCTATTATGCTCAAACTCCGGTTCCTCGCCATACGCCACACGAGCAGCATCCACCAAGATTCTAGCCGTCATGCCAAAGACTCGGAAAGTAGTGAGTTCATCTAGCGGATTGGGTTCAGGCCTGGGGTCATCGCCGTCGGGGAGTCTGTGCTGGATAGAGGGCTCAGGACCAGATGCGACGTTGGAGGGGTTCTTCAATAGTGTGGCAGGGGTTTTTGCAGGTCGGGGGATGTAGAAATTGTGCATTCGCCAGCGGGATTCGTGCCAGTCTGTCCAGCTGCCTCTGTACCATTTCTCGGGTCGGCCATCTTTTTGTACGGGCGGGGGACCTTCGCCGGTCCATGACTTGTGCAGGAAGGAATGAAATGGTGCTGTGAACACGGCGGCGACTTCTTTGGGGTCGAGGCGGGGAATCAAGCGTTCCTCGACAGATGGCTCATCTTTTGAGGTATTGCTTGATGTCGAAGACGAGGCTGAAGGGCAGAGGAAAGCAACACATGGTCGGACAACGAGTTCTGTTTTGGCGAGATTCGTTGGTAATTCGCAGAGATGCTCGACTTTGAAACCTTTCAATTTCGCTTCATCTAATGGCAAGCCGATCTCTTCATACGCTTCTCTTCTCGCTGTAGCCCATGGCGACTCTTCAAGTGTATCAGACTTGCCGCCTGGGAGCGCTGCTTGACCAGCGTATGTATTCAAGTGAGCGCTCCGCATAGTGAGCACAACTTTGAGTTCGCCATGGCGGTCAGGGAAGAGAAGGATGAGAACTGCGGCGCGCCGTGTCAAAGGGCAATTATGCCATTGCGTCGGTGGAGGCTTATAGGCTCGCAGCCGAGCGAGCGCTTGCTAGATGAAAGTCAGTCAGTTCGTATAGACGTGGGTTGTAGGTGACCAAGAGCGCATCAACATGGATTCAAGTAGCAACAAAACATGAGAAGGCCAAACTTACAACAGAAGACTGAGACAATGCCATGGTCGCAATAGCTTTGCTTTGCGCGAGCCATGTCGTCGGCCTCATAGCTCGCGCATTGGACACCAGAGGCTTGTGAGAGTAGGAGGGGTTGATGTCATTGACCGAGGCTATCGATACGCGAGACGTCCCAACTTGGTAATCTTCAACAAAAAATATCCGAACCTGGGTAGAGTGGAACGGTACCTGCAGGTGTTGCACTATCAGGTAATAATGGTACAGTGCCACTGCAGTCTTGTCATCTCGAACCAGGTTTTTGGGAATCAGTTACACATGCTTCACAGCAAGACATCAAGACAAGAATTCAGTGACTACCATGCAATTGTATCGCGTCTCTATATGACAGGAAACTCATGATCGTTATCATAGACATGCGTGGCCATAGAGAGGTCATTCCATCGCACATACATGCCATGACACACCGTAGCGCATCCTCCAAACAGATGACGCCCGATGGGTAGAAAGAAAAAAACACGAACAAAAGAAACAGGAAACACCAGCCAACGGAGCATCCGTCGCCCGTCTCTATCATCTGCAACGAGCATTCTTTTAGGGAAATCATTTCGCATATGAAAAGGGACAAACGCCAGAATGCCGCGACGTGCCAACCACTCGTCCCACCTCAAACCGCTTTTATATCGTCGAAGGAAGAGCACTGCCTGGCCGTGCAGGTATGCTCGGATTAGATTACCACCGCCTCTATACCAATTACGCCACCAAGAAAATCAGCGGGTAAGGAGAGACGGTAGTTGGAACAGCGAGAGAAACACCCGCTTAGATGAGGTCAGCCACGTTCATGGGCATCTCCTCGATCTGTGTGCTGTAGAACTGCTCAATCTCGCGCATCATGCGGACATCGTCAGCAGTGACGAAGTTGATGGCCACACCCTTACGTCCGAAACGTCCACCACGACCGATACGATGGATGTAGTTTTCACGGTTGGCGGGCAAATCGTAGTTGATGACGAGCGAGACTTGCTGGACGTCGATACCACGGGCAAGCAAATCGGTGGCGATGAGGACACGGGAAGATCCGGAACGGAACTCCTTCATGATAACGTCACGCTGAGCCTGGTCCATGTCACCGTGCATGGCGGAGACGGTGAAGTCACGAGCAGTGAGCTTGTCGGTGAGCCAGTCGACCTTCCTGCGGGTGTTGCAGAAGATGACGGCCTGGGTGATAGTGACAGTCTCGTACAAGTCGGAGAGAGTGTCGAGCTTCCAGTCCTCCTTCTCAACGGCAATGTAGAACTGCTTGATACCTTCGAGGGTCAACTCGTCCTTCTTGACCAAGATGCGGACGGGATCGCGCATGAACTTGGTGGTGACCTCGAGGACGTCCTGGGGCATGGTGGCGGACAGGAGAACGACCTGGGTGGACTGGGGCAGAAGCTGGAAGATGTCGTAGATCTGCTCGGTGAAACCGCGAGACAACATCTCGTCGGCCTCGTCGAGGACGAACATCTTCATGTGGTCGGTCTTGAGGACGCGGCGCTGGATCATGTCGTGGACACGGCCGGGAGTGCCGACAACGACCTGGGGACCATCCTGAAGAGCCTTCATGTCATCACGGACGCTGGTGCCGCCAATGCAGGCGTGGCAGGCAACATCCATGAAGTCACCGATGGCGACGACGACCTTCTGGATCTGCTGGGCCAACTCGCGGGTGGGGGCGAGGATAAGAGCCTGGCAGGCCTTGACGTTGGAGTCGATCTTCTGGAGGGTAGAGATAGAGAAGGTAGCCGTTTTACCGGTACCTGACTGAGCCTGTGCGATGACATCGTGGCCTGGTAATTGTCTACGTCAGCTGCGGGCTCTTTATGGGAATTTTCTGGGGGGGAGGGACGGGTAAAACTCACCCTTGATGACGGGCATGATAGCACGCTGCTGGATGGCGGAAGGGCGCTCGAAACCGTAGGCGTAGACTCCACGGAGGAGCTCGGCCTTGAGGTTCATCGCATCGAAGGAGTCGGTGGTCTCATCGTAGTTGGACTCGATCTGGCCTGTGTTGGGCGTTAGACTTTGCCGCTCGCAGAATTTATTTTCGTGTGCAGCGCCGCCCTCCTTGTCGCAGGCGCAGTGCACGACAGACAGTCGCGATGCGCACACAACGGAGGGCGGCAGGAAGATCAAAACTCACCCTCAGGCACATCCTCGAGACCTTTGTCAGCCATGATTGCGAGTGGGTATACGTGCGACTACAGGCGCTGCCAGTAGTCGGGGAGAAAAAAGTTGCTGGGTGGGGTAGCGGGGGTTATCGCTTGGATACCGCCGCGTGACAAGTAAAGTAGTGGTGTTAAAAAAGCTAGATACCAGATCCTCAGGCGAGAATCCAAGGCTATCTAGGTAATATGGTGTGACTTGTGGTTGTGAGTTTGGTGTAATGGTGAGGGAGGTGAGGGGAGCGGGTGGTTTTATGGCAGCCCTGGGAGCTAAATTTTCTTTCTGTTAGCGATCAGCGCTAGGACCACACAGGCGCCAACCTTGGTTTGTTCATGGCAAACTCTCCAAACCACCCATGGTCCTTTTCGCCGCCTCACTACTGGACCGTCATTCCTGTTTGTGACTCTTCGCGGCGTCTGACGCTTTGCCCAATCGATTGCTTGCAGCGGTGAATCTTCTGGCCTGACCAATTCGACCCAGTTTATTGATTTCTCTCCAACTATGGCGCCTGGCCTACTGGACCCCAGCTTTGCCTCTGCCGAATCACGTCCCAGCAAAAAGCTCAAAACCTCAATCGAGGCAAATTTCGACAATGACGACCAGGATGTGGCGACTGCACTCCCTTCACATCCTCTGGGTGTGAAACCAGCTGGCAATGCATACACTGCGTCTGAGAACATCAAATCGTCATGTGGCTCATTTGCACAGCTACCAGACGAATTACTGTGCCACATCCTTGAGTCATTCGATGCTGACACTCTGATCCGTCTGGGAAGCACATGCCGTGCTTTGTATGCCTATACCCGCCTAGACGAATTGTGGAGGGCTTTGTTTGTCAAGTAAGTACCGTGCTTCTGTGCATTGATCGTTCTTCGTCTCGTCTTGTGTCTTTGAGAAGTAAAGAGTCATACATGAAAGAGTTGGAGATAACCGAGACATTCGGTGTCCGGTGAGGAACACGAACTAGGCCAGGAGAAAAACCGAGGAGTCATAGATGTCTTGTTGTGTGGCTGATGCCTGTGTGGCGATTCTCGCAAAAGAGTGTAGAGGAATTTGATTTTTGGGGGCTTACATGGAGACATGTCTGAGAAACAGAATGTAGCAGGTTGCCTGGACGTTTGGGATTTTTTCTAAATGCATTTGATTCATATTTGCATTTCACCTATTTTCATTTCTCCATATGATCATATCCTTGACTCCAACCCCAAACTAACAAAAACAGTGCACCACCCAAAGACTTCCAATGGCACGGCACCTGGCGAGCAACCTATCTCAACATCCCCCCAGAACACACCACCTCCATCCCCTGCCCCAACCTCTTCTCTGACATCCTCTACCGCCCCTTCCAATGCACCCACACAGACTTCACCCCCTACGCCCGCAACATCCCCAAGGCCAACCAAATCCCCCGCCTCTCGGACCTCACCTGTGAAGAATACACCTCCACCTGGACCAACAAGCCCTTCATCCTCACATCCCCAGTAAAACAATGGCCACTCTACAAAACCTGGACCCCAAGCTACCTTGCGCAAACCTTCCCCTGCACGCCCTTCCGCGCCGAAGCCGTAGACTGGCCACTCCAGAAATACACAACCTACATGAACAACCAATCCGACGAATCCCCCCTCTACATCTTCGACCGCGCCTTCGCCGAGAAAACACACATCGACACCTCTGCACCTCCCCACTCCCCAGCCGCCCAGTACTGGTCGCCAGAATGCTTCGGCGACGACCTTTTCAGCGTGCTGGGCGCCCACCGACCAGACTGCCGCTGGCTTATCATGGGCCCCGCACGCAGCGGCTCGACTTTCCACAAAGACCCCAACGCAACCTCCGCGTGGAACGCAGTGCTCACGGGGTCGAAGTACTGGCTAATGTTTCCCTCCGGCGCGGGGATTCCGCCGCCACCTGGTGTGATTGTGAGCGAGGATCAGTCGGAGGTGACGAGTCCGTTGAGTATTGCGGAGTATATGTTGACGTTCCATGCGTTGGCGCGGGAGACGCCTGGGTGTCGGGAGGGCGTGTGTTATGAGGGGGAGGTGTTGCATGTGCCGTCGGGGTGGTTTCATTTGGTGTTGAATTTGGAGGAGTCGTTGGCATTGACGCAGAATTTCGTGCCGAGGAGGAAGTTGCCGGATGTGTTGGCTTTCTTGAGAGATCAGAGGGCGGAGGTGAGTGGGTTTAAGGACGATGTGTGTGAGAGGGCGTATGAGCTTTTTGTGGAGAGATTGGGGGAGGAGTGTCCTGAGGTTTTGGCGGAGGGGTTGGCGGAGTTGGAGAAGAGGGATGGCAAGAAGAAGGGGAAGTGGGAGGAGTTGACGAAGGGTGGAGAGGAAGAGGAGAGCGGCGGGTTTAGTTTTGGGTTTGGAGGGGATGATGATGATGCTGATATTCCCTGAAGGTCTGGTAGAGCAAAGAAGTCATTGTACATAGATCATGAAGATATATAAGTCATTACATGGAAAGCGGTCCATTCAGTATCACGGACATACTCTAGCTATCGCTATGCCAATAAGCCTTAGACTTAAGGCTTTGACTCGAATCATATCGCAAATGCTTCCCAGTACAGTCATGGCGACCGCGGTCAATTGAACCCGGCCATATTTAACCCAAATGCTACAAATCCTTGACTAACAGTACGCTGTTCATTCCTCCTCTTAGCAGCTTTCTGCACTTCGCGCAGTGAAGGGGCAGACATGGTCTCATTCTATGATGACGCAGCCGCAGCTTTCCTGTCATCCTCCTCTTTCCGCATAGCTTCCAAAAACCTCTCCCATGTCTCAATCGTGCCCTGGAAGAAGTCCACATGCGCGTCTGCTAGGTCTCCAAGTGTGTCCTTGAATTCAACTGCCTTGATGCGTTCAAAGTCGGCTACTTCCTTGACGGTATGCTCGTCAAATGCTTCGGTTGCTTTCTTTGATGCCTCAACTTCACTAGTCAAACGCTCAATCTCCACTTCAAGTTTGCGAACGCGTTGGCGTCGCGCCGCTTCGTGGTCGATCCCCCGGAAGTCTTCCACCTTGGATCGTAGGAAACCAGATGCGCCAAGACCTGCCCCATGCTGGCTGGCCATTTGGTCGCGCTCAGCAGCAGACTTGGCAAGGTAATCACTAAGGCCCTCAAAGTCAAGCTGCTTGGCTTCTCGGGTGCGCAGAAGGGTCTTGACAGCCTGAATGTAAGCGTCCATGTCTCGTAAGCTGGTAAGATAGTTCTGGTCAGTATGATCGCGAAGTGCTTTGAAGCCTTGTGAGGTGGTAGTGACTGAGGCAGCAAATGAAGTCAGAGTAGCTTCTACTGCAGGCTCCATTGTGGTGAGTTTCTGGCATTGAGTGGCCAGGTCGGCGTAGTCGGTCTCGAGGTCTCCCTGCCGCCTGGCGACCTTTACTGTGACCTTCTCGATGTTGTTCAAGTCCTCAGTGAGCTTGTTGGCACGCTCGCTGACTTCGGTGAAACGCTTATCTGGCTTGTGCACCTTTGTGAAGGTGTTGACGAAAGTATCGGCGACGCTGTCCAAGATACCTCCACCCTGGTCAGATCCGCTAGCTGTTCGTGACTGCCTACCCTTCATGTGCTGGTTCCAGTCTGGTGACTCGAGGAAGGTGATGAATAGCATCGCTCGCCGAAGTACTGGATGTAGTGCTATCCGCTTGAGGAATCGGTGTAATGAGTGGGCGCGTCGTTGTGTGAAATCCGGACCGAAGCGGTCTCCCCGTACATATTCCATTTTGTGCTTGTCTGGCAGCGGCGGGACAGCGCATTGTGGATACTCCTTTGACAGCTGTTTCCACAGAAAGACAAAGTCTGTGAAGCGGCGGCGGACAGAGAACTCGGATTTCTGGAAGGATTGGAAGTCGGACTGTATGTAAGGTGTAAACACTCAGGCGCAACAGAAACCTGCACATGGAATACCAACCTTTGTGGTGACCTGATACGAGACATATTGGTTCTGTGTGCCCGCCAGCTCTTTCAGCGGGCTGTCGACGAACGTCTCCAGGCGCCCTTCACTAAAGTCGGTGGCCATTGCGCGTCTTCGAATTGCCAGAGGATCTCTACGAAAACAGGCCTCGCCTTCTTTGACGTCGTCTTTGTCGCTGATGCGGTCGTATTCGGGTTCGTCGAGGATATCCTCCAGAGGGTGTTCGTGTCGAGTTGTTGCAGACGATGGTGTTGAGGCTGGGTTCGGGCAAGTGACGTCTGCCTCGCTGCGGCTGGAGCTCTGCGCTCGGCCCTCGTGGCGCGGGGCATCGCCGTACTCGCCAGACGAGTCCCAAGATAAATCAGAGCCAAAGAAAGACATATTTAACAACGAAAGTCGTGCAGGCAGTTGGAGATATTAAAAATGTCTACGGACTTAAGAGCCTCGCTGCCACCAGGGTTGCTCTGCTTATATTTACAGTGAATGACAGGGAAAGCGCGTGCTGGCATTTGCCGTTTGGATGTGCAAGCTCAGCCTGTGTTTGCCCAATGAAACCCGAAAATAGGTGTGACCTGCCATCAGGAACTCTTCTTCTTACTCAGACAGAAAACAAAAGGTATATTTGAATGGCCCCATGTCATTGCTTGCGCCCCAGTGTGTGCCCAATAGCGATACAGGCATCAAACATCAATGCTCCAAATCGGCAAATCGCTTCGCAAACTCCTTGACCAGCTGAGGGGTAATTTCATCACTGCTGTTGCCATTGACTGTCCATAAAACGCCTGCTTTGTCGTAATGCTCGAGGAGAGGCTCATTATTCTCCTTGAAGCTTTTTAGTCGCGCCTTCCACACTTCTGGGTCGTCGTCTGCCCGTCGTGTGAGCGGTTCGCCTGTGATATCATCCTTGCCTTCAACCTTGGGGGCATTGAAGGTAGTATTGTAAACGCGTCCTGAAGGCTCATGCACCCACCGATTGCATATGCGATCGATAATTATGTCACTGGGGGTGTTGAGGTTGACAACCAAATTAATGGGAACAATGTCGTCAAGTTGCACTGCCTGTACAGCTGTCCGTGGGAATCCGTCCAGCACAAAGGATGCCGAGGGATGCTCTGAGTAAGTATATCGGGAAGTGCGTATAGCCGAGGGTATCATGACCGAATCGACAGTCTCAGGCATGTCGACTGAGCTGGCATAGACGGCATAGGGTCGCAAAGCACTGTCTCGTATCCATCCGCGGGTTGTGAGTTCGTTGACAATCAAACGCAAAATCATGGCATCTGGGACGAGTGCGCCAGACTTCATCTTGTGCTCGGCCTGGATACCTGCAAGACATGAGCGTGGGTTATGGCATGTGTGCGACCAGACGTACCCAGGGGTGTTCGTTCCCTGACATTTTTCCTCAGCAGATCGCCTGAGCTGATCGAAGACAACTCGGGGAACTTGTTCATCAAACGTTCGGTCTGCGTGCCCTTTCCAACACCAGGTGCGCCAACCAGGATTATGCGAGCTGCTCGAGACAGACTGGGACCGGCCATTGCGAGCAGGTTTGGAGTGGTAAGGATGATGTAGTAATAGTATTAATAAGGATATGCTGCCGGGTATGCGCCGTCACGAGACGAAGGGGCGTTGGTAGGCTCGGTGGAGAAATCGCTGTCACCAAAAAAGATCCATTCTGGGCAGATGAAGGAAGGATACAAATGACTAGATCAGAAGCCG
This sequence comes from Shiraia sp. slf14, assembly GCA_000498155.1. NCBI lineage: Eukaryota > Fungi > Ascomycota > Dothideomycetes > Pleosporales > Shiraiaceae > Shiraia > Shiraia sp. slf14. Next base: position 374,281 of record AXZN01000005.1, read on the forward strand.
GGGATGAGAAGAGAAATAGTTTGACAGTGAGTGAGTAATTAGTGCGCCCAAGAGCTCGTATGCAAATAGGACGAGCGGCGATTACTGATGAGTAGCGGACAAGGTGAGGGGACAAAAGCGATTTGTAGACAGGCGAGCCGGGGTAGTCCCACGCCTGGTGTCTTGGTCGGAGGCTTGATCGGAGGCCAAAGCATTTCACTGGCGCGCCTGGGGACCGAAGCATGCCGCACACCCCAAGAGCGGGTTGGCAGCTGGACGGCGCCCCATCTGAGTGACAGGAGCCGGACTGTGCCTGCAAACGTTTCGAGAGTCGTCATATGCGCCGTGAGACTGCGCTGCTCCGGTTTCTTCCTTTGCTATGGGCCTGCGACAAGTCACGGGCAATGCACGTCGGCTTAACATGGCGCCGTCCCAGGTGCCCATGATGCTCAATGGCCACTGCCGGGCCAAGCTTTTCGATCGCCCCTGCCGTCTGCGTGCCTGGACCTAAATCCGCTGTTGTCCGTGAACGGCCTTTCGTCAACGCATTTTCGTCAACCACATACCTTCTTTCTATTCTACATACACACCACTTGCCATCGCACCACTGTACAACACCTTTTTGCTTCTCCTCCAATATCCCTTTAATCACCTGGGCACCACTTCGCTTTTTCCGACTCTCCCGCAATTGCTTCGGGCGCAATGTATGCCACCAGAGTTGTCGCCTCGAGGGGCGCACCCGCCGTCTTTAGAGCAGGCATCAGGACGTCTATACGTCCTCATCGGCAGATGCCACGAAACTTCCCAGCCGTCTCCATTCTGATCCCCCTTCGAACGCTGCAAACCCAAACGACGTCATCGGGATCCGCACAAAACTTTCCACCTCCTGGATTCGATGCCAAGCAAGCCAGCAAGCCACTTCCACAGCAGGAGCAGCAGAGGCCGGCAAAACAGTCTACTCCTCTTGAAAAGGACACCATTATTCCCAAGTCTGGCCCCACTGCACATGCCAAGACAGTCGCCCAAGATGCTCAAACGTTGAATGAACTGGCAAAGGACAAATCAGATGCCGAGAATGCTGCGGAGAAAAAGGCGCTGACAAAGAAGGAAGAGGACAAGAAAAAACTCACAATCGGTCAGAAGATCAAGAAGGAATTGTTGCACTACTGGGATGGAACAAAACTGCTCGTGGCTGAGGTCAAGATCAGTTCCAAGCTGGCTTTGAAGATGGCAGCTGGTTACGAACTCACTCGACGTGAGCGCCGTCAGGTGTGTATTACGAAGGCATGTTATTATACATGGGATGCTAACGATAGTATAGTTGCAACGTACAGTCCAGGATCTTGGGCGCTTGATTCCCTTCCTTCCCTTTGTTATTGTGCCCTTTGCCGAGTTGTTGCTCCCAGTGGCACTCAAGCTCTTCCCAAATATGCTTCCCAGCACATTCGAGGGCCAGTCGTCAAAAGACAAAAAGGCGAAGAATCTCCGAGCTACCCGAAAGGATGTCAGTGACTTCCTACGTCAGACTTTGAAGGAGACTGGTTTGCCCATTTCAGCCGAGAACGCAAAGCGGGAAGAGTTCTCAGAGTTTTTCCGCAAAGTTCGCATGACCGGCGAGAAGCCATCAACAGAAGATATCATCAAGGTGTGCAAAATCTTCAAGGATGACTTGACCCTTGACAATCTCTCCCGACCACAATTGGTCTCAATTTGCCGCTACATGAACATCACATCTTTCGGTACAGACAACCTCTTGCGTTACCAGATCCGAGTGCGCATGCGACAGATCAAGCGCGACGACCGCTCCATCTCCTATGAAGGCATTGATTCGCTATCTGTGCCAGAACTCCAGACTGCCTGTGCAAGCCGTGGCCTGCGTACCTATGGCGTCTCACCCGGACGTTTGAGGGACGATCTTCAAGCATGGCTTGATCTCCGTCTCCAGCACGGTGTTCCTTCCACACTCCTTGTGCTCGCAAACGCCTTCGTATACGCACAGGGTAAGGAAGCAGAGATGACTTCACAAATCGATGCGCTCGAGGCTGTCCTGTCCAGCATTCCTGAGGAGCTCTACCACGAGATTGAACTCGAGGTACACACAGCCGAAGGCGCAGCTACTAACAAGCAGCGCCTTGAAGTCATTAAGGAGCAGCAAGAGCTCATTGAGGAAGAGAACCAGCAGACCAAGTCGGTCGAGAACCAGGCCTCTGCCTCGCCCCAGGACCACGAGGACATCGACGAAGACGATAAGCCCAAGAGGAAAGCCGAGAGCCAAGAAGCTAAGGAGGCTGAGGAGAGTAAAGAGGCGGAAGCAAGCACTGGTGATAGCACTGGTGGAAGTGCCGAGCGCGCTGAGCAAGATGAACGCGCGAGGAAAGGCGAAGAGCCAAGTGCGAAGGAAGAACAGCCCACCAAAAAAGAGTGAGGCAATAGCATGACGCTACATTTCCTTGCTGTGTAAATAGATATGAACTCCATTCGTGACCGCTCTCTGATGAGTGGCAATGTAAAGAAAATACCCTTGGGCTCGTAGCCGATCAAGATGAAACAAATAGACTTGTATACTATGAAAACTAAGTCTGAAGCTCATGGTGATGTGTGATGAAATGCATATTGGGGTATCATGATACGTAAATGAAAACAAGAACACTAAATAAACCGCCAGAAGCCGACACTCATGCTACCTCTTGTGAGAACACGGCATCATGCCATCAACACCCCCAATCTCTCAAAAGCCTTGATTCCACCCCACACCCTACTGATCCCTCATAATCACATCTTCCTGACCAATCGGTCGATCCCCATCATGTATAACCACAGCCTCACGTCTCCGCCTTCGCAAATCCTGCTCCGTCACCGCATCCCCATCCCCACCTTCAATCGGATCCTGCACCCTCCACCCCTCATTCTGACTCGCCGGCGCAGGATAAGTCACCTCCTGAATCACGCCCGACTCAAGCAGCAACCCAAACGCCAGATTCGCACGATGCTTCGTCTCATCATCTCCATGCTCTAAATCTCGTCCCAGGCGCTTGCGCGCAGACATGGATGCATAGAAGCGCTGGCACAAGATCTTGGTGGCGGAAGCGCGGATGTCGATGTTTGGTGACGTAGCGAGGATTTGGAGCGAAGCTGTGGAGATTGCGTCTTCTTGGTGGGAAGTATCTCTGGGGAGGCGGTCTGGAAGAGGGGCGGAGGGAGGGGATGGGTTGTGGATTTCTGTGAGAGAGCGGATGTTCTTGAGACCGTGGGAGACTTGTTTTACGGCGATGACGAGGAAGATGCCGAGGCTGAGCCAGAGGGCGGAGTCGGAGATTTGAGTGAGTTTGGAAGCCATGGTTTGGGGCTTGGGGTCATTGTAAGGTGCGTTGAGCCATATGCTTTTGTAGGTGAATGTGCACAAGTGAATGTACACAGGTGAATGTCCCCAAGGCGATGATGTCGGTAAGCTGCACGCGAGAGCAAGGGTCCTGGTGTGCTTGGGCAAATGGGGTAGGCGGTGACGTTAGCGCGAGGAACTCTTGGCCGAAATTTTGGAAAGCAAAGCCGCCGCAGCAATTGAAGATTGATTTGCGCATCATCTTTCAAAAGCCCACGGCGGCACCACAATTATTCCAAGATGCCGCCCTCACAGCTGAAGCGGCTGAAAGCTTCGCTTCGTGAGCAGGGCATTACTGGTCCGCAAAAATCGAAAAAGCAGAAGAAATCCCAGAATAAAAACGCAGATGCTCGCGCGCAGAAACACTCCGCTCTAGCTTCCATTCGCGAATCGTTCAATCCGTTCGAGTTCAAGCACCTCGCGCGACCCAAGAAGTTCGAATATGTCTCGAATAATGCTGGCGATGCGAAGAAGGTCTTGGGCAGACCAGGTGTTACCAAAAGTCAGGGCGAAGAGGCGAGACGGAAGACATTGCTGCCAGAAATGCACCGCAAGAACAAGGTTGGAGGTATCATTGATCGTCGTATAGGCGAGAATGATCCGGCTATGAATCTTGAGGATCGCATGATGGCTCGATTTGAGAGAGAGCAGGAGCGAAAGAGAGGCAATGTGTTTGATCTGGAAGATGGAGATGATGAGGTGCAACTTACGCACGGCGGTCAGAGTTTGACATTTGATCATGAAATTGGCGACGAAGACTATGATGCCGCCAGTGTCAGTGGGTCCAGTGATGGAGAAGAAGGCTTCTTAAAGAGGAAGAGGCGGAGAGACGATGTTGATGGAGAGGAGGAGGGAGAGGACGACGATGCCCCCGCAGAAGACCAGCCAGAGCGAAAGAAGAGCAAGGCTGAGGTCATGAAAGAGGTCATTGCCAAGTCGAAAATGCACAAGTACGAACGTCAAGCACAAAAGGAAGACGACGACGATTTGCGAGCGGAACTTGACAAGGATCTCAACGATGTCCTGGCTGCGCTGCGAGGCCATATGAACAAAAAGCCGGGCGATGAAGCACCAAAGGAGGCACCCAAGAACGACTTCGGTATGAACGCCGACCGCGCAGCTCTTTTGGCTGGAACATCACAGCAAGATAAGGATAAAGAGTACGATACACGAGTGCGGCAGATGCTGCAAGATGCGCGCGCAAAGCCTACAGAGCGCACAAAGACTGAAGAAGAGAAGGCTAGGGAGGAAGCTAAACGGTTGAAGGAGCTCGAGCAAAAGCGCATGAAGCGCATGAGGGGCGAACCGACTAGCGATGATGAAGAACCTCAAGCGAAGAAGCCCGAGGATGACGATGATGAGGATTTGGAAAGCATCAACGACGACGCTGCAGAGTTCGGACTCACATCAGGACCCCAACCGTCAAGCAGGCCGGAAGGAGTCGAGGATGAAGATGACTTCCTTATGGATGACGATTTAGTCGCCACAGACTCAGAAGCTGATCTCTCTGAAGATGAATCAGACGACGCGTCTGAAGTAGACGATACCATGGCCATGGACGACGATGACGCAGACTTCTTGAAGAGCGTAATGCCTGACAAGCCCAAAGAACAACCCAAGGCTGTCAATGGCGTACTGACACTAGGCGCCGATGCGACCTCGTCCAAGTTAGCATTCACATACCCGTGCCCTCGATCGCATGAAGAACTTCTCAAGGTGTTCAAGGACGTCAAGGTCAACGATATTCCCACTGTCATTCAGAGGATACGTGCTTTGTACCATGCCGGTCTGCACGCAGACAACAAAAACAAGCTGGCTGACTTCGCCTGCGCCCTTGTTGATCATGTGTCTTACCTCTCAAATCAATCACCGCCTGCTCCTTTGGCCGTGATTGAGTCCATCATTCGACATATCCACTCACTGTCGAGATCATACTCAGCACAGATTGCAACTCACTTCAGGGTCCATCTCAAGCAGTTCCAAGTATCAAACAGCCCAACACAAGGCGACTTGGCCCTTCTTACAGCCATTGGATCTATCTACCCAACATCTGATCACTTCCATCAAGTGGTCACTCCTGCGATTACACTGATGGCACGCTGGATGGGTTTGACGACTCCAGCCTCGGCCAAGGATATTGCAACCGGAGCGTACATTGGGGCACTGTGTCTCCAGTACCAGAGGTTATCGAAGCGCTATGTACCAGAGCTCATCAGGTACACTACGCTCTGCCTCAAATCACCACACACCACACCAGCCCTCACCACTGCGCACGCGAAGAACATCCTCACAGCCGCAGACCTCTGGTCCTCCTCCCCCTCCTTCATCGAAATCTTCACCCCCCTCATCGCCCCCCTCAAATCCACCAACCAAAAACCCACTCTCCAAACCCTCAACGCACGCCTCACAACCTCACGCCTCGCCCGCCGCCCTCAACTTCTCCACCACCACCGCCCCTTACCCATCAAATCCTCCATTCCCAAATTCGAAGAATCCTTCGACCCCAACAAGCACTACGACCCCGACAAAGAGCGCTCCGAGGCCGCACGTCTGCAAAAGGAGTACAAGCGCGAACGCAAAGGCGCCATGCGCGAACTCCGCAAAGACGCAAACTTCATTGCTCGCGAGAGTCTGCGCGAGAAGAAGGAGAGAGATCGCAAGTATGAGGAGAAGTATCGCAAGCTTGTGGCGGAGATTCAGGGCGAGGAGGGTAGGGAGAAGAATGAGTATGAGAGGGAGAAGAGGAAGAGGAAGGGGTAGGGGTAGGGGTAGGGTTGAGTATTGGGAAAGGGAAAGAGAAAGGGAGTGGGGATGGGAGAGGGAGAGGAGAAGTATAGTTATCCTGGAGATTTCGAGATGGAATGGATTTTTCTGCATGTTACGTTTGATGCTTATTGCCCTTTGACAGTGATGATCGTGGATGTGATTGTGATGTCCCGTGCGTGTGCTCTATGCAAATAATAAAGCTTTGAACTAATATACATCGACTTGGAAGGTTGACAAGAGTCAATCATGGCGATAGTAGCACGAGTATATCTGGCATCTACGTGAACGTATTATCAAACACATTCTTTCCATTGTCCAAATTCTTATCTTATTAGGGTATTTCAATTCAATTCAACGGATTTGCGAGTGGTTCAGTAGGTTATATGCTATACCAAAGAGCTTGTATTTGATAAGTAGGATGAACGCTAGGATGGGTTTAATAATTACTAGAAGATTAAAGCAACGTGATAGCTTTTGCGGGGATAAGTATGGGGAAATTGGGCTGGAGAGTATGAAGGTCTAGCATGAGGCTCAATGGAGTTGGGTGGTTTGGATTCTTGGTGTATTTTCCAGTGGTTCTGCGCGTGACGAGGTTCTAGGTTTCTTGCTTTCGTGTTATATGATCCTCATTGATTCCTTTAGTTCAGGCAAGTCGGTCAATCTTGATATTGACAAGCAAGTTGATTGGCTGCTTCAATTGCGAGAGGGTTGGCTCAAATGTAACGGTTGACACAGTGAGACACACTCTATGCAGATACATCTTCGGGATTCCTACTGCAATTTCCTATGATATAAGCTACTCAACCGGATCCACAATTCTGTGGACTGTTGTCAGATTCTGGGGGCTATGATCCCATGGAAGATGTTAATTGGGTACGTGAGCTCCACAGGCATCGAACACTTATATGACATACGCTGTGTTAGGTCGTGCAAATCAATGGCCTAGCGTCAATCAAATAACGCCAAGTGTGATCAGAGATGCTAGGTTACCACTATAATGTTCATTCATTGGCGTTCGGTACCCAAACAGGTGGTAATCCAGCGCCCCCACCCACTACTAATATATATGGCAAGGCTGAAACGTAGAATCATAGTTCCCATAATAGCTGGGAACAATGTACCAGACTTTAAAATTGACTCGAAGGGCTAAGTTCTGTGGCAAGAGATCATTTTCATCTTTTTACACCAACTTTCCTTCCCATTTTCTGGACAAAAATTTGTCTTTGCATTAACATCTCTAAATTATGAGCAGGGCACAGTCGTATGATGAAGATGTGTACATGGGCTTCTGGGTCAATAATACCTACGGAGAATGGAGGGGTGCAACTCTGACCTTGGACCGCCGCAGGGGCGCATTTCTTATCGCCTTCCTAGCTCTATTCGTCAGCACTACAGGGCGCAGCTTTTGGGAGATCACACGATACATACTGCACACAACCTTTTCCGCTGAGACAAATTCCGATGGACTTCATCACCAGCGACAAGCTATCTTGCGTAATTCAGTGCTACCCCTTGATGCTTTGTTCGACATCGTTTGGGCTGCATGTGTCTGGCGCAAAAGGACTGCAAAAGTGAACAGGAAGACAATACCTACTGCGATAGCCGCCTCTGTCGTAGCCGCAGCGTTTGCAATCTCTAGTAAGGGGCTCTCTCTCTTATGCAAGTACAAGAAAGTGTATGCTAACAACACTTAGGCATCTTTTCATCGAAAGTGACCACAGATAATGCTAATGAGGTCTTGATTGCAGGACACCAATGTGGAAATATTTCTGGGGAGTTACCTTTTGTGGCAGATACTTCAGCCCCTACTTTGACTGACTGGGTCTTTGCATACACTCAAAGAGGTTCACTTTATCTGAATTACGCATATAATTGCTATCAAAATCGGCCTGGCTCAAATCCCAAAGAGTGCAACACTTATATCAAAGCAACATTGCCGTATACAAAGGAAATAAATGCCACCTGTCCATTTGATGAAGAAATATGTATGTCAAACAAACAGAATCTATGGCTAGATACAGGTCTTCTCGATAGCTACCAACACCTCGGGCTGAATAAAGGTCCACGATTTCAATTGCGACTAGCAAGACATTGTGCGCCTTTATCAACTGCCAATTTTACCGACACATATGTCGATGAGGTAGACCCCCTAGTTTCATGGCTGCGATACAATTATGGGCCCCTGGGTGGGGAATATAATGCTACTCGTCGTGCTATTAGGCTACGATTCGAGCGTCCCAGAGACCCGACTAACGAGCGAGAGCTTTTTGATGGCGATGGATATAAACTCACGTCAGTAAAGTCATAATATGTGCGAGGATGATATGGCTAATGACATACAGGTCACTTTCAGACGAGGAATTCATACCACAGCTGAATAAACCAGGTTCTCTCACTACGCTCATGTGGTTGGAGTCATCTGGCGTGAAAAACACTGCTAAAGTGGAAGACCCGTGGTTCAGCGCAACATCTCCCAGAGCGTTACCAGAATGGGTCATCGAGGATCCCAATTATGAATGGCATGAGAACAAATATTATATTGCCGAAGAACCTGCGGGTGTCTTAGGATGCACCACAGTCGCTGAAATATGTAACCCCAACACGCTCGACGAGAAAAGATGCCAGTATGTTTTCCCTGGTAGATTTTACAACGGGAACGAAACATGGATTGATCGAGATGATCGTGCAATTATAAGCGCTTACGTCAAATACCTTCTATACGGTATGTATGGGCTGCCTGCTGTTCCTAATATCTTTTATGAAATCCCAACATTGCCGGCGCTCATGACACAGTTCACACTAAATGGCGCTGTTCAGGTTGCAGACATCCCATCTAATAGATGGCAGGAGGAGATGGAGTATATTTTTCAGTCTAACTTGGCCTCAATCCAAGCACAAATAGTAGATCTTCCAGCCGGTCCGGCGTACAGTGTTGGAAGGCAATTCAACAGCATCTGCATGTTTGACGTATGTAAGCTTCTCTGCAAAACTCAGGTAAGCTTCACCCAATAGATTTGTTGCTTTTCTGAGTTTCTGTTACGTCGAAGCTAATGAGATAATATAGAAGATCCGCAGTACAAGCTACTACTCCTTCAGTGTCTTAGGGATAGCTATTATACTCAGCGTCGGGTCTTTTATCATACTACTTGCTACATTTATCGAACCTGTTTTCCGATTCACCTTGAGACTCCTCCGTCTTTCTGATAATCGCCGACTCGTCTATGCTAGACTAGATTGGCAAATGAATTCGTCATTGCAACTCCAACGCCTGGCTCACGAAGGCATCGGCTCGGGGACATGGTCCAGAACCAGCAAGACCATACCTGTTACTGAGACAGGGAACCTATTAGCTACACTTGACATATGCGATCCAGATCACCCACGGCTACGTGTGGATAGCATAACGCCTTTAATCTCTGAAAACCAAAATGATGAACCTCCACATACACCTGGTGACCAAGAGTCAATCACACCCAACGACATCCCTCTTCAGTGGGTGAACATAGTTTGAACAGCGCCCAGAAAGCTCTGTCACCAATAATTCTCGACTCGGCAAATAGAACAAGTTGCACGATATGAAGCGTAAATCACTCCGCTGTATCATGGCGCCAAACGACGTTTCTTATACGGGAGACCATAGTGAAACAGAAAAACAAGATCCTTGGCTCATGAAACATTATATCTGGGCAGGTTCCTCGCATAGTCTTTCGCCGCATTTACGACGCCTCTTTGCCTCAAATTGTCACATCCAAATCGATAAAACTATTATGTAGCATCGAACTTTTCCTGTTTTTGCTTCCTTCAAACTCGAACTACATTAGCTTAAGATGAAATTGATAATCATAAAATTTGCCAAGTTTCACTGCTGGAGAATCTGCTTGGTCAGAGAGTTCAATCGCAATATAAGATGCAATATGTTTAAAAAGATCACTTTATTAAAAAGGGATGATTCTGGGTTGCGAGTTGAATGTCATATTTCAAGACCAATCTAGCGACTGCCAGATGATATAAGGTCTTGACCAACAAGCTTGGTTGAAACATATTCAAGACGCCCCATTGACGATAGTTTGGGTACTTGGCTATAATACATGCCTCTACGGTTATTAAATATGCAAGTTCTTAGTAACTGTGTAGACTTAAGTCATGCAAGCAGTGCAACGCCAGGGCAAATTTACCATTTCCACGTCTCTGAGCCAATTCAAAGATACATGATACATAATGTAAGCTACATAAGTGTATGATTAATTACATCTAAATTAACCTCGATGAATTTTTTTTTTAGAAAGGTTTCCCACATATATGGCATGAACTTTAGACTACACGATCGAAGTCCACTTCGAGTTTGCGATGGACATTAAGACAACAGTCACAGATAAATGCCATCGGCCGCTCTAGCCCGCCTTTCATGTTAACAGGGTCAGGAATAGGCTCTGGCGCTCACATCAAGTGGTCAGGTGCTTAATTAACTTGCTAGGACTAGAGTCTAGGACAAAGGAAAGTCAGATTCATGACAGCGACTGGTGACATAACTTGCATGAAAGACGAACGAATACTTGGACAGAATTCTGTAACTCAATACAATGATTCGATGCTTTGGTGTCGTAGCTAAACGTTTGCTCTGCAGTTGTTATAGCGGCGGGCAGAGTTGAAAGCAACATCTCAATGAATAAGATTGATGAGACTTAATGGATGTGAATGACCTGACGAAAATGATAATCAACAATCGGTGTTTATTTAGTAGCTTATTTGGGAGCCCCGTTGAGGCCACGCTCAATTTTAGTCATGAGTATTTAATGCCAGTCACCATATCGATGACAATGAAGATATAACAAGAGATTGGGTACCGCGTAAGTTCTGATATAGGTGGATATGTTGTGAAAGGAACATGCCCATCCGGACTTTCATCTGCAGACATATATAGCGTCTCTTTTCATTTCATTTCCGTATTTACATCCTCGAATACCCACATAGCTATGTCACGGAAGCTTTACGGCCGAAAGCCTATATTGAAATATATATTTCTCTACTCAGATATACTCAAACATTGCAAATAGCACAGAAGTGGGTTGAAGTCAAACTTCAAACAAAAATGGGACTCTGAAGGATGAAGAAGCTTCCCATCTCCACCTTCGAGTCTTGTGTGAGTGGAGCTCAGATAGATTGATGATCAACACAGACGGACCGAAGTATCTGCACCACGATCCCTTCTCATCACCTCTCCCCACAAACAAAAGAAACACGCCAAATGTTCGAGAGAAAATCATGCTCCCCCAGACGCGTTCCGAGGTATCGGCTCTACGATGCGAGACAAGGTTTTACTCCACACTTCCTTTTTGCGCGCCACTATCGACGCTCCACGATGGAGGATCTGCGGGGTTTCTTTTTCCTCTAGCTCGACTCCTCGGTAGGCGTTAGACTCCAGGTTACATGTGCTTTTTCTAGACCAACCCAACACGAGACTTTCGAGATGAATGCCGTGATCCGTCCAATCCCCGTGCGGGGAGCCGTTCGAGAACTGTTCGATATGCAGACATCGCCGTGCCGTGGCTGAAAAAACCGTTCGTGGCATCGGCTGCGGCCCGGCTTCTGGTCCAGCGGACTCGTCTCGTCGCACTTGAAGTGATTACACGCCTAATGCAGATTGTGGAAAGTCTTGATTGGCTAGCTGGAACCTAATTCACGTTGCACATACGACGTTGCGGTGCGGTGCGGTACGGTACATACCTTTAGGCCGTCTGACCGAAAAGCAGGTCGTTACCGCAACGAGGCCATTGAATGGTACCGAGCCGCGTTTTAGCACGTTTTCCTATATGGCTTCTTCCATGTTCCTTGTAGCCTCCAGCCTCTTGTTTGCTCACTTCAATGACCAGGCCTCCCATTGCAGTGCTTCTCTATCCCACATCATCAAATCTCGCTAGACCAATTACCCAATGTATACCTCCTTGGCGACTGGACGGCATCATCGATCCGCTTCTGCCAGCCGGTGTGTCCATGCAGGCTACCCTGGCCGTTAGACCAAGCCCGCTCCAGTTAGTTGCCTTCCTCCCACGGCCCAAATACCTGTTCCTGCATTTGATACCGAGGCCCTTGTCATGCCGTGTGTGTCCTCAACGTATCTGTGTACCTGGTATTTTCGCCTTTGTGTTAATCTCTTATCACCAGGGGTTCCAAGCTGAGAGCCTTCCCATTCCATGAAGTTGCTCCGCGCTATTAATACTGCAATCGTAATGCTGGTTCTTCCAGAAGGTACAGGGATTATGACGGGGATGGGGAAGGGCATAGGGTTCCGAACACAGGCCGTCGGGTCTCTGTCGCGTGTTTGAAGTGCACAAGCAGTCAAAGACAGGATTCAGAACCCGGAAGTAGATTTTTTTTGTGCATTTCCCAAGGCGCGTCAGTTTCATCGGTACTGATAACACTTCTGCTGCATGATGGGTATGACGAACATGCTGCACAAAGGCATCGAAAATTTAGTCTTACTTGCCCAGCTGCTCGATCAGCTGTCAGCACGGCACGGCTGCTCCCCACAACCTGCGAACGACATTCAGCCGTGCAGCTGAGCCGACGATGTTACGTGAAGCCAAGCTTTCGCACTTTCTAGCCAGCATCTTTGCTGACGGTCCACATGCATTCAACAAGGACACCCTATCGCCTGGAAGATTCAGTGGGTCTTGTGCTGGGTCTGGCTGCGTCTTTCGCATTTACGCTTTTCGTGCTCATTCCCCTGCCAAGATCGACATACAACGCTCAATTAACCATATTATTGCTTAGGACAACCCTGTGAATTCATCCTTTATCCGATAGTGGGGAAGGCACCAGGTATCCAGCGCTTTGGTCAGATTCTCAGCTGATTGTGCAGCGTCAGCAAGAGTGGCACAGTGGATCAATCAAGGGACACGGAAAAATTGCGGAGACTATACAGAAGTCCTGGATAATAACATAGTGGTGAATTTCAAATTCGACATTGCGTCGGAGTTCATAAACACTATTTCTATATACAAAGTAGCGAATGGTAAGATGTGAGGCCTGTTGTGATTTTGTAGAGGCATCTTCCAATCATGATGTCTCTCATAACAGTTCAGCCTTGCTCTTTTGTGTAGCGGAACATGGTATCCCAGAGGTTTCACATGTACTGCGAAGGAGTTGAGGATTGTTTGGCAATGCACTAGAGTGGGGCTCGCGTCGATGTGACTGAAGCCCAACGCATTTACTATCCGCGCTCCTGGCTGGTCGACTACACGGCATGGCGCGCGGCAGCGGTTGAATGCGCTTAAGGCCTTTCGTCCGAAGAGTGATATTGTTGAGGCTCCAGGAATCATTCTTATGCTCGCCAACATTGGACTAGTCGAATCCCATGCGCAATTGAGGCGTCTTCGCGAATGATCCTCCTTGATTCATTCTTACGGCAGTTGGTGGCCGTCATTGTAATGGCTTTAGTTCGTAATTGCATATGCGAAGATGGAACGAGTGAGCAGTAGAGTCGCGGCCAAGATTCTACGCGAGCATTGTGAATCTCTCGCGAGCTCATGTCCAGCTCTCGCAATCGTCTTAACTTATTTTAAGGAAAGCGGCGCAGTGGTCTCGATTGGTAGTCTTGAATTGTTTTGATGAATTTTTTTGATCATTTTTGGTTTAATGAGCTCATATCTTGGTATCAAATTCTGGTGGGTGTAGTCCTAGACCCCCCCTCGCATGCGTTGAACGTGGATCCCAATCCACCTGAGTTGCTGGTCGGGATATGGGTCTTGGAGAGGAGAAGCTCATGGTAGGGCTGGTATATTCCCGCTGTGTTTCCTTGGTAAAGTAGTCTGGTGTGTCGGACCGGAAATTGCTGTATCCCGCAATATCAGCTGGCGGTGGTGGTGTGAATGCGCTCTCAGGCGACTGGAGTGTATTGTTTTCAAACTTCTTGAGTTCGTAGTTTCGCGCATGCTTTGCATCGAGGGACACAAATTCGCGGTTCTTGCTGAATTTTCCTCTGAATAGATCGTACCACCCTGTGAACATACTGGTTCGAGTCAGGAGGACAAAGACTTGAATGCCTGCAATCGACAGCATCATTAAGATGGCAATGACTGTAGACTCATTGACGGCGAGCTCCTGGCCAAGTTTATAACATGGGGTGCGGTCTGTTGGGTTCTTCACCAGACAGATTATGAATGGCATAAGTTCAGTAACGTTATCCCGGGCATGCGACGTGAGGTTGTTAAGCCAGATGAACACGACCGAGAAGAAGATGACGTCGACGAGGATGAAGACCACCACAGTAATGCCGCGCCATTGAAGCCAAAGAACTTTGCGCACGCGTCGATAAACAGCTCGTGCTGATCGGGTTCGGACACTGGTGGTGTAGGAAGGAAGACCAGCACTACTCTGTGTTTCGGTCTTTTCATCGCTGAACATATTTTGAAGATATACCTTGATGCAGTAGGCGAATCTACTATATGTCAGTATATATTAGCCTACTTTGGGAATGATACATACGTCGCAACCTGGATGACCATGGCGGCACCAGAAATAGCTAGCAGAGGACCCCAAAAGTCTTCCATTGAGTGTGCCGCGTTGACATGGCACACATCTCCAAATCGGAAGGATACACCAGTGATAGTGATAGTAATGGTGAAGAAGCATGCCGCGACAGACCAGCCGAGGCCTTGCGCCCAATAGAAAAACTTCTTCCCAGGCGTAACATCCCAGCAAATCTGTAGGTGCATCGACAGAGCGCGGATGAAAACTACTTTTTGTCAGTAAAGGGATGGAGAAACTTCTAGGTCAGAAACATACTCCACACAGCCATGGAAAGGCCTCCAGATATCAAGAATGCGCCAGAAAATGCGCAGGTTAGGCTAGAATACATATCATTTGGTGTAATCTCATTGTAGCATTGCTTAGGCTGCGCGCCAAAAGGTATCACGAATCCCAACTATTGTATATTAGCACAGTCGAGCAGCTTCCAAACAGGCGACTTACAGCCATGAACATTCCAGCTATGATCAAGCAGTAGCTGAGGTAATGGCCTCTCGTTTTCTCGACTGGCAAAACGATGAAGGTAATCAATAAGAATGACAACAGAACAAGACCGACAACATTGAGTGCTTCAGCGGCGCGATAATAAGTGTTGAACTCTGGACAGGTCTTAGTTCCAGCGTCTGATCTGTTTTCAAGATCAACTTACCCGGAGGGTAGAGAAAGTCCGTCATTGGACATGGTAGGCAGCAAACAAGGCCCTTTTTTATTTGTTCAACAGGTGCACAGAATCTTCCTTCGATGACTGGACTAGTCAGCGTTGAAAGTACAAAGTATCTACGGACACTCACATCCATTCATATCAAATTGGGAGGCATCGTAAAAAGGAGCAGGGCAAAGCCCTCTCAATGCTGACGACAGTGTTTCGTTCGCCATTGCTACACCAAACAATCCCAAATCTGAGGCTCGTTCCCGATCAAAGCGTAGTAGATGTGCGCAACATCAGTTTCAATTAGGCGAGGTTGTCACTGTAGACGGATTTCGTAGTAACAGTTGGACACAAGAAGATCCTGGGAGAGAGTTTCGAAATCGACGTTGGATTTTGCGGGGAATCTCTTGGGTATAGTAATAACTACGGCCGTCGTCTTCTAGGCGGATTATGAAACCATGGGCAGAACGCAGGAAGTTAGGCTCAGTAGTTGTCGCAGCCTAGAAACAAAGCGTAGGGGACAAGTCAAAGGTCCAATTGAAGGGATCGGAGGCGTTTCTTCACAGTCTTTTCAAAGGAGGGACAAAAGACTTGGTCGAGATTAGAGACACAATGAAGCCAAAACGAGGGTGAATGAACGGCGGGACGTAGGAAAGTAAAAGTAAAGTAAGAAAGGCCCGTTGCGGGACAGGAACTAGGCCACAGAGGTAGTGGAGAGAAGTCAATCGCTAAAGCGGCTCCTGGAGTGGGCGACCGGCTTGTCGTCCCAAGTCGAGTGGATGCGACGATCCAACTACGACCAGGCCTTTTACCCCTGCAGCTTCACACACGTTAGTGTGGAGTAGCTTGAGCTAGGCACTAGGGTCCTGTGCTCATGCAGCGGCGACGAGGATAGCAATGGTGGCGGACTCTAGCAGGGGTCTTGAAGACTAGGTTCAGGAACAAAGACGCGTCTACCATTTTGTACTAATGCAGAAGTCGAGTGTCGCTTCTTGCAGAGAGAGCAGAGGGTGCGGCACGTACAAAATGTGATTCGCAAAATCTGGGGATGCTGTGCGTCTCTACCCGTTCACTCCACGTGTAGTCTCGTATTCTTCATTGTCGTCATTTGCGTACGTACTTCGTCCATGAACGAAGACTGTGTGCATTGCTGAGGCGCAGCTTTTCAAACGGCACAGCGACAAGACCTAGGTAATCTTGCGCAACAAAGAATCTTATTCATGCAAAGTATTCTCTATGATAATTGGGCTGGTAAGCCATAACCGAATCGCCCAAGATCTTATTGTTAAGAGTTCTCAATGGATGATGCATTTGGCGAATGTTCCTATGGCTGACGCGTTGGCCCCTCGAGGGCGGCGTACTGTATGATTTGAGAAAACACTCAGCAAGCTGCTGACAGTTGCGCCCTGGTACTTCGTATTGCGTAAAAAGACGTTAGCGATACTTCAAGGTAACTGGTTGATCCAGCCTCGCTCGGCCTGAGAGTCGGCTACGAGCGCACCAATGACGGGGAGTCCCGAGCTCTTTGCTGCCGCCGCAGGTACAACTGATCTTCACTGGTCGAGATGGATGGAGCAAATGGGTAGAAAATTTACTGCTGTACTCCGTACGAGGATGACCTTATGTCATTGTTCCACAGCGTCCGCGACCGCAATCGTGCACCGGTGGGAGACAGTTGTGTTTTCTGTATCGAGTCCATCAACGGAAAGTAATTCGCACAGTGCCAACATATCGATAATATTGAGTTGTTGCACTAAAACTCGGGTCTGCATAGCGGAGGAGGCCTCATGCCATGCTCACTTTGCTTGCTTCTCCTTGTTGCTTGTTGGGAGAGTTTTCGCTTCTAACCAGAGAGCCCAACAAACGCGAAGCAGACGCGAGAGAATTGGTGATGGAGCATGGTCATTGGGTGAAATGGAGTGAGACATGGATAGATGGCAGGATCCCCCTGTGGTGTTTTGGTGGAGCGATGGTCGCGTGGGCTTTGGAAAGGTGCCCGCCTCGGTTAGTGCAGGCCTTCCCCAAAATGACTTCAAGGCAACTCACTTTCGCATTGACTGTTTCGTCAAATAATTAGACGTCTTTTGTCGAGCCCTTGTGTTCTTGCGTTCAGACTGTCGGATGCTACAAAAGCGGCTTCATGATCCTTCCCCTCCCATGATGTGTACTTGGGCAGCATATCACGGCAGTTGATAACGCCGTGCTGCTTTACAACGCACATCCAGGGCAGAGTTTCCGCATACGATTATGCCGGCATTTCTTCTTTCTGCTGGTCATGGCCCTTGAACACTCACTTGCATCCTGAACATATGCGGAGCTAGCAAAGTCTCTTCTGCTGGGCATGTTTCACTCGCTTGCTGCATTGGGACTGTGGGCCTGACGGGGTAAAAGCTCTTGCAGTGTAATTGGTGGACATGCCAGATCTTCACTTTTCTCCCGTTATCAACTCCACCAGTTTGGTCTGGCCTGGCAGATTCGCTGACGGACAAGAGTCTTTGAGATGGCTGACACGTCGAGCCGCAGTCTTCGACAGAGGCCTGAAACGTTAGAAAACGGATGGCAAGGCCTTGCAACATCCGGACTAACGTCTGCAACTACTGTCTCACATTTCACATCGTCGCCTTCCTGGGGCCCCGGGTCTTCTGTGGCTTCGTGCGGAGTGCTCTCCGTTCCACATCTGAGCCGTAGTCGAACGACGAATTCAGCGTAACTGTTTATGGTCTACGCGCACCGGCCGTACTCGGAATATTCATCACAATATATTCGAGTTTTGTAGGATCACAACCCTTTCCGTACAGACGAAAATGAACTGCCGACGGAATCCATAAGGCTGGATGAGACCCTGGTAGGTGTCGCCAGGATGTTGACTTGGCTCTCAAGGCCAACACTTTCAGCAGTCTTGGTGTTTGCAGGATGTAAAGTACCATCGAGACGGATTTGGGCTGCGATGTTCATCAGAATCGATTGCCGATCTCAAACGATTTGTAGCAGGGTAACTCCACGTGATATTCTGTTAGGATGACGTTCCTGAATAGGAGGCATTCACGTCTCTGCTCTGTATTACTTCCATTCCAGGATACAGCACTCATGCTATCGAGTGACGATTTGCAGATACTGTAGTTATCTTGACGCCCAAAGCAACTGACGGATAACAGTCTTCCGATCCACAACCACCAACTCCCAGGTGGTTTTAGGAGAGCTTCTAGAAGACGGATATTGTCCTTCATTAGGCAAGGTCTTGACCCATGAGATGAGCGTGGTTTGCACACAAGTGGAGTTGGTAACCAAACGCCACAGGGCCCGTAATTTCCACGCGACTCTGCACCTTCGGGGGGCGCCGACCTCTGTATAGGAACCAGCCACCTAACAAGCCACACGGGTGATGTACTGCGAGGAGTGTCACGAAACAGAGGCGAAAGTTTCGGTTATCAATAATCGAACCTGATACCTAAGTATATGCTATTGTCTCGTTGAGGACTTAACGTTCAAGCTGAGTAGGCATGGGATTCAGGAGCACACAAGTGACTCAACGCCATCGCGATCGGTGAGCCATTGCCAAATGTGGCGAAGGCTTCCGTCCTAAGCGGGCAAAATGAATCGCACATCAGAAAGGTTTTTGGAATGAATACTACCGAATTGGCTGGCCTTACGTTACCATCGGCGACCTTGCGAGTGTTCAAGCTTTGCTTTACGAGTCAGTGGGGATCTGCAACGCCGAAACACGCCGTAGAACATGGTAGTCACTTTCGAGTCAAGCCACCATCAACAAAACTGGATGAAACATTTCAATATCTCTGCTGACATGGAAATGATTCAGCAATCCGGTCCCAACAGTGTAAAGGGTGAGTATTGCATCCACTGACGTCACTATAGTTTTTACGAAACTAGCAATGGTCATACTGTCTTCAAATCTCCAAGACATTCAATGAAGAATATTGAGTATTCCTCGAGTCGTGGAGCATGGCCCGTGTCAGTTTGTAATACCAACAAGTTTCAAATCTAGGTTGTTGTGACAAGCATGCAGAGATTTAGAGTCAAAGATAACCTTTATTAGATAGATCGCTTTCATTGCTACGTTATATAATCATGACGAGCGAGGGAACGCAGGAAACATAAAAATAGCACTAACTACATTGTAATACATGACCAGCCCACCCACTCTACCGGATCTTGGGTTGCCGTAGATTCACACGTCGCATCCTCGGATCAAAGCCACACATTCGTGATTGCTCGTTACGAGTCTCGACGAATGTGTTTTATTGAGGGCAAAATCACTCACTACTACAGCCATTTAGCTCATTTGATATAGCCATGGCCTTATTGGGCCGGGGTACGCGACTCACATAATCACCAGAATAATCGGGGCTTTGCGAGTATGGGTCCGCGTAATCCGTGTCGACATCGTCGTAGTCGGAAGGGTAATCAGAGTAAATGTCGTAGGTTGGGGTATACTTTGGCTTATAGTTCGGGCGCGTATATGGGTTCTTGTAGTCCGTTCCAGTCTTGTAATGTGGCTTGACATAAGGCGAATACGCACCATCAGACTTATATCCAAAGTTTCCGATATCAGAATCTCCCAAGCCAGCCGGGTCAAGAGAACCACTGCCTCCCGTGATGGCTGTCAGACGTTCACCACCTAGCTTCTCCATATCATCAAGCTCCGCACCCTCGTCAAATGCGGTAGCTTCTGCTTGTCTGCGGCGAAGGCCATGGCGCATGCTGCGCTTGTCGAAGCTACCACCGCCGAAGTCTGGGTTGGAATCATCTTTCGTGTCAAACAAGGCCCTCAAGAGGTCGTTCTTGTCTTGGGCTTGGACACCAGAATCGACCAAGATTCGGGCCAACACATAGTACTCTAGGACGAATTGCCTGACCATGTCCGGGAATCTGCCTATGTTGCTATAGACATATGGGTCAATGTTTGGGTCATCAAACACCTTCAGAAGTCCCTGCAGGAAGCGAGGATCTGAGTTTGCGATCGCTGCTCCAACGGTATGCCATTTCCTAATGAATTTCCTGACCCGGCCAATGTACGCTGGGCTCTGTCGCTTTGTGATTGGAGAGGATTCGGCCTGGAAACGTTTGGTCAGTTTAAGTTCGGGTCGGATAGATCCTTGAGCGAGATATTGAATGACAGTGGCTTGGCTAGACGGTGATAGTGCGTTGAACGCGGCTCGAAGCGCCTTTGAGGCCTCTTTAGGAGGAAGGATGCTTGCAAGTGCGTTATAGATAGTTGTGAAAACATCCGAGGCTGGCTTTGCTAGCATTGAGGCAGCAACTCGGTTATGCACAGCATCGCTGAGTACAAATTTCTTGCCATGTATGGAACCATGGGGTCGATGGGCAGGTGCTTTGACAACATGGGCCGCATTATTTGGTATCGATAAAGCTGCCTGGTCGACATCTTCCTTCGAGGTGCTCTGTTCCTCGGCGCTGGGTAGGACGGGGAAAGGACTCACCGACTCTGACCTCTTGATAAGAGGGGCCTTCTTTACTGGAAGGGTCGTGTCGTTGATCTCAGGAGCGATGACGGTGGTGGTGGTAGACTCAAGGTCCGGAGTGGCGAGGATAGGTGGTGGTAGGAACTTGGGGTTCAAAAGACCCGTGAGTGCATTGACAATCTCCTTCAACACAGATGTGACGATTTCGTCTACGTTGTCAGACGGCAGGGGCGCTGGTAGTGGAACTGGTGTTGATATGGGCTTAGGGGGCCAGAAGAAGTCGTCGTCGATGGGTTCGGGAGTAGGAATTACAAGAGGAGTCGGCACCGGATCCACCAAGATTGGATCTATGATTGGAGTTGGCGCAACAAGACTAACAGATGGGCTTGATGGAGGAAGGGAAGCAACTGGGGTAGCAGAACTATCTCCAAAAGCTTCTGGGCCACTGTCATCCCCAATTCCTGGTTCGATGGGGAAAGTCAGGGGTGTTGGTTTGACAGGAACTGGCAGAGTTGGCTCTCCAACTTCAGGTTCAGCAGGAAGAGACTTCCAAAAAGGCAAGGTAAGGAGGCCTCCAGTTAAGGCGCTCACTTCGAATGTTGCTGAATTCTGAGCTACCGGGACCGCAAAGGCGTGTGGTACCGAAAGAAGCAGCAGCGTTGACGCTGCGTAAAGGGAAGACATGGTTGCTCGCTCACGCTAGCGAAGGACAGCGGAGCAGGCTGGGATATCAATGTGAGGCCAGGGTAGAGTGAAGAGTTCATATCATCAAGGAGAGCTTGTGCTGCATTCCTCGCGTCGTACTGGCCAACACATTCCTCTGTCAAGTGCTCAAGCATTCTAACAAATTCTAACATCACAAGATTGGTGTGAAGAAGCAAGGAGAAGTTTTTGAATCTAATGTTGGGATTGTAGAAAGGTACCGTCAAGAACCGCAAATTGGTCTGTCGTTGCGTTAGTCGCAGCCTAACTCCAACACCCGCAAGTACTTGCAAGTGACGGGCAAGCGCTTAGTTGCCCCACAGACCAAAACACCCTTCCGTATGAGCTGTTCCTAGAACCACTCGCAAAGAAAGTCGCTGAGACCCGAACCTGCATATCGTTAGAAAAAGCTGAATGAGGAGTCTGGCAATTTGTACTCAAGAACATACCGAAAGTCATGGCTGTGAGGCGCGATGATGTGACAGTTTTCAAGCTTCCAAGGGCGACGCCGGTGCATTAATTCAAGAAGTAGGCGACTGTTGAGATCTGGCACGAGGGAGACTGTGGAACGCAAGAATTACGGGCCAAAGAATTCATAATACACGAATCGGGGATCCAAAAATGCCACATAACGGTCCACCGAGGCACAGATCCCAGATAGCTAAAGGCCAAACGAAACCGAGATTCAATATGACTGCTCAGCGCTTTCTCAAGATGGGTAGTCATAAGTGTGCCTCCGACGTGCAACGTAAGCGTACAGACAACCACATGTCGCCAAGATAATGCCGTAACAACGAGTGATTAGGAAAGGCGATGACATCAGATCCATTAAGCAGCATTCTCCATTTGTAGCGCGAGATCAAGTTCAATTGCCGCGTCCGCCGCCTCCCATGATGCGATCCTTCTTGCTCTTAGAAGCGGCAGTTTGCATTTGCTCTCTGGCCTTGTCAGACGTTTCGGTTGACTGAGAGGAAGACTGCTTTTGGGCTTGTTGATGCTCCCAAAGCTTGCGAGCGCGATTGGCATCGTACTGATCAATGTCGGCTTGGGTAAGCTGGATTGTGGTAGCCGGGCGACGAAGCATTTTGAATTTTAATGTTACGCGGCGAGTTCAAGAAGCCAAGATACAATGTTTTGAGGATCTTTTTGTTGGATAAGGAACGAGAGTGTTGTGCTTCCGAAAAGAGCGAATGTGATACTGTAAATGAATGACTAGGGCTGGTTGGTCCTGAACAATGATGTAGCGTCGAGGCTGAATTGAGGCGGAAATCTTGCGACGGTGTTTACATTTGCGACAAGATGGGAGGCGAGAACCCGTGGTGGACGCGTTAGTTTGGCTGGAAAGCTTGGACGCGCGGGGTGTCGTGTGGAGTGAAAGTGAAACGTCCCGCACGTGGACTCGCGCCTGCCTGCAGCAGCTACTAGCGCCTTGGCGCACCTTTGACATCTGCCTACATGATGCTCTCGCCATCTTGATTTCTACAACGTCTTCTTTACAGATCAAAATCATGACAGTAGAAATCGATACGTTAGCCGAAAACTCTGCCATGGCTCCGCGAGCTCGGTGGTAAGGTCAAATAACCGATATTTTCACTGTCGCTGACTCCGTGGTAAAGGACATATCTGGACAGGTTCTTGACGCGAAGCGGCCCATTTACCGATCCCGAAGCATTTGAGCCAGGCCAAACTGCGATCGAGGGACTTGATAGACAGAAAGTACTGTATGTGCATGCCCAAGTTGTTTCATGGTTTGTGAGATCGTTCGATATCTAACAGTATTTGTTCAGGGTCATGTGAGTTCACCAGGGTCTAATCAAACCTTTGAATAAAACAGCATTTTCTGATAAAATCTCTAGAGGAGCAGGAGGTCTTGGATGTGAAATCTTGAAAAACCTTGCTCTTTCTGGTTTCAAGGACATCCATGTGATAGACATGGACACAATTGATGTCTCCAACTTGAATCGACAGTTCCTTTTCCGTGCAGCAGATGTAGGCTCTTTCAAAGCTGAAGTTGCTGCGAGATTTGTCGAGAAACGGGTCAAAGGTGTCTCTATCACACCTTACTGCGGCAAGATCCAGGACAAAGATGAATCCTATTACATGCAATTTTCAATGATTGTATGTGGCCTAGACAGCATCGAAGCCAGACGATGGATCAATGCAACTCTCGTAGGCATGGTAGACGAGACCAATCCAGATTCACTAAAGCCTCTAGTCGATGGTGGCACAGAAGGGTTCAAGGGACAAGCACGTGTTATCCTACCCACAATGACTTCCTGCATAGAGTGCCAGCTTGACATGCATGCCCCACGTGCAGCTGTTCCTCTTTGTACCTTGGCTACCATTCCACGTCAGCCTCAGCATTGCATTGAATGGGCACATATCATAGCTTGGGAGGAGCACCGAAAAGCCATAACGCTGGATACAGATGATCCTGATCATATCACTTGGCTGTACCAGAAGGCACTCGCCCGCGCAAAGGAGTTCAACATTGAGGGTGTCACATACAGCATGACGCAAGGTGTCGTCAAGAATATCATTCCAGCTATCGCCAGTACCAATGCGATAGTGGCTGCGAGTTGTTGCAACGAAGCTTTCAAGATTGCAACAAACTCGAATCCTTTCTTAGGCTACCCTGAAAGGGACAACTACATGATGTATACAGGTGACGACTCTGTCTACACATACACGTTTGAGCATCAGAAGAAAGACGACTGCCCTGTCTGTGGCTCTGGGAACATTGCACGGCCACTTCAGATCAACCCTAACACTACGCTCCAGGAGTTTATCGATGGACTGGCAGAGCGGCCGGAGGCACAACTCAAAAATCCTGCAATCCGCACGGGTGAGAAATCACTTTGGATGCAGCTCGCTAGTTTGCAAGAGCAGCTGCGACCCAATCTGGATAAGAAGATGACAGAGCTTGTGGAGGAGGGTGAGGAGCTAACAATTACGGACAAGAGCTTCCCAACGCAGTTCAAGTACAAAGTCATTTTCTCTAAATAGATCAACCAGACAGAGACAACATAGCACCGAATAGTGACTGGGAAATACCAGGAATCAGGAGACATTCATTAGACCATGTTTATGATCATACATATTGTGACATACATAATCTACAATCCATTACGGACACTCGCTATTTACTGTGTAGCCGACGCTTTCTTTGCCTTTGCCTCGTTGAGTAGGTAGCCTTCCTCCTCCTGTCCGAAAGGTGCCGCCTCTCCATCCGGTTCCCTGATGACCTTCAAATGTGCCTCGGCACCAAACATCCCCACAACTCCAATCCTCTTTTCCAAAGGACCCCAGATCTTGACAGGCGGTGCCTCGCCTCTGAACAACTCCCTTCCCTCATGTATCAACTCCTGCGCCGCAAGACTACCGGGGGCGTATTTGGGCTCGTATGGGACGCGATCCCACTCGTTTCTTTGTAATCGCAACAACTGTTGGACCATACCATTGGACAGTGACTTAGTGAGGGGGGAGCCACCAGAACTGGCTTCTTTTGATTCTGAAGACCGAGCTTTGATTTCACGTTTTTTAGGCGCTCGTTCACCATTACCAGATTGCCCACGCGCACCGCTTTTGACTGGGCCCTTGCGAGCGCCCAGGTTTGGTCCTCGCACCTTTCCGAAGGTTGCGTTTGGTGTAATCTTTTTGGTTGCTGGCCCGCGCACCATCTGTCCTGGTGGTGGCCGGGAGGGTGGACGAGTTGGTAGTTTTCCTTTAAATTTTATCATTCGAGGTCCAGCGGGCTGAGCATCTCCTCCTGTTTGGGTACCGGCCTGGGTTCGTTGGTTTTGCAGAGATGTAATCTGCTTGAGAACGGTCGCGGAGCGTGTACGGCGGGAATTAGGATTTGCTTGGGCTATTAATTGGTGAGACAGAGATAAAAGAGAACCATTGGATATATAGCGAACGTACCAGAGCCAGAAGGTGCTGCCGCAGGTTTATTCTGTTCATCAAGCCTTCTCGCGGAGTGTGCGAACGTCCTTGAGGAGCACTTGGGGAGAAGAGCAAGATCCGCTGTGAGGGACCGCCGTATCGCACCCATAGATGGGCATATGTGTCGCTGAGCCATGGTCGCTGTTGGGTTGTGGTGCCCTGACCGACGATGTCGTCGCGATCGTTAACTTTTCGACGTCGGCATTGTCTTGGCGCGGCAGGGATGTTCGTCCTTACCCAATGCGCGCACAACATACCTATCGATACAGGTTATACCAAGGAGCAATGACTCCACCCGATACAACCCAGGACCTAATTTCAAATCGAAAGCTTATAGGATTCTGACTGAAATCAATTGTTCATTCTATAGCGATAGCCCTTCCCCATGTCGATCAAAGTCGATTCCTTCCACCACTCAGGACCATTCCAAACTTACTGCCGTTGAAGATCTGAGGATTACTTGCGCCTTATTGGAAAACCCCAGAAGAATGGCAGACTTTCTTACTGCAGTATCTACCAAGAAGATTACCAAATCTGAATCCCTTGTTCAAGAAGTTGAAAATTTTAAACTTCAGGATGTCACAGACATCAACTCTGCAGCAGCAGCATTAGAGGCACTGAAAAACGGACCAGACCGTACAACCGTGCATAATGTGTTGAAGTATTTGACAGGCAATGAATCCTCTCTCAGAGGTCCAGAATCAATCAATGCAAGCATTGCCTATCAACTTGTGAACGATACTATACCAAATTATTGGACCACATTGAAGGACAATTCAGACGCGAAGCTGCTTGCTCAAATACTGCGAAATCCAATTGGACTTGGTCACACAATTACCAGACTTCGGAGTCTCATTGTAGACAGTCAACAAAGGAAAGCTCCCGATCAAGTCCGGAACACCTCTGAGCATATCGAAGACCTTCTCGATGTGGTGATGAAAATTTTGGATAGCCATCATACTTCTTATCAGGTACTCAAGTCCATTCAGAATTCTGGGAAAAATTCTATGCAAAGGAAATTACTTTGGGAAGAATACCTTGTTCCGATCACCTCAGGTCGACTGGTCGCCATCACAGCAGAAGCTGAGGATACCATTAAAAACGATAGCGGATCCAGGTCGCCATGCTGGGTTTCGGATGGCAAACGATTTGCTACATGGCTTGGAGCCAACCTCGCTAATCTTGTGAGAGAAAATATTGAAGATCAAGATCAAACTAAGGCAACCGTAGAGTTGTTTTCTAGAGCGCTCAGCTTGGGTTATACGGGTAAGTTACAATCCATGACGTTAGAAATCTTATTGATTTCTGTAGATGATATTGCCGATTCTCTTCTCTCTCACTCAGCCGGCGAGGGTGATATTAAGCTTTTGGCAAGTTTAATGAACAAGTTGAAGTCCTTCGAACAACGAAAATACCTAAATGCTATTGTGGCCTATACGACTAAGCGACACTTTTCACTCGATGTTGTCGCTCGTATCGATGCGCAGATTCCAAGCTCTGAAGTCGTGTCTGGTGTAGCCAGCTTGTTCCATACACTCGTTGAAGCGAATGATGGATTAAAGGAACATATGGTGTCTCTACTCATCAGGTCCAACGTACCATCTTTGGATGACTCGTTGTCTGCGAGACGGGCAATCATAGCGGCGCTTGCACAAGACGAAAGTAAGAGCAACAACTTGCTATATCGAAACATCTGCTTATACACTTATACATTATAGACAAACTTCACAATCTTCTGGAGAATAGTATCAAACTTTTCGGTGATTCTTTATACATAAGACACACACCTGTACTGCAACAAGAAGGTTTGTAACATAGTTTTATTTGCTTTTGCAGCATTGTTAACTGTCTATAGCCCTCGCACAGAACTTAGCACTTTGCAGTGGCTATGTTCATCGCTCACAACCTGTCTTCTTGATGATGATGGCAAAATCGTCTCATCATGTCAATGGCATGTCGAACCGTATCAGCGCGCCATCACAAAGAGCACGCTTTCTTGGGATAGCCGTCGGCGTAGCCCTCTCCAAAATGATTGATAAAGCTGACCTCCAACTTAAATTCGAACTTGAAGGCACAGAAGCAGAAGAAGCCAAATGGTACGAACATCTAACAGCAGTCAATGACCCACTTGGAAATATTTCAACTCTGAAGCTTCAGAGAAACACTGCAGATTCAACCCGAACAACTAGTAGTGCAGCTAAAAAGTCTCAAAAGCCCACTAAGCCTGTCGTGACGGAAGTTCAAGGCCCACGAATTATGGAGGTACTCTCAGATTCAGAAGACGAAGACAACGACCTTCTGCCTTATGAGAAGCCAGATTCCGATCCTGAGGATGAGGACGAAGATCCTGAAACTATCAACAGAAACAAACCTTCAGCTCCTGTATACGTACGGGACCTTATTGTAGGCCTACGCGATCAAGAGAATTACGAAAGGCATCAATTGGCTATGGCAACAGCAGCATCTTTAATCCGCCGCAAAGCAAACTTTGGAACTGAAGTGATAGATCATCTCGAGGAGCTCGCCACCGTCCTCACTGGTGTCCAAGACAATCTTGAGCTTGAAAACTTTGCTCAACAGAGACAACAAGCCCTCATCGCCATCCTCCTTGCAAAACCCGCTCAAATGGCTCAATGGTTCGCCCGCTCCTTCTTCTCCGGCGACTACAGCCTCGACCAACGCATTGCCATGCTCACCACCCTCGGCCTGGGAGCCCGCGAGCTTGCCGGAATAAAAGATTCATCTACAGAAGACCTCATCCCCCAACCCGCTTCCTTCCCAAGCAAACAACTCCCACCCCACCTCCACAAAATGTACACAGCTACTCCGACTTCCAATCCGGTGGCCAAAATCTCCAGCGCCATGGCCCGAGAAATGCTTTCGCCCATTGCATCTCAAGCCGCCGACACTCTAAGCGGTCCATCCGTCCTCAAAGTCCGCACCTTCAGCTCCCGCATGGAAGTCGAGAAGAAACGGCAAAAACCCATTCCCAATGCCCTCGCGCAAATCGTTGCGGATAACTTCTTCTTCCCGCTCACTGGGCGGTGGTGGCTGCAAGTGCGTGCGAGCTCCGACTCAATCTACCAATCTACCCATCTCTTGCCATCATTCTTGCAAACGTTGTCACTGGTGCTTCATGCATCTGGACCAAATACGCTAGCTTTGCCACAGATGACGAGGGAGTATTGGGATTTGCTGCTTTCGATTCGAGGGCTTGCAGCTAAGGACAAGCAGGTTTTGTATGCGTTGTTGTTTGGATTTTTGATGTTGTTGGAGACGAATGAGGATAAGCAGAGGGTGGCGACGGAGCAGGGGAAGGAGTTGATGGAGACGCAGGCTTGGGTGCAGATGGTGTTTAGGGATTTGGGTGCGGGGAGCGAGGAGGATGAGAGGGTTAGAGTGCTTGCTGCCGGGGTGGTGGTTAGGTGCCAGGAGGTGGTGGAGAAGTATCAGAGGAGATTGGTGGGAGCGATGATGGATTATTAAATTATCGATCGAGGTTTACTACATGTAAGAGTAGGATAGATGGATGCCATGAGTATGTAAAGTTTGAGGCGTTATTGTAACACCTGCTCGCCTTGATGTGCAGATGGATAACCAGTACGATTCTCTTTACGCAGGTAATGCATGATTCGTTTTCCCAATGCTTCTGATTGCCTTGTCGATTGAACTTGAACATAGATTTGGCCTCTCTATGGCTGATTGTATTCAGCACTGATGCCATCTGAGGCACCGCCGCTGCTCTTTGCGCAGTCAAGAGCCTTCATCTATCCCAAGCATCAAGGCGCCTTGAGCACTTTGCACTATTATGTTGCTGAAGGCTGCCTGGTAGACCCAGCATTATCCTGCAACTTATGCTGTATTCGAGCAACCTACCCAAAGGCAAGGCCATACGCTACATTTCCATATCTAGCTTTGTCTCAACATTGTCCCTCCTCAAACGTTCGTGTCGAGCGTCATGCGGCGTGCGTGAGCGAAGCGTGTCTAGTCGGAGCGTAGGTAAAAGTAGCAGTCACGACCGCTGCTTCGAGAATACGTTCGTAGCCACGTGGGCATATTGACTACGTTCGGGTTCGACCGACAACGACGTGCGATACATTTCGAGCCTGAGGTATTTTGTTTCGACGGATGGCGCAGAGGTTGCACCACGGAAGAGCAGCGGTGAGGAGCAAAGTTTGTCTGCAACACCAGCCACCAGATCATCCAGAGCAAGACGCGTCATCTCGCTCAGCATTTACTAGACTATCGATAAAGATCAGCACAACTAGACCAACAAGTAGTTGAGAACTGCACGGAGACTTTGGTGACGTGGATAGAGTACGCAAGGCGAAGCATGGCCGTGTTGCCAGGGTCGAATATTCACTCAGCGCGAAATCTCCGCAACCTTCCCACAAGCCATTGCAGCGCCTTTCCACAGGACACCTCGTTGCGTCGTCGTCGCCGTCGACATATTCGACACGTCCTATCTCCAGGAGCAGCATAACCCAGCATCAAGAGCTTCCTCATGATCACCGTCATCTTCTTCTTCAACCGCTTACCGCAAGGCAACACGAGTCAACGAAAAAGATTTTTTCTTTTTTCAAAAAAAAAGAAGGCCAACAAAAATTGCCCCGGTCAAGCCCCCGAAGGAGATTGAATCCTAGACCTGTCCGCAGTGTGCAATGCAGCAGATCCAGAATGATCGACTGAATGCTTGAGCTCAGTGATCCCAAGAAGGTAAGTATGAGAAACTTGTTAAGAGGACGAGGGAAGAGTGTCTTATATACAACAATTTGCATGGGCCCGAGCGCGTTCATGTGATCGCTTGTTGCCTGTTTGTGGGTCTGTAGGTCTGCCTAGCTGGCGTGGCTGGGTGGCTGGGCTGTTTGTGGGACGGGAATTTCCGGCAAACTGAGTGGATTTTGAGAGATTGCCGATGAAGAGCGTGGAGGTCATGTTAAGTCGATGAAAGTGACCTATTTGATTCTTTGAACAAGTTGTATTAGTGTAACGAGTTGAACTCTGCAAAGCTTCATGTAATTATCAGCGTTATTGGAACTATCATCATCTGTTGGCATCTGCGGTATAAATGGTCACGTGATACACAGCTTTCAGACATCGATGTTGAACTTGGACATGCGATATGTAGCACGTCCATTAATATTATTGCTCATGTACGCTACGGTGATATTGTTTTGGCACACGTTTGTGCTCATGTGCTTCTTCATCCTTACCAACGCCATGTCCTCCTTATCTCGGGTTATCTTTCCCACACCCATGCAATACGTTGTGTTCCCTACCAAATTACAAGGCGTAGATAATCATGCAGCTACCTTGCACACACATGTGCTTGTGGTTCAAATATACATACAAAGAATGCGTCGTACCCTAGTGACGCTGATCACGCGTACTGTCAAAATGAGGTCAGACCGTATCAGGTCAGCACACTCACTCGTACAGCGTCCTGTTGTGTGTCAGACCTAATCCCGTTGAGAGATAGGTCGATATTGTGTTTTTTTCAGTCTTCCCATTTGATGAAGCTATCTTCGTCGGCAAAAGTGCTCATGTCTTCGTATGTCATCACTTCTCCGCACTCAGGACAAGTGCAATGATCCCAGCCACGGGCTTCGACGCACTTTTCAATGTGAGCGCGTAGACATCGCATACATGTGGCAGGCTCATGCCAGCAATTTCCACTGATGCGATGGCTCACAAACTCAGCAGGTTCTTGAGTAGTCTTGCAAATGATGCAGGTTCGTTCTAGGGCAGGTGTGCCTCTCCGCGAACCTAGTCGAGGACTGGCGGTGGGGTCGAACATGGGCTGTACTGGTGGTGGCGGGAGGTGTCGGACCGGTGAAGGCATGACGAAACTACTATTACGTGAGTGCATAGACTCCGGGCGGCTCGATATCACATTCTCAATTGAGAGACGTGATGATGCTCTCCTTCTCCTAGTAGGAGACATGGACATGTCACTGCCCCTAGGTCTATCGTAGGACATGGCGGGGCTTGGAGGAGCTTCTGCCCAAGGTGCGAATGGTTTCGGTAACGGTGCTTCTTGATCCGGATGTCTAACTTCGAGCGGTGAATAGGATGGTGTAGGTAAAGGTCTTGTGGCTGGCGAGGAGGTATGCGACATCATTGGAGATTGGTTGACCTCCTTTTCGTACCAATGCAGGTTTTGCTCCGTGAGGTTCATTTGGCGCAAATCGTTGATGTCGAAATTCATTGCAGGCTTCTGATCGTAAGTTGCGGAAGACACCCTCCTCTTCCTGAGTTTCTTGAAAGTGTGTGACCATCTGTTTTTATGTCGTTTGTCATCCTTGGCCTTGTGATCTTCTATCTCAAATCCCTCTAGAGCAGTACGAATCGGCGATGATGGGGACGGTGGTCCGACTTCGTTGTCTGCGAATTGATTGTATAGTAGATCACTCTCTATGCTTTCTCCCGGAACAGCCTTAGGTGCACCGGCGGTACTCGGCCTCGAGAAGTTGGGGTGGCTATTGTTTCGTAGGCCTCTTGATGATGCTATCTTGCTATTACGGCGGTCACGATGTTGATATGTTGCAAAGGACGTAGGGCGTGGCCGTTGCTCTAAGGATTTTGGGCTTCCATATGAGAAGTACCCTTCTTCTGATGTTGAGCTAGGGGCTTGGTATGATAAAGGTCGTTCTGTTCGTCCTTGAGGACGACACTGTGTCGGGGGAGCTGGCCATGTTTGAGGGTGTGCAAATCGTGGAGCAGATGCGGAACTATCAATCGAAGAGAAACTTCCCCTGGCTATGTGACGGCTGTTGGGTTGTAAAGATATTGGCCGCTCTCGTTGTGTTTGAGGGCTCATTGTAGCTGGCGAAGCAGTCCACTCTGGCGACAAGAGATGCTGGGAATTGTAGGAAATAGGACGTAAAGCCTGGAGTGGTTTTGGCCGTCGCCTTGTGAGGGTTGTGTCGAGCTTCGATTCAGCGCAATTCTGTGCGGCATTCTCGGAATCGAGCAAGGTGGGTCGATACGGGGTTGTCCATGGCTTTGACACCACCAAAGGCTGCTCATCAACATGCGCGTCAACTTTCTGTGTGATGTTCGTGTGCAGATATTCGAATTCTTTTTCGGACTCCAAGTTGGATACGTCTCGTGTGTGTAATGGCCGTTCGAGCCATCTCGTAGTCTTTGATTTTTCGCGATGCAGTCCTGACAATTTCTCCTCAGAGTCGGCAATCAAGCCTAGCATGCGCTGCGCTCTGGCGGAATCTCCCGTGATTGGGCGTGGATGGCGTAGCAATGGATGAACATCGTGCTGACCTGGTGCTTGCGCCACAGCCGCCATGGTCACAAAAACGCTCAGAAATCACCAAACAAGCGAAGGCGCAAAAGAACAGGAAACAGAAATTGGAAGTGGAAGGATGGGTCAGGGAGTGGAATGGATAAATGTGACGACGATCCTTTGTAGCGGGCGGCGGGGGACAGCCTCTCGAATATCAGTAGAGCAATACGACGACGCCGTGACCCTACCATGCCCCCCGCCGTGTAACCCAACGGTAGCTCGCAGCACAGAAGCCAGCCCGGTCGCAACAATTCCCCATCTCAAGCCCTTGCTTGGCTGCGTGCATCGCCGTTAAGCAGCTTAGCACAACGTGCGCCCCCGATAATTCGTCGCTGAGGTCGTCATACGAAGCGAGGCGCAGAAACAATGCGCATACATGAACCGGTGTCGTTTGGGTCTCTTCCGTTGGTCTGTTTTCTAAGAATAGCGGGCTGATTGGGAGACCTAGTCTGCTTGGGATAAGTGCATGCGGGAAACAGCGCCGCTTGTGGCCGTGGCCATGTTTCCAGTGTAGCTTGCCCATCACCAGACTTCGGGATTCGCTGCAGAAGCTGACGAGGCCGTGAGAATCCGTGGGTCGATCGGTTGAACTATCCACGATACCCATGCTCTGCCTTTGTCGTGAGACACATAAAGACGCTGCAGCTAGAATGAATGCAGTCGAGCGCAGTCTTTGTCATGGGTGTACATTCCTCATTTTTCTTCTTTCAACTGAACGTCGAGTTAACATGACAACGAACGCTCGTTCCTGCAGCAATTGACACCACCATTCCACCGGGAAACAAATCTCTGGCCAATGGACGTGGCTGAGGTACGAAGTAATTTGCGTAGAGTCCCGTAGAGAGAAGGCTATCCCCGCATGCGTACATAATGATTGCCCAGTATTGTAGCGCCCGTGGCATGAGTGATTTAGTGATCTAAAACATGAGCAGACAGGGCTGAGCTTGTGCAATTGTAATTTCCAAGAGCGACTGAATCTCCAAGAGCGACTGTGTCGGGCATCGTCTGCTCCCTTGAACCATTATTGCTCGTTGATCGCGCACGGCTATGCTGCTTCCCTGCTGGACACCCACTTGCGACAAGGCGCAGGCGGAGTTTGTCGGTAATGAACCATCGACGGGGCAATTATCCTGGTGCATCGTCGTCACAGGTGATGTCGGCCGTCGGGCAGTGCACAATTTGGACCCATACGCACATTAGGCAGCGGGGGAGAAACTCACGTGATGCAAAGTGAGCGTCAATTCACGTGATGTGTTCTGGAGTTGGTCCAAGCTGACAAAAAGCGCGCTAGTAGCTTCTTGCCAAGCATCACCATGAACTTTTGCCTTGACACCTCCTCGCGACCACCCTCACCCCAACCTCATTTCTCCCAAGACCTGCAGCACCATGGCCGGACCGCGCTCAGGCAAGAGCTCTCGGATGAATGGCTCTGCCGGGGACACCTCAAACAACAAGCAGTCCCTTACTGAAGCTTCCGACAAGGAGCTCTACGGGGGCAATGGCGTCGACAAGTATGCAGGCTACGAAACTTCCATCGCCGTCCAAGACCAGGACGACGATATGGACGACGTGCAACTGAATGGCCGGAGCTTGGTTGGACAATACACAGCGTCTAAGGACGTGTTAAACGAATATGCGCATGGCGACACAGCTGAAGACGACATTCTTGACAGCCGCGAGAAGCAAGCTCAAATTGCTTCTCGCGAGACCGATTATCAACGTCGGCGTTTCGACCGAGCGCTATCTCCCGATCGTGCAGACCCGTTTGCAAAGGATGGCCAAGATGGTGGCGCATCCTATAAGGAGATCATGAAAGAGCGCGAGTTTGAGCGCGAAGAGGCACGTGTCAAGCGCCTCATCGAGGATAAGGAGAAGTCTGGAGGCAATGAAGTCTTGGATCACAAACCTACATTGAAAGATGATGCGACACCAGTCAATGGCGACAAAACCCCACCCATGGAAAAGAAGCGTAAGAGGAGGCGTTGGGACGAAGGCGCAAACGATGAGGCTACGGAAACCAAGGATGTCAAGGAAAAACCCGATGTCAAAAAGCGCTCGCGATGGTCACCGGGCCCTGAAGAGAAAACTACTGAAGCGGCTGCTCCGGTCCGTTCACGATGGGATACAACTGCCATAGCGCCCGCAAGCACCGCAGCCCCTGCTCCTACAACGAACGGAGCTCGGCCTACAGTCCCCTCCTATTCATTCGGTACTGATATCTCGAACCGTAACGCTCCTCTGTCCGACGAACAACTCGACATGATGTTGCCTGGCGAAGCAGAAGGTTACAAGGTCTTAGAAGCACCTCCAGGGTATGAACCGGTGCGGCGACCTGTAGGAATGCCAGTGCTTCCAACTGGATACCAGGGCTTTTTGATACCAGAAGCAGATAACAGTCTAGCTGCCATGGGTAGACAACTTCCCACCGAGATTCCTGGTGTAGGCGACTTGCAGTTTTTTAAGAACGAGGATATGAAGTATTTCGGCAAGCTCACCGATGGTGCCGATGAGAACGAAATGACTGTAGAAGAGTTAAAAGAGCGCAAAATCATGCGACTCCTGCTCAAAGTCAAGAACGGCACCCCACCCATGCGAAAGACCGCACTTCGCCAGCTCACAGACAATGCGCGACAGTTTGGCGCGGGCGCACTCTTCAATCAGATCCTCCCTCTCTTGATGGAACGTACACTTGAGGACCAGGAGCGACATTTGCTGGTCAAGGTCATTGATCGCGTTTTGTACAAACTCGATGATCTTGTCCGACCTTACGTCCATAAGATCTTGGTCGTCATCGAACCACTTCTTATCGATCAAGACTACTACGCACGTGTAGAAGGTAGAGAGATTATATCCAACTTGGCAAAGGCTGCTGGTCTTGCGCACATGATTAGTACAATGCGCCCCGATCTCGATCACCAAGACGAATATGTGCGTAACACAACTGCTCGAGCTTTCGCCGTCGTTGCCTCCGCTTTGGGTATACCCGCGCTTCTTCCCTTTCTCCGCGCCGTGTGTCGGTCAAAGAAGTCATGGCATGCTCGCCATACCGGTGTCAAAATTGTTCAGCAGATTCCCATCCTCATGGGATGCGCCATCCTACCTCATCTGAAGGGCCTTGTCGAGTGCATTGGCGAGAACCTCAACGACGAACAGCCAAAGGTTCGCATGGTCACTGCACTTGCCCTTGCTGCTCTCGCCGAAGCTGCCAGCCCGTATGGTATCGAGTCTTTTGATGACATTCTGAATCCTCTGTGGACTGGAGCACGACGCCAACGTGGTAAAGCGCTTGCATCGTTCCTAAAGGCAGTTGGTTACATCATTCCTCTCATGGATGAAGAATACTCGGCCTATTATACGAGTCAGGTTATGGAGATTGTCGTCCGCGAATTTCAGTCTCCGGATGAAGAGATGAAGAAGGTCGTTCTAAAGGTCGTTTCTCAGTGTTCCAACACAGCAGGCATCACCTCCGTATACTTGAAGGACAATGTTTTGCCAGAATTCTTCAAGCACTTCTGGGTCCGCCGTATGGCTCTCGACAAACGGAACTACCGACAAGTAGTAGACACTACAGTAGACCTCGCACAGAAAGCTGGCGTCGCTGAAATTGTTGGCCGCATTGTTAATAACATGAAGGACGAAAATGAGGCATACCGCAAGATGACAGTGGAGACAGTCGATAAAGTCATAAGCACTCTCGGCGCTCATGATGTTGACCAGCGACTTGAGGAACAGCTTATTGATGGCGTCCTTGTTGCCTTCCAGGATCAGACTATCGAAGACCCGATTGTCATTGATGGTTTCGCTACTGTCGTCAACGCTCTCGGAGAACGAACCAAAACCTACCTGCCCCAAATCGTTGCTACTGTCCTCGCTCGACTAAACAACAAGTCTGCCACCGTTCGCCAACAAGCCGCTGACTTGATTTCACGGATCACCTTCGTTATGCAAAAGTGTGACGAAGATCCACAACTGATCAAACTGGCGCAAGCACTTTACGAGTACCTAGGTGAGGAGTACCCTGAGGTGCTTGGTTCTATTCTAGGTGCTCTTCGTGCAATTGTCACCGTCGTTGGTCTCCATGCAATGCAGCCACCCATCAAGGATTTGTTGCCTCGCCTGACGCCAATTCTTCGCAATCGCCACGAGAAAGTACAAGAGAATACTATTGATCTTGTGGGCCGTATTGCGGATCGAGGTGCAAACTATGTCAATCCACGTGAGTGGATGAGAATTTGCTTTGAGCTTCTCGATATGCTCAAAGCACACAAGAAGGGCATTCGTCGAGCAGCCAACAACACCTTTGGTTACATTGCCAAAGCTATCGGTCCCCAGGATGTCCTCGCTACGCTACTTAACAACCTCCGTGTCCAAGAACGTCAGTCCCGTGTCTGTACAGCTGTCGCTATCGGTATCGTTGCAGAGACGTGCGCCCCATTCACTGTCTTGCCAGCATTGATGAACGAATACCGCGTACCTGAGCTTAACGTCCAAAATGGTGTGCTTAAGTCGTTATCTTTCATGTTTGAGTACATCGGAGAGATGGCTAAAGACTACGTCTATGCCATTACCCCCTTGCTTGAGGACGCTCTTATCGACCGAGACCAAGTCCATCGTCAGACAGCTGCATCAGTTGTCAAACACGTCGCTTTGGGATGTGTTGGCCTCGACTGCGAAGATGCCATGATCCATCTCCTCAATCTCCTCTGGCCGAACTTGTTCGAGACCAGCCCACATGTCATTGATAGAATTATCGAAGCCATTGAGGGTATCCGCAATGCTGTTGGTACGCCGCTGGTCATGAACTACCTTTGGGCCGGTCTCTTCCATCCGGCCCGTAAGGTCCGTCAACCATACTGGCGCATTTACAACGATGCGTATGTGCAGTCGGCTGATTCGATGATCCCCTCCTACCCGGTATTCGAGGAGCAAAACATCAGGAGGCATGAGTTGGATATCTTCATTTAAAGGTTTGGTTTTTTTGTCCCTCCGCGAGTTCTATTATTAAATTTATATCATCAGGGTTGATTGTATATTAGTAGCGCATATGCCCTAGGCGTTCATGGGCATATACGCTTGGGATCTTGAGGTTATATTTTGCAGATTTAGCAGCTGGCTTGCACGCTTCCGACCTTTACGGTAACATTAACAATCTATAGTCTATTTACCCGCTGATATCCTTTAGGTCTTGATGCTGTGACTGCCTTATGGTTCCGAATTTGGTGTCCAGGCGTAAGTCTAACTGTTCCTCTGCCCAGCGTCCTGATCTCCGAAAGCGCCCTGTACCCGTATATTAGTTTCTGCCTCCTTTTTCCATAATACCCAAGAGGTAAGAAACGTTTCAATATCTTAAGTAATCCGTGCTGCCACGTTTGAAAATATGGCGATCCCTATAACATGGAACTCGTATCACCCATAAAGTGTGACTTGCATGATTCTGTAATCTCTAGATCCGCAATAGTCGATCGACCGTTGACCTTGTAACGGCAAACTTTGTTCATATCTCCTTCAAATTGAAGAGAAGATTCCGTGTGAACTCATCAGTACACAGTCAGGGTGATGCTGTCCAAACTGGAGTAATCCTTGTGTTTCCTCGATTTTTCATGCAAACCTATACTTTCAGGGTCATTGATGATATTACAAAAGATGTCTCTTGATTCCAACCGCAACTGTATACTAATTGATACCTGACACCTCGATCGACGATTGGCAGCTTCTTCACTTTGGTTACCATTCTTAGGATAATGCTTGCAATGTGGACTTCTGACCAGAATTGCACCAGTTTCAAATCAGGGTTAACAGATCTGTGTCATCAATGTGTTGATTCCGTATGGCATGTATCGTATGAGATGCGCTGAAATTTTTGCTCTATCAAAAATTGTTCATGAGAGTGTGTACGAAGGAGCTCGTTTTTAATGAGTGGAACCTTGACAGATTAACGACGAACACATTAAGATCATAATAAGGCAACAGAGATACACGCCTTTTCAAAGAAGAGTATTACTACAACATCATAATGAGCTGAAGCCTACAAGGCCTTTGAAACTATTAACGTTCTGGTGTTCTATCATCTGTCGTCTTCTACAGTGTACTTTTATAGGGCTTCCACTCAATAGAAACGAGCTCCTTCGTACAAGGGTCATGGTGACACCCCCGCGCTTCTGCCGAACCTCAAGCTCCATCGAAGCTTCCAATACTTACACCACCACCAATTTGCGCAAACCTACACACCCAAACCACCAACGTCCTAAAACAACCGCTCCACGCGCCAAACACTCCAAGAACCTTTTCTATACTCTCCATAAACCACAATGGCCGAACCCTCGCCCCCAGCCGCGCCCCAAATCGCAGACTCCGAACAACCAGTCGCGAACGGCACCCCAGCAACCACCGACGTAGAAATGGCAGACTCTGCGCCTGCGCAAGAAGTACTTGACTCCACAGCTCAAACCCACCTTCACCATCAAACTAACCCCCAAAAGTCAACACCAAACCCCTCCCTCCAACCCACCGTCCAAACCGCACCCGCGACACCAGCTCCCCAACCCGTAGCCCCTTCTGCGCCCGCACTCCCTGCCACCACCGCGTCTTCACGGAATAGCCCGCATCCTACAGCGCAAGCGCCGACACAGCCGATTCCGCATGGAAGCCCGACGCGCGTGTATTTGAATCAGAATGTTACGCCGCATTTGCTGGAGGCTATGAAGCATCTTGCGACGAATGAGCCGGAGAAGCCGCTGAAGTGGTTGAGTGAGTTTCTGGCTATGAAGAGTGCTGAGATTGAGGGTTGAAACGAGGGGAATGTGTAAGTGGGCGTGGTCAATCTTTGGGTCAGAGCAAGACTTGGGGGGTTGAGCACACGATGAAAACTACAATTGGCATTTTGCAGGAGGATGGATCACTTGTAATGGCGTTATAAAAGTATCAGAGGACATGGCAGGCGTCTTTCAAGGGAAAATACCCATGGTTTGTAGCATATAGTTCACGAAGCAGAGGAGAAGACATTGGCACATTGGGGTATATTCAATTCAGAGATGATGCTTTTGATTCATTCCAGATCATGACCGGTTTATAATATCCGTAAAAGCATCCATGCCCATGAAACTCCGTTCCTATGTTCTTCACCATAACCACCCAAGCACGACCATTCTGCGCTTATGCGACGAGAGTGGAGGCGGTGGCGCTCTCGTACCTCCAGTTGGGGGGGAGGACACCGACGGTCTTGTAGTAGCGGGAGAGACGGTGGATACGGGACTCGATGAGAATCAGGCGGCTAACAAAATTAGTTTTGATTGCAATTGTAGCATAGTTTCTTTGCACGTACAACTTTCCGTCCTTGTCCTTGCGGTTGGTGGCGAGGTGCTTGCGGACGGCAACAGCCTTCTTGATGAGCATGTAGAGGTCCTCTGGGATCTCGGGGGCGAGGCCTAATAGCTCCCTGTCAGCTTTGCACCAACAGAGGCAAATTTATATAGCGCAACAGATGCACCAAGGCAGAGCTGCTGTTGACATGCGCTTCAACTGGGGCAGGCAACCATACCGTTGGACTTGAGGATTCGGAGGATCTTGTTTCCAGTGACAACTACAAATTAATTAGCATATGTATATTCAAAGTTGCATGAAGAATAACGTACCCTTGACCTGGGCGATACCATGGGAATCACGAAGGATCTCACCAATCCTGCATTCTAGTTAGTATTCCGACTCCCATAATCTGCGCGATTGTCCTTACTGGGAGGGAGTGGCGCCCTTCTTCGCAAGCTTGGAGATCTGCTCGACGACCTGCTCGGGAGTGGTCTTCAACCACGCAGGTGGGTTGCGAGAGTAAGGGATGGCGGAGGCTGATATGCCCTTTCCGTTGCTGTGAAGACGACCCATGGTGAAAGATTGTACTGGCGGCGAGCTGGTCGATTAGTACGTTGGCGAGTGGTGGGCTGAAGTTCGAAGTTCGCGATCGCAGACAATTTCGCGGTGTGTTCGCTTATGTGCACGGACCAGAATCTTGGCGCGGCGCGTGCTTCCCATAAAAGTCTTCCAACTTCCAACCTGCCTCCTATTTCCAACAGAACATTAACATTTTGATCTTGCGTGGTTTCTAACTGTCAATCAACCAAAGCATTTCTAGCGCACTCATGACTGTGCGCATGAGGAATTGCTACGGTTGAATGCGCTTCAGCACAAGTAATATAACTTTACCCAGTAGAGTGCATTAAGTGTCTAGGTAAGCTCTACCCTTTCCTCCCTCTTCTATATTATCGCAAGGATGATTCTCCGGTTTTGGCACCTCTTATTTTAGAGCTCCATTTAGAGCTCGATGCATTTAACGGACTTTCTGATACGTTGATTTGACTGCTTCGGAATGAAAACTTATCACAGTTTCAGATGGAAGCTAACTAGAAGCAGTGCCCTGATATGTTACCCTTAACTGTCAAGCTTGTCATCATATTACGGTTTTACCTAATATTGATTGTACCTCCATTCTTGTATTTGAATCCATACGGTCTTCGCCTGCACTCGCAACCTTCTCAATTAGCTTATATCAATATAAATGCCACTTCGGTTCCATACTTCAATGCCCAATCATATGCGATTTCATCTGAGCAAACTAGACATAGACTGGATACAATGGCTATTTCTCTACTTGAAGTGTTTTCGTACAGTACCCTGGAGCTCACTCAGTTGCCTCACCTTCTGAAGAAATCCAGGAGTGAGCAAGGATATAGCAGGCCATGTCATGGTCCAAATATTTCCCTCGTATAAGAGTGCCACATGTAATAGCAGATGCTGAGTTCAGTCGCAATTTACCTTCCAATCTCCATGCGTGATTTCTGCATGTTCTTCGCGATTGTAAAATGCGAGGGTTGTGATGTCCTGAAGTCAGCGAAGCTACTTCTGTCTGAGCCCTCAATCGATTACAACCCTGGCATTTTACAATCGCCATCAGTTCGACCTCCAGCATTACGCAAATCTTACATTCTGAATTCACACATATCGCTTTCACATAACAACTAAACCAAATATTCAAAATGAAGTTTACCATACTCACCGCAAACATCCTCTTCGCCATTGCTTACGGCAAAACCTCTGGTGAACTCTGCCGCGGCACTGCTGAACGGGCGAAGGACGGCAACTAGTATTGCTCTGAAGTCTGGACTATCACATACCGTAATATCAGCCAAGCTGGGGCGTATAATCGGACCACTTCTGTTGATCCTCGTTCTGGAATATGCAATCACGAACGAATAAACTACCCTGCCAAGGGGCCGCTTACACCATTGTTTGGAGAAGTGATTATACCTGTGAAAGTTTTGTACGATTCAAACTTACAAAGCATAGGTCTCCATGCACTTGCGCGGACCGATGAATGTCTCCCAGCTCGCAGTGTACCAACTCCCGGGGGAGATGCATGCAATGCAAAAACGCAACACTGTGCCGTTCTTCAATCGTCAGCAGAGTGTAAAAAAGCGCAATGTCCAATTCAAAGGACAACTTCCCATCAGTGAAGCACATCAGCACTCTTTGTTTGACGAGCAGAAACGTCGAAACCCCACGAGTGCTGTCCTGCCAACACATAACACTACCTATGCTGAGCTGGATCCTATATGTCAACCGACACTACCTTCTGTTAGCTTAGAGGCGCCGCTATCTGCACAAGGCTCAGATGCTCCGGGGAGAAGAGGTGTGTTCCGCAGAGCAGGATCAGACTGGAGCCGAGTAGCATATTATACCTCCACAGCGCCAGCACAAGCAACAGGGTTCTCTTTTCTTGCCAATCTAGGTGATCCGCAAAAGTCGGGAACTTTCGATTAGTATGAGATTACCGTTCTGATAATGACAAGATATACTGACTAATAGCAGTGCTTTTGGGAATTCTCTCAGCTATGTAACAAGCAATGGTGGGAAAGTTGCATCTGAAAGTCTTCCCTTTGACGGGAAACTCGAGACATCTGAACTTGAAATTGCGGTATTCTCGGATAAGGAGTGCAATCAAGATTGTCCGTACTGGAGACCAGATGCCATTTCACATTTTGGGTGGTCTGGCTCTTCCAAGGCATTCTTCATTGAGTTCCAGATGGATCACTACCAAAACCACGGCACAGACCAAGGGATGATATCTGACGCCCCAGCATGGTGGTTTCTCAATGCTGCCATCCCTCGTATCCTTCAGTATGGCAACGACCGCAACAACGTACCTTGCTCCTGTTGGTCAACAGGTTGTGGAGAATTTGATGCATTCGAGGTGCTTGGCAATGGAGAAGAACGAGCAAAGAGCACTTTACATCGACAGGGAAATCTGCAAGGAGGAGACTCCAATTACTTCAGAAGGCCTGTAGGGAAAACGATGAAGTTTGCGGTGGTGTGGCATTATCCGCATATCACTGCTTTAGTGCTAAACAACGATTTCGACTTCAGCACAACGCTGTCGAACGATGCAATACAGAAACTAGTTGCATATGATCCAGATAGCTGGGTGCATTCACTATTCGCAATTGGAGACTGAGTTGAACCAGAGCACAGTCGCAGCTTTCAGAATTTCCTGGAATTGACTAGATAATATATATAGCAAAGCAAACTTGTTGGTGATGCGATTTAGTCAATCTATTATCTCGAGTTGCACAAAAGCAGACACTAACAGATTGTGGTGCGGAGAGACTGCAGGCGGTGGCAAAATAGTGGCTGACTCGTACAACCCAGCATGTGCTTGCCCGAAGAGTTCACAGGATCCGACCGAGGTTTGTTTCCATCCAGTTCGCTCAAGACTTGCCGCGCCCCGACCGAGACCCCTACGCATTCGCACTCCATCACCACCCATCGCCTACAACCTCTCTCCTCCCCTTCATCTTCCTTTTTCCACGACTTGCGGCTTCTGCCCGTGCAGTGCACATTGATTCTGTAGTCTACGCGGATCCGCTGCGACGCCTAATAACCCCGAGCCAACCCCGCAAACCTCGCCTCAACTTCGCGCCGACTCGCCAGCCTCTTTGACGTCTCTTCCGCCTGAAAGCCAACGTCATCCGGCAACATCGATCTGCAGCACCCATAAACCCTCCAACGTCCGCACAAGAGTGCGGTGAGGCGCGCAAGCGGAAACATGTCTTCGCCATCGCCGCCAAAGCCATGGGAGACGAGCGGAGGCGCGACAAGTGCCTCGGTTGGTCAGTCTTTGCAACTCGGGACGTCTGCGCCGGGCATCTCTAATCATCGCGCAGGCCTCACTGGCTCGAGCAGCACAGCGTCCACTGCGGCGACATCAACATCTGCTCCACCGCCATTACCGTCCGTACCAGACTCGCTTACCACCGTTGCAAATCGCAACGCATCAAACTACTCAGCCATGAATCGCATGTCCCCTTATAGCAGTGGCTATGGTGGCTACAACAGCTACTCTTCCCCGTACTCTAGCATGGGTGGGGGCTATGGCTCCATGTACGGTGGCATGGGGGGCATGTACGGTGGTATGGGCATGGGCATGGGAATGGGTGGCATGTATGGAGGCATGGGCATGCCAGGAGATCCAAACAATCCAAACAGCCTTACACAGTCTTTCAGTCAGAGCACTGCAGCCACTTTCCAGCTGATTGAGAACATTGTGGGTGCATTTGGCGGATTTGCGCAGATGCTACAAAGCACATACATGGCGACACATTCGTCATTCTTTGGTAAGCTGTT
This sequence comes from Shiraia sp. slf14, assembly GCA_000498155.1. Lineage (NCBI taxonomy): Eukaryota > Fungi > Ascomycota > Dothideomycetes > Pleosporales > Shiraiaceae > Shiraia > Shiraia sp. slf14. The sequence goes on from AXZN01000005.1 coordinate 418,635, forward strand.
CTCTGTACTGTTTTGCGCAACCAACGGCTAACAGGTTCTAGCCATGGTATCGGTTGCAGAACAATTCGGTAACCTACGGCAAACACTCGGCTCGGTATTAGGCATCTACACAGTGATGGGATGGATACAAAGAGCAATCGCCAGACTCACAGGCCGGCCGCTTCCAGCAAACTCTAAGGAGTTAACACCTGCGAGTTTTGCTGCATTCACAGGCCGGAATCCAGATGGTTCCCCAGCTGCTGCGCGCCCATCAAAGAAGCCTTTCATTGTCTTCATGTTGGCCGTATTCGGGTTGCCATATCTTATGGGCAAATTCATCAAAGCGATGGCACGCTCACAAGAAGAAGAGGAGAAGCGCAAGATGCTTGAGAACCCACAAGCCGCCATTGATCCGAACAAGCTAGAGTTCTGCCGAGCACTTTATGACTTCACCCCGAACGCCAATATGCAAGGCATGGACCTCGCGGTTAAGAAGGGCGATATGGTTGCTGTATTGAGTAAGACAGACCCAATGGGCAATGCGTCAGAGTGGTGGAAGTGCCGTTCCCGAGATGGCAGGATGGGATATCTCCCAGGCATCTACCTCGAGACAATTCAGCGCAAGCAGCCCGCACAGATCACCAGCGGAAGCCAGAGCGGAAGTCCAGCTGGCAGCCGTGCTCAAACAATGACAAGCAGCACGCCCTCAATGACCGAGGGCAAGATCTCAGAAGTTGGACCCAAGGTTGAGAGCAAAGCCGGCGATATCGGTGTGGATTCTTTCCAGAAGGGCGCATTTTATTCGTAATGTTGTAGCGAGTGTCAGGTATCATTTCTTTCTTGTATATTGCTACTGTCAGGCCGCATCTCTTCTATATGATGCTTGCCCGTTTTTCATACTGTTGGCTGGAAAAAGCTACCACAGGGCGTTCAGCGAGGTTGTATATTTAGGGATAGTAGCATTTTGGGGTAAAACAAGCCCTTCAGGTTTTCAAATCAACAATTCAGTTTGAACTTTACAAAATGTGCTGTACGAAGGAGCTCGTTTTGAATCAGTAGAACCTTGACAGATTGACAACGAATACCTTAAGATCATAATCGCGCAACAGAGATACACACCTTTTCTAAATACAGTATTACTACAATAATATAACAAGCTGAAGCCTACAAGGCTTTTAAAACCTACTACCGTTCTTGTGTATTATTATCTGTCGTCTTCTGCGACGTACTTCATAGGGCTTCCACTCAATAGAAACGAGCCCCTCCTTCGTAAGACAATTATCACGTGTGATCGTGGAAAGCTTTCCCATTTGCGACTCAACCGAACTGCGCCTTACGCTTAAACCTTGATATCCCAGTCACGCTTTCGCAGGTACAGGCCATGCAATACTGCGGGCCTGCTTTTTTGGATACACCCAGTTTCTTTTGACTTTTATCCTACTTTACAGAATTTTTCATACTTGAGTATAACAAGGAGACCTCATCGTTTGTGCCGAAACTGCCCCTCCCCCACCATTTAAACGCCAACAGTCTAGACCCAAAAACGCTTCTGCCTACTGCATGACGTTGGCCACGCTGGGGTTTCTGAGCGTTTACAATTGCCGACACAGCATTCTCCAAATATCCAGCGGAACGAGGGTCGATTTCTCGAACTGATTCAAGATGTTTGCGTCTAAGCGACTAGGAAAGGTGCGTTTGAACCCGCAAGCCTCATGCATTTCCACGCGACGTGTTACTGCTCAATGTTCAAGCTAACTAGGATATGTAGGAGCTACAGAAGATGCACGACAAGCTACCTCCCGGCATAAAGTTGATCAAGGCCGACGACTTTGAAACATGGCTCATGGACATCCAAGTCATCGACTCGAATCCGTTATATGAGGGCGAGACATATCGACTAAAGTTTCACTTTAGTCAAGGCTATCCGATAGAAGTACGGTCTACCTGCCCATGTCCCTATACTTCTCCGTTCATGATAGAACGATGTCCTCGTAATATTGCTGACAAGGTGTATAAATTCAGGCCCCAGAAGTAACGTTCGTCAAAGACGACACGCATCCGATACCGTGGCATCCGCACATTTACTCCAATGGCATTATATGTCTCGATTTACTCGATCGACAAGGCTGGTCTCCGGTACATAACGTCGAGAGTGTCTGCGTCAGTCTTCAGAGTATGCTCACGAGCAATACGAAGAAGGAGCGACCAGAGGGCGACGAGAACTTTGTGCGGTACAATACACAACGGCCACGCGATATCAACTTTGTCTTCCATGACAACCAAGTTTGAGCATTGATTGCCGTGTGGAATTCTACAGGTTGATGTATGATTTGCATTGCGATGGGGTTTGCGGAGTTAGGGTCTTTTTAGACATTTGCATGAGTGCATGTTGGTTTATGGATTTGGACATGGATTATAGGGATTATTTCTAGCACTCGAGTTTGACAGCATTATGGCAGTAACTGATGTATTGCTGACCAGGATATACCATGTGTCAACACTTGCTTACTCAAACTCTGACCGTGAGATTGAGAAACAACCCATAAAATTTTAGAGTGCTTCAGGGATTGATTCGCTTTGATCATTGCTTACACTTTCTCAACAGAATTTAACAACCATCAATTGATGTCAGTGATGTGTGAGGTGTAGGTTCAAGGCGGATGGGCAAACTCATGCGTATATAGATTGGCACTTATCGTGATAGCGCAACAGAGATACACACGTACGTGGAATCGAAATTTACTATACTGTTGGTACAAGCTGAAGCCTACAAGGTTTTTCGCAACTGTTAGTATTCTTCTATTTAATTATCTGTCGTCTCCTGTGGCGTAAACTTGTAGGAGTTCTACTTATGAAAGACGAGATCCGTCGTGAGTGCAAGAAAAGAGGAAAATGTATGCCATCTCGCCGCCCCTCGCCGCCAATTGGTGCTTCAGGGATTGATTCGCCTTGATCGTTGCTTACACTTTCTCAACAGAATCCAACAACCATCAATAGAACTCAGTGATGCGTGAGGTATAGGTTCAAAGCGGATGGGCAAACTCATGCGGATATAGATTGGTACTCATCGTGTAATGCTGGAATTGTCCAGTACTGTGCAAGATAGTAATCAATACGCTACTCACATGGACCAAAAGGTCGTTCGGTAGACCATGCGGACTAACGATATCAGGATTATTTGTACGAATCGGTCTCTAACAATGTCTGGCACTACGAAGCAGCCTTTTTTTACGAGTGGAACCTTAACTGATTCCCAAATAACTACCTGGCGGTTATAATTTTAACAGCCGAGATACACCTACTCAGAATCGAGATTTACTATACTATTAGTACAAGCTGAATTTTTGCAACTATTGGCATTCTTGCATATTATTATCGTCGTCGCCTGTGGCGTAATTTTATAAGAGTTCTACTTATTAAAAACAAGATCTATCGTAAGTGCAAGAAAAGAGGAAAACGCACGCCATCTCGCCGCCCCTCGCCGCCTCGGTTTGTGTAGTATCGATAAAATGCCGGGTAAAAGATGCTAGACCCAAACAGAGCCTAGCGCGGCGGCCAAAGCCTGCCCGCCAAAATTTCTCATCTAGCAATCGCAGAAAAAGGTCCCACCTCCCTCTTCCCTTCTTTTCCACCCATTCTATCTCCTGCAGTTTCTCAGGTCGTACCTGCCAAAAAACATACACCATGAGCGACGAAGTCTACGAGGGTGCCATTGGCATCGATCTTGGTGCGCAATTTCGACAATATTATTACCCCACAGTGCGATCGCTAATACTCACCGCTAGGCACAACCTATTCTTGCGTCGCCAACTACGAGGGCACCAATGTCGAGATCAGTATGCGCTTGAATATTCTCTAAAAGCGATTTTAGTCGTCTAACATGAATTACAGTCGCCAACGAGCAGGGTAGCTTTACCACCCCCTCCTTCGTTTCGTTCACCAGCGAGGAGCGTCTCATCGGTGAGGCGGCCAAGAACCAGGCTGCTATGAACCCCGAGAACACTGTCTTCGATGTCAAGTATGTTACACTGAAGCGGAAAATCATGCTTGATATGTTGTGCTGATTTTTCAAGGCGTTTGATTGGTCGCCGATTCGAGGACGAGACCGTCACAAAGGACATCAAGTCATGGCCCTTCAAGGTCGTCGACCAGGGCGGCAGCCCCATCGTCGAGGTCTCTTACTTGGGCGAGACTAAGCAGTTCTCTCCCCAGGAGATCTCTGCTATGGTCCTTGTCAAGGTACGTCGTTGTGCGCGGCGTTGAACAATTTTTTCCTCTCTAACCCACAACACAGATGAAGGAGGTTGCTGAGACCAAGCTCGGAAAGAAGGTCGAGAAGGCCGTCATTACTGTGCCCGCTTACTTCAACGACAACCAGCGTCAAGCCACGAAGGACGCCGGTGCCATTGCTGGCCTGAACGTTCTCCGTATCATCAACGAGCCCACCGCCGCCGCTATCGCCTACGGTCTTGGTTCTGGAAAGTCAGAGAAGGAGAGGAATGTCCTCATCTACGATCTTGGTGGTGGTACTTTCGATGTGTCTCTGCTTCACATTCAGGGTGGTGTCTTCACTGTCAAGGCCACCGCTGGAGAGTAAGTCTTAACAGACCCAACACAACATATTTATTTACTAATCAAACACTTCAGCACTCATCTCGGCGGCCAAGACTTTGACACTAACCTCCTTGATCATTTCAAGAAGGAATTCTCTAAGAAGACTGGTGGCAAGGGTATGTGCACTTTTTTTTTGACATCTTTGGCAGCACTGTAGGCTCCGAGCTAACCTATCACAGACATCTCTGGTGACGCCCGAGCTCTTCGTCGTCTCCGCACTGCTTGCGAGCGTGCTAAGCGTACCCTTTCCAACGCTACTCAGACCACTGTTGAGATCGATTCGCTGTTCGACGGCGAGGATTTCAACGCCAACATCACCCGTGCTCGTTTCGAGGACTTGAACCAGAAGGCATTTGCTGGTACTCTTGAGCCAGTTGCCCAGGTTCTCAAGGATGCCAACTTGGCCAAGGAGAAGGTTGACGAGATTGTGCTCGTTGGTGGTTCCACCCGTATCCCCAAGATCCAGAAGCTCCTCAGCGACTACTTCAACGGCAAGAAGCTCGAGAAGAGCATCAACCCCGATGAGGCCGTTGCCTACGGTGCCGCTGTCCAGGCTGGTATCCTCTCTGGAAAGGCCACTTCCGCTGAGACTGCCGACCTCCTCCTTCTCGATGTCGTTCCCCTCTCCCTCGGTGTCGCCATGGAGGGCAACATCTTCGCCCCCGTTGTTCCCCGTGGACAGACTGTTCCCGTAAGTACCTTTATCCAGAATTTAGATTGAACAAATGCTAATTTGTGTTCCAGACCATCAAGAAGAGGTTAGTGAACTCACTTTCTGACATTTTCGCGTTTGTTCTTTGCACCCTCATACATTTCTCACCTTGTTTTTGTTTCTTCCTTTCTTCGGCTGGTAAGTATGTATCGACTAAGGGCGCTCCCGATCTGGACACTGGAATTGAGGTCTTGTGGGTCAATGCATCCAGAAGTCTTCAATTGCCTTTCCCGGTATCTTCATCCGATTTTGCATACATCGAATGCAATCACGCTCATGTCAACTGCAATTTTATCCAGCTTGATGAACATGCGAATGCACTTCGCACTGTTTTAATCTCCTGGTGGTCAGCTTGTTAGACATGCGAAGAGGCTTCACGTCACTTCCATCACCCAGGATTTCAAGTCATCTTGCTCTGAAGCCGCCACGCTTTATTCCGGGACTACTGTATTCCTCAGCCTTTTACCCATTCCAGGAGTACTTCAGCATGTTGTCGTTGTTTTCGTTGTCGCATGCTGCATTTTCGCCAAGAACGTCGCGATAGCTCATGTTTTTTCCAATTTTTCCAACTTTCCACCTGCGTCACCATCTCCACCAACATTTTATCATGACAAACACTAATAGATATGCGTAGGACCTTTACCACAGTAAGTGATGGGCAAACGACCGTCCAGTTCCCCGTTTTCCAGGGTGAGCGTGTCAACTGCGAGGACAACACCTCTCTCGGCGAGTTCAGCTTGAGCCCAATTCCTCCTCTCAAGGCATGTATTCCCTTAACCAGTACGACAAGTTCAGTAATTAACTGTATTTTAGGCTGGTGAGCCCGTTCTCGAGGTCGTCTTCGAGGTCGACGTCAATGGTATTCTCAAGGTCACCGCCACCGAGAAGACCTCAGGCCGCAGCGCCAACATCACCATCTCCAACGCTGTTGGCAAGCTCTCATCCACTGATATCGAGAACATGATCAACGATGCTCAGAAGTTCAAGTCCAGCGACGAGGCCTTCAGCAAGAAGTTCGAGGGCAGGCAACAGCTCGAGTCCTACATCTCCCGTGTTGAGGAGATGGTCTCCGACCCCACCACATCCATCCGCCTCAAGCGCGGCCAGAAGGAGAAGATTGAGTCTGCTCTTTCTGACGCCATGGCTCAGCTCGAGATTGAGGATGCCACCGCCGAGGATCTGAAGAAGAAGGAGTTGGCACTGAAGCGTGTCGTCACCAAGGCTTTCTCTACCCGTTAAGCGTGTCTTGTTCTAGCTTTGGGTAGGTGGACTGGGAAAAAAGGCAGGATGCAGGTGCAGTATACCCCCAGACTGTCAGACTGCTTGCTGCAAATGGAGTTTCATCTTTGCGGTATCTCACGATAGAATTGGTGTGTTTGGGTCTCTTTTCTTCGTCCGGGTTTCTCTGGCATTTAGGGGAACGCAAAAGTATTGTATGGACCTCTCTCATGACGATGCCTGACGTTACGATCATAATGGCCTGGGTGAGAGCATGAGGTAGAAACGAGGAGATCAAAGGGAAAATTGAACGAGTTCAGATGTTATATGTGTGCGATCATTCATGTCTATCCCGTGAAACGCCTTTGCTCAATCGCACAGCCAACAAGTCCTTCGCCTCTAATCATGTTAGTAGCACTAATGACAATACGACTACCTCTACCTTCCCCTCCCACTTCCTTCAACTTATTACCAATGAATCTCAACGCAGCAATTTCCGCCCTCGTGACTCCACCCAAGAAGAACACGACAATAGTCTTATTCGCATCACTATGGTTCCCATTGAGCAAATTCCTCGCCTTGACAGCCTTTTCTTCCCCACTCTGCGTCTCATCAAACGTAGCACCTTTAACATACTTGCTCGCATCATCAAAGATGCGCAAACCCTGCGCAAGCGGGTTCGCCTGTGCAGACGCACCGGGATTAGAAGGCGGTTTGATAGCATTAGCAAGCGTGTGTTTCTGAACGATGGACTGAACCAAGCGCACGCTGAGAGGAGCGTAGCCCGAGAAAGTGTAGCTGATATCATTGGGTTCAGCTTCGTTGACTTCATCGTCCCAGATCTTCAGCGATTTGCGAAGAGGCGTGTAGTTTGTTACGCTGCCTGGTTTGGCTTGTGCTCCGCCGAGCCCGACGCCGCCTCGAACACCCAAGAGCCCCATTTTCTCGAGCGATGCGAGGGTGAGAATGTGTTGTGGGCCGTAGGCTTGGATGATGGCGCGTTTGAAGGCTTCGAGGTCTTTGGGTCGGATGCCTGCGTTGGTCGTGCTTTCTAGACAGAGCAAGCGGAGGATAGTGGGTAGTGGGATAGCACGATTTATGAGTTCGTAGATGGTATCGTGTTGGGTACTTGGGTCAGCACCAGACATGATATTTTGCTGGACTTCAAGAGAGCGTGTAAAAACGTCCGACCTTGTGAACTTGATGATCTCTTCTGCTAATGAGGCATGGAGTTTGAGAGATGCTTGCTCAGCTTGGTAGCCAGGTAACTTAGCGACGAAGTCACGCAGTTCAGATGTCGTCTTTGCTGCGAGCTGCGTGCGTTCTGTACTGCTTGCAAGGCGTCGAGCTACTTTGTTGAGCAAATTTCCAACAATGGCGAAATTTGCATCGCCTAGATCGTGATAGAGTGTGTCTTTTGGATCAATCATAATCTTGCGCTTCATGCTCGTTGATGCAGACCCTGTCTGACCGGGTTGAGGTGATGCGCCGCCAACTACAGACGAATCGACTTCAGTCTGGTTGGCTGAGATGTTAAAGACTTCATCAATGAGACCTTCATAGGTCAATTGGGTAAGTAAGACAGTTGGAAAGTCAACTTCTCGGTCTACAATGATGAGGCTATCAATGGATGAGCTTGGGGCTAGACCCATCATCGATGCTCCTGGATTACTAGAGGCCTCTCCGGCTGTAACTTCTGAGCGCATCCGAATGAGTAAATCCGCTAGTCGCTTGCCGTTGTCACCCTTGCCAATGATCCTCGGGAAGAGTCCATACTTCTGTTGCTGAAGCATGAGGGCCTTTGCAGAAAGATAGATGGAAGTAGGGTCTTTACGCTGCTATGTGTTAATACTAGGTCATCCTTGCAGACCAAGGTCACATACAAGGTACAGATCAGATACTGAGTCCTCAAGCTCAAGCGATAGGACATCATCGGCGAGTGGAACGAAGTAAAGTGGCCACTCGCTCACACTAGCTTCACCCAGAACGCCAGCGCTCTCCAGCAGCTGGTCGGACACCATAGTGCGCCGGGGCACCCAGAAGATCGAGAATTCATGCTCGACCTGGCTGTCTCGACGTATCCGTTTAATCTGGTCTAAGCAAAGATGATGTTAGCACCGTACAATAGAGCATCAACGTATGGAAAGAACGAGTACTCCAATAAAAGCGCTATAATCGATCTAGGGATCAAATTTGACCAGACAGAGTGGGTACTATCTGCCTGGACTCTTTTATTGATCCCAATTTGTGCACTATGCGAAAAGAAGGTATGTGAGGCGGGTTGTGAAGTAGTTACATACCAGCAACAGCGAGAACTGTCTTTGCCTTCTCTCCTCTGACGAGAAAGACAACGTTACGCTGTGATGAGTCGACGTTGTCGTTCTCTAGGAAAAAAGGTTTATCCACGCCATACTCCTGTAACGTAGAGAATTTAACGAGCAGGTTCAATGGACCCGCAAGTGCTTTCTCAAGGACAAGATTCTTCTTGCCTCTAATCTAAAAGCGTCAGTACAAGCAATCGGGTGCGGCGATGCCAGTACCTTACACCCTCGAGCAGGAGAAGTAATTCTCGGCGAGCCCTGTCAGTGATATCCGATGCGTTGAAGGGAGTAATTGGCGCCATGATTATGATTTCATTGACGTATTTGGGATAAGTTCACGGTTTTGGGCAGCATGGCGGCCTTTTCCCGAGCCTCATGCGTCAAGATTGAGCGAAGTGGAAAGCCTTGAGGTTCGCGGCTCAAATAGAAAAGCACGTGCCAAAAGCTTGGCACCAGCCATCTCGATATTTCACTTGTCTATATTTAGTGCTTGCAGAACTTTTACTATACTGTATCACTGAATTATTGTGACAGTTATTCATAGATTTAGATTGAGTATCGGTCATCACGTATTGGTTGAAGATGTGAACAATTGCCATGGTCAGCTATTAAGAGACTCGAAGTCTCCTCAATCTTCAATTCCATTGTTTTATAAGAGGGGTATAGGACAATGCAAAACTAAGAAGTACAACAAATGTATTCTCGAACAACTTGAACTTTACAAAGAATTTGAATGTATTTCATAGCCTAGTCCGCACCCAAAGCTCTTAGTGCAATCCGTAGCTCTTTTACAGCTGTCGCTGCGTCGTCGAAATTTAGGGCTGAGATTGCCCATTTCGCGTGCTTTTGTGCTTCAGCAATAGACATTTCGTCATCTCTGAAAGGGCCTTGATTCTGGGATGAAGGGGCCACCGCAGGTTGGGCATATGGGTTGGGGAGAGGGTAGCGACTAGGTGGGGGACCTGAGGGCTGTGGTGGGGGGACAGGATTTGATTGTGGCATGGACGGTTGCTGTTGAGTTATGGGTGGTGAAGCATAAGGATTCTCGCCAGGGGTGGGTCGATATGTGCTTTGTGGGGATGACTGTGAAGCGTTCTGAAGAGGCGATGGGTGAGGGGGATGTGAGCTTGGAGGTGAAGACACTGTATTCTGGTAAAAGCTCGCTGGGTCAGGGGCTTGAGGGGCTTGTGGCAACTGTGAGTCTGTAGGTAGCGACGATTCTCCTACGCCAGATGATGTGGGTTCGTTATCCAAGGAGGGAGCTGTGGGTAGACTGGGAGCTGTCTCGCCTGCGGTAAATGTTGGAGGCTCGGTCCTTGGAAAGTACCCACCACCAACAGAACCGTGTCGTGAAGAGTCTGGTGGTGAAAGTGGCGACACGTCGTTATGTGCAGATTGTGTATATCCAGTCGGCGCTGAAGGCAGGTTGGGCGGGGGTGATAAGCTGGGAGCGGACGGAGCAGGTGAGGGCTGCGCATCAGTGTTTGGCGCCGTTTCAACGTACGGCTGGTAAGGATTATGTGGCTGTGAATGCGGCGCTGTACTTTGCGTTATGCTCTGGACTTCTGGGTCGCTAGGGTCCAGGGCAGGAGGCGAGGTTGGCTGTTGGGGTTGCTCCTGCGCAGGATTGGTGAGGTTGGGATCCTGGTGAGCTTTGATGGCCTTGAGAATTCGCAAGGCATGGTACTTTGCATACTTTGTCTTGGACGCAATCTCAGGGTCGGAGTTCTTCCATATTGACAGAATCTCGAGGAACGTTGAAGCCGCTAGCAAGGTGTCGACGGTATTGCTGATGCAAGTCAGACATATCGACATGTGATGGTACAGCATTTCTCGCTAACTCACTTGGTAACTTTGTTTTCTGCCATGTCCTTCTCACCCTTGGCAAATGTTTGTAAGGCGAATTGCTCGCAGTATGCGCTTGCTGCTACGTCATCGAGGATTGCGTCTTCGTTGGGGTGTTGGGCCTTGGTCTGCTCCAATTTCTCCATCAATTCAGTCGTATAGGCCGTGCATTCTTGGTCCGCAGAGTGAAGCCCAGCAGCTATTATCTTTTGTACAATATGAAAACGTACTGAGATCTAATTAGCTGAGGTCGTTGAAGAGGATCTCATGGGGTTTTAGTACACCAGTATGCGATGATGGGCTTGAACGGTTCCAGCTGTGATGCTCGTTTGGCAAACGGCCCAAGCTGTAAGCTCTTGAACTGCGCGGGTAGCGTGTCTGCCATGATTTCGGTGGTGTATTGGTGAAAGGCTCGTAATAGAAGGGCTGTTATGATGTGGGAGCTTTAGATGCCCCTCAAGGCAGATGCAGTTGGAGATGATCACCCCTGCAGCTCTTCCCCGCAATGGAGCTAGGACCATGCCCGACAGATGAGCCTCAGTTACAGAAAAAGTGGACAGCTTGCAACTTCACTGCGACATTATGTGAGCACCGGCTCATAAGCACCCTGGGCTGCTCTACTCCTACTCTTTCTTTATTTCCTTCCCACCAAGTGTAAACCCATTCCTGCTCAACCAGTCATGGTGCGCTCCACAACACTGTTCGCCGCCACGGCTGCCCTCGCGCTCAATGCGCACGCCGAGAGCTTGTACTCCAAGAAGTCGAGTGTCCTCCAGATTACTGGCATGGACTACGACCGAGTCATTGCCAAGTCAAACTATACGTCGGTAAGTACTCAAAGTGTATTCTTGCTTATGGATTTGACTAATGCTCGCCCTAGATCGTCGAGTAAGCTGCCTTGCTCACTGTAACTACTTTAACCCTGACAGCTTCCTAGGTTCTACGCGCCATGGTGCGGTCACTGCAAGAACCTACAACCTTCTTACGAGACTGCCGCCAAGTCTCTCTCCGGTATTGCCAAGGTCGCCGCCGTTAATTGCGATGATGAGATGAATAAGCCCTTCTGCGGAAAAATGGGTGTGCAAGGGTTTCCTACGCTCAAGATTGTTCGGCCCAGCAAGAAGCCTGGTAAGCCAACTGTTGAGGACTACCAAGGCGAGCGTACAGCAAAGGCCATTGTAAATGCGGTCAAAGACAAGGTTCCCAACTCTGTCAAGAGGGTCAATGATAAAAACTTGGACGAGTGGTTACAAGAAAACAAAGACAGCGCAAAGGCAATCTTATTCAGCGATAAAGGCATAGTCAGCGCAACACTGAGGGCTCTTGCCATCGACTTCGCTGGTCTAGTTTCAGTTGCTCAGATCAAGAAGTCGGAGACAGCAGCAGTCGACAAGTATGGCATTACCGAATATCCCAGTTTGATTCTCCTTCCAGGTGGCTCAGAGACCCCTATCAAGTTTGAGGGCAAGGTTGAGAAGGCTGCTATGGTCGATTTCTTGTCACAAGTTGCACCACCGAACCCTGATTGCCCACCTCCGAAAGAGAAAAAGCCAAAGGCAAAGAAGGATGCAAAGAAAGATGACAAGAAAGGCGCCAAGTCCTCAAGCAAGTTTTCCAAAGCTTCTGCATCTCACAAGTCTTCCGAAGCAGCATCCGCTGCTGCTTCTGCTAAGGATGAGACAGTTGAAGAGCCTGTTGTTCCAACAGAATCTCCTAGCCCCAATACCAAGGATGATGATACTCCCGAGCCCATTGTTCTACCTAAGGAGGAGATCAAACCAACCATTCCCATCATATCAGAATCGGCGGAATTAAATAGCATTTGTCTCAATGAGCAGAGCAAGACATGCATTCTAGCCATCTTACCCAAGGACGAGTCATCTGAGGCAGCCAAGACCGCTGTAGCTTCGCTAGCAGCCATTCACAAGAAGCACGATACCCGCACCAGCCATCTCTTCCCATTCGTCGGCGTGACAGCTTCGAATCCAGTTTCTGCATCTCTGCTTTCCGAGCTCAACCTCGGAAGCGCTGGGGAAGTCCACCTCGTTGCCACCCATGGTAAACGAGCCTGGTACAAGACATACTCCGGTGCTGGTTTTGGGGCCGAAGAGGTTGAGGCATGGGTCGATGCAATTCGCATGGGAGAAGGAAAGAAGAACAAGTTACCTGAATCTCTCCTTGCGGCAGAAAAGCCTGCAGTCGAGGAAGAGAAGGTGGCTGATGAAAAGCCAATCGAGATCAATATTGAGGATATCAAAGAGGAAACGACGCAACCTGAACATAACGAACTCTAAGCTTCGGCTCATTTCCCAGTTGCAATTTAGCGAGCGAAGTAGTGTACAATATGAATTAGCTGTTGCATATTTCGATTGATGCTGCACTTTTGTTATGTGTAATGATAGACCGGGTTGTCGTTGTCCTTGAAAATTCATGCCCACATCGTTTCTTTCAATTAAGATGAACTCCAGCGGTGAATGATCTAGTCTAAAACTTGGTTTGCCACCGCTGCGACTGCCTTTACTTTATGCATTTGGTGCATTTTGCTTGTGAAATTATCTATCCTGTGGCACAGCTCATATTCACATACACAGATACTTGAGTACATCAATTACAATGCATTGTAGTTATCTGAGCCATCTACCTCGCAATAACCTCATATTGAAACAGTACGGCGATGCGAATGCAAAACTAACCTCCGTCCAAACACTACAAAACATCACACCGACTCCGGACCCCAAATACCGTCCGTGCACCGAAGTGAAAGCAAACGCCTACCCGTCAAAAACCAAGGGCAAAAAGAACACCCAACCGACTCCCCGGTATGGTACCCCGAAGTGATGAAGGCCGGATTCGAACTTTGAGTTGTTTTTGTTTTGCCTGGCCTTCATCACTCCCATCACGTCATGGTACCGCCCATCCAACATTGTGATATGTTAAACAGTTTTGAAGCGACTGTGATGTCCCACCTGCACCAAGGGAGGGTGTTCTTTTAGCTCCTTTGATGACTGAGAGTAAAAGTGTTAATTATATATACGGCTATATTTCCTTTGTACACGTGAAGTAGATTAAGTGGGGATTTGGTAGATAATAACGAGCGTTTGTAGACGCGTCAGTGGTGTCTGTGCGCGTTGGCTGCTGTTGCCTAACGTTGAGGTGAAAGAGTGTGAGTGTGAGAGAACTTGGCAAGACAGAGGTGAGGTCATTGCGTGTGTCATTGCAAAGGTATGCATTCCGCTGACGTCTGTGACTCGTAATCAAATCATTCCTTCAATCATTCCTACCTACAGCTAAGCCTCCATAAGTGTTCTTCTCGTAGCCTACTAATGTTCTCAACGACAAAGCCGAAATGAATCAAGACTTCAATGCTTGTCTCTGCACTGCGTATACACAGTCTATGCTTGCTCCTGAGGCGCCTCCATCAACCATCTGCTCATATGATACGATCCCTTTCCTTCCCTTGATCCTCTTCTTTTGGGTTTGGACAAAACGGAGTCTGGTGGCTTCATGTCTGTGCTTTCCTCGATCTGCAACAAGATTAACACCATCATTTTCTGGCATAATCCGTGAAAAACCAAGAGAGAAGATTACCTACCAATTGATCAGAGTTGCCAGATTCGTGTTTACATTGCTTTGTGATTACTGCGGAGTCCATGGTTTCTTGTAATCCTCGGAGCCACTTAAGGAAATATATGGTCTGGGATTTGAGAAATTCAAAGTTGTTGGTTTGAAATATATTATATATAACCTGGGGCAGACTACTGATTTCCATATATCACAAGAGGCAGTGAAGTCGAGGGATGTGATTGAGGGCCGCATGTTGCGTTGACTCTTGACCTGATATTGGCTACCTAGGTGTCATTGGCTGTATGGCATTGACTATTGGACGATATGCCTGGCCGCAGATTCAACGCATGAGACTATTCAAGTTAATCATGTGTTATTGGTGGCCACAGTCTAGGTGGCTCTTTCGTACCACTACTGGTTCTATGTACGTAGGCATGTCAAGCTCGTATCAAAGCACGAATCGTTTGGGGAAACCATTCCACTTTATTCATTCAGAATAGACAGTTTTTCGCAGTTGTTGAATAATATGTCAAGGTAGCTCTTTTGTATCGCCACAGATTGATCTATCGGCAAGATAGGGTACAAGCGGAGGCTGGAGGTTGGGAGGAGCGCCATGCCCATCGCGGTCGATAAATAAGTTTAGTGCAAAACACGAGCTCGATGAGTACATCGTAGGATTGAATACAAAGAGAATCTCATTGGTGGCCACAAGTGAAATCAAGGTGTGAAGATGGAGTACCCATCGCGATTGATTGGTGGCCACTCGGTTTGTTGATTCAATTATCCCATCTCGGTTCAGGACTTTGACTGAGCCACGGATGCCAAAACTATGTTAATTGCAATATTACCTTGTCTAAACTAGATGCTAACATGGCTTTGACGCAGTGAACTCCCTGTCATCTTTTCCAATACCTAAGTGATATGTGCATTGAGCAAATGGATCACAAAGGAAAACGTCCATTTTTTATCCGTCTGAAACTGACAAGACTGTTTTGCAGTCCCAATTCTAGCGATTGGTTGAGAAAGAAGGCCGCCGTGGGAAGCTGAGCCGCAACGCAGCCTTGTTGTGACCAACCATGCAATACGTGTCTTCAGCCTTGATAACAATAAAAATAAGGCAAGCTCACAGCGGCCACCAATGACATGAAAGCAGTGGCCCTGTTTCCAGTCACGTGAGCAGTAATCACAAGGAACATAAAAGGTTGTTGAGGAGTAAGCCTTCTCTGGTTTCTTGTTTCACCCTACAATTTCTCATCCATCCCAATACGAGTGACAAAACAACATTACCACCTGAGGCGGCTTCGCCGCCGCCATTTTCTAGCTACGGCGCCCAGTAATTGACGGGCAAATCCGTATTGTTCAGAGAACGGCCTCCAGTGGGCCGTTTTCGCCATCACTTGTTGCCAACAGTACGCTAAGTCAGAATCCAGCCAAATCGTTACATATCACTCATCATGTATCTGCAGTGATCATTGCATAGAACATTTCGGTTTTGCATGTCTGTTCTATGGTGGAGATGCAAGACAATTTTGTCTGAATGAACCAATATCTGAATCCGAATCTTCGCCTGGTCAAATACCCGAGAGTTTGATAGTTGGAGAGTTCGCTGAAATCCCTCAATGTATCGATCCTACGGTACTGACTCTGTCTGCCCGGGAATTTCAGCAGGTCAATGTCCCAGAGTTTATTCGACCTATCGAAGACCTTCCAACCCATGATCGTCAATTACAACCGAGCTTCCCTTTGTCTCAATCCGATCAGCAATTCTTGCCTGAGGTAGCCATGGGCGACATAGATACTCTTCCTTACTTCGCCTCCTCATCGATGACCTTAAATACAGGCACTGCTCCTTCAGCAAGCCCACTGAGTAGTGACGAGGACACCGAAGACGCGCCAATTAGCAAGAAATTGATCCAGTCTGTAACGGCAACCTTCGTCTGTTCACACTGTAAAACATCTTTCACCAGTCATTTACGGTACAAACAGCACGAAAATCAGCGCAGCTGCAGAGTGCAGTTCTCCTGCCATGAGTGTGGCCGAAACTTCAGGCATCAAAAGGATCTCCATCGCCATCTAGGATCTAAAGATGCTGCGCCATCATGCCCGAAGCTCAAGACAGTCACCAAAATATTTGCGTGTACATGCGGCGGAAAACCGTACACTAGGAAAGATACTCTGCAACGCCATATGGATCGCTCGAACAGCCGGAGCAGTAGCACGAACCATCAATGCATTACATGTCGCTGCTGCCGCTGTAAATGCCGTTAGGATACAAACTCTGGAAAATATTTGATCTTGGAAGCTCTTCCTTCCTTACCTCCATGACAATTGCCACTTGGGACGGATTCAGTATATTGCTCTGTATGTTCGCTTATACCACAGCCCAAAAGTTACAGTCATTCTGCATGGTTGATATTATATTCTTTTGCATTTCAGCGTGGTTCGGGCAGGCTGTGGTATAGAGTGGGTACCTTCATCATTCAAGACACTTCTCCTCATAATTCGACACAACCTTGTTAGCATGATCATGGCTAGCTATCTAACGAATTTCTTTTTTTATTTTTCCTTTTAGACTAATGACCTTTCCCACAAAAGTCAATTTCAACGCAACGCGAATTTCCTCTTTGTATTATTAAACGGCGTTGTTTTTAGAGGGCTTGTCGACCTATCATAATGAATGGACGAATAAATTAGAACAACCTTCCTATCGTAATCTGAGAATACGCTGATAGTCCTTGTGATGTAGAAGTACTTTCACCTCGCGTTCTTCCCGATACAAATATTGCATTCATTACATGACCATTGAACGCCTACATTATGCAGCTACCCTAAAACATACCCGCAAATCTAATTACACGAAGCCCTTCAACTCCACCCAACCCATTTCAATCTCCACAATTATAACCATACATCATACTTCACAACACCCCAACAACTTACAACAACAAAGCCACAAACGCAGCCCCAACAGCCCCCATCCCAACCTCCATCACACCCGCAGCCCCAGTCGACGAAGCACTCGCACTGGCCCTACTCGTCTCACTCCCACTAGGCTTAATCGTCGCACTAGGCACTGTCGAATTACCCGCACCCGCACTCGGCCCCCGAACAACAGTCGTACTCGTCAATGTAATCGGGCCCCCCGACTCCACCGAGGTAGACACAATAAGACTCGCCGATTCAGAAGCCGATGCAGCGAGGGAGGATGTCACGCCAACGATGGCGGAGGTAGCGTTTGCGCTGGCGATCTGGCGTTTGGAGAAGTGTTGTGTTCCTGAGCAGTGGATGGACTTTTCTTGGACGGGGTTGGTGGCGATGAGGGCTGGGTTGGCGTATGTGAAGATTGCGGAGCCTGGTTGCGAGCCGGAGGTGTCGCGGAAGGCCTGGCATTGGACGGTGGAGAGGTCGACGTCTGAGGTGGCGGAGAGGATGCGGAGGCCGCAGACTTCGGGGAGGTCTAGGGAGGGGTATGTTAGTATATAGAGAATGAGAAGTGGAAGAGATGATGGTGAAGGAGGGAAGGATTTACCTTTTTGGATGGGTTCTGGGGTGTTGATTTCGATGGTGAATTGTTCACCGTAGGGGATGCTGTCGTCGAGACATTTCGTAGTTTGGATGGTGACAGATGCAGCATAGGATGCTGAGAGGAGAGCTGCGGCAGTGGCGAGGCTGGAAGTCTTCATTGTGGTGGATGCTTATTTTATGTGCAAGTCAAAAATGATATGTATTCGCCACGAATTTATATATAAGATGCAAAGACGTTAGGAAATGAAAAGCGAGTGCAGTGAGGATTAAAATTGTAAAGCACAACTTAACTCTCTTTAAATATATATCATATCATCACTCGATCACTCAGAATCTGACATGTGCCCTGAAATGCTCGTAATCGGTTACGAAAGCTTGTAACGCGTGTCTGACTTCATTGTGCCACTGGATACGGTAAGGCGTCCGAAACTGACAGACCCTGCCATGACGATCACTCCATGAATAGCATCACCGGTCGATCCCGAAGTGGGCCCCTGGCATGAGCTTCTTTACAGCTACATGTTATTGGTAGGCTGCATCCAACAATGTGTAAGACAAAAGTGGCTTGGTGCTGCGCAGTTGTCCTGTGGTAACATCGCCCTGCTCGCGCTTACGTTACTTAGCATTGATCTCAACAGCTCGTCACAGCCCCAGTGGGGACTGCTCGTGTAATCAGCCAACAGGTTTGAGTATTTTTTATTGAGTTTGTTTCAGAAAACTTGCCAACTGAAAGTGGACCTTGAGAGTTTGTGGGGGTTTTTCTGTATTTATCATAGTGGACTCCGTGCAATCTTTAATAAGTAAATGGTATTGCCAAGCCTATACAAGATGCTGGTATGTTGGATACAATGCCGCGTAATTACCTAAGTACCTTTGGAAATGCTATACAAGGATCAAGTATACAAGTCATCGTCCTGGGCCGCGTCTCCAAATCCACCTTCTGCAATGTCAATACTATTTTTGCTTGCGTGATTAGCGGCCGGAGCTTTGCCCTTGCCTTTACCGCTTCCTCCAGCTGTTCCATTAATGTCCATATTCACGGTTCTGATTACCATATCCTCATCTTCGGTTGGCGCAGCTACAGCTTTTCCTTTGCCCTTGTAGCTAGAACTAGGTTCTGACGTCGCATTGCCATTGGTGACAACTTGCTTCTTTTCGTCTTCTTTCTTTCCTGTGCCCTCAAATGTAGCGCGCACCCGTTGATAATGTCGAAGTTCATCAGCACTAACACTAGGCACAAGTTCATTGTGTGCTTCAATAAAGTCTTGCTCTGTGACCATAACAGCAGTATCTTCTTCTGTCGCCAAGTGATCGAAAAAGTAAGCAACAGAAATGGCAGGCGAGTGGGTGCTATTGTATTGTTTGACTTTCTCGTCAACAGCACGGGCTTGCCGAGTTACGGCCTTTAGCATCGCGTCAGAGCACAGTGCATACATATCGGCACCTGTATATGTGAACGGGAGGCCTTCGGATACCCGACGGAGAGACAGGTCTGGATGCAGTGTAAATCTAATTTCGAAGTCAGCAAGGTCTCCACAAGTCAAACAAGCAGTCGCAACATACTTTCTTGTTAGGGCTTCCAATATAGTCTGCTGTTTCTCATGTGTATCCGAGACACCCAGATACAACATTTTATCGAATCGACCAGGGCGCAACAGCGCTTGGTCAAGCAGATCCGGTCTGTTGGTTGCACCAATAACGAAAACACCCTCTCCTCCATCACTCATACCATCCAGCTCAGCAAGCAACTGGCTGACAATACGATCCATGACACCGCCACTATCGCCCTGATTGCCACGTTTCGGCGCCACAGAGTCCAACTCGTCGAAGAAGACAACACAGGGCCGGGCATCGCGAGCCCTCTGGAACACACGTCGTACATTGGCTTCAGACTCACCAATGTACATATTAAGAAGTTCGGGACCTTTAACACTAAAGAAGTTGAGGGAGAATTCCGTGGCAATGGCTTTAGCGAGTAAAGTCTTTCCGGTTCCTGGAGGACCATAGAAAAGAATACCACTACGCTTCTTCATACCCTTGGCGAACAGTTCAGGGCGAGACAACGGAAGCTGGATGGTCTCCATGACAGCATCTTTGACATGAGTGAGGCCACCAACGTCTTTCCAGCCAACATTTGGAATTTTAGGTGCGCCGATAGCATCAGCAAAATTCTTACGTGCGGCATCTACAGCACCATCTAGATCGGCTTTGGTTAGACTGTTGCTGAAATGACCTCCTGCTAATTCGATGTCTCGATTGGTGACTTTTTCGCCAGTTGACGAGGCCTTTGTTGCAGATGTAGCAAGATCTTCGATTCGATTACGCTTGGCAACAAGAGCTCGGTCCACTACATCGACAAGATCACCAGCAACAAGAGCAGCAGTCTTGACAGCCACGTTGCTCAATTCGACCTCAGGCGACAGTCTGATACCTGCATCGTCGATTATGCTTCGCAATATGCCCTCTCTCTCGCCTTCATCAGGAGCCGTCATCTCAATCTCATGAGTAAATAAGCCTCGGATGCCCTCTGGAACTTTGTCGATCTCTGTAGTTGTCGCAATCAGAACGCGAGAGTCTGCTAGAATCTCTTTGAGGGCTGTGTTCATTCGATCGGCATTGAGAGCTTCAACGTGCTTGATAAGCAATGCCGTGAATTCAGCGCCACATGTTAATGCTCGCTCTGCTCTTGCTTTCAAGAATCCTTCCGTCTTAACATCACCGCCTCCTGCTCCGCCTTCAGTGACGATATCGAAAGCATCAATGGAGAATGTGTGCAAGCCGAGGTCTTCGCAGGCTCTCGTAGCTACTGTGGCTTTACCAATACCTCGCTGTGTCGATGTGATCAAAACAGCAACTGGTGGCAGTCCCATATGAATAGCTCTGGGACTAGTGGAGACTGACATAAGCTCTCGCAATCTGCGTCGCAGGGGTGAAATATATGGCTTTGGAAGTTCGTCCAATACAATTGTTTTCTGCGATGTCGAGACTGGTGTTCGCTTAGCGCCCAAGTAGTACTGCCATGCGTTGTTGATTGGAGCAGGCGTTTTTCCTTGTTCACTTCCATTCATTTCCATTTTGGTGCTAGCTGCGTCCACAGTTACAGCACCACCCCAGATGTCGATCTCTTCGCCCTCGCGTTGCGCTTGGGAGCTTGAAGTGTTGCCAATCTTGAACCAGGCTACCATTTTTGTACTGTGGCTATCGTTGGTGGTATTGGCGTCTCCTGTGCCTTTCTTTGGTTTGGTGAGAAGTTCATCGCTGATGGCCTCTTCCTCCGTTGCAGTCTGAAAAATCGCTCGGCCAAGAGACTCATCAATCGACACACCTATCAAATCACCAGTTTTCACAACTCTTCGCTTCTGCTCAAAGTGGTCCTTCAGCGCAGCAAATAAGCTGGGCTGTAATAATCGGTCGGAAGACAAAGGCGTTGATAGCTTCAGGAGGGTTACTTCTTTCGCAGAGGGAGGTAGAGAGGAGCTTGTCAGCCGCGGCTTTTGGAGCACGCTGCTTCGAGGCAAATGCGATGAATGGTGAGGAGCTAGTGGGGTAATGCGCAGGTGAGAAGGGCTACCCATGTTTGCGAGGAGGATAGGAGATAGGTATGCCTGCAACGAAGGAGTTGATGGAGCAAAGCTTGAAACGCTAGATCTTCGGTCTCGGTCTGCAGTCTTGTGGACGGTATAGCGTGCAATCTTCTTTGACATGGCTTCGGGCAGTCCATACACTCTCACAGGACGCCAATTGGTGTTCTCTTCTTCCTCCACATTACCAAAAGCCCCCAATCCCCAAAGAGGATGAGACGAAGGCTCTTCGGTGGCTTCAACCTTCACCCAGTCGCCCGAAAAGCATCCAACCTTTACTAGTGTATTGGTATCGACAAAGATACGAGTCTCCTCGTCATCCTCAGTTCCAGGTTTCGGGTGAACCAGCTCATCAGGAATGCTTTGGAGCAGGCCTTGAGCCTTGAACACCTTGCTCTTGTTGCTTGTTGGGCCACGTGCAGTAGTCGCTGTGAAGCTGGAGTAGACAGAGCCTGGAGTCGCAATGCCATTGGCCCGCAGACTGCCAAAATTGCCAGGCCGTGGAGTGGCTGAAGAGAAAGCTGATAAAACACCAGATGATTGCGGTGGAAGCATGGGTGCGTTGAGGGAAATAAAGTCTTCGGAATCGTCGGAAAGATCTCCGCCATCTGTACCAGAAAGCTCAGAGTCCAGGGTATCAGTAGACTCTTCGCCTGGCGGGGAAGCATTGGTCGAGCCTGCGCGCTCCTCTGCAGCTGAGTAAAAGGTATCGTTGGAAGTGTCCTCAGCCTCACTGTCATCACCAAAGCCGTTGGCGGCAGGGGCTGGCTTGATCGGGGGCAGGACAACAGCAGCTTTGGAGCTACGATGTGACTGAAGTATGACGATGCGCGTGCTAGGTAGCAACAGGCCTTGGGATACAGGCTCGCAGGCAGTAATTTTAGCAGGTGGAGGCGGAACGTGGGTGATGGGATGAGCCGGAAGCGGCAGAGGAAGCAAGTCGCCAGTATGCAGCACAGTGGGTGATTGCAAGGCCTCACGTACGGCATTGCGCCAGACATGCTCTTGCGCGGTAGCGTCAGGTCTAGTCTGATTTCCTTTTGTGCCGTTGACTTGTTGAAGATAGCGATTCTTGGGCCCCCTGGCTGCACCGTTGGAGCGCTCTGTGAAGCCTCCACCAAATTTGGCGTGTACCTCGTCCAGCTTCCTCAGGGCTTCTGTCTCGAGATTGACATAAACCGTCTCCAGGCCTATGGGCACAACATCATGGATCCGCACCTCGATGGGCGCATCCCGGCGCTGGGTGCGGTTGGGAGCGACACTATGAAGGATTTGGGAAAAGGATTGCAGAGCGAGCGACGAGGTGGGAATCTGGAGCGAAGAATGGGGCCGCGCGGTTGACGAGTCGTCCTTCTTCTGAGCGACCCTTACAGGCACGATGGTCCATGACACCGTCTGGGAAGCAACGACGGAGCTGGGGAGCCATGGGGTAATTGCGACGTGATGCACGCGATTCGAGTTTTCGTTCACCTCTGGTAACGTGGCGATTAGTCTGTAGTCCTGTTCGGTAGAGGATCCCTTGCACTTACCCGATGATTTGACGCCTGGGAACAGGTCGTTGAAGAGGTCCTCTGACAAGATGCCCACTTCACCCTGTACGCGGTCGTCGAGCAGCAGGCGCGCCGAGATGGCTGGCCGGTCGAGCCGTCTTCTTCGCCTCCTCTTGCGCGGATGGACGGCTCCGTTGTGAGCCTCCATATTGTAGCAGTAAGAAGAATAACCTCAATGGAAAGAGGTATGCGCGCAGAAGACGACTCTGTATTGCCGCGGTCTCGTAGAGCTCGGAGGTCTGGTGCCAAGACCAGGGCCTTGTACCTCGGCACCGTCCGATTTCGGTTATCTGAATCCCCCGCGCCAATGATTGGAGAGTGAATATGACACAGCAACGCTAACTTCAAGTGTTGCTCCAGATTACAAAGTTTCTCCAGATGACAAATTTCATTGTCTCAGCTTTGCGGCTGTGCATTACCAATTTAGAAAAGACCCTGAACCGTGAAACTTGATTTCGTACGAAACGGAAGGTCCGGTACTAGTTCACGTGCTACGCTCTTTGTTACGCAAATGCTCCTGATTGGCCAACCCCTACCCGTCGCTAACCAGTGCTAACTTCCCCATGCTTGTCAGCCACAATCGCATATGTGCAAAAGGACGCAGACCAAGAGGAACATTTATCTTGGCACCATACTAAATGCTCAAGATCACTTCGGCCACGCCGTAACAGAGTGAAGGATTTTCAACGTGTAGGTGCATTGACAGGATGCCCCGGGCGTTTCTTGAGGATTCTTACTCGCCTACTACAATCCATGCTTCCAATCATCTTTCCGAATCCGGTAATCCAGTATAACTCGTGTTTCACTGCTGAACGTAGATCTTGGACTTAGAGTGATGTACAACATATGTAGTTGGTGTCTGATTATTTATCAATAACCCTTTAAACGTCTTGAAATCTTACTGCCAACAATTTAATTTCATTGAATAACTATGATGTTGACCAAAATTTCCCAATGTTGTAGTAAACAATAACATAACAGCCATTAGAAGCTACCCAAACTTGCCGTATATATGGACAAGGCACGGTTATTCAGAATACGTGCAAAAGATTCTCCAGGTCTGAGGAATGTAAAATGAACCAAATGTGTCCGTATCTTGTACAAAACCTTTTAGCACATTCTCAGCTCAGATTCTTCTTCTTTATTTCGAAAATTCTCGGTAAATTCGCATGTAGTAGGCTAAATGACCGAATAGAAATCGATTCGAAGTGCACGAGTCTGGCGTGTCGTAATTCGTTTTTACTGGGAAAACGTATTTTGTTTACATTTTGTTTTCGATGACGTAATTGTAGTGTTGTAACACCTTGCTGTACTCATCCCATGATTTGGTCTTTACGAATAACACCAACAATGTTTTGATAGGGAACCGATAGAGCGCGTATGATTCCCATTCCTAATCACATCTACTCCGTCAAACTCGAATCATGAGTGTATGGTTATGATCACAGTATGGAGACAGTTCGCCCAAAATGGTGCTCGAATTATCCAATAGTATCGAACGAGGATTCAAGAGATAACGGTGATCAACGATTCGTCTCGTCGGAATCCACGAAGCGCGTGCCTGGTCAGGCGTATCGATGAAAGTATCGTAAGGCAGTCGAACGTGCACTTCCTGAACCGTGGGTCTGCTCTTGAGAAATCGCTGCAATTATTCGATTTGACCATTTCGCCGTAATTTCTCAGATATACCATTCAAATATCCTTCCTGCATGCGGGACACCCTATCAATATTCTGGTCATGCTAACGTGTGCTGTAGCTTGTATATCGACTGTCGAGTGCGGCATGGCGAGGGGGTTCCGCGTGACGTCATCGCGATTTGTATGACGTATTCCAAGAAAAAGGCAACATGACTTGGAATATTGTACTTCCGAGATATTGAGACGAACAGGTCAAGGTTTGCGCGGAGAAAAAAGAACCATCTGTGGAATATGCCATGTCAGTATCCAGAACACATTGTTTTGACAAAGAGTGGCAAGCGTACCTTAAAAATTTTCCCTTTGTGCAATTCAGTGGTGGCGATTGCCTCACTAGATTATTGGGCGGGAAAGGGTTGAAGTATGATACTTTGAAATTTAATTCTAGATACAGGAAATTACTAGCAAGGAAATGCCCATGATTCATGAAATCGGCGACCCAGCCGCTCCAATTTTTTTTACAAAGGAAAATATTCGTCCATATCTACAAATACCCATTTATTTGACGTTGCCGTTGTATGCAAGGGCATTGACCGTTCCGCTGGGTACACCCGAAATCTTCGACTTCAAGGCAAGGTTGGAAATGCGGCTCGAAAGAGCTGCAGGTGACTGCTTGCCGTGGACAGAGAGCAAGTATGCGGCAAGTCCAGCAACATGTGGTGTGGCCATTGAGGTGCCAGAGAGGGTGTTCTGTGATTGTGTTAGTTTCTTTGTTCGTACGAAAGACACAAAGGATAGTTGCCACTTACAGTGCCACCGTTCAACCAGGTAGAGAGAACGTTCACGCCAGGGGCGAGGATGTCAACCAATGAGCCGAAGTTGGAGAAGGAGGCAAACTTGTCGTTGACATCTGTTGCGCCAACAGTGAAAACCGTAGGTTCAGATGCAGGAGAGGCGTTCTTAGCATCTTGTCCGCTGTTGCCAGCAGCAACACTCATGAAAATGCCGGCCTTGACAGCGTTGGCAGCAGCAGAGTTGACAGCAGCGGAGTAAGCACCGCCCAGAGACAAGCTGGCAATCAAGCCGTTGCGGCAGTCCTGGGAACGTTTTGGAGCGTCGTTGGCAACAAAGTTGATGCCTGCAATGACACCGGATGTGGTTCCGGCACCCTTAGTATCAAGGACCTTGACAGCGAACAACTTGGTCTTCTTAGCGACACCGTATGTCTTAGATCCAAGAGTACCGGCGCAGTGAGTTCCGTGGCCATGGCCATCGTCGTTCACGCCATCACCTGCAAAGTTGGCGAGGAAGCTAGCACGTCCCTCAAAGTCGGGGTGAGAAACAGAAATACCAGTGTCAATGACATAGGCACAAGTTCCAGTGCCAGCCATTGAGTCGTAGGTATAATCGATGCTGCCAGGCTTCTGGTGGGAAATGCGGCCAAGGCCCCAAGGTGCGTTGCTTTGAGTAACGCTACCCTTCTTTTCCAAATGTTCGATGTACATCATAGGCTGAATGACTGCATCCTGTTCGATGGATACAACACCTGGTGCAGCCTGAAGCACCTTGACAACATCATCTGAGAGTTCGACAGTGAAGCCCTTGAAGTCGCCAATTTGATAAGTTTGGAGAGCGGACACTTTGAGGAGGCTGAGGATGGTATCGATCTTGGCAGTCGACTGAATCTTGACGATGTACTTGTTGGGAATAGCGTTGGATGGAACACTAATTGGAACTGTAGGACTGCTTGAGGGAGCAGAGGAAGAGGAAGAGGCAGAGACCGAAGTCTTGAGGGTGCTTGAAGCAACAGCACTTGAAGCAATGGCACTTGAAGGCTTGGAGCTACTAGCGGGGACTGCAACGGCACAAGCCAGAGGCAGGAGTCCGAGAGCAAGTGTGAAATGCATTATGTAAGATAGTTGAGTGGATTGATTGGTAATAGAAGCAGTGAAGAGAGGAGAAGTAGATTGTTGCTGGTTCTGTTCGATGAGGGAGATCTTGAAGCCATATTTATACACAGATCTTGACAAATCTTGAACAGAAAGACTGGTTCACGTCGGCGACTGTTCTTTGATCGAGCAGCATCGTGAGGCTTTTATCACGGAAGAGAAGACATCCTCTTCGCACGAGTATCTTCATCATACACCATAGACCAAACATCACCATCCTGCATTGGCGAAGTTCACCGATCACTAGCGCGAACGAGTTGGGATAGTCTACAGCACTAATGGTCCCTTATGATGGCATACTTGAGTCCGAGCATAAGGAATTAAGATTCATTGGCTATCGGAATGACCATGCGTAGCCCAGTCAAGTAGAAGTGGCGCATACAGACGTATACATGTTTATCGACAACGGGCCAATCATCTCTATGGACCCAGGGTCCAGATTAACGGCGTCATACGTGGGGCTATGCTAAGCTATCGGATGATACCGAATGCCATTATCATTTAGGGAAAGTCCATACATGAATGTACCCGGTTGGACAGATTCGTCACTAGGCCGATGTACTAGATGTGTTTGTGCTGTTCGGGCCAGGCTCGCCCAAACACTGACCGTCATTGACCAAGCAAAGAAGAGATTCAACTTTTTTTAGTGTACAAAGGCTGTTTGCGGTAACATGGCACTGGGTTAGCTACTAAGTGCATGGGTCAGCAGTATGGGTGGACTGGCCAGGTTGAGATAAGCGTTTGCGCAAGGACCCGCGCTAAGCTATATGCGGTCATGACATATCCGCTACCACGCGGCCCGTCCGTACTGTGTATGTGTGCCCCAACGTCCCATCTATCCTGCATGGGGAATTTTACCGACGCTGAAGATGATGATGTAACGATCTCAAGAGAAGCTAGTTTTTTGGTCTCGTTCGCGCGAAAAGCTACGTACGCGCCGCCTATTGACTAGTACATGTTTGCTTTGTTTCCTTTCACTAATAGCAAAATAATAGTATTTTTCATACTTGGCATGTACTAAGCGAGCAGCGCGAAGGGTGTGGCGTTCATCGACCGAAGAGGTAGATTTTATGGCTCGACGCCACGCATGTCATGAGATTCGCATTCAGCATCGTGAACACGATGAGGTTCTCACGATGAGGTTCTCACGATGAGGTTCTCACGATGAGGTTGGCCGGATGAGGTTGGCCGGGTGCTCTCCGAATCCTCGAACGAGCAGACTCAATTTCATAGACCACGATGATGACTTGTTTTGCCACTTTCGTGAGATTTCAAATATATGTACTGCTGGAATCCCGCCCAGACCCTTCTACAACCGTATCGCTTTCAGATGTGAGAACTCCGACGCTGGCCGTTACTGACGTTTATTCACCAAATTTTATTCCTTTCCTTTCTATTCCATATTCGGTCCTTCTATGTATCTTTGACTTAACCATCAGTCGGGGCACCCGAGTCACGGGCGCCCTCCCCATTACTATTGCGAATTCCTTGAGCTTGGTTGTTGCTTCATTCTCGATCTGTTGCGTCAATTTCTTTAGTTTGACTTATCACTCCGCAGTCCGCTTAGTGTAAAAATCGACCACGTCCTCACATCCTTTTGGTTTCCGACACACCCTCCGAGAATTTCCGGGTGCGGTCTTCCAAAGCACTTCTCGGACTTCTTTACCGACCTTCTCAATGGCGTCCATTGCCCAGATAACATCAAGGTGCTCATAACCATCGATAACCTTGGCGTGGATGACATCCACAAACGGTTCACGCCCACGCTCGAAGCGACGAAGCAGGCGGCGACCGTCCACAAGGTCGTCTGCACCGCACACCCACAGAGCGAAGGGTGGCGTGTTAGGACCGTACCACGCGAAGCGTCGATTCTCGTTTTCACGGTCTGGCGAACCGAACATATTTTGATTTCGCAGATGCAATGCAGAACTCGAATTCTTTACTTTCTCCTTATTTTCTCCTTGCTTCTTTGACGAAGCAACCTCGCGATCCTCGGCCTCGTCCTCCTCATCCTCTATTGTCTTTTCTTCTCTTGTTGCCAGTATGCATTTATGCTTCGCGAAGCATTCTCGACCGAGCCACCACCTCATACTCTCAGCGCTGACGTAAACTGGTGCGAACTGAAACATACGAGCTCTCAAATCTCGCTCCCATCGGTCGTCGCTCCAATCGAATAGAAAAGCGAATACGCGGTAACCCATATCACCATAAAATCTGCCAGGCAGCAAAGAGTGCATAGTCATCATGAAAGGGATGAATGCGTGAATTCCGAAAACTGCTCGGAACATACCAGGGGAAATGACACTCATGAACTTGAACTGTGCTTTGCCGATCAGAGATCCTGCATAAGCTGCAGGCGCAAGTGCACAAAACACCGAGATTTTCTCCCCGATCTCAGGGCGCTGTTCTTTTGCGAGAGCAACCAGTGATTGGGTAGTGCCTTGGCTGTGAGCAACAAGCCCCAGCTTCTCAAAGCCAGTTTCTGACAATACGCGAGAAATAAGAGCAGGCAAATCCATTATACCCATCTCCCTAACGCCCCAAGCCCACATTCTCGGATCACTATAGTCCAGGAGGGCATGTCGTGGCTTGAAACCGCACCGATTATTGCCCAGCCAAACATCGTACCCACTCTTCGCGAGGAAGAAAGCGAGACTATCATCGTCATTCGTACAATAAGCACCAGCAGATTGCAGCAGACCGTGAATCATGAGAACTGGGTATTTCAGGGTACCCTCGGAATATCGAGAGTTTGCGATACGTTCGGACTCATGCTGAGGGAAAACATCAGGACAATCTGCAGATCTCCTTGTCTCATCCGAGCGCTTGTAATCGCGTGGATTGTACAGATGCCACAGGTCGATAATGAAACCATCTTCCGTTTGGACCTTGAATATTTCACAGTCTAGTCCTACACGGCGCGCATAAAGGCGAACATCGCATTTCAAGGGATCTTGTCCACCATCAAGGGGAACAAACTCGTCTGCGTTTTCACCTCTTTCACTGTTATTCATTGGCGATTGCTGCGACTCCTTGTGCTTTTTTCTCCAGGCTTTCTCTTCTAATTGCCTGGCTTTCCTCCTCCTCAATTCTTCATGATAGAAAGGTCGTTGCTTTGCAGGATCTCTAAAGGTGAGACGCAGCCACAGGCGTCGAAACCAGCCTGGTGCAGACGTGAAGGTGGCACCTAGGATGATTATAAGGAGAAATAAGAGCGAAAGTATAGCTGAGGAAATGCGAAAAGTCCAATAATGGACTTTTCTCAGGAAATTTGGCGGACCATACATAGGGAGTGGAGGAAACAGAGGATTAGTTTTGCATGGGACTTTTGCGTCTCCCAAGGCAACATCAGTTTTCCCTTCGC
Source organism: Shiraia sp. slf14 (assembly GCA_000498155.1). Taxonomy (NCBI): domain Eukaryota; kingdom Fungi; phylum Ascomycota; class Dothideomycetes; order Pleosporales; family Shiraiaceae; genus Shiraia; species Shiraia sp. slf14. The sequence continues at coordinate 448,492 of AXZN01000005.1, forward strand.
CTTTCTCTTCGCCATCGTCAACAGGCAATCCATGCACAGTGCCATCTTTTGCTACTCGTGATTTAGATTTATCAGGAACGTCTTGGAAAAACTTTTGGCTTTCTACAGCGTTCCGCAGTCTGTTTAGTTTTGTTGCTTCTTCAATTGGCACCGCTGGTAGTCTACCACCATCCGCAGTCTGTATGACTGGATCTTGAGGTGTCACAAACTTCGCTTCCATTGCTTGCGTTGATCCGGTGGCATGGTTCTCTTGGCTGGGCGGGTACTGACTAAGGCGCTCAGCTTGCTGGGCAAATTCAATCGCCGCCTGTGGTTTCGAGGGTGGTCTTTTGGTACCATCCGGACCGTCTTTGTTCTCGGCCGGTGTTCGCATTGTGGAACTCGTTGGATAAAGGAAACTAATTTAGTGTAGTATGGGTGTTGTGGAGAAAGCGACACAAGCGGCTAACTCATCGTGTCGTAGAGCGAGATCAAAAATCAAAATATGTCGCAAAGCATTAGATAAAAAAAGGGTGGGCGGCGGAGAACAGGATGGTTGTGAAGACGCGACTTGGAGATCACGTTCGTTGATGGCATGCACGAGGGATCGAAACTTGTGGCTGAAATCAACGCGCCCTGCCTACGCATTACGTCAGGGAGTGTTACTCCCCAGCTAGTTGACCAAGGCCGCCGTCGACGCCAGCACCAGATCAAGAACGGCAGTAGAGATAAGTGTTTTTGACTCTATCGCAATTGATAATGCCATGGGTTCGAGCTATTGGTTTTTGAATGCAGGGCAAAGCCACCTCGTCAGTAGTGCCATGTAGGTCCCAGCAGCCACTTGCATGTAGTGCATCCCACGTGATTTTGACATGACCCTGCGAGAGCATTATGGAGCAGGGGTCAATATATTGAACCAGATTGTTTTCACTGGAGCTAAGGAAGACTACCAAAATGCTTGATATTTCCCGCTAAAATGCTCCATGAGGCTAGCTACGACCGAGGCCCTAAGCCTTTTGTTCTGCTTGGCAGCTTGAAACGTCTTTCTTTGAACAAAGACTTTGGGACAAACATGAAAGCGCTTTGCGTACAAGATTTGGACGCAATGTCGTTGTTAGATACTGATGTCATCGCCCATTCGCGGGCGAGCGGAACCATCTCTCCGAACGGTCGACAAGGCTGGTGCTTTTGCCGCTGCTGATGAATTTTCGGCGGATAGTGCACACGGAAGGCACATAGCAAAAGGAAAAAATTGGAGAGCACAGCGGCTTGCACTTGCCAATTGACATTACACCAAGCATGAATGAGCGCGAAGAAGTGGTATTTCCGTTTCGATGCCTAAAGCGCCAACCCAATGCAAACATGTCTTATACATCAATATACATTTTGTGCCCCTGCCATTACTTTCTGGCTTCGAGGGCCTGCTGGACAGCTTGGGTCGGCCCTTGGCCTGACAATTGCTGGGTAGGTCGTTTCAAAGGCTCGTCGGGAACGATGACATCGTCGAACTCGTCTTGCGAGATGGCGTTGATGGTGTAGGTGTCTATAAAGAGTTAAAAGGAGGCCTAGGGGAGGTGTCGAAAGGGCCCATACAGATTCCAATCACCAGAGTACAGATGGCGGCGCCTGTGATGGTGTTTTTGATCAGGTAGGGTGCTCGCGCGCGCAGCAGAGCCGGGGAGGCTCGCATGCGGTCGTCATAGTAGGTCGATCGGAACGGTTTGCTGCTGGTATCAGCATGTAGAAGATGTGGAATTGGGCATGGCCGGTTACTCACTATCCCATGGTGGCTTGCTGCGACTCTGGAGGTCCTGCGGGGAAGAAAGCATCCATGCCCTCTCGCCGCGGCGATGCCTTCTGCTCACTTTTGAGCTGACTCAGCAGGCGTACGGAGCTTAGCGCAGAACAATGAGAGGCGGAACGTCAGGCTGCATCTTCGCTCCACCTCCTCTCAGCAACCGCTTTTTAGAATCTCCCGCATCTCCAGGCGCGCGCATTTCCCTTCTCGACACTCCTTCGCCTTTAGTTGTTAGCTTTGCTGGGGATGGGAGAGCTGGCGGAGAAGGCTCTTGTGTGCTTTATCGCGCCCCTGGTTTAACTGCGTCGCGCGCGTGAACAAGCAACTCCCATTTCATCAATCACTCCCAAAGGACAAACGTTGTGCACTGTGCAGTCGTCTACAGCCATGAGTGCGCAAACAATACAGCAGCTCGAGTCCGCCCGGTCGCTCGCGTTAGGCGACGGTAGATACTATCCTACCATTATACCGGGCGTGCTTCCCATCATCGCCTACAGTGCAGACAATCAGAGTGTGGACATACAGCGCTGGGGCGCCGACTTCATAGCTGAAGCTTTTGCTTCCCCTACATGGCCGTCGGATGCGAAGGAAGCCAGCGCACCGTCTGTGCTACCTACGCTGAAGGACTATCTCGAGCATGTCAACGACAAAAGCGTCATCAAGAGCGCTGTCCAAGCTGCTGCCAGCGTATATCCGCTCGTGTACAGACACATGTAAGTTTCCCCTAGGCTTCAGATAGACATGACCACCGCCATCTCTGTACTGCATACATGCATGGTTGAAATCTCCCCTTTATCCATACTCTCTTGCTTGAAGTACCTTTGTCGAATCCTCTCTCATACTTGAATCTATTCAGTGTCACCCACCCCAACGATGCCCACGATTGGCAGGCCATGTCGGCAATCAAATCTCATATACTGCGCCGGATGGACACAGCTGCCCCGGGCGTGCGCGTATGCTGTGTCAAGTTCCTCCAGCAGGTAGTCCTCGTGCAAACACCGGGCACAATCGATCCTCGGGTATATACCACTCCCTTTACTACGCACTTATAGCTCGCTCATACTTTGCAGAGACCCGACCATAGCGATATCTCTCTCGCCCTCGTGTCCCGCGACCACCCCCTCATACCGTACGCGAGTCTGGAAGCGGAGGGCCATGGTCTCTTGGACAGGCTGCTGGATATTATACATGGCGACCATAGGTTGGAAACACCGCTCCATGGTATTAGAATAGACCTGACTAGTTACAGTGATGGACTACTAGTGACAGCCACTCTCAATAGTTTGGGTATGCTGATGCATCGCCGCCCAATCGTTGCACATAAGATCCTGAATAGCGTCCTCAACTTCAACCCGTTGAAGCTTGCAAACTCGCCCCTAACACCGAAGAACAAAGTCATAATCAAGTCAATCGAACGAACTACACGATCGTTACTTATGAACATCATGAAAAGGTATGTCAATGGTGATGATATTTTGTGATCACAAGGATGCTCACAGCTCCAGGAATCCTGAAAATCAAATCAACGGGCGCATACAACAATTCATTGAACGCATGCATCGTGCCCGGGTTGAGGCCTTTGATGAATTTAACCGTAAACGACCAGCACCGAGTGAACCGACCGATGGCCTTGATCAGGCCAAAAGACAGCGCGTCAGTGCCGAAGTTTCTGGTAGTACGCCTCCCATACCACCTCTTCCTCCTGGCCCAGTAAGCTGGCGGCAACTGTACACCCTGAATCCTGAAGGTAGCACCGTGAATTTTGATGTGCAAGCCTTCAAAGACCCTGAACAGCTCCTGAGGATCCTCGTGCCCGTTTTGCAATCTGTAGATGCGCAAAAGCTCGACCATGCCATAAACGTATGTGATTTACCCTTTCTCGTTTTTGTCCTCGTATTACTAGTAGAGCTGTATAGCTTCACTGATGAAACGTTCATTCAACACAAAGTCACGTGCACTATTGGTTGACTTGAATGCATGGAATCTCGAAAAGTGTCAACTGACTGATGAGCTTAGATTGTTCGGTCCCGTTACCTTGAACTTAGCCAGGCCGCTGCCAAACAGAACCCTACACCACTGGCTGCTGCTCCTGTCGCCGAAGACGATGAGGAATACGAGCCAGATTTTGAGCCAGAAGACGCCGAGCAAATTGTCAATCGACTCGACGGCCTCCCTCCCACCGATCTACCGCCTATATCAAGCTCTGTGACTGCATTGGCTCCATACAAGCTCCCAGAAGTGCCTCCTTTGTCTGAACAGGAAGTCATGAAGTATGGCGACCAAACTGTTCATCGAGCTTTCGGTATGCTATCAAGCGTGGATGAGAACCATAAAAACAGAAATATCAAGGCCGGGTTCAACCGACTCGCTGCGACCGACTATGGCCGAGACGCTTGGGTCACTATCTTGTCGAGACTAGCTACACGAGCGAATGCTGGTCTGGACGATCCTGACCAAACCGTCAAAGATGAGTTCGCAGTCAAAGGCGCTAGGAGCAGCATCTCCATCAGTGAAGCTGTACGAGACGGGTTATACAACTACATCATTCAAGATTGGAAGAAACGCATTGATGTAGCAATATCATGGTTGAATGAAGAATGGTATAACGATACTGTCCTCGCACAAACCATCAAGAACCCATCTAAGAATGGTACAACAAACGGATATTCAGCATCGACGAGGGACTTGTCCCAAGGAAACTATCGACGTTGCGCTCTGCGCATGTTTGATGGTATCTTGGGATATGTCGAACATACCGATAAAATCTTGATCCGCTTCCTATCTGAAATCCCCGCACTCGACCGCGAAATCCTTACCCGCCTTAAAAACATGGCCCGAGATCCCGAACGCATCGATCTGGCATGTGCCGCACTCCAATACCTTTACATGTTCCGCCCACCCATCCGCACTACCGTCGTCGATGTCCTAGTCGAAATCTGGCAAGAAAACGAGCGAGCTAAACCAAGCGCGCGGAAACTCCTCTCTAGATGGCGGCCCGAAGCCCTGGGTGATGAGGGGTCCAATTCACCAATGAAAGGAGAGGGCGATGGTCAGCTGGCCAAAGAGAGTGCAAATGGCGCACTCGAGGTCAAAGCTGCTTCATGAGCATAGTGGCGAAACATTTTTTTTTTTCATTTCTTTCAAAGCTCAAAGGAAGAAAGAGCATACACCATTTTTATTTCATTTTATCAGAAATATGTACATTTACATAGAGGCGTTGAGGGTGCTGGCAGCCGTCACGATAGCATCATCTGGCGTTCATTCTGGGCATTCTGGGTTACAATGGCCCTGGAGAGGGTCGATAGTAATCATACACGGCGAGAAAGCATGATTTCCCCGAATATATCCCTCAATACATTGTTTTGAGAATATGTGCGTTTTCAGCATTGTGTTCTTGGCTTGATTAGGTGTTCTGGGTATGATTGCTTTCTTTGTCTGAGTTTACGCGCAATACGGTGCAACCTCAAATTGACAATTTGTCAATAGAACAAGATCGAGATGCCATGCTTCTACATTGCCATGTCTTCGGGGTGAATTCGCATCCCCAGAAAACCCCCAGAGTTACCCCGAATCATTTCCTCTCGCCGTAACTTCGCCCTCCCGGAAAAGAGCATTCCGCTTAATAATAATATCCGTCGCAGGAAATACCCATTTAGGACGAAGGCAAATTCTTGGCATTTATTTTGTCCAAGGTAGCCCCAACTTCTTCATCTCAACCGCAAGCTGCAGAATATAATCAATGCTCTCACACTGTGTCTTCGCCTTGTGCACGTTGTCTCCCCATACGTAAATACCATGCCTCCTCACCAAAATCGCGTACGAGTCTGGATACTTTTCCATAGCCTCTTCCAAACTTTCTCTCAGATCCTCTTCATGTGCCGTGTTTTCAATGATGGGTATGCGTAGACGGTCGTAGTAACCTAGATTGCCTTGCTTGTCGCGTCCTTTGGGAATGCCCTTAATCTGTTCGATTTCTTCGATCTCGAAGCAGGCGTCACGGCCGAAGTCGCGTTCGACGAGAAGTGTGACGAGGACAGCCCATTGGGAATGTGTGTGAATGCAGCAGCCTGCGCCGCGCTCGAAGGCTGCCATAAAAAGTGGTGTACAGGCGGAGGGTTTAAGGACCTTTGTCGTGAATCAGATATGGACTTCTTTATAAGATCTTCAATCGAACCAAAAAGGCTTACCTGTGGCCTGCGAAGGTATTCCTTGCTATTAAAATCCATGACGAACATGTCGGTAGGCTTCATGAGTTCTTTCTGCACGCCGCTGGGGGCAATGTAGATTTTGTCTTCATGTCGGATGCTGGTTCCTCCACCCGTGCCTGTGACCTAACAATACGACGCAATGTCAGTGATCACTCATATGTATCACGCCGCTTCTGCCACTCCAGGTCCTAGGGGAGCATTTCATACCCAGCCTAGGGTGTAGAATTTGGCGCACAGCGTGCAGATGTGGTTTGCGGGGTGATTTGGATCTTCTGAGTGCACGAGTGCTTCCATGTCTTGCGCGTCAGAAGCCATATTTGGTGTTGTGTGCTGAATGAAGGAGATAATAGAGGTTGAAATAGTTTGTATTCTTGAACTTTTCTCTTCAGTGCTGCGCAGAATGACGAAAGTCGCTCAAGCTTCACCCCACCATGGGCACGGACCTCAGTATCTACCCCACCATCATTACACCTAGTCAGGTACAGGTAACAGTAACATGAATGTGTAATGTTTCAACGATTGCTTTCGAGAGATAGTCCAAAGAGCGTTTGGATTCAGTGTAATATAAAGGTTATCATCTAAAGCGTCTTGTAAGATCGCTACAAAGGTATCATCGCGGTCTATTCCTACCACCATTCCCAGGTTGCTTCCATCGCTCCAACACAAACATCGCTTCTAATTGGGTATCATAGCTACTGTTGAGTCGCAGCCTCATTATTTCGCGAGCGGAGATGGCTCATGCTTCTTGTCCTTGTTGAGATGAAGCGCGTCCTTGATCTTCTCACCAAGTCCCTTGTGGTTGGGATCATGGCTATGGCCGCCGTGTTTTTCTTTGTAGACATTGCCAGCACCACCACGCTACAAACAATCAGCAATGATCCTCTGTTACTGGGTGCATGTCTACTCACGCCTGTATGGAACTCTTCCTGGGGTTCCCGCGCATTGATCTCAGGGACGAAGTCGACCGAGCGACGACCAGTATCCTCTGACTGTGGCCCTAGAAGTGGTGACTTCCCGATATTGCCAGCTCCACCACGCCCTGTGGAAAACTCGCCAGTTGTAGACTCGCCTTCGGGGCCTTCACGGACAATGCCTCCGTCAGTATAAACGTTGACATCAGGGCCGATGTTGCCAGCCCCTGTACTTTGTCAGCAATATCCCCAAGAAAGAATGCGGCGCAGACTCACCACCACGCCCAGTTGAGTGAATTGGATTGCTAGACATTCTTATTCGTGACCAATCTTTTAGTGGACGACAATCAGTAAAGTGTAGTTACGTGTTTATATCAAGGTAGTAGTTCGGCGGGTCAGATAGCCTCAGGAACTGGTCAGGCGTGACAGCACGGCCTTATATTATCTTTCTAAACGACAACAAGGCAGCTTTGAGCATTCAAATGACGCAACCGCGTTTGAAGCGCCTCCAAATCATTGGCGACGCGGGATGACTAGACTCTCCCGATCGAAACCGGCTGGAAGCATAGTAGTCGAGTATTCTGATCCAACAAGAGCTCAGGCCAAGGAAAATACCGAACATGTGCTCGAGTTGAGGGAGGTTTTCATTGTCCCATGTCCGCGGTTGTGTGATGGCGTGAGGTGATCATGTCTGGAGGCAGCGATAAGGCCGAGCACGATGATTCGTCCGTGTGAATGACTAAGCCCATGTATCCCACGAGTCTGCAGCAAGACATATGTGCATATGAACTTTCATGTTTTCGGGTCATTTGTAAGGTTGATGTCGTTTAAAGTTCCAAAAGGTAGGTTTAGCGAAGCACGAGGCTGGTAGGGATGAGTCCTGAGCTGTTCTTCTTAGTGCAAAGTCTAATTTCAGGTGTACAGAAACGCAGGTACGCGACAACTACTGACTCTCACTTATAGATATTGACTACGAGAAACCATAAGATTGATGAGATCAATCATCATGTTCCCGGCCTGAGGTTGAGGTCATGGCTCTAAACGAGCAGTCGAGGGAGTAGTGCAAAGTCTCCTGATCGTAATGCTCAATTCAATTACTACATCGTCCGCTTTGATGTAGTCGTGTCATATTCGTCATGGTTTCAGGATGTTTCCATTTGGGAAACTGCTCAATAATCATATTGCCACCTTTGTCTTGTTTGGTGCATTTGTTGTTTTGTCCCTCGTGGCAAACATGTTGGCATAACGTAAGCTTCGTATAGAGTAACAAATATTACTATTAAATCTAATGTACATTCATGTTACGCTGTAGAATTGTCTGGGGTATCATAGCAATTGATGTCCTCATGCCTAATCTTAGTTTCTCAAGCCCTGCTCATCACTGCGCCTGGATGCTTGTCCTTCTTCCGCGGAACGCGATTGAACTTTGCTTTGATCGGCATGTTTTGCAGGATCAAAGACGTAGATGGGAAATTCGAGGAATATAGTCCGCTTCAGGATAACTGGGAGCTTTTCGTATAGTTGCGGAGGAAACGGGATGAGTATACTTGTTCGGTGAAGATAACGTTCGTATGCAGGCCAGTTGATGCCTTTCTCGTACCTTTTCTTCGCTCCTGGGCGTTCTTGCAGCGGCAATCCCGACAAGAACATGAGCAGCGCAGTCAAAAAGAATGGCCCGACAATCGAAGCGTAGAGAGCAGCCTTGGCTCCTCCAGAGACGTAGTTGTTGGCTGCAGGTGCCACTGCAATCGTGAAGATGCCTACTTTGGTCAACTTAGATCCTACTTTATTGCTGAACTTGCCCTTACCGAACTGGATAGTGATCTCGCCGAAATAGTTTGGATGCCTCGTCCAATTGAAGAAGCCTACATCACATACTGCACCATCGCTACCATGTGCACTACGGAAGCGATACTTTTGAACATCTGACACACTCTCCATGATAAACCCAATCGAGAAGAGGATGACGCCCGCAATGTCACAACCTGTTCCAAAAGCGGGTTGCTCGAACTGCGTGACGTTGGGCGAATTCAAAAACGTCACGGGCAGGGACACCGTCCACACCCAAAACATCTGGAATACCCAAAATCCTAAGAACGACCAGAACTTGTCTCGTTTGTCGTCGAAACGATCATCCTTTCCAGTCTTGAGGATTCTAAACAAAAGAAAACCGCTCAGCCGTGCGGCCCAAGCCATGATGAAAACAGAAACGACAACATTGCGTGCTTGATCCCTGTTGTCACTGAAGCCGAGGGTGAGCGCTGCGAGGAGAATAAAGTTGGTACCGCCCGCAAAATCTGTAAGTTTGTCGAATTTGAGGCTGAAGGCAATGGCAAAGAAGAAGAGCTGGTAGGCAACAGTGACGATAAATGTGATCAAAAGGTAATATTTGTCGAGGACGTAAACGGCGCCCATGATTACGATGACGGGTCAGGAGCTGTTTGTCGGGGCCGCGAATGTGTAACAAAATAAGGGGTAGAGTCGCTGCGTTGATTACATATAGTCACACAACTCGCACAGCCGGTGTCGTTACGACCCGAAGCCAAAGCGTGTTGACATGAATTTGTCCGATCGTTAAGAAGAATATGGTCAGAGAGTGGCTGAGAACAGCTCGATGACCTCATCATCGACCAAAAAGAACGCCAAGTACGATCCGAAGCTTGACGACTCCCCGCTGCGATCACCACAGTTCACAACACCAAACAACGGCATTGTACCCACTCCTCAGCAATCACAGTATGCAATTCTCTTGTGAGCAACTCATCTCGGCAGAACTGGAGTGTTGGCAAAGGCTTGAATGCAGCACAGTATCCACCCGTCCCGCCAGAGTCTGAAACAAAGCAGGTGTGCAGTATGCCAATCTCGCACATGTCGCGTCTCACAACCTGGCCCACACAACGGACGCCCAGACTATCGTGAAGCTCACCCTCCCCCGAAACACACTTTTGAAGACCTGTCGATCACATATTCTATGCATTGTACCCTGTAAGAAACCTTGTTGACCACTAATAGCCGATAATGCATTGCCGGTTGTCGCAGTCATTTCCACCCTTTCATACTGGAACTACAGCTTTGGACCGTGAGACAGCATAGTCGCTGTACCAGTAGCCGCGTGGAGTGACAAGCTCGAAACTTGACGCCATGTTAGAAACATAATGGTGACTGCGTCGGACCCGTTAAGTAGCATGTCGCTCGCTTCAGGCCATTCTTGAGGTTTGGACTGTTCATTCGGAATCGCGTGCTTGTTCTGATCCGACGTATCTGTTTTCATTCCCACCTTTTGGTTTCTTCACTCCTCGTCACTGCTGTGCAGGTCCTGAACGAGTCTGCCTGTCTGGCATTTACATTTTCAATTCTTATCCAGCTGTGCTGTTGATGTGATAACTAATACTTTTTCCTTTTCGTTATTCAGTGCGACCAGTTAACTTTTCCTTCAAACCAACACTATGCGACGACTGAAAGCTTCTTGGGCACCGGCCTTACTTTTGTTCGGTGCAGTATGTGCTTGCGCTCCACTTTCGCACAGTCCAGGCTTAACAAATGTAGATCACAGCGGAAGCATTCGACCTTCATAGCCAAAATGCACCACGAGTCCAAGCAAAGAGAATAGAAAACTTGATTTCCGGGGTTGTTAGAGCACCTGAGAATAACGCAAGAGGACTTGACATTAGCGCAGTCGACGCGGCGAATGGAATAGGCGTTGGTTCTCCTGATCCTAATGTTGCCCAGAACAGTGGCCTGAATGTTGGCGCTTTATTCAACGACATCTCGCAGACGCAAGCAAATAGCCAAAACGAGAGAAAAGGTTCAGCGTCCATTGATAGTAACACAACAAAAGAGCCCTCCAAAGGTGTTCCTGCAGAAAGCAGCTCAATCCTCACTGGTCAGAATCCAAGTAATTCGAGCAATGAAAGCACCTCGCAAGGGCAAGGTCAAATACTTCAACCCGGAGCGGGCAGACCGCAAGAGCAAGGAGGCGGATCGGGCCAACTCGCGTCAGGCAATGGCCAAGGTAGTGTTGATATTTCTGCATTATTGAATAGCAACACCCCAGGACAAAACTCGAAGGGATCTGGAAGCAGAAACTCGAACGACATTGCCGGAGACATCACCAATCAGCTCGCAGATGGAGATGGGCAGAGACAAGGTCAAGGCCAAGCAAATGCGCAAGCTGCCGGCGCAAATGGCATCCTGGTCAAGATTGGATCGACGGTCATTGTAGAACCAAATGGACAACAAATACGAACAGAAGTTGTCGAAGCAGTGGGACAACAATCTGCAGCGCCCGCGCCAGCACCAGCTGCGGAGCCTCCTCAAGCGCAGGCACCGCCAGCAGAAGCCCAGCCAACACCACCCACCGAGCCTCAGGCTCAAATGCCGACCGAAGCCAGGCCTTCAGAAGGAAAGGCTATGCCACTTCCCATGCCAATGGGGGAAATGCCCGCCAAAGGACAAAATAGCACGAACGTTGCTGAAGGCATGAAGCCTGTTCCAGAAGCTCAAGCAATGCCATCAGCTACGCAAAGCTTGAAAGTTGCCGTAAGATTAATGAATTCGAACGCTTATACTGTTTTCTAACATTTTGCTTAGAAATCTTCAAGGGCTGGGGCTCCAGCTGAAGCAGCAACTGCATCGCTTATGTCCGGAGAAGGCGCGATGATGAATGGAACTAAGCCAGCCGCAGTAACAGTATCTGCAGGTGGAGGAGTACCAGCAGGAGCAAAGCCAGCAGCAGAGATGGTGTCTTCGAAGGCCTCAGCAATTAATTCTGCAAAGCTGACAGAAGGGGCTTTGGAGGCTGCAACTACAACTACCGCCGCTGGAAGCGCAATCACTGTGAAGGCCGAGGGGTCCAGTGGTGGGAACGGCACATCTATCGCTCGGGCAGGTAGTGTATCTACTTCGGCAGCTGGTGCAAAGCCACCTACCATCACTGTCCAAGCTGGAGCGGGAGGCATGGGAAATTCTTCAGTGGGTTCTGGAAGCAGTAATTCGAAGAGCGGAGCTCCTGCTGCAGTGACTGTGCAAGCTGGTGCTGGAGGCATGAGTGCTTCAAAGGGTTCAGCATCAAAAAGCGGAGCACCACCTGTGATAACTGTACAAGCAGGATCTGGCAGTAGCAACGGCTCAGCCAATGCAGCATCAGCAAGTAAATCAGGCGCTGGGCCCGTAACTGTTGTAGCTGGCGGAGGATCTGGCTCCAATGGCACCGCAACGGCAAAGGGAAGCGCCTCTCAAGCCTCTATTGATATGGCAAAACTCTCCAAAGGCCCTCTCGTAGCAGCCACCACGACTTCAAAAGCCGGCAGTCCAGTTACTGTAGTAGCTGGCGCCGGATCAACGGGCAACGCCGCAGCTTCAGCTGAGCAAGCTGGTTCCTGTGCTTGCAAATGTCTCTGTCCCGCAGGCTCGTTTCCCATGGAACCCCCCAAGCCACAATCATTCCAGCTTGGATCAATGGAACCTCCAGCAACAACCATGCAAACGCAAGCTTCCAGCGCAGCCATGGCTAGTGCGGCACCTCCAGGTGCAGAAGCCGCTGTTTCGTCCTCGTCAAGCAGTGCAGGCACCAATTCAGCGAGTACAACCTCTGCTGCCGCTCCAGGCGCCACCACGAGCGCAAGTGCATCTGCTGCACCTGGTGCCGAAGCACCCGCTGCATCATTTGCTCTGAGCGAAGCTACAAGTGTCCCAGCTCAAAGCCAGATTCAAGGAAATGCTCCCAACAGGGGCAGCGAAACTGGTGCTATTCCTCCACCTCCCCCGCCAGCTGCAACGCCGGGTCTGCCATTTAACATCAATACAGTCCAGTTGCAGAGCAGGGTTACGGTGAACTTGGGAAGGCGGTTAGCGAAGGCTACGGGGAGGTAGATAAGTCTTGTATGGGCCGTTCTGTGAATGTGCTCGTGGTATAAACAAAGATTAGTTTCAAGCATATGTAATATATTCCTTTATGCACACTCCTTTTATCTTCTTGGTTGGATGTATGTAGCGCGTAGGGATATAGATGTAGCATGGAATGCATTTGACGAGGGAGAAGTTTGATGTGAATATGGATACGAAATATATATATCAAAAGCTTTTTGTCTTGCATTGTACGTCTATTGGGTATCTTGTAAGCATGTCTCGTGTCGAAGTTCGACAATTCGCGTATCCTCAAAGTGCTGTCCACAGTGCGATTTTCACGCAGGTACTGGGTCCTTAGGGACGTCTCCTGTGCCGTCCAACTTAGCCTTCTTGTTGCGCTTCTGTTGGCGCTTGGAGATGGCTTGCTCCTTGTCCGCCTGGCCAACAGGCATGTCATTTGTGCTATCCCCTGGACGCTTGCCGTTTTGATTTGTGCTAGCTTTGGTCTTTTGGGCGCCCTTATCCTTTCCGTCCGTGGCCACTGCTGCTGCGGGCTTCTCTCCACCGTAAAAGATGTCCACAATTCCCTTGAAGCTCTGTCGTTTCAGTCGAGCATACTCTACGACGCTTCGTGGTTCTCTGGTGAGACCATCCTTGCCTCTTTCTGTTCCTAATCCCCAAACAGAGGCTAGATTGATGACGTCGCTTGGCGCGCGAATGCCCAAGACGCTCTTCGCTTCTGAGCTGAATATCAAGCCTCGTCCCCGAGTGACGCGAATGAGTTGAGTCGCGTTGCTGATCAGGTTGCGCTTTGCCATGGGGTCACTGGATAGTATTCCTTGGCTATAGCAGAGCTCGATTTTGATACCACGAGCTATTGCTGTCCCTAGCATGGGAAATTTGAAGTGCTTCTCGAATTTCTTGGTCATGTCAAGCGAGATGATGTCTACATCAAGACCTTGACATGCTTGCTGTAAGGTACGTTCATCTGTGGGGCGCGCAGCTACAAGATCGTATAGTTGTTGTAGTTGTGGTATTCGGAAGTTTGAGGCAGAGTCGGTCAAGGAGATGTTGCATCGTCGCAGTATGCGTAGACGTGAGGGCGCAGGGAAGGGAAGTGTATTGGTGACGGGTGAAGACTGGCACTTGAATTAGTAAATTGCATAGATATGAGGATAGCGCAGAAAATAACAGGGATAATTCCTGCCTGATACATACCAGGTCTGGAGGCAGCTTCCCTGAGAAGGTGTGTGTGAGAGCAATTACGTCGTATCCTACTGCACTGTTTCAGTCACTGTGACCTCGACCATGACCACTGGTCCAAGCGAACTCACATTCTTCTAAGAACACAACGGTGCGCTGCAACTCCTTGGCTGCATCCGTCCACGGGATATTCAGGTCGTGGAACATCGTCACAATGTATGCGACGCTGGCGGCGCAGACTGACGGACTGCACAGGCGATACACAGGATTAGGTGAGGGAGCACGGTCGCAGGCATGGGAGCTGCATCAAAAGCTTAACTCAACTCATGGTCACGTGGCTCGCTAACATTGTTCCAGCCACAAGGAGCCGGCACGACAACGACAACGCGCAGTCGAAGCTCTCGCCCAGCAACAAAGTTCCCCCGCCGCCGCCGCCCAAAGACGCTCTCCCGGCGGTCAAGCGTTGCAACCCTCTCGACGCCTTACTCGGGCATCCTTCCTGGAACCAGGCAGCTGCGCTCGGTGTTGTTGCTGGCCTTGTGTTGGCCCTGCTTTGTCCCGCTCTCCTCCGCCTCTTTCCCCCACTACTCGACTTAGCCTCTGCCGACAACCCTCTCGCTGCGCCCGACACCGTCAACGGCACTTCGCCGCCCCTACACTCTATCGCTGCGCCCAACATGGCGGTCAACAGCACCTCTGGCGCGACCAGCGTCGCCCGCGTCTACGCAGATGTCAACGCGAACATGCCCCGCTCCTACTGGGACTACGACTCTGTCAACATCTCCTGGGGTGTACTCGAGAACTACGAGGTCGTGCGCAAGATTGGACGCGGAAAATACTCAGAAGTCTTTGAGGGCATCAACGTCGTCAACTACCAGAAGTGCGTTATCAAGGTCCTCAAGCCTGTTAAGAAGAAGAAGATAAAGCGAGAGATCAAGATCCTGCAAAATTTGTCAGGAGGACCAAACATCGTCTCGCTGTTGGATGTGGTGCGCGACAACCAGGTTAGTGATGGCTCCGACTGGATTGGCGACTGGGTACCTTGCTTTGTCCGTTGTTGTGTGCAAGGAGAGAAGCTAACTTGCATTAAAACAGAGTAAGACTCCGTCGTTGATATTCGAATACGTAAACAACACCGACTTTCGAAGCCTCTATCCAAAATTTCAGGACTACGATGTTCGTTACTACATCTTTGAGCTCCTCAAGGCCCTAGACTACTGCCACAGCAAAGGCATCATGCACCGTGATGTCAAGCCTCATAACGTTATGATCGACCATGAGAAGCGAAAGGTTAGCTAATGCGCCAATTCTGTAAGACATACGATGCTAACATGTACCAGCTGCGGTTGATTGATTGGGGTCTTGCCGAGTTTTACCACGCCGGAACTGAATACAACGTGCGTGTCGCGTCACGCTACTTCAAGGGCCCTGAGCTCCTTGTCGACTTCCAGGAGTATGACTACTCCCTTGATATGTGGTCACTCGGTGCCATGTTTGCATCAATGATTTTTAGGAGGGAACCATTTTTCCATGGAAACAGCAACTCAGACCAGCTTGTGAAGATTGCAAAGGTCCTCGGAACCGAAGACTTGTTCGATTACCTGGACAAGTACGACATTGAATTGGATGCCCAGTATGACGATATACTTAGCAGGTATCCGAAGAAACCATGGCATTCGTTCATCAATGCCGAAAACCAGCGCTTCGTCAGCAACGATGCAATCGATTTCCTTGATAAGCTTTTGCGTTATGACCACCAGGTGGGCTCAATATGCCTTGCTATCTTGGACTCATGCTAACATTGGCTAGGACCGCCTCACGGCACAAGAAGCGATGGCACACCCTTACTTCGCCCCTGTCCGACAAGCTGCTCAACAGAATAGCAGCACTGCGACATGATTGATACCCATTTCAGTAAAATAGACCTCAAGTAATGGCATGAAATTTCCACCCAAGACAGCTTTCTAGCTTCGCGTTCCATTACGACTCAATTGGGTCTCTTCCATCATTACAAGTCATGTCTTAGGAAAGTAATAATCGAGCGGGCATCAGTTGATAGGCGCTGAGACTTGTTTTGTATATCCAATTGGGTCAGGCTGCTCGTTGAATGGAGTATGGGCTCAGAGCTACGCATTTCAATACATATGAAGCATTGCAAGGCGTTCTAGTAGGGCATCACGTCTCCCTTACAAAAGTCAGTGCACTTCCAGGTGATGCTCTCGTGACTCGTTGCCCCTATGATGCATGCCGCACTGCGATGACTTTTTGCACAATTTTGTCCCACTAGGACTAGGATGACTGGAATTGAATGACTGTAACCTGACTGTGATCTGACTGAATTTGTTTGAGTAACATGTTGAAGTGGCGTTGAAAGTGTGTGACTGTCTATGCGTATATGCCTTGCAATCTGCCTTATTTGAGGTTGCTATTCGCTTGTGATAGGTGCACGCGCTTGGACGTTCTGGCGCTGCGGGGTGAATTGCTGCACCTTGACAGAGTGGGCTTGGCTTGACTCAAAGCTCCGATGACTGGGACTTTTTGCAGCTCATTCATATGCCGCCCCGCGCACTTGTAATTCGCTCTACAACGGGCAGACAACACCTTGGATACGCGCTATCACGTCTATCCCCTCGCTACCATCCACTGGCCCTGCGCACGCTACAATTGCGCCCGTGTCAGCAAACCTTTGCCCACACCAAACGCCTGTTCCCGCTCATATCCCACTACACCACCCCCACCATGGCGCTCAATGCCAGTTCGCACAACGCCACAGGCGAGCAAACAACGCCAAACACTGCTCCGCCGCCAGCCGTCAGCGATGAGAGCAAGAAGGAATTGCTCGAGGCAGCAAGTGCAGATGCTACAGGACAATCGGCACCAGGCCGCGAGAATGAGAAGGGCGTAGAGAAGAAGGAGAAATCAGCCAAGGAGCTCGAGAAGGAGCGTAAGAAGGCAGAAAAGGACGCAAAGTTCAAGGCTAAGAAGGCCGCTCAAGCAGCACCGGCCGCAAAGGAAGGTGGGGCTGCCAAAGAAAAGAAGAAGAAGGGTAAAGAGGAGGAGCAATTGCCTGAATACGTCGAAGAAACTCCAAAGGGTGAGAAGAAGCGTTTACAGAGCTTGGATGGCCCCTTCACAAAAGCCTATATTCCCAAGGTCGTCGAGTCGGCATGGTGTGAGTACCCCGCAGTAAGCATTCGTGATGTGTGCTTGTTTGCTGACCTGGTCCAGATGACTGGTGGGAGAAGGAAGGTTTCTTCAAGCCCGAGTACGTCAATGGAAACGTCAAAGACGCCGGCCACTTCGTCATTCCAATCCCTCCTCCCAACGTCACAGGCAAACTGCATTGTGGTCACGCGCTTGCCACTTCGCTACAGGATGTCCTGATTAGATGGCACCGTATGCGCGGATTTACCACACTATATCTCCCTGGTTGCGATCATGCCGGTATCGCGACACAGAGCGTTGTTGAGAAGATGCTGGCAAGGCGCGAGGGCAAGTCGAGGCATGACTTGGGCCGTGAAAAGTTCATTGAGCGAACCATGGACTGGAAGACAGAGTACCACCAGCATTTGACACACACTCTCAAACGTATGGGTGGCTCGTTTGACTGGACCCGAGAGGCTTTCACAATGGACAAGAATTGCTCTAAGGCTGTTACTGAGAGTTTCGTCAAGATGCACGAAGACGGTTTGATTTACCGATCAAACAGGCTCGTCAACTGGTGTGTTCAATTGAACACAGCCCTCTCAAATCTCGAGGTCGACAACAAGGAACTCACTGGAAGGACTGTCTTGTCTGTCCCAGGCTACGAGCGCAAGGTTGAATTCGGTGTCTTGACACATTTCAAGTACCCGATTGAGGGAACCGATCAGTTCATCGAAGTTGCTACCACACGTCCAGAAACATTGCTAGGCGATACTGGTATTGCTGTCCACCCCAATGATGCGCGATACAAAGATGTCGTTGGAAAAAAGGCCCGCCATCCCTTCGTAGATCGTCTTATGCCGATTGTTGCAGACGAATACGTTGATCCTGAGTTCGGTACTGGTGCTGTCAAACTCACCCCAGCCCATGACCCCAACGATTTCAACCTTGGAAAGAAGCACAATCTTGAATTCATCAACATCTTGAATGATAATGGTACTATGAACAGCAACACCGGCAGTTTTGAAGGCCAGAAGCGTTTCGATGTTCGATATAGCATCATCACCGCCCTAGAGGAGAAGGGTCTTTTTGTCAAGAAGGAAGACAATCCCATGAAGGTTCCTATCTGTTCGAGGTCAGGCGATGTCGTTGAGCCCATCATGAAACCACAGTGGTGGATGAAGATGGAAAGCCTTGCCAAGCCAGCTATCGAGGTCGTCGAAAAGGGCGAGCTCAAGATTATGCCTGCAACCTCTGAGAAGGTCTACAAGCACTGGATGAACAACATCCAGGATTGGTGTCTATCTCGACAGCTGTGGTGGGGCCACCAGATTCCAGCATACTTTGTCAACATTGAGGGCGGGAATGGCGACCGAGGCCAAAATGAGCTCTGGGTCACTGGCCGGACCGAAGAGGAAGCACGACAGAAAGCTGAGAAGCAATTCCCAGGCAAGAAATTCACACTTGAGCGTGATGAGGATGTCTTGGACACTTGGTTCTCTTCTGGCCTTTGGCCATTCAGCACCCTGGGATGGCCTGAGAAGACATTGGATTTCGAGAAACTCTTCCCTACATCTGTTCTAGAGACGGGCTGGGATATTCTCTTCTTCTGGGTTGCGAGAATGATCATGCTCTCACTGCATCTCACTGGAAAAATTCCTTTCAATGAGGTTTATTGCCATTCCTTGATTCGCGATTCAGAAGGCAGGAAAATGTCTAAATCGCTTGGAAATGTCATTGACCCTGTTGATATCATGGACGGCATTACGCTAGAGAAGCTCCATGCTCAACTCCGCTCCGGCAATCTTGACCCCAAGGAGCTGAAGACCGCGGAGAAGTACCAGAAGACATCGTTCCCTCAAGGTATCCCAGAATGCGGTGCCGACGCCTTGCGTATGGCCCTTGTCGGATACACAACTGGTGGTGGCGACATCTCTTTTGATGTAGCTGTTATTCATGGTTACCGTAGGTTCTGTAACAAGATCTACCAAGCCACCAAGTATGTTCTTGGTCGTCTGGGAGATTTTACTCCTCGCGCGCAGGTCGCCAAGTCTGGAAAAGAATCTCTGCCCGAGCGGTGGATCCTTCATAAGCTGACGACATCTGCCAAAAAGATCAATAAGCATCTTGATCAGCGTGAATTTTCACTAGCCACTCAGGTTGCTTACAAGTACTTTTATGAGGTATGTATGGCCGCGGCGCAACATGGAAAGGATACTAATGTCAATGGCAGTTTTTGTGCGACACCTACATTGAGAACAGTAAGGCCATCTTCGACGAGGGCAGCGATGAGCAGAAGGAAAGCGCTAAACAAACCTTGTACACTGCCATTGAGGGCGGTTTGACCATGATTCACCCCTTCATGCCTTTCTTGACAGAGGAGCTCTGGCAGCGGCTTCCAAGGAGAGAGGGAGATAAGACTCCTTCTATCACCATTGCCAAGTTCCCTGAGTATATCGAAGAGTTCAACGATGAAGCTGCGGAAACCGAATATGAGCTCCTCGTTGACTCCGCAAAGGCTCTGCGTTCTCTGACATCAGAATACGCCATCAAGGAGGGCGCTGTTACATACATTCAATCCTTGACAGACTCGGCACATACCACTCTATCAGCGTCAACATCCCTGCCATCCATCCGCTCCCTTGCCGGTAAAACTGTTTCCGAAGTTTCGGTCCTGTCACCTTCGGAGCCACTTCCAACGGGATGTGCTGTCTACACCATCGGTTCTTCTGCAACTGCCTATTTGGACATCAAGGGACGCATCGAGGTTGACAAAGAGATCAAGAAGGCACAAGATAGATTGAGCAAGGCAAGCGAGACAATCACCCGCCAAAAGAAAATTATGGATGCAGACTGGGAGGAGAAGGTCAGCGATGTTGTCAAGGAGCAAGAGAGGAGTAAGTTGCGGGATGCTGAGATGGAAGCCAAGAACTGGCAGGCTAGTATTGAGCAATTCCAGCAATTGAAGCTGGAGTAGTTGGATCATCTGTCTGTATCTACGGAAAGTTAGCACAGTCAGCATTGTTTTGAGGGTGCAGGATTATAGGTTCAACATCGGTTCTGGTAATGTATTAGATTTATACTGCAAATGATACAAATGATTCTTATTGTATCGATATGTCCAATGACTTCCACAGCGTACGCTCATGAACCTTTTCCCACATACATGTCGTTGGACCTCCCAGCTCATTCTTCCTGCTTGTAACTCGCACCATCCGCAAACTTGATATTCAACTTCTTAACATCCACACCCTCAAACATCCGCACATTGATACAAGTCATTCCCGCAAAGAAATTCGGGTCCACACTCCTCGCCATACAACTACTTCCACACGCCCCGCAGAAGTAATGCGCCATCTTAGGCTTCGGGCCAAACGTATACGACTACACAACATCATGTATTCATTAGCGCAAGAGGAGCTTGTGTAATATTCGTTAAACTCGTTACCTTGAATTCCTTGATATCGCCCTTGGTGAATATAACGTCGTCGTCAGGCGTGTATATCAGCAAATACCCATTCCGCGAACAAATGCTGCAGTTGCACTCCATGACTTGCGCGGAGGCGTCGTGCAAGGGTGGCGAGGCTTTGACAGTGTATGCGAAGGCGCCGCAGTGGCAGGAGGCTTTGTAAGGTGCGCTGGGGGCGGAGGGGTCGGGGGCTGTGGGGAGGGACATTTTGGGGATAAGTTCAGGTTCAAATGTGGAGATGTATAGTGTATTGTATGATATGGAAGAGATGTGGTGATCGGTTGTAGAAGGCTGAGATTCAGAAGATGGAAGGACAAAGTAGAAACTCTTTGGGTTATATACACGAAATATACAAGGCTACATGTGCTTTTTCCAATCGCTTGGAGCTGTGGAACAAAAGGGCCTTGGAAACTTGGATAAGAGGCGTTGGTAGGTGGGGTGGAGTCTTGGAACTACGGGGGAGCTGAGCCAGTGAGGGGCGCGATAGTCGCCACGAAAGCGCGCGGGGGACGCGAAGTCAGCTGAGCGGGCGTCGCATTTGGGTTGGGTTGGGATTAGTCTTGGCTGGAGCTTCATGCATGCCTGAGTCACATATTCAGTTATCGCGATTGTGGAGTCAGGTAGTGGAGCGGTTTGGGGGAAGATTGCGAATACGAGAAGAAAGTTTGGCATAGGTAAAGGTGACTATGTAATTCTACTTCGTCATTTTCACTGTGGTCTGGTATGCTGGCTTATTGTAACAGGGAATTTCTCTGGTTTGACAAACCAGTAATTGATCGTGTTCCAGTCTTCTTTGCGCATTTCCAGCTTCATATCGAAGTTCTTTACAATCTCAGGTACGAGTTTGGACATTTCCAATGTGGAAATGTGCCGTCCTAAACATGTTCTTGTACCAAGGCCAAACTATAATCATTATGATCAGCATGAATCAGGATATATGTACGAGGGGTTTAGTGCTTACCGGCATGTAGCTAGCTTCCATTCTCTTGAGCCTTTCTCCGCCTTCTTCTCTGGCTTCATTCCATCGCTCTGGCCGGAAGACATGAGCATCTTCCCCAAAGACATTTTTGTCGTAATGAGATACCCAGCTGTTTAGTCCGATATTCGTGCCAGCTGGGAACCAATGCTCTCCGATTTGGACTCCTCCCTCTGGAACCACTCTCCACAAAGGCAGACCAGTAGCAGGATGCATTCTTAATCCTTCTTTGATCACAGCTTGCAGATATGGCATCTCTTGAGATTCTTTGAAGGTGATTCTTCGATTCCAAACACCATAATCTGCAAGCTCCTGCCGTAATTTCGAAAGGGCATTTGGTGAAGTGATAAGGTAGTACACGATACTCGAGAGGGAAACTGCTGTCGTATCCGAGCCGGCGATTATATTGGATAACCCCATCATGAACACATGATACGGCGTGACCTTTTCAGGGTTCTGCTCTTTGGCCTCCATCATTTTGTCGAGGAAGTCTTGTGGGGTTGCAACATCATTAGAAGTACTAGCCTGATACTGTCCGCTTCCCTGTTTCCTCGACCTATTTCGTTCTTCTATTTTCCTCTGGACAAATCCCATCAGGTATGTGCGGCCCGCAGGTCCCGAGCCTGGAACCTTTTCCATAATCGCATACAACATAGGATGCAACTTCGGGAATATACCAACCAGGGTCGAATACGGCATGGACTTATCAAGCGCAGCGATAGTCCCTGCGATATCATCTCCATTATCCAAAAAGCCAAATCGTTCTGAATAAGTGATCTCCCCAATTACATCGAATGCATAACACTGGAACCAGTGAGCAAGATCCATAGTCTCACCCGATCGAGCAAACTGCCCTAGCTTCTCCAGAAAGATATCAATACACTCATCCACATATATCTCATACGACAGCAACGAACTCATACTATACAATCCCTGAAACCTCTTCCTCGTCTCCGCATGCCTTTTGATATCTTGATCTGGAAACAGCGTCCATCGATCAGGACTAGGATGCTTCCAGCCCTGATACCAATCTCCTTTGGGGAACTTGGATCCAATTCCATACACAGTTTTGTTAGGAGAGGAAATGGAGAAATAGCCTGGGGCAATTCGAACGACGGGGCCATATTTGCCATGTAGAGCAATGTTCTCGTGGTGGAATGAGCCTGCGCGGACTTTGCTGAAGAACCATAAACGAGAGATGCGGCTTGGCCATGGGCCTGGGACTGAACGGGTAGGAGAGAAGATGAGGTCCCAGAGGCATGAGACGATGACGTAGATGAGTGCGAGGAAAGATGCTAGGTATACGGTTTCTTGCAGATGCATTGTGTGGTATATATGAAGATGAGCCCAATAGTTGTTCATATAAAGAACATGGCGATGATTTCAATATCAACTTAAACACTTCGGCTTGTTGTTGGGGTAAGCTGTTCGTACTGATGCTACAGTACTTCTTACTGGAATTGGGCGGCGGCTCTGACCGTCGGCAAACTACCTAGCTTATCTCACCCCCGCATAAGATTTGTTCTCCGCATTGTCTGCATCCTGAGTAGTGCTTTAGATTCCGAGTAAGCTCAACTTGTGATTGTTTAACCCGAACAGTTCATCCTTATTACGTAGTTGAGCAACTGATGATATGTCCAAGGAAAGCAGTTACACAAAAGAGCAATCGGAACTCGTTCCGCGCTGCTGTCCCGAGTGCATGGTACATGGTAAGCTTGATATTGTACATGGATCATCGCGTAGCCGTATTATTTCGTCTACGTATGCGGGCATTTCTATGATTGCGTTGGCCAGATGATTCGTTACACCGAAATTTGTATTCCTGGGGTTCAAAAGGCTTCTTGTATTGCTTGTAACTTCAAATCATTGTGTCCAACTCCTGTGCATTGCTAACGCCGTTCAAGTCAGTGCGCGTAGAATAGTGGCGCTGAACAGACATGGGATATCATGATAACTCCAGATACCACATTTGTAAACAAAGCCTTCTCAAAAGATCTCTTTCCAATCTCCCCATATGATCTGGGGTCCGTATTTGTCCATCAATTGACCTGTAGGATCATCGCCCTTGACATGTGCCCAAGCTCCGGCAAAATGAACCACAAACATGCCAGGCTCCCACACTTTCTGCGATAAATCGAAGCAGGCAATTTCCTGTGGGAAAGCATTCAACTTCCATTGTGGTACAACATGCACCCTATCTGCTGAAACCTGGTCGTCTTTCATGAGTTTCACTGTTGAATCCTGCTCGCTCATGTTGATGTCTTGCAGCCTTGCTTTGTCATGTATAGCTAAAGAGTCGTGAATGAACTGGAGGGATCGTTTGTGTCCGCGAACGAGGAACGATCCTGCATTGAAGCCGTTGCAGTCGTGGGTAAAAAGAAAGTCAATGTTTTCAGGATGCGTAACATTCGCCAACTCTTCTTGGATGATGTCTGTGACCTTGATTTCCGTATTTGTAATGAGAGTGTCGAAATCCATCCACCAAATCCAGTCATATTTGCCTGTCTTGATCACACGCTCCGCCATGTCAAACTTCCAAAAAACGACTGCACGGTCGGTATGCGCTTCGTAGTCCACAATCAGGTCATAGCCATGGCGTCTTGCGTAGTCTGTATGCCATTAGCCGCGCACGCGATCAACGAGGCTGTTGATGGCTCACGGTCTTTGTTCTTGAGTGAAAGATGCAGGTACGATCGCTGGTCAGTAACAAACGTCATGAGCGCTATGCGGGGCTTTTTCCGCGCCGCTTCATTTGCGATAGGAGTGGCCAGACTTGTGGGAGAGTCGTCGCGCCCACGGCTCAGGTTCATTTGCCATGCAAAGAAGGCTAGAAATATGATGATCAATAGCAGCGTTGGAGGCACCCTCAGCGACCGGATCAGCATTTTGACGACTCTCGAGTAGAGCTTCGGCTGGATGAGAGCGAGAAGCAGTGGTCACTGTGGCATTATTGAAGCTACATATGGGACGAACAAGTTCGAGAGCCTTCCGAAGGGGTGACTCGGAATGCAATGCCAAGCATGTAAGGGTTGCGTGATTGGACTGGTTAAAGCAGGGCAAAAAGAAGTAAGACGGACTTTGATAACGTTAGTCCTAACTTAGGGGTACATGACGGGGTTTGCGTAGTGCTTAACATGGACCACGGGCAGGACAAATAGACACGAGCCGTGGGTTTGCGTCTGGGGTTTTGTGGGTTGCTGCGGAAGCACCCGCGCTCCACCCTGAACATCTCCCGGGGTCTGTGAACGCTCGGACCCCACACCAGCCTACTTCGTACTGCGACCCAGCCACCTCTGATCATATACCACAACAACAACGACGGCGTTTTGAACTTTTAATCACATATCGCACTTGGTTGTTTCGCATTTTCCAGTACTAGCATGTCTGGCTTTAGAGGACGCGGCGGAGGTGCGCCTAAAGGGCTATTTGTCAATGGCGTTTGGCACTGTAAATGATACCACCACTCAAGACTTGGATATGACATAATACTAACCGCCAGTAGGCGAATGTAATCCTCGACTTCCTGCCGTTCACTTTGAGGTCAAGAAGGCTGGCCCAAATAAGGGGAAATGGTGTAAGTGCCCCACTTCTCCGCATCAGCCATCCCATGTACTGAGAATGCCTCAGTCCGAACTTGCCAGTTACAGCAGAATGATAAAAATCGCTGCTCATTCTTCCTTTGGGACACTGACGCTCAAGTACGGGAGGCTGCGGCTCTCGCGACCAATTCTCGCACGGAGCCTGGTCGCACTGATCCAGATACACCGTCAAGGCGACGAGGCTCTCCCCCACCACCATACACTATCGAATCAGAGCCAGCTGAATCGAGCCGCAAAAGGCCTCGTCCCAGTGTTGATTTTGATGATGAGTACGGATTTGAGCAAGATGATAGCGCCTTCAATGCTGAACTAGATCATGTCATGACTGCTGTCGAAACGCCCAGCAAAGCCGTCAAAACCTCTGATTTTTCAACACCAGCAACACGGCGCAAGTTGCCCTGGCAAACGGATAAGTCTATCTCTTCAAATGCACAAGGCCTGCAAACACCCCAGACAGGCAGCAGGGTTGATGACCCCTTCAACACCAGACCGGTTGCATCAGGCTCGGGTGCATACTTTACCCCTTCGAAAATCAATGGGCGTGATGACGATGAGTACCAGATTGCAACACCTTCGTCGTCCTTTGAGACCCCCACCCCTAACCGTTTCAAGAACGTCATCGCAGACAATCTTGTGAAAGACGTTTTCGATTTGCTACAAGAAAGCAACGTTCGACTCAGTTCTAGCACACACGATGAACTAAAGAGTCTACTATCAAAGCATGTCAAAAGCGCTGAAGGGTTCAAGAGAGGCCGCGATGTCATACGAACGACGGTCAAGGCCAAAGAGGCAAAGATTACCGAGCTTACTTACCGCGTGAGTACGCTCGAAGCAGAATTAGAAGCAGAAAAAGCAATGGTGAAGCATCTTCAATGGGAAGCGGGTTCGCAACAAGACGATTCATGAAGAAGTCAATATTCCACCATACCAACGAGTACGGCGAGGTGCCTGCTATGTTTGACGATACTGCAACTCAGGAACGGAGCCTTATTTGCTCAGTTTACTTGGCCCCCAAAGGTGCGCCAGGGGTTGCAAGGGCCTGATGATATCTTGTTGCGGTACGAAATGAATTGGAAGCGACGTGATGTATTGGCAGAAGTCGAAACAAGAATTGGATGGCCCACTTCCATGCTGCACAGCCGATCTTGTTTCCGTACCGGCGTTGAGGTAATACTTCCATCTAGCGTGGCCGCTGAAGTTCTTCAACGAGGAGTTCCAAAGAGAAGATATTTTTCAATCTGCTGGCGTGTTTTCAAACCCGAATTGTTAGCCCAATGGTTGCATCCTTTAAGCACGCAACACCATCTGCTTATCACGAATGGCGACTGAACGACTTCTTGAGTAGGTATTGCAGAGATAGAATTGACGAGATTCGAGGTCATGTCTCCATGTGGCGGGAGCCAAGATATGCCCAGCCTTGTCAAGTCGGAATCCGGCAATGGGCCGATTGCAATTAGTTCACTCTACGATCCTTCTACGCTACTTGACGTACGCCACGACTCCGCCCGCGCTCTTTGATCCACCATCGCGCGGCGGAAACTTGGCATCGAACTACAATTCCTCACAAACTCTGCATGGAACAATTCACAAGATTCAAGATTCGGGGATTCCGCAATCTTTTGGACCCTAGATTCAAGACAAGCGTAGGATTGTGGTGGATCCTCTCGGCCCAATTGAGTTTCTCATACCCACGGTTCAACTGGTCGAGGGATGCTTCAGCCCGCTCTGGCTCCAGGTGACCTATGGGCGGCTGAGTATCTTCGCTGACGGTAGCCAGCACCAACCAGAGAACGTAGGACCAACGACATCAGCGTCCCTGCCTTTTGTGATCGCTCTTGGCAGCATTAGTAGGGTTACTTTAGACAGCAAAATACAAAATGCGGCGGTTACCTACGTAGTTTTTTATTTTATCAAGGCTCACCCTCCATTTCCTTTTCTACTTCTACAACCCCACACACTAGCCTTCCCTACCTCATTCTTGGATAATCATGAATGCCCTAAGGAAGGTAGGAGCTTGGGTTGCTCCTCCCCCAGCAAAATCCGATGATGGTCGAGACCAATGGCCATCAAGAGCGGCTTTCCTCCTCGCCGCCATGGGAGGTTGTGCCGGACAGGGCAATCTTCTACGTTACCCATCGATTCTTTACAACAATCACGGCCTACAATGGTTCATTCCGTATCTCCTTGCCGTGTTTTTAATTGCTATTCCGGCACTGATCTTGGAAGTTTCAATTGGCCAAGCCTATAGAGGCGGTACAGTGATTGCTTTTAACAACATCAACCGTCGACTGAAAGGTGTTGGAATGGGCCCCGTCATTGTATCATTCTTGGTCGTTCAATATTTTACCGTAAACCTGGCCTGGATCATGAATTATTTTCGCTGGTCGTTTACATCGCCTTTGCCATGGGAGAACCGTATCGAGGCTTTTTATTGGAATGACGTCCTCAAAGTTGGTGATATCACAGAGGGGAGTCTAACGCCTGATGGAAACTCAGTCGCAACATACCAAGGGTACCCTAATACTGCCTTGATTGGAGAAACGGTTGGATGGTCCATCTTTGTCTGGTTCCTCATCTGGATATCCATCTTCCGAGGAGTGGGTTTGACAGGACGAGTTGTTTACTTCACCATGGGGCTCCCTATTGTGACAACGATCATCTTTGTCGGCCGTGCCTTATCGCTAGAGAACGCAAGGGAGGGTGTCGAATTAGTCTGGCGACACTGGGATAGCAGTCAATTGGTATCTGGCACTGTCTGGCAAACTGCCGTCGGCCAGGTTTTCTTCTCCACGGGTATGGGTCGTAGATTTTGGTATGAGTTCGCAACTGACAATTGGTGCAGGAATTGGATTCGGTTATTTCACGAGCTATGCCAGCTACAACCAAAAACATAGTAACGCCGTGATGGACGCGATCCTCATATGCTTCAGCAATGTCGTTTTTGAGAACTTTGCCGCATTTGCTATCTTTGGTGTCGTTGGCTACCTTCGCCTATGGCCAAGTCCAGATCAAAGATTAGGAGCTTTCGTTGTTGGCTTTCTAACACTGCCAGAAGCGGTGCTTCAGATGCCTGGTAGCAACTTTTGGGCAGTATTGCTGTTCTTCACCTTGGTTGTTCTTGGCTTCAGCTCGGCTTTTGTCATGTTGGATGTCGTTGTTACACTCATCTGTGATAGTGGCATGGTCAAAGCATCGAGGCCAGTTGTTGTTACAGCGCTCACAGTAATATCCTTCCTAATGTGTCTACCTTATTGCACAGAGTTTGGTTATTACTGGCTGGATGGCATTGACCGCTGGATCAACAACGTAGCTTTGATCTTTGTGGTTTGGTCAGAGGTGTCAAGTGCGACTACTGTCTATCGTTGGAGAGATATCGTGGACCAAACTGGACTTCTGTCTTTCGCTGTCTACAACATTGGCTTTTTCGGGGCTCAGATCCTCGGAATCTCTTTAGGCCATGGTATCAATAATCCAGGAATCGGAGCAGGAGCAGGAATTGGTTTTTGGCTCATAATGTCCCTTGTGGCAACCTTTATTGCCCGAACGCCTGAGGCACATGCGCCCAAGTTCTGGAATGCCAACCCCTTTGTACGACGGTTTTGGTTTTTGGCGTTTTACTCAGTGAGTATCCCATCATGGTTTCTTCGAGAGACTCACACTAACGTAACGTGATACGACAGGGTAATCAACTTCGCCGAGATCTCAACCTCATTGTTGGGCAAGGGAAGAACTGGAAAATACCTCCCTTTCTTCCGTTTCTGCTCCGCTACATCTCTGGCCCTGTTCTAGCGATCATCTTTTCGTTTGCTTTCCCGGCGTTCCACGAAGCTCGATACGACCCAATGATGATTGCTGGCTTTATTATTGCAATCTTGATAATTATTGTTGTCATGATTGGATTCGTAATGCCAAGATACTACGATGCCTTCATTCCCGCCCAGCGGCGCGGCGAAGGCACGGAACCTACCGTTGCGATGGAGACGAAAGGCGAGGTCTCAGGAAAGCCTGTCCAAGAGCTTTCGCTTGCTGAAGGTGGTAATGGTGGTATTGTAAGAAATTCCTCTTCTGATATTGAGGACAAGACAGTGAAGGAACAAAGCTGAGAAATATGAAACCACGAGCTGATATGAATCACGTGTCTTCAGCTTTAACAGCAAAGCCTCCCCAAATGCAACACTACGACACCGTGTGTCTTTTGCGGAAATGTTTATTACCTGTGTTCTATTTTGGGATTTCACCAAGCTGGTTGCATTTTCTCGGTTTGACGCGACCTTTGTTCCTCACCTCACGTGGCAGTTGATTGCCTGGCAAACGTGCTACTGTAGTCGCAAATCATGTCCGCACTTTTGCCGCATGCCATGTTAGGTCCCACCGATCAATGCCAACCTGTATTGGCCAAGATTGAACCATGAGGTCAACTTTATTTCGACCTGCAGAACAAGTCAAGGCGACAAGGTCACGACGTGGCTGTTGGGTGCATTGAATCGAATCTTGAAATGCGAATCACTGTTTTACCAGATGAATTTCCGGCCCATCATTCGATGTTGTTGGATGCAGCGACTCATATTGCGGTTTTTGTGCGGACCAACAATCGAGGATGACCCACAAAGCCATCCAATCACATCGCTTTGCGCGACTTGTGCGGTCGCCACTACAACAGTTTTGTAACAATGAGCACCAGAAATGAGAACGAAAACGTATCATGTTACGCCATGGCAGGTCTAGTGACTTCTTTCCTTTTCGATTCTCTTACTCATATTCGTATATATGTCGGGTGGTCATGCTTGCGCCTGCCTTATGTACGCCCAGTCGCCTCAATCAAGCATTTAGATTGCACAATCACAGTTGCTGACTTCCGCTTCCTTTATCATTTACTACGCCAAACCTACATCCGAAGAAGACGTCACACAGTCCAGGGTATCTCACTCCAAGTTTATTGCACTACCAATTAAGTAGCGGGTGACCCATAATACATACCGCCATGGCGCCCACGATGCCGACTACCAGATTGCCTGTACCACAAGGGCAAATCCTTACCACTACCTATTTCATCTCAAATCTGCATTGCCCCTCATGTGTCGAGGCTATACGAGAAACACTAGGTGCACTTGTCCCGAGACCAGAGGACATATTTGTCTCCATTGTTTCGCATTCCGTTGTCGTACGCCACGCGGCATTCCTCGCTATCGATAATATATCAGCCGCAATCGAAGCAGCAGGCTTCGAAATCCATAGCGTTTTCCAAGATAAGAGCCCAGATTCCAGCGCGGTGGAAGTTAAGATTCCTGAACGGCAGACCAAAGAGTGGCACACAAGCTTCGAATCGGCAGTAACAAGTTGGGTCAAGCCTAAGCTTGACGGCACGAATGACGACATGCGTAGGCGAGAAATACACCTCGAGCAGTGCGAGCAATGTAGAAAAGAGGAGGGTGGAGTGAGTTTGAATATCAACAGTGAGGATGCCTTGCCACTCAAGCCAGCACCCATCATAACAACATCGTCAAAACAAAGCCTCGATGATATTACTTCATACGGACAGACTTCACCGGTATCCGAGTCCTTCGTTACTGTCGGGCCTGTTGCCCCTTCAAAAGTTTACAAAGCAACCATTGCTATTACTGGTATGACATGTTCGTCTTGTGTATCAGCAATTACACATGCTGTCGAGCAGCTACCATTTGTCAACTCCATTAACGTTAACCTCTTGACGCATTCCGCTGTGGTTACCTTCATTGGCGAGCATAAGTGTGATGAGGTTGTCAGCACCATCGAAGACTGCGGATTCGATGCAATCGTAGAGAAGCTGGAGGAAACGCAAGATCCATCCTGGAGAAACACAATAGCTTCCACAAAGCGATTGGAAAGTTGGCGAGCAACTTATGCTGTTGGAGGCATGACTTGCAGCAGATGCACTGGATTCGTTACCGACGCTTTAAAGCAGCACCCATGGATTGATCAGGTAGACGTCAACCTCGTCTCGAACACAGCAACTGTTGTCTTCTATGGCAAAGAACATCTCCCAGACATCAAAGAGACCATCGAGGACGTTGGGTATGACGCAACGCTGGATGAAATTATTCCTAATGGACAAACCACACACGAAACGATCGACCGTTCGGTTGCAATTCACATTGCTGGCATGTTCTGTCATCATTGCCCTGAAAATATCCACAGGAAATTGACAGACAGCTTCGAGGGGGTTCACAGATTTGAGATTGTACCATCTCCGTTCTCGCTCCAATCACCGACACTTCACATCAAGTATGTTCCCGATGCTCCGGCTTTTACGATCCGCAGCATCTTCAAGGTTATCACAGATCTGAATCCAGCTTTCACTCCTACCGTTTTTCACCCCCCGTCTATAGAAGAGAGAGCACGAGAGATGCATGCACAAGAGCGAAAGCGTATCCTGTTTCGTCTTGTCCTCTGTGTCGTCATCGCTATTCCCACGTTTGTACTCGGCATTGTCTTCATGAGCTTAATCAAGTCGACACACCCCATCCGA
The DNA here is from genome assembly GCA_000498155.1 of Shiraia sp. slf14. Classification (NCBI taxonomy): domain Eukaryota; kingdom Fungi; phylum Ascomycota; class Dothideomycetes; order Pleosporales; family Shiraiaceae; genus Shiraia; species Shiraia sp. slf14. The sequence goes on from AXZN01000005.1 coordinate 480,131, forward strand.
AAGTATCTCATGGGCACAATGTGGGTTGGCAATGTCACCCGCCTCAGCTGGGCACTATTCATCCTGTCTACTCCTGTATACTTCTTCGCTGCTGACACTTTCCATCGTCGAGCAATAAAAGAAGTGAAGGCTATGTGGCGGCCAGGAAGTCGAACCCCGTGGTTGCATCGACTCACTCGTTTCGGTAGCATGAATATGCTTATGTCCTTGGGCACTACCATAGCCTATCTTGCTTCCATTGTCGAATTAGCGCTCGCCGCAACTAAGAAAGCAAGTGGGTCAATGGAAGATTCGTACTTTGACGCAGTAGTCTTCTTGACAATGTTCCTCCTCATCGGCCGTTTCCTAGAAGCATACAGCAAAGCCAAGACGGGGGATGCTGTTACATCTCTTGGGAAACTTCGACCTAACGAGGCTGTTCTGTTTGACGCAGAGCGAGGTGACACCAAGATTGCGACCGACTTGCTGGAAGTTGGGGACACCGTTCGAGTGCACCATGGCACTTCACCACCCTTCGACGGGACTGTTCTTGATGGTAACTCTATTTTTGACGAATCAAGTCTGACTGGCGAATCTCGTCCCGTCAAGAAGGCAATCGGCGATACTGTGTTCTCCGGTACGGTCAACAAAGGATCTCCAGTCAAGGTCAAAATAACCTCTGTCTCTGGTACCTCGATGTTGGATCAGATTATTGCCGCAGTTCGAGAAGGACAAACTCGGCGCGCCCCAGTCGAGCGCGTTGCCGATACTATCACTGCCCATTTTGTACCCTTTGTCATCGCTGTGGCTATCACTACGTGGTTAGTCTGGCTGATTCTTGGTAGTGCAGGCGGCATTCCATCCGACTGGAAGAATGACACTGCGGGTGGTTGGGCTCTGTGGTCTCTTCGCTTCGCTATTGCCGTCTTTGTCATTGCTTGTCCTTGTGGTATTGGTCTTGCAGCACCCACAGCGCTTTTCGTAGGTGGTGGGCTCGCTGCAAAGCATGGTATCCTGGTCAGGGGAGGCGGAGAAGCTTTCCAGGAAGCTAGCTCATTGGACTGTATCGTCTTCGACAAGACAGGCACTCTGACCCAAGGTGGAGACCCAGCCGTCACAGACCACAAGATTACAGGTAACCAAGACAACAAGCTGGTCTTGGGCATTCTAAAAGCTCTGGAGGAGAATAGTAACCATCCTATCGCTCGAGCGCTAGTATCCTTCTGCAATCGGGAAGCGCACAGTACACCAGCAATTGTCAATGTTGACGAGGTGCCTGGGAAGGGCTTGAAGGGGACTCTCCAAAAGGACGGGAAAGAAATCATAGCCATTGTTGGCAATGAGAATTTCATGGCTGATCATAACGTAGCCATTGATGGAGATAATGCAGTAGCGCTTCAATCATGGAAGTCGCAAGGCAAGTCTGTCGCCCTGATGGCGCTCTTCCATCAACCAACTGAAGGCCCTGCTACACCTAATACTTCGAAATGGGAATTGACTTCCATCTTCTCGATCGCTGACCCTTTGCGACCTGAAGCCATTGAGGTCATAAAAGCTCTCAAGAAGCGTGGTATTGATGTCTGGATGCTCTCTGGTGATAATCCGGTCACAGCCAACGCCGTCGGAGGTCAAATCGGCATCCCGTCTTCCAACATCATCGCGGGTGTCCTTCCCGATCAAAAAGCTGAAAAGATTAAGCACCTCCAGCAAACCTTGACTAAGACACGCAAGACTAGTCCCTTCCATGTACCTTTTCTTTCAAAGTTGCGAGCGAAGAAGACTCAACGTGCTACCATAGCCATGGTTGGCGACGGCATCAACGACGCCCCGGCTCTATCTACCGCAGACCTGAGTATTGCCATTGGTTCAGGGTCAGACATTGCACTTTCTTCGTCGTCTTTCATCCTCATCAATAGCAAGCTCACCACTATTCTTACCCTTCTGGACTTATCGCGCATTGTCTTCCGCCGTGTATATTTCAACTTTGGATGGGCTCTCATCTACAATATGATCGCGATGCCTGTGGCAGCTGGTGTCTTATTCCCCATCACCACAGGCACAAAGGACATGGACATGCATCACAATGGCGTTGGTATGGAAGGCGGTATGGCCATGGAGAATGGTGGACAGAAGCACATCAGGCTCGATCCTGTATGGGCTAGCTTGGCCATGGCGTTGAGTAGTGTGAGTGTGGTGTGTAGCAGTCTGGCGCTGAGGAGTCGGGTTCCTGGCGTGGGGTTCCGAAATCAGAGTGAGGTTCACGTGGAAAGCGGGGACGTAGAGCTTGAGAAGATGGGTTAAGTTAAGGGGTGATGTGGAGAGGAGATTAGATTGTTAGGTGTCTATATTTAACGTTCAACACCCCTATTGAGTATGTAACATTGGCTTGGCTTGAATATAATCTTGTTTTGTATGCTTATTTTATCTTCTCGCCAGAGAGGTATGCAGTGGTTCGATGTGAGTTGAAATGGTTTGAAGAATGAGCAAAGCAGTCTCTAGACCATCGAGATCTCGTCGTAAGAATAGTCTGTGTCGCTACACTCGTATGGCGGCAGACCCACTTCTACATCAGAAACGGAGTCGGTAATAGGGCCGTTCCGAAATGACGCTATCCACCTGTCGATGCACAACGCTCATCGCATGGAATTTGTGCTGCAATAGGAGGCCACGTCGTGGTCAGAACTTCACGTGAGTCTGGGCAAGGTCCACTTTATCGCGGTTCAGAGTGTTGAGGGTGTCCAGAACATTTTTGACGAGGGGATCACATCTGAACTCCACATGCTGTGATCGATTTCTGGAGAAATTCTGGAGACGATGACATTCAGCGGGTCTGAAGTGAAGATTGACGAGCTTATCGTCTGGAAGGCCATAGGCAAATCTCCTAGATACCCCCACGGGCCACAACGAAGACACGACAGACAAGACGGAATGCAGGGATCTGCTTGGATTGTTAGTGGGATCGGCAGCGAGCACAAGCCTTGCCGCCAGCCCTGATTTTTTTTGAAACGCGCTTCGCGATAAGAAGGTCGTGATTGAGATAGCTCAGTATCGAGTGGTGAGCAGCCCACAGTGACCGCAGACAGGCATTGAAACATTCTCATGATGTCAGACAGAAAGCCATAGTATCCCTCTAGACCACTACACTATGGCTAGAAACAGCCATAACTATAGATAAAATGATTGCATAAAGACGGTAGACGTGCCAATAGGAGGCAGCGCGGACCTGGCATGTGAGATGACGTAGGCCGGCCAAGATCGCAAGAAATTCCGGCCAAAGCCTAAGACAACTCTAAGGGCTCTCAAGCTGCCACTGCGACACGCCAAATCCAGCAGTTTGCCTCGCTCTAGACGCGGACCATCCGCATTGAGCCTGCAGATTGTTGCCGCGATTGTGGTCCCTGGGACTTCTTGTGCAAGCCTTGGTCCCAACAGCCTTTGCAATGCGGGCCCACCGACTACAGAGCCGCCATTCATATCCACCGACTTCCTGGCTGACCCTTCCACGCCCCAGTTTTCTCGGTTGCTGGCTGGTGACGCAGCAGCTGCGATTGTCTCTGAGAAATGAATCTGAAGATCGGGCTTAATCCCAAAATATCTCCGCTGTGCTCCCTGCTGATATTTAGCATCGATCCCCATGGATCAGCTCCACCTCGCATCTCGCCGTGACCCCAACCGTTTTCTCCTTAATATTTCCTTATCAATTCATCTGCTATCTGCATCTCTCCCAAAATACATCCTCCCATCACTCGCTCAGTGGGCACGTTAGGTGAGCGTGAATTTGGATTGTTATAACAAACTCTCGTTCCAGCGACCAGCTACGACGTCATAAGAGAAATTGACTCTCAACGAATTGACTTTTCCCCAACACAGCCAAGCTGGATTGATTTGAGCCACCATTACTCGATTGTACACCATATAACGCGAAGGCTTTGTGCTTTCATTGTCCATCGCAGACATGACGACGCCAATGCACGAACGGCCTGAACCGACATACGAGATGGATAGCAACCGACATGTCCAACAGCGATCTTCAGATGACGATGGCACATATGTGGGAGAGGATCTAAGTCAGCAACATTCCAATCACCAAACACATACTGGCAGGCCACGATCGGGCACGCATTTAACAGTCGACACTGCCCATGATGTGCCCCTTCTTAGGTCGATGAACTCGCCATCCCAGACACGTGAGCAGGCTAGTAGACTCAACGATGATCTTACAGTGCTTCAGATTGAGCAAGGCTTGAGTCGCAACGCTGAGGATTTGCAACGGGGAAATTCTATGACTCGCTCTATGACACGAGTACGGTCACGTAGGGAGGACCTAGTCGACGATTTCGATGCAGCTACGAATCCATTGCACGAGACAGCAGCACGTTATCAGCCACCAGAGAACCCAACAACGAGCTTTTCCAAGTTCTTCAAGAAGATCCATGAGTCAAGTTGGCTGGTCAGAAATTTCACATACATAATACCTATGGTCATTTTGATCCTAATCCCGTTGCTCCTAGGTGCCTTGGTATTCAAAGAAGCAACTGTTGGCGGAGTAAAGCTGGTATGGTTTTCTATTTGGCTGATGATTGTCTGGCTCACGCTTTGGCTGGGAAGAGTATGTATCCCCTTTCCCTTTTCAAACCAAGCTAACATGCATCAGCTTATTGCAAAATGTCTACCTTGGCCGATAGGGCTTGTCGCCAGTCTTTTCACAAACAACAGCAAGAAATGGAGAGACATGGGCAAGCAACTGGAGCTACCTGCCACCTTGTTCTTCTGGTGGCTTGCCATTGAAATTTCGTTCTTGCCCACTATGACGCACCATAACATCAACGGAGACACCTCAACGCAGGGTTGGCAAAAGACCATGAACAAGGTCCTCGTATCATTCCTCGTTGGCTTTGCTCTGAACTTCATCGAAAAGATCATCCTGCAACTGATCGCTATCAACTTCCATCTTCGCACATACCAGGATCGAATTGAACTGAACAAGTTCCAAATTGGCAGTCTCGTAAAATTGTACCGATACTCCAAAGAGAAGATCGAAATGGAGGATTCTGAATTCGAAGAGAACGACAAGGGGCCTTCAGGTGCCCGTACACCAGGTCAACTCGTCAGCGAAGCACAGAAGAACATCAAAGAAGGATTCAACAAATTTGGGGATATCGCCGGAAAGGTTGCAGGTGATTTCACTGGGCGCCAAGTTACTGGTAGTGGCCACCCACATCAAGTTGTGCTTCAATTGATCGGCACTACTGCTGGTGCGCAGGTCCTTGCCCGCCGCCTGTATCGCACATTCGCCCGTGAAGAGACGGAGACCGTTCATTCTGAAGACCTGAAGAATGCATTTGAGAGCGAAGAAGAAGCAGACGCAGCATTTAGCATGTTTGACAAGGACATGAACGGTGACATCTCCATGGAAGAGCTGGAAGCTGTATGTGTTGAGATCGGTCGCGAACGTAAATCCATCACGGCATCGCTGAAGGATCTCGACTCTGTGGTCAGCAAGCTTGACGACGTTTTTATGTTCATTGTGTTGATCATCACCATCATTGTTTTCATATCTTTGATTTCGACTTCAGCTGCTGGCGTACTCACCTCCGCGGGCTCGACTCTCTTGGCTCTGTCCTGGCTCTTTTCTGCAACTGCTCAGGAATTCTTACAGTCCTGCATCTTCGTCTTTGTCAAGCACCCTTACGATGTTGGAGATCGTGTCATGATCTACGGCAACACTGGCGACTTGGGTCGAGGTGATGACTACTTCGTAAAAGAGATTGCTCTATTCTACACTGAGTTCAAGAAGATGCAGGGCCACATCGTCCAGGCTCCCAACAGCTATCTGAACACATTGTTCATTCTCAACCACCGCCGTTCTGGCGCCTTGGCCGAAGCGATTCCTATCATTATCAAGTTTGGCACGACTCTGGAACAAATTGACAACCTTAGGCAATGCCTTTTGCAATTTGTCACATCTGAGAAGCGCGAGTACCAGACTAATATTCTGACGGAGCTCCGAGCGGTACAAGAGGTGCATTGGCTCGAGCTCAATGTTGTCTTCTTTTACAAGTCTAACTGGCAAAACGAGTTGCTCCGTCTCCAACGACGCAATAAGTTCATCTGTGCACTCACTGTCGCTATCGAACAGTGCGGAATCGAAGGACCCCGCATGCGTTATCCTGGACAAAAGGAATCATTCCCCGTGTATCTTCAGAATCTTCAAAACCCTGCTACGCCTGGTGTTGGCCACAATGGCACTCCCGACAACCCAGACGGAAACCTCCCCAATCAGCATGTCGACGAGCCCTTTGTACCCCCAGTGGATGGTGTTGCCTCACCAGCTCCTAATACGGCTGGTCCGGGTCGCCAGGGTTCTATCCTCCGTCAACCAGGTCAATCTGGCCGAAGGCGTGGGGAATCGATAGCAGCCATGGGCCGGCGTGTTGACTTCTCGTTGGGTATGAGTTCGATGGGACTCAATGATCCCAGCGGAGATGTGCTCGACGATCGAGAAACTGAGGCACGCAACAGAGCTACTGTTGTGCGAGTAACATCACCATCACGACATTCACAAGAACGTAGCCCCTATAGTGCTGTGCGCTCCTCCATGGAAAGTGGTCACTCGACAGGAATCCAACGCGTGGGCACAAACGCCAGTCTTCAGGCTCGACAGAGTACTCACCGCAATCGATTCTTCAGTCGAAGTCGCCATGGGGACGAAGAAGCTGGCATGGCAAACATTCCAGAGGCAGACATAGATTCTCCTCCCAAGACTCAAAGGTTGGATCCTCGCTCGGGTTTGATCAGTCCACAAGCTGTGAGGAAGAGCACAGACGATTCACGAATGCCACAATCTTCCGGCGCACTTCCTACGACAGCAGACTCAGATAGGACTTTTGCTCATCCGAGTCGGGCTCAAACGGAGAATATTGAGATGAAGAGGATGCACTAGTTCATGGCCCTCTGAAATTTCAGCAGGGAAGAAAAGAGGAAGGGCTGCAGTCCAACAACTGAAGCGAGGACAATTGCAAAGACATTCTTTTAATCTCTAATCCAAGAGTTTTTGTACATATATACTGGTATTCAGATTGAGGAAGAGAAGGGATTGGTTCGCATCACCGAGACAGGTTTCGTTAGTAGTGCAAATCTGCAGTCCGAGGGCAGAGCGCCACGGTACTTGTCAGAAGACTTCCTGAGTGGAGTATTTATAGATTGACGAATATGATGAAGTTTGACGTATAACGAGCATATGGCAGATGCATATTGGGTGAACAATTGGTGAATAAGTTGTATGTGTGAGTAAAGTGTTGATCAACCATGCCCATCACAATGAATGGCTGTGATGCGCGCTCTGAACGGTTTGAGCAGGCGCGCTAAGGACCGCGTAAACAGAGGCCAGCCCGAAGCCCCTGCCGTAAACCCCACCAAACTAACACCAACATAGCACTCCTCACCGCCAGAAGACGACCAAACCCAACAATCTGCCGAACTACTTCGACTCTTTCTTTCTCCAGTCTGTTTGATACAGCACCCAACATCCACCATGCGAGGAGAGGTAAGTTGTTCTGCGCTGCCACTATTTGCCCGCTCTCCATTGTCATCTTGGACCCTGGATCCTTCTTCTGGACCCCTCAATGCTCTCGCGCGCCACAGACGAGACGCAAGAGGGAACTTGGCCAGTCGGCTCGCCAGAAACGGTGCTTTCCCAAGATGAGAAGGCTTCTGCGACTTGGAGGAGGAATTGAATTGTACAGGCCGCATCAGCATTGTTTATTCTCTCGGATCGCCGCCAAATTCTCACAATATATGTGCTAATTCGTGTTCCTCTCCAGATCTGCCACCTTCACATCGGCCAGGCCGGCACGCAGCTTGGTAATAGCGCTTGGGAGCTGTACGTTCCCATACATCTTTCCCATATCCCGAACGTTAATTGACCCAACTCTTCAGATACCTGCTCGAGCATGGCTTGAAGGCCGACGGCCGTCCTGACCCCGATGCTCAGGATCTCGCTGAGGGGGGCTCTTTCGAGACCTTCTTCACCGAGACTGGCAGCGGCAAATACGTTCCCCGTTCCATCTTCGTCGATTTGGATCCCTCTGTATGTATCAGAGTCCGCGTGCGCCACGATACAATGCTAATTGGTACAAGCCCATTGACGAGATCCGAACTGGTCCATACCGCCAATTGTACCATCCTGAGCTGTTGATCAGCGGCAAGGAGGATGCGGCCAACAACTGTGCGTTTGGAAAACCCTCAGGCTTAATTACTTAGGCTGACTGAAGCAGATGCTCGTGGCCACTACACCATTGGCAAGGAGATGGTCGACAGCGTTATCGATCGCATTCGTCGCGTTGCTGGTAAGTCCTGCGCGCAGGTTATGTAATTACCACTGCTAATGCTAGTTAGACAACTGCTCTTCGCTCCAAGGCTTTCTGATCTTCCACTCGTTTGGTGGTGGTACAGGTTCTGGTTTCGGTGCGCTCTTGCTTGAGCGTCTCTCCACCGATTACGGCAAGAAGTGCAAGCTCGAATTCGCCGTTTACCCTGCTCCTCGCGTCTCCACCTCCGTCGTTGAGCCCTACAACGCTGTCCTCTCCACCCACAGCACAATCGAGAACTCAGACTGTACCTTCCTCGTCGACAACGAAGCTGTCTACGACATCTGCCGTCGCAGCTTGGATATTCCTCGCCCCAACTATGAGCATCTCAACCGTCTGATTGCTCAGGTCGTCAGCTCCATCACTTCCAGCTTGCGCTTCGATGGTGCCCTCAACGTCGACTTGAACGAGTTCCAGACCAACTTGGTGCCATACCCTCGTATCCACTATCCTCTTATCAGTTACGCACCCGTCATCTCGGCCAAGAAGAGCTCTCACGAGAGCTTCAAGGTCAGTGATCTTACCTTCCAGTGTAAGTTTGCCATTCTCCGCTTTACCCCTGTATCTGAATGATACTAATATGCTTAGGCTTTGAGCCCAACAACCAGATGGTTGTTTGCGACCCGCGCAACGGAAAGTACATGGCTGTTGCCCTTCTCTACCGTGGTGACATTGTGCCCCGCGACTGCACTGTTGCTGCCGCAGCTCTCAAGGCCAAGTCTTCGTTCAACCTTGTCGAGTGGTGCCCTACCGGATTCAAGCTTGGCATCAACTACACAAAGTACGTCTCTGATACCATTTTGACAGCAACCTTGCTAATTCTGTCTAGGCCTCTCAGCGTTCCCGGAAGCGAGCTCGCCGCCGTCGACCGCAGTGTTTCTATGCTCAGCAACACCACTGCCATCTCCGAGGCCTGGTCCCGTCTTGACCACAAGTTCGACCTCATGTACTCCAAGCGCGCCTTCGTGCACTGGTACGTTGGTGAGGGTATGGAGGAAGGAGAGTTCTCCGAGGCTCGTGAGGATCTTGCGGCTCTTGAGAAGGATTACGAGGAGGTTGCCAGCGATTCGCTTGATGACGAGGGTGTTGAGGAGGGCGAGTATTAAGCATGAAGCTCTTGTGGTGAAGAGTGGTTGGTCAACATGTTGGCTTAAAGTGATTGTCTTAGCGTAGCGGTATTGCATAGTAGCACAATCGCTTGAATGTTAAATCGGCGGTCCGTCATATCATATTGCAGTAATTGCAAGTGTAAATTGCCATAATCAAATGTGACGTTGTGGAGAGGTTTTCAAAGGAAAAGAAGTAGAAAAAATTGGTGTATTGACTGTTTACATGTCGCTCAGCGCATATCAATAGGCGAATGTATTGGAATGCGACACAGCCTATCCTGGTCATGGTTGCGAAGTGCATGGGCCTGCATCTGATGCTTGATCAGAATCCATGCGCCGACATCACGTCATACCAGAAAGAGAAAGGCGCGAGAGATGCTCCACCATAGCTTGAACTCCGTTTCCCCGCAGCTGCGCATCGAAGATAATACCACATCACCATGTTCACTTTACCAAAGATACCGGTGCCTTCATTCCTTCGGATGGGCGGGGGGAATTACCCCAAGGTTGAATTGCCATCTGTGGAAGTGCACGACATCGAAACAGCAGCAGACAAAAGACCGCGAACACTCAAACACCTGATCAAAGCGAATCACGCCAATTATTCGATTATTTACAACGAATTCCGCTTTCACAATCATACACCGCATGTATGCTGCTCCAACGCTGTTTCGCCTATAGCTGGCTAAGCTTGGAATGTAGATCCTAGGATCAGCTTATATACTGGGAGGCACCGCAGAGCATCTAAACGATATATACGAGAAGGAAGCCGAAACCCTCGAGCCTTGGAAAGATTCGCCCGGCGAGATCTCCAAAGATGATTGGAGAGACTTTTTGGGGAAGAGAGAGTAGGGGATGAGTACAAGGACTTGTGTACTGGTTACTGAATGTTGTCAGGTATCAGCGAGCATTTATCGACTTTTTTGAGGATCAACTCGTCTCGACTCGGTACAACCTCGACGCAGTCCTCGATGAGTTTTTGTTTGGAGGCGAAGAGCCATTGATCAATGGCATGATCTCAGGATGTATGTCACATCTTTCATGTCTATTGTGCCTAGCTAAAGATTGTAGTGGCACACCCGCTGATTCACCTTGGCTACGCCTACGAACTCGAGTCGAAAACCGTTGCGATCGAAGCTTTGGCACTTGGCGCGTGCTTCTACAGCCCTTTGCACAAGTATATCGACGATCCCAAATACACAAAGCCCAGTCCTCATCGCAGAGCTGATGGCCAGGAGATTGGCCTTTTGGATATCTTGAATAAGGTCAGAGAAGACAAGCGATTCGATGGGCTCGAAGACTACGGTAGTGGAGAAATCTCCAAGGTGTTTGACGAGCAAGAAGAGGCATTCCTCGAATATTGGAATGGGTGGGAAATCACCAAGCCTACCGAGCAATTCGAATCGCTACAGAGGACTGCCTTGGCAATTCTGATGCAAACACCGCCAACAGCCAAGGGCAGGTTTGACTTCTTCTATGTGCATGTGCTGACGTCGAGCCATGCGATACGGATACTCTTGTCTTTGTTGCCAGCCAAGTTCCATGTCAGCCTCCTAAGACAGTGGTGGTTGTTCACGTTGGCAGTGTTCATTGTGCAGGGCAGACCTGTTTTGAACGACCATGTAGCAGCGACAGGCAAGGATCGAACATGGAAACACGTCGTACATGCAGCTTTGGATGGGCCACATGCTAAAGACGCGCATTATGTAAAAGGTAAGTTTGTGGTTTTCGTGGTGCAGCTAATGAGTAAGCTAATCATGCGTAGCACTAAGGGCTATGAAGGTGTGCGCAGAGACCTGGGGCGACGAAAGCGGATGGTTCCTCCAAGCAGCGCTAAGGTTTGTGGACGAGTTTGACCATTGGGGAGGGTTCTAAGCAGAACACATGGCGAGTGTGGTGACACCAGGGGCAAGTAGCATGAAGTGAGCTAAACTGCTGATTTAATAGGTAGCAAGCAGGTAATGAGATTGTACATGAAGCAGGGAAATTTGCATCCCAGGTCGCATGGTGAGGTGTCACGGTGCTATTTCTAGCGATGACGAAAGAATGATTGTAGCTTAAAACTGTTAGATCTAACGAGCCAGACCCGAGCAACGTGCTGGTGAGATGAAAGAGAATTGCCATGTCGATCGAGGCCATGCGATTCGCAAAATAGCATACGTTCTGGGGACTAGGCTGAGATGCAGATCACGAGTTCACAATAGGTGTGGGCTGAGTATTAGTGCGAGCTTGTCAGCCGTAAGTATGCGCCCGCGAGATGCTCGGAGGTTCGGACATATTTACAAACACCTGAGTCAGAAATAGGAGGTGGTGGTGGCTAGGTGAGTGGCTGGAGGAGGGTTGTAGGGCGTCTGCGGGGTGCTTGGAAAAGCTTCACATTGCTTCTTGGATGATTACATACGCAGACTGCTGCTTACGCCGAGTCGCAAAGTATGGATGAAGAGGTCCTACGGCGTCGACGCCAATGCATGCGAGGGCGGCCTGGGCGGGTGACTGGCGCATTGTCAGCAATAAGCGGCCAGTGAGATTCTTTCACTGCTGGCAAAGGCAAAGGGATGCATGCAGTCGACTAGGGGGAGCAAGACACATTGGGGTCCTCTTCACGAGCTGGCATGACACTAAATAACTAACCACGCCCCCGCGGAACCTCCAAAGCCAGTGTCACAGGCCGAGTACCGTCTTCGTCTTTCTACGCAGTCTTCCCAGTCCGTCCCTCTGACGTCGCGGTGAAGACACAATTAATTCCTAGCGCAGGGTCAGGCGCTGCAGGTTGCATTGTACGGGCGCTCGGCATCTCCAGCGCGCACGTCTGCTTTCTCGAGGTGTGCCAGTGGTTGCGTCATAGCATCGTCTACACGAACGCGGTTTCGCGAGCAGGATCAATCCGGAAGCTCTGGGACAACCCACGCCCACTTGCCGCCCGCTTCCATTCTGCACCGCTATTATCTAAGAGCTCATCGTCTCCCTAACCTTTTTTTTTTCCTCTTCCTTCTCTCTGACCTACCGACGACCAAGCTCTATCCCTACTTTTTTTTTGTGTTTGTCCTCTGCGCCAGCTTGCCCCCGCTCTGCGATTGGTAGTCTAACCACACGCACCCTGGGCACAGCACCGCTCTCGTATCACCAACCCTTTCGACCTCTGTCTCTGTCTCTACCGGAACAATGGGGTCCCTCAAGAAAGTCTTGAACAAGCTCAAAACGGGCACCAGCAGCAACCCAGCCTCGGACGACGAGAGCCCGCCTGCTGTCAAGACGCCCACTCCGGCCTCGCCAAATGGCAGGGCACAGTCACCTGCTGCGACGCCGCGCTCTTCCGGCGTCTTCAGCCCACCGCTCAGGGCCAGTACTGAGCTCAAACGCAGCGAGATCACCACTCCCGCGGATAGCCGGACCAGTCTTGACCAGTCTCGCCATTCTCTGTCTGGCCTGTTGACCCGCCGAACCGACAGTCCCAATCGCTCTGGCACCAAGAACCATAGCCATAATCGCTCTGGCTCGCTTTCTACCCATAGCCCCATTCGAGCTGTCAAGGAGAAGCTCCACATTGGCCATGATTCCTCCAGCGGCGATGATCTCCCTCTCAATCGTGACGGTGAGCCCATGTCCAAGAACCAGCTCAGGAAGCATGAGAAGCAAGCACAGCAAGAAGAGCGACACAAGCTCAACTTGGCCAAGGAGAGAGAAGTTGAGCGTAGGCGCAAGGAGATGGAGGCGCAAGCTGCTGCTGAATTGACGCCTGAACAAAAGGCCAAATATGGCAGCTATCACCCCAACTCTTATGCAGGCGAATGGAAGCATGAGCCTCGCATGAAGATTCAAGACTTTTCTGCAAAGGAGGTCGGTAAAGAGGTTGTTTTCCGCGCCCGTCTCCATCATATCCGCAAGATGAGCTCCAAGTTTGTCTTCTTCATGTTCCGTCAGCAGCTTGCTACCATTCAGGGTGTTTTGCTCGAGCATGGGGATATTTCCAAATACATGCTCTACTGGGCTGAGCACTTAGACCCTGAGACTGTCGTCTTGGTTCGTGGTATTCTCCAAGAGCCAAAAGCAAAGCAAGGCGAAGTTCTTGGTGCCACCATTCACGATGTCGAAGTTGCTGTTCACGCCTTGCACGTCGAGGCTGCAGTAACAGAGCATCTTCCTTTCAATGTCAACGAAGCCGAAGTTTCCCAGGCTGATGTAGAGGCGGATCTCGCTAAGAACGAAAACAACGAGGGTCACACCCGCGTCAAGATCTCGGATCGAACTCGTCTTACCAACCGTGTCATTGACCTGCGCACCACAGCCTCGCAAGGCATTTTCCGCATCCAGTCTGGTATCTGTCAACTCTTCCGCCAGCAACTGGACTCTGAAGGCTTCATCGAAATCCACACTCCTAAGCTGCAGGGCGGCGCAACCGAGTCTGGAGCCAGTGTATTCAAGATTGACTACTTTGGCCGTGGAGCCTTCCTCGCTCAGAGTCCTCAGCTGGCCAAGCAAATGGCCATCTCTGCAGACTTTGGCAAGGTGTACGAAATTGGCGCTGTCTTCCGAGCAGAGAACAGCAACACCTATCGCCATTTGACCGAGTACACTGGTCTCGATCTCGAAATGCAAATTGACGAGCATTACCACGAAGTCTTACGTGTTTTGGATAGAACTTTCAAGAATATTTTCAAGGGCTTATATGAGCGCTTCCGCCCAGAGATTGAAATTATCAAACAACACTTTCCTCATGAGGATTTAGTATGGCTGGATGAGACACCCATCATTCCATTTGCGGAAGCTGTCCGCATGCTGAACGAGACAGGCTGGAAGGATGAGAATGGAAACTCGCTGGATGAGAATGAAGACTTGGGTACGCGAGATGAGGTCCAGCTTGGCCGTGTTATCAAGCAAAAACTTGGAACAGATTATTACATCCTTGACAAGTTCCCAGTCAACGCCCGTCCTTTCTACGCCATGCCCGACCCGAATAATCCCAACGTTACGAACTCGTTCGACATCTTCTGTCGCGGACAAGAAATTCTCAGTGGTGGCCAGCGTATACATGATGCCAACATGCTGCTTGAGAAGATGAGAAAGCTCAAGGTTGATCCTCAGTCCATGGAAGATTACATTCAAGGCTTCCAATGGGGTGCCCCACCACACGGTGGTGGTGGTATTGGCCTGGAGCGTATTCTCATGCTCATGATGAGTCTTGGCAATATCCGACATGCATCCATGTTCCCTAGAGATCCAAAGAGCTTACCAGAGAAGCCAATCATCAAGCAGCTCCGCCATCCCGAAGCCAGCACAATGCACCCGCCTTGGGAAGGCCAAGACCGCGTCCTAGCGAAGATGGACTTCCAGGCTATCGAGAAGCTCATTGCAAATTATGGTGATGCTACCAACACATCATGGTTGGAGCCTCGTACCGAGATCTGGCGTGATGACCACACGGGTGCTGCAGTTGGATTCGTTCCTCAAGATGGATTTGCCATAACTGTCGGTGATCCACTGTGCCATCAATCTCAGTACTTGAAGACCATGACTGGCTATCTCAAGTACATCAAGAAGGAGCGCAATCTCAAGCCACTCTGGCTTCTTGTCGGTTCGTCTGTCGAAGAGGTCTTGGCGACCAAATTCAACTGGCGAACCTTTTCCGTTACAGGTGAACAACGTGTGGATCCTGTCCACAACCCAGCAGAAAAGGATGGAGACATCCAGCGCAAGATCCGACACGCCGAAAAGGAGGGCGTTAAGATCTCCGACTTTGCACTTGGTTCACCGCCACCTGCCGAGACGAAGCAAAAGGTCGATGCTCGTGTAGAGGACTGGCTCAAGAACCGCAAGGGTAAGCAGGTTCATTTGACCAACATTCACCCTTGGCAAGACGAGGAGCATCGTCAATATCACGTGGCGTACACGCCAGACGGTACGATTTGCGCTTTTGTGGCCATGGCCCAACTGTCTCCCGACCACGGATGGCAAGTCAAGTACTCGCTTGATTTCCCCAATGCACCATCTGGATCCATTGAGTACATTGTCACACATGCTCTTAAGATGGTAGGCGCCGGTGGTGCAACGACAGTCACGTTTGGTGGAGGTGCCAGCTCCAAGTTTACACCAGGTCACAACGTCAAGGGCACACGCGTCAAGGTGCTCAGCCGAGCGTACCATGCGATTGCAACGGAGCTCAAGCTCACTAACAAGACGGAGTTCCGTGAGAAGTTGGGAGCGATTGACGATCCAAGTTACATCTGCTACCCGCCACATGGGCTGGGCCCGATGGCGGTCAAGGCGATTCTGAACTTCTTCTCTGACGAAGATGATAATTAGAGAGGCGGGCTGAGAATTTGTGGGAATACACGCAAGGATGTAGTCAGAAGATACGGATGGAAGCAGTGTTGAGCTGCTGGCATGATACCACCGGTGTTGGACTTGTTTGTGCAGTATTGAAGCAGCGATTGTTTCTTATGTTTACGTTTAGACGACTTTTTGAAGGTTTCTCCAATCTAATACCCTTTGCCCCTGTTTTAAATCTGCTGTTCCAAAGCACGTGAGACGATGTATATGTACATAATATGGGAACTGACCTTTTTTGAGTGATTCGGCTCACTCAGGCGTAGTGGGTGTGAATGTGCGAGATATCCGGGGAAGGGGCTTATTCCCAGGCCACGTGGGTTGCGGGAGCCATAATCGGGATGCTGTCGTCTCCACAAAGTCGAGATTGGCGTTGTGTAAAGTCAGTTTTCGCAGGAGACTCGGACGAGACCAGATTCCCAATCGGGACGCGGCTCTGGCAAGGCTGAAGACACAGGCGTGGACGAGTCGTAGCCGATGCGCTAAGGGAGATGGCGGGGATGTCTCGGGGTATCAAAGACTGCGGGGTTGCGCCCGCCCAGCTTTTGGCACATTCGGAGCTTCAACACGGCTGTCGAGCTCACCAACTCTCGCTGTCTGATTGGCTGCCGGCACAAACCACAATGGCCGTCGACCGAGTCGGTGCAATCTGGGGGTTCTTCCTGGCATTGTGAGCGACTCTCGCTGCCTTTTCGGATGCCTCGCCGTTTGCGTGTCTTCGTAACGGCCGTTTGATCGTACAGACTAGCTAGACGAGCCTGCTCGGTCCGGAGTTGACTGCTGCTGATATAAGAATACGCTCCTTCGTGGTTTTTGCCATTGTCGACTAGAGAGAATCAAAGCTTCCTACTACTGCCCCTCTCCCCACGAATCAAGTGACGACATACCAATTCACCATGTCGCTCACCAGTTACCTCCTCACTCCCTACACCCTCCTCCTGCTGCCTGTTCTCTTCTATCTCCTCCCATATCTGCGCAATTGGCAGATCCGCGACATCCCGTCGCCATTCCCCGCTGCGTGGTCAAACCTTTGGCTGCTGTGGCAATGTCGGAAAGGAAAGAGGTATCTGGCAGTAAACGAGGCACATGCAAAGTATGGCAAGCTTGTTAGGGTACAACCGCACCATGTTAGCATTGCCGATGCAGATGCAATTCCCCACATCTATGGCCATGGCAATGGTTTTTTGAAGAGCGAGTACTACGATGCCTTTGTGAGCATTAGGCGAGGTCTGTTCAACACCAGGGACAGGGCCGAGCATACCAGGAAGAGGAAGACTGTGTCCCATACTTTCTCTGCCAAGAGTGTTGGTCAGTTTGAGCAGTACATTCACCACAATCTCGAGGAGCTGCAGAAGCAGTGGGACATCCGAGCAGATGAAAAGAAGGGAGACTGGTACCAATTTGATGCTCTGAACTGGTAAGATTCTCCAACAGATTATCCAGAAAATGCATACTTACTATCGCTCAGGTTCAACTATCTTGCTTTCGACGTAATTGGCGATCTCGCCTTCGGTGCTCCCTTTGGCATGTTGGAGAAGGGCAGGGATTTCGCAGAAGTCACCTCACCAGGCAAAGAAACTACCTATGCACCAGCTATCGAAGTCTTGAACCGACGAGGAGAAGTCTCTGGAACCATTGGATGCTTCCCAGCAATCAAGCCCTACGCAAAATACTTCCCTGACCCTTTCTTCTCCCAAGGCATGAAGGCTATCCAGGATCTCGCCGGTATCGCCATTGCTCGCGTCAATGCCCGTCTCGAAAAGCCCTCTGATCGTGTCGACCTCCTCGCCCGCCTGATGGAAGGCCGCGACGAAACCGGCAACAAACTCGGCCGCGAAGAACTCACCGCCGAAGCCCTGACCCAACTCATCGCCGGCTCCGACACCACCTCCAACACCTCCTGTGCCCTCCTCTACCACTGCCTCACCAAGCCCAACGTCATCAAGAAACTCCAAGCCGAACTCGACGCCGCCCTTCCCGACATCAACGCAGTCCCCACCTTCGCCTCCGTCCGCGACCTCCCCTACCTCGACGCCGTCATCAAAGAAACCATGCGCATCCACAGCACCTCCTCCCTCGGCCTCCCCCGCATGATCCCCCCGGGCCCCGGCATAACCTTACTCGGCCACCACTTCCCCCAAGGCACCGTCCTCTCCGTCCCCTCCTACACCATCCACCACAGCAAAGAGATCTGGGGCCCCGACGCCGACGACTTCGTCCCCGAGCGCTGGGCCAACATCACAGAGCAGCAAAAAGCCGCGTTTATCCCATTCAGCTACGGCCCTCGTGCGTGTGTCGGACGCAATGTCGCGGAGATGGAGTTGGCGCTTATTGTTGCTACGGTTTTTAGGAGGTATGAGTTTGAGCTGAGGCAGGGGGAGATGGAGACGAGGGAGGGTTTCTTGAGGAAGCCGCTTGCGTTGGAGGTGGGGATGAGGAAGAGGGTTGAGGCGAGGCGGTGATGGTTTGGGGTTTGCGAGGGGAAAGGAGGAGGGGAATTGAAAGGAAGGATTGGTGATGGGGTTCTTGTATATTGAGGGTTTTTTAGCTTATATGGGATGGGGTTGGGGTTAGGGAGGTTTGATTGATTGATTCAATGATGAATGAATGATAATTCATAGTTTATACTTTTGCTTGAACGTGAATGTAGGGGTTGAAGATGACGAAGAGATGAACATGAAGGATACCTTGAAGATGTTGTTCATATCATACTGATGCAGAGGAGACTACGTAACCAGCCACAATATGCTTTCTGGGGTTGTGGTATTTTTGGTTCATATATACTATCAGAAATATTGGATTTGAAACGAAATACAAAGGTTATAGCTCGGACATCCTCTGCAAAAGTCTCAATGCTGTGCTCTTGTTCCTTGATTCCTTTCTCTGTCAAAGTATTCCGTAATTGTTTAGTCAGACAAGATGATACTCCTGGGTTGGCCGGGTCGTGTTTCCTTTTGGCGGTCTTTCTTTCTATGCTTTGGTATCTGCAGGTGTGTGTGTGTGTGTGTGTGTGTGCACCTAGGTATTGTGGAAAGGAAGAAAGTCTCTCTGAGAGGCCTTTGCATTATGAAAGTGTGGTGTACTTAGTGTGATATTTGCCACTGGGCGCCTGCAATGAAGGATAGTAAAATGGAAAATCATGAACGATGGATATGACTATGTGCTGATTGGTACCAATTTTGGTTGGTAACCGAGGCTAGTCTTCTATCGAGCTTCTCTTAGGATATTAAGTTCAAAGTGCATATATACCAGAGTCAACCGGTGTAGAAAGGGAAAAGAGGGGCATCTTTGTAATATATGTAAGAAGGTGGCACGGGTTTTGTCACATGCTACATCCCCAAAACCCCGCGTTCAACTCGAGTTGTGGCAGCACTTTTATGAACTCAATGTATCTCAGTACGGCAGAACGTGACTTCCACTTCAGTTTCGTCCCTTAAAAATGTGGCCACAACATGCGTGCACCCTGTTCACTTCGGTCTCTTTCCCACCTTGGAAACACAAATTGGATTGGGATCTGAGTACAACAGTGGAACGGGAGAAGCTACTACCCTTCCATGCTTACATCCAGCATAATGATCATGTCGCCAACAGCGTACCTACACAGAACTCGTTCTCTCTTATCAAAAAACTTCCGAGTGAGCTTTTACTGCACATACTTTCTCTCTGTCCCCCACCGACGCTGTTCCAGTTAATGCGTGTATCTTCTACTTTCCGTACCGAAGCGTCTAAGCTGTTCTGGGCAGATCCAAATGCATTCTATCTAGTTAATGGCGACTGGATCCATGATGGCGCATACCCTGGCTCTACCTACTGTGATCTATCATTCATGGAAAATACACAAAACATCATAATCGATCCCGCGACTTTCTTGTGGACTCTTAACTGGGAAGGGAGAAGGGTAAATTGGTCAAATACAAAAACCGGCTTCAAGGAACTGACACGCATATTCCCCAATGCGAAAAAAGTAGTGATCAAGCAGAACTGGAACCTCCACGTGACGAATGACTTCATGGAACCCGTACTGTACATAGCGCGAAACCTCATTCAAATCTACCCGCAACTAGACGTCGCAGCCCTCGTCATAGAGAGACTTTCTGATCCTCGTACGACTATATATGTGGGTCCAGCTACACATCACTACCGACGTGCACTCTATCGCCTTTCTGCAGACGGCACTTGGCGAGAAGCCACCGACAAATGGAAGTCTGAAACATTACTTATACCATCAAAGCATTTCCAAGGGCCTGTTGGCGAATTCTACAAGCCCGAGCACAAGCGCCTCCAAAACAGCTACAAGCAGCACGGTCTTTGGCCTCTGATGATCGAAGCCCTGGATCGACACTACTTCGACAACGGGAGAAATACACCATTTGCGTGTCCGGAACTTGATTGCGTTGAACACTTTACACAAGCTGGGCAGTGGAGTATTCATGCCATGGATTTTCATAGTCAGGGGTGGAAGGTGATGAATCTTCTTGAGAGACTACCAGATGAAGTGAAGATGCCGTTGAAAGAACGTGAGAATGCACTTGATGCAAGTGATGCTGAGTGGTTGGAGCAGAAGAGGGTGTTTCGAGATCGCTGGGGGATGCACGGGAAGCGGAAGCTGATGGATGATGAAAGTGTGCAGAGGAGAATGGAGATGCGGCAAGCTTGGATGGATCAGTTGAGTAATGATCCATTGTGGGCTACGGGCAAGAAGCCGGAAGAATGTAAGCTTTGGATTGATTTCCTGGAATATATGGAGCCTGAATAAGTTTGATTGCATTTTGGGAAATTGTTGGTCTTTGATTTTATATATAATTATGCAAACTGTTGTTTCTATGTACGTGTTGTTGATGGGTAGGTGCACAAGGCGGGAGCAGAAATGGGTGTGGGTATGTGGCTCTAGTGTAGAGAAGGAATTGAAGACGACATTTTGTGATGTGCAATTGGCGTTAGTGCTGATGAAAGATGGCCACCTTTTTGGTCCCCTCCTGTTCAGTCCATCATACTACTCAATTGTACCTTACTGCTGTTGCGATTCTTCCTTTTCCAACCTCTTCATTTCTACCAATCTGACAGTTCGCGGTGTTTTCAATTTCATCCACTTAATTCCATCCTTTTCAAACAGGTATCTGAGCTCAGTCTCTCCTACCAAGTGATCAACATCGATGTGGTGTACCTTCCAGTAAACGCTCCTCAAGTCCTCCCACTCATCGTCATCAAGCACACTATACACGTATGTCTTAGGATATGCCCCAAGATTCTGCATATGCGTAAGATCTACAGGCTTCTTGCTAGATTCTGTCTCACGAGACATGTCGTCCAACGCTTGGCCTATCTCATGAAAAGCTCGCTCGTATTCCTGACGGACAATCTCCCAGTATTTCTTGATAACATCGCGGATATTGTTCAAAGATTCGATGTCTGAATTTTCGTAGGCGGCTTGGGCCAGGTATAATGGGCGCCAGAGACCTCGGTACATGTCCAAGGATGAGGCAACTGATTTGAGTCCGTTACGAACTTGCAATCCATTAAGGCTACGAATAGTCTCTACAACGTTCTCGTAAGTTGTTTCAACCTCGGTTCTCTCGGTGGGACCTGGACTGCACGTCACCCCACTTTTCATGTCTTGAATCCATTCATCATAGGCAGAGATGTAGCGCTTTGTATTCGCCAGGTCTTCGAACAACACTTTTGGGGGTGAACAGTGGAATGGAGTGCTTTTCACCTTTTCGATACTGCCCAATGCCTTCAGTGGTTCAACAACCAAAAGTAACACCTGAGTACAGTCTTCCAAAGACCAACCTTGAGTGCCGCAAAGGCCCTGGTTAAACAATGTCTCAATCGACAGAGTGTTGAGTGTGTCTTTGCCGATAAAGTTAACGAATTTACGAACATTTCCACGGACAGTGCAGATCTCTACATCCTGCATAGAGAACGCACAACCATTCCGCAATGGCTCTTCTTTCCAACCCACACAATTTCCAACGTGTAGTTTAATCTTCAGATGCTTGATTCTCCTCGCGGAATGTTGAGGGAACCCTTTCGCCAACTGCTCCTTGTGAAGATCCAACGTTCGTGTACCAACTAGGATATACTTTGTAGTAAACATGACTTCAAACACCGTCTCATCGTACATAATCGAAGAAGCCTCACTATGGATCTGTCGATTGATGTAGAAAAGAGGCCAAGGTAGCTTCCGAGGCCAAGGTAGCTTCCGAGGCCACTCCATGGTGCAAGAGTCATCTGTAGCGACCAACAGTTCCGGAAAGAGGTATCGAAGAATCACGAGTCGCAATTCTGTCGGAAGTTTCATGATCCAGCAGGGGCCTTGTGATGGAGGAGACTCGCTGCGGTGTGTTCCGCATTCGGACTCGCACAATGAGTTCGCTTGGGTATGGGAAACCTCGACGCTAGAGAGCTCATCTCTTAATTGCCCCACCTTCTCTGATCCAGAAGTAGTATCCATACTCAGATTGCTACAGCAGTTGGTCTGATCCTAGAGATCCGTACTATCGTTATCGTCCGTCCTGATAGCACAGCAAGTGGTAGCGTCAACGCAAAGGTGAGGGTCGTGAGTTGAGAAGGATTTAGAGAACCACGTTGTTTTTATAGTGTCATCCAATGTATAGACCTCACGGGACGGGCCAGACATGGCAAGTGAAATTCTTGGTGCACTGCTGTTTAGGCAGCAACGCGACTGGCGCCTGCTGTTCTACAACGCATCCCGCAAAATGCGTCTCAGCAAAGATTAGTATCTTGTTGTGAATTGCAGTGTGTCCATTTTCAACATGGTGGGCCCAGCGTATTGACGTTGCAGCCACGGTAAGTCATGAACAGCTCAGAATCATTCGGCAAATAACAAATTGCAAAAGGAATATAATCACAAATGTTCTCTATATCCACAGCATTCACACTGGTGCGACTTTCCGGTGACTACCCTAAAGGCCGGCGTTGCCTACCTTGTGAACTCAGTCTTGTTACTCATCTCAGTTGCGAGCCTCGAGACCTTGGAGGTTCTCTCATATGTCATGATGTTTGTATGAAAACCGTCCATCTTACATGTGTCATTCAGTATGACTACAAATCATAAAGCTCTGTGAACCACACAACATCGTTGCCACACGTTCGTTGACGTGACAGTCTATATCTGAAAATCATGTCTTTTCAATCACGATTTAAACCTCGAATAATGCCTTTTCAAACAAGGAAAATGATCATTCCTAGTACATTGACATCTTTTTCACCTCTTGCTACTCTCAGATGTGAAATTGTGTGAGCGCACGTCGTTACGTAGCCGTGAGCTGTAGCTGCCTGGTCGCTATGCCAACAACCCGAGCCCCTCTACCCCAACCCGTTTCTCTCTCACCTATATAATCATAGAGTTCTCTGTATCTTTCAATTAATTATCACTCGCCTAATGGTTTGGTGGGCATCACACCGTCTCCTCTTTCGCCAGTAGGCAAAGAGTCGAGAAGGGGTACCGTGGTGTGATGGGGTGCAGCACACCGGCAGAGAGCGCGAGTTCGAAACCAAGTGCGGCCAGGGGGTATCCACCATTGGGCAGGGTTGTGAGCGTTTTGGCTTTTGATTTTTGCTCGGGGCAAAAGCGTCTAGTGAATGGGGACCCACCCAGTAGGCCTGACTTCATAATTTGCAAATCCTGTTGCTAGTTGCTGTATATTTGTAAAAGAATTAAGTATCAATGTACTTTTTAAGTGAAAGTTGAATTTATGACTTAAAATCAATACACTCAGATATATTTGTCCACCCGCCCCAAGCAAAGTTTTCGTGAAATCTTCATAGACATTACGTGACAGACACTTCCTTGTAAATCAAGCAGACTTGTTCATGTACATGAGTGTTTAGATGAGTCACAAATACACACAATTCCATAACTGGATATTGGCAGGGTTGGATCGATATATTGGGATATCTTTCATGAAAAGCGAAAACATCCGTCATCTCCAATTTTAAGATGTCTCACACATAGCTCTTCCTGCCTGACATCATTGGGCAAATGTAGTGTAAAAATTTGAACTGGTTACAATTAATCGAAGATCAGTCCCATCATGTGCTGTACATAACTCCTCTATGATGAAAAGCGTATATCTCACAAGAAATAAAAGTAACGAGTGTTTTTAAAGATATATGAAGAGTCTCTACAGCACCAAGGCACCCAATTTCCAAATCACAGACATGCTGTAAAGTATGTCCTCATGGCACTTGGCCTATGTCCCACCCGAGAATTGTTTAACTCTCTCAATGTAACCTCAATCATCTTATCAATAACTTAAGACTTTCCCAACACCCAAACCTCACCATTGCTACTGGTATCACCTGGAATGATGTCAGTAGAAATTCCCATCACCAGGCCTGTTTCTGGCAAATAAACTTACTGGTCATGTACAAGCGGCCTTGTGAGTCCCACCCCAATCCTGCAGGTCTAAAGCACCCAGAGCTGAAACTCGGTCCATTACCTTGACAGCTCTCCACACGCGGGTTGTAGAAGATGTCTTTCGCGGCTGTTGTGCTTGTGATGGGCTCAACGGGCGTATACTGCCCATCAGAACCCACCTTGAACTGCACGGCTACAAGCTTGAACCCGGTGACTGGACTGCGGTTCCAACTACCGTGGTACGTGATGTACATGGTAGTAGAATCGGCATCAAACTTGCAATCAATCGGTGCTGAATGCGGGAATAGCGTCATCTTAGGAGCAGTGGCGCGTTGGTTGCAGGTATCATCGTTGAACGTATTGTTAGGCGCTTGTGTGAACCAATCACCGACTTTGAACGTTTTGTCGGTGAAGTCTGATGGCTGCCAGACAGTGAAGCAGCTAGGGTAGCCATACCAATTATTGTTCGGTTTGGTGACATCCCCCATGTAATGGATCTTTTCTCCTGGATTGTTATTGTGGACATCCTTGGATTGACCATTGACAGTACGCTTGAAATCATCGCCACTGTTTTCTACACCCCAAAGCCTGTAGTGGTTATTAGCAAAAACCGTACATACGAAGCAAATTCAGCGTACATGTTATTCTTGTCGAAGCAAATTCCAACATCATTACGTTGTCCATATCCGGCGTTGTAACCTCCAGAAGCGTAGTTGTAACCACCACTGGGGACAGACTTTAGATCGAAAACTTTGACGATTGCACGGGCAGTCTTTGAGTCACCAGACGCGGTGTCAATATTGGCGTTAGAGCCATGTGAAACTACGAGTAGGTTGGGTTGGTGTGGTGCGACAGCAAGTGTGCGTGTCAGATGTGAGCCACCGTTGAACATGCCAGTGATGATTGTAGTCCGAGTGCCCAAGGTTCCAGCAGCGGCGTCATATGGCCAAGAATATGCTTGTGTCATGGAGCTCGCATACAGAGTCTTACCATCTGGACTCATTGCGATGCCGTGGTTCAGATTGTTTTGAGATATCAATGTTTTCGTAGATGCGACACAGCCGTCTGCACTCATTTTGTGGTATGAAATTCCCTTGCCAGATTGGACTACCAACATGTTCCCTGCACTGTCAAATTGAATGCTTCGAGGGCTGCCCAAGCCTCCAAGAACTTTTATAGCCTTCCATCCTGATGCCAGTGAGCCTTGGAAGGCAGGATTGCCGGCGCCTGAGCACGATGCCGGAATCGCAGCTTGGACGGGTTTGGTCGTAGGTTTCGACACGGCACTCGTTACGATCGTTGATGGAACATAAGGTGCACTACTTGCTACAGGTGCTGTCAGCAGATTAGTCCTCACCAAAGAATCAAAGTTATCGATGCGTGCAGCATTGAGATCATGGATCCATTTGCCGTAGGCTTGGTGTACGTTAAAGGCAGAGTCGTTCCGTGCTGGGTCCTCGACTTGGGATACACCGTAGGCCCATGCAAATTGAGTTGTGCCAGTTCCATTCAAAGCATATCGTGTATCTTCGTTATTCTGCCAACCGGTACAACCTCTGCAAAGAGCATTTACTGTCCAATGTGTGCTATTGGTAGCCGTGCCTTTAAGAAGGGTGTGTTCGGCTTGATCATATCCTAGAGGTAGACTTATGCCACTATTTCTCATTAGCATTTATGTCAGAGCTACGGATGGTTACATACAAAGCGAAGCGGGCTGAGATAGTCCCAGAGTTTCCATTGGACCAAGCAACGCTTAGGGGATTCCACACCATATTTCCGCCCCAGGAAAACCCAGCCCAACGGTTGGCAAGGGGTGCAGTAATTTTGACAATTGCATCGTATGGGTCCGTTACATTTTTGGGCAAGGCAACGCCGAAAGTCATTCCAGATTCCGTATCCGAGTATGAGGAATAACAAATCTTGGTTTGTGCATCGCAAACAACTTTAGATTGTGGCTCACCTTCTTGAGCAGCAGCTGATCACAATTAGCAATGATGAATTGTACCAAGACGAATGTCCTCACTGAAACCAGCAAGTGCAGCAGCACTGCCCAAAATCTGAGTGTAACGCATTTGTATCGATAGTTTTACTGTAAGTCAAATAATTCAAATTCAATATGGTCGACGTTCTGATCGTTTACTTTATGTGACTTATCTTGGTGGCGATGTACAGGTAAGGGTCACATATAAGTGCCAATCTTCGATATTCGCCGATATGTAATGTCTACAATAAATGAAGATGATTTGTAGGATCTTGGGGGAGTAAGCCAGCTGGCCAATTGTACAGGCAATGCTGCAATTTAGACCTAAGATCCCACGACAAAACAATTTCGTGGTAACTGGGATGGTGAACCAGTCGGAACCAGTCTCAGCCGGCACTTTTGACTGTAAGGAGATCATGATTGGATTTTAAGATATTTTAGCTAGGATGGGATGGCTAAAGCGACGTCAGTCTATCAAATTAATGATCGCAACATATACCTGGACCCGGATTCATTCATGCGACAAGTAGTAGTCGCAAAGATGGCGTCCCAAAGTGACCACGAGTAGAACCTATGTCGAAGCCAAGAACGGCAGTTGGTAGGCGAGGCGAGGCTGGGGTAGCGTGTATCAAATGTGATCCCTGTTGATGCGGAGACGTTGTATGGCGGATATTGCTGTTGTTGATTTAAGTCGAATGACCATGTTCACAGACATGTGGGGCCTCTCTACGTTAGTGGTATTTCAAGCTTCCTTTACAACCCCAAGCACAGTGAAGCATTTTGTGTATGCTTAACTTTAGTGAAGTCAGGATGAATAGTTAGCTCATGTGGCTTCGTTCTTCTACACTGACGCTGCTTTCTGAAAAATTTGGCCAAGTCACGCGACATGTTCGTTGCATACATAGGACATCGATGGTATACAAAGACAGTTCTTTTGGTTTTTCTACGATAGATCCTCTCAAACAGTGCGCGAGCGGTTCATGAAAGCATTACCAAAAGTCCACAAGCCAAACGTCGCCAGAATGCTCAAGCCAATGGGTAGGGGCTTTCCAGACTTGATGGCCCGAGGAATCGAGCTTCCTGCGAGGATAATGGAAGCAAGAAGTGCAAGTTCGGTACCGTAGGTGGATCCGTTCGAAATTCGCAGGCCACCAATGATGTACTATGATGTGGTTTCAGCCATCATGATCATGGAGTACAAGTTTTGAAGAGAGTGCATCTGAGACAACGTACCAATGCTCCGACAGTGACACCAGCGGCGATAGAAGGAATAGATCCAGTGCGAGCATAGCCAGTGATACCACCTCCAGCGGTGAGCGCACCGAGAATTAGAGCGATGTTTGAAATAGAGCCCTAAAATTGGCATTAATAAACATGTTTACTTCCGATGCGTAGGTCGAAGTAGCTTAAGAAGGTAGGATATATGAATCTTACCATTGTCGTATATTTTGTTATAGAACAGATTCGGTTCAGTGATCAAAAGTCGCGCAGAGCTTCGGGACGTAAGAGTATTAAGGTGATGCTTTATTCCCCGGTGAATCGGTGTTTATATGGCGAGCTGGAGATGGATGATGGCATTTGCGGGGAGTTGATTCAAATGGCCGAAACGCCGACTTCCCTGGAGAGCACAGACCCCCAACATCTATCTGGCCTCAAGCTTGCGCAAGCTCCAATAGCAACCAACACGCAGAGGACACCCCTTCGAATATATTAAACCAATTCTGGCACTCGTCTGCCTAAGGTAACGGGAAAGACAAAATAATATCAGAATGGCGCCCAAACCACGTACACCTGCCCCTGCTGGCTCTACAACTACATCCTCACCCGCACCTGCCCGATCTTCAAAAGCCAGCTCGTCCAATGCACCAGACATCTTGCAAGGAATATGGAGCAAATACGTACAAAAGACCCCACAGCGAGTAAAGCTTCTTGACACATTCATGGCCTTCCTCGTGGTCGTTGGCGCACTGCAATTCCTCTACGTGGTGGTCGTTGGCAACTTCGTACGTATTCCCCGCCCAGCCAAAGCTCCTGGCGATGAGCAATTGTGCTGAAGGCAGATTGAATTGCAATATACGTATGAACTAACACAATTGATAGCCCTTCAATGCCTTCCTCTCTGGCTTCAGCGCAACAGTCGGCCAATTCGTCCTCACTGCATCACTCCGCATTCAAACAAACCCCGAAAACAAGGCCGAGTTTGCTACGATTTCACACGAGCGCGCATTCGCAGACTTCATCTTTGGATCACTATTACTGCATTTCTTCTGCGTGAACTTTATCAACTGAGATGTTGACTTTGACGGAAGAGAAGGGGAGAGAGGCAGAGGAAAGGTGGCATAACCCAGCATTTTCAGAAAAAAAAGGGGAAAAAGAATCTTGGCGGGAATTAGGGTGTCATATGGCGCATATTGGCAAAATGGATATTATTCTGCGTGTGCATTATTACATTGTGTAGGATATGAAATACCTTTTGAAATCCACAGCTGGAACACAGTGACATATGACACAGCAGCCCAGGATACTCTGATATGAATTTCGACACATAAATTGAGCTATACAACTACGTGTCTATATTACAACATCAAAAACAGAACACCAGGCAGGCACTTACACCCCCTTAGCATATTTCCCCAGCCCAAACTCCTCCCTCACCGACTCCCCCAACCTCCGAACCGCCTCATCAATCTTATCCGGCGGACTGGCCGCATACGTCGCTCTAAAAAACAGCGTATCATGCTTCTCCTCAGCATCCGCATAAAAGTAACTCCCCTTCATACACATGGTGCCATGCGCAATATTCCGCATAAAAATACTCTCCTCAATCTCCGCAATGCTCTTCGCCGGATACTCAGGATGCTTCTCGAAAGCAATCTGCATCCAATGGAACATGCCGGCCATCGGGGGCTTCCACGACATGACTTCGGTAGGCAGGTACTTGGCGCAGGCTTGCAGGATGACGTCGCGGCGCTTGGTGTACTCCATGCGGATGTAGATGAGCCAGTCGAGGTAGCCGGCGTGGCCCCAGTGTTCGTCGAGGAGTTTGAAGAGGATGAGTTGGGCCATGCCCGAGGGGTTTTGTGTGCTGACGTCGGCGTGTTTTTGGTATTTTTCAATGATTTGCGCGGATGCGGTTATCCACCCAATACGGGATCCGGGGGAGATCACTTTGGAGAAGGAGTCGAGGCGCATTACCCGGCCGTCTGTGTCCATGGAGAGGAAGCTGGGGACGAGGTTTTGGAGGAATTCCGTGTGGGATGATGGGGGTGGGACATCTGGTGCGTTGGGGCCGGTGTAAGGTTGCATTTGGAGGAAGTAGTATGGTTCATCTTCAAGGATGAAAATGTCGTGCTTTTGGCAGACGGCGTAGAGGGCCTGACGTCGTTCGGCGCTTTGTGTGGCTCCTGTGGGGTTCTGTCCTGTGGGAACGGTATAGAGGAGATGTGGCTTTCGAGAACCTCGTGCGGTGACGTCCCATGTAGAGAGAATTCGGTCCATTTCATCTGGGAGTAGCCCTTCAGAGTCCAAAGGAATTCCACAAACTCGGACACCCATTGGTCGAGCGGTTTCCACAAACGCCGAGAAAGTATATTCTTCAGACAAAATCATGTCACCCGGTCGAGTCAGCAAGCGCAGAGCCATGTCAAGTGCTGATGTTGAACCGACTGTCAATGTGCATCTCCAATCCTCATACGGTGGACTGTGGACCAACTCAGTGTGCTCAGTGACGAAGCGTAACATCTGTGCTGCACCTGCGCCCTGTCCATAGTTGAAAGCTGTTGCTATATCGAAGATAGACTTTCCCTCAGCAAGATCATGTTTGCCTGCTGTTAAAGTCACGCCGGTCTCCTTTGTCTCCGCCTCTGAAAAATGGCCAACAGTGGGGACTTTGACAGAAAGTTCTTGAAACGGAAAGTATTCACTGGACGGCAAACCACCACCAAGGGAGATGAGGCCAGGAGTAGAAAGATATTTAGCAGCTTCCTTGAGAGAGTTGCCTTTGCGGATTAATGCTTCATGAGATATAATATCTGCCCCAGAAATTAGTGCCCCAATCTTTGCAGTCCATATCCTGGAGCACTTACGGTCCCATCGCTTTGCCTTGGGTTTGTTTTCATATGATTTGAATCTGAAGTTGCCAGTATCGCATGCTGCTGCTACACCCCAGTGTGATTTGTTGGATTTCTTCCTTCTTCCCAGGATCTCGTTACTTGCAACTGGGGCAGTCAGAGGGTTAGGAATTGTGATACCCGAAGTATCTGTCTCTGCAGTGACTTCAACTGCGGATGGTGGTGGCATGGCTAGCACGGGTTGTTTGCTGGTAGTGTAGATAGTGAGTGAGAATAGTCAAGGCCAATGATGATAGTGACTGTGAGTGTGTTCAAAGGATGTTCGTTTTGGGAAACTCAGGGTCTTTGTAGTTGGCCCAGTTGCGGCGGTGAGATGTGGTTCAGTGAGCTTTATTAGTACCTAGCACGCCCTACATATGTAATAGTTAGTGCACCGCTTGGGACCTGCAGCATTGCTGTTCCCTGGATTCGGTGCGGCTAGCTACGGTAAGTTACATCGAATACAAACGGTTGGCTGACTATGACGCGCTAGCATTCTTGAGGCTCCGCCATGTACGATAACGCAGTTGAACTCCGAGTCGGAGCTGCAGCATCATGTATTATAAGAGTAGCATACCCCGCAACCAAGCCTCAGAGGTCCAGTCAAGTCATGTGGAGTTGAATGCGGGCGGTAGAATACCTCTATGGATAACCTTCTCAATGTAGGCACAAAGGGTGTGTCAGTGATTTAATCCTACGTAAGAAGTTTACAGCCATTGGCCAATCGGAATGGTCATGAGCACCGTTGGAACCACGACACCATTCACAACAAAGCCGTGGACAGCCGCAGTGACCATGATCCATCTTTCAAAGTTCTATCATTCCATTAACAAACGCTTGCTATCGAAGAAATTTATTATGTCGTCCAAACCAGCCAAATGTGGCGGTAACAAGATTTTGGCGCTCGAACCTGAGAGCATTATGCAACACACATGTGAACCTATCCCAAATATGCAAACCCGATAATAGACCCGTCAAAGATGCTCACTTGGTGCCAAAGGTATTAGGAAAGTCTGAAGTTGAGAATGGAAGAGTCCAAAGGAACGTGCTGGGCCCATCACATTACGGATCCACCTACATGACCAAACAGTTCTCGTCCTTGCCGTCTTTACCACCCTTTTTGAGTTTGTTTTTGTCGTTGGTCTCTGGAAGTTGAGATTGTCCCGAGGCAGCAGCTTGGATGATAGCGAGACGTTGCTTTGCTCTTTCGTCTCCATGGTCGGCGGCTCTAACATACCAAACATTTGCTTCGAGAGGATCGCGACGGCAGCCAATGCCCATTTCTGTAAAATATCCGCAGGCGTATTCGGCTTTGGGCAAACCTAGGCAATTTGTCAGCGTTGTCCAAGATGTGCAAAGGTTAAACTTACCATGCTCTGCAGCCTTCTTCGCCCACTCGTAGGCCTCGTTTTCGTCCTTTTCTAAGACTGGCTCTGCACCAACCATGTACCACGCACATAGGTTCATCATTGCCTCTGGGATATCGGCCTGGGCAGCGCAGTTGTAGTAGTGGACAGATAAGGCAGCATCTTTGGGGCACCGCAGTAGTCCATGCTCGTAAGCTTCGCCCAGCTTCAAGGCTGCCAGAGGGTGGTTCAGTTCGGCAGCCTGAGTGAAGAGCTGTACAGCGTAAATCTCGTCCTTGAAGATATCATCACCGTACCCAGTTTCATGCAATAGGCCCAGCTCATATGGCGCGTTGTTGTACTGGTAGTCTGCAGATTCGGATGCACGCTTCAGCCACTTGACGCCTTCTCTGTATTTGCCCTGGAGTCCCATATCACCTGTCAGACAAGCTTTGCCCAACCGTGTGGCAGCTCCGGGATGGTTTTTCGATGCAGCGGCACGATAAAACTGCACAGCTTTGGCATAATCCTTGCGACAACCCCAGCCAAATTCGTAGCAAAGGGCGGCTCGATATCCCGACTCTGCATGGCCGTGTTTACTTGCCGCAATGAAGAGGGGGAAGGCACGATCGTAGTCCGGTTTGTCCTTGTTGAACAAACCAGACGCGTAGCCGTCGGCGAGGTAGTACTGCGCGAAAGGATAACTGCGGTCGGCTAATTTCTGGAGAATCTGTCGTGCTTCTCGCAACATGTCTGCTGGACTCATGCCATCGTCATTGGTGGGACCTACCGCCATTAACTCGCGGGCCACCTGTACCATGAACAGAGCAAACTCATATTGTACGGCTGTATCCTGTGTTTTCTTTACGTTGGCTCGATACATGTCCAGTGTCTTCTTGGTATCAAGAAGCGATGCATTTTGTCCGACGGCAGTGCGCAGCTGTGCGTTTCCAAGGTTTGCGGCAGGAGCAATCTGCTGGTTGTAGGGCAAATTCAACAGGTCTACATATGACGAAGGCCTATTGTCGGGAGAGCGACGGCTTGTCGAGGCGGGCCTGGCAAAACCTAATGGGGAGCCGTTAGGAGAGCCACCGACCGAGAGACGGGGAGATTGCATGCGTGCATGCGGATTCAACTCAGAACCAAGGGTGTAGGCAGAGCTGGGCCTGGGAATGGTTGTGCGGGGTACCTGTAGCGGGCCGTCAGGGCCATAGTTGTATGGGTTGCGACCACTGTTGTCACTCGACGAGCGTTGGGAATCAGATTCCAGGGACTGCGCCATATCGCGGGTCTGGTGAGCCATTGGTGGTGGTGTAAGGTCTTGCGTGTAGGAGGAAGTTTGATATGGATCGTGGGGGTGGTAGGTGCTGTCAGGGTCCTCTTGCGCGTTTGCAATCTCCAATTCTGCGGCGTGCGAGTATCTACTTCGGTATGAGCCGTCGTTGATTTGTAATTGTCGTATAGGAATATCCCTGGTCACTGGTATCGAGTTGCCAGAGTCTCTATTTTGCAGGATATCGGGGGTTTCCCGCGACGGTGTTCTTGAGTGCCCCTCTGAACTTGGTGTAAAAGATGCTTCAGATAATCTCGAGTCCCTGCCACCGGCTACCGTGTCGTCGTGCTCGTCAATGCTAAATGAGGGAATTGGGTGCTGGGCGCTGCTTGGGACGGGTTTACGACGTAGTGAGCTGCTGGAAAGGCTGGATCGACGGGATTCAAGTTGTTCTGGCGTCTCTGTGGAGGGGATCTTGGGAGGTGCGTTGGTAGGTGGCGGTGGAGCCGTGTCTGCCATTGTGTTGACTTGAGTCTTCGCCCTCCACAGTCCAATGTGAGTGACGACTCGTCAGACTTGTCGTTGTGCCCTGGGTGCCTGGATGGGCCGAGCACAGCGAGTTGGGCGATTTGTCAAGCAGACACTGGGATACGGAGCACAGGCGGACACAGCAAGGACGTTGAGGCAGGAGAGTTTAGCGTTTGTCACTTTATAGCATTGTCAGTGGATGTAAGACGGCATGCAGAAAGTATGTAGTCATGATGGAGTCCTGCAGGATGCTGAACCCTGGCTCCAAGAAGCAGAGGCTCTGGGAGGGTTCGCACTTACACGCAGGAGGAGTGGTAGCAGTCGTAGTCGTGGTAGCTAGGCTTGGAGGGGCTTCATGTGCCTTGAACTGCTGGAGGATGAGGCGTGGAGAGAGAGTGGGCGGGCTGGGCTTGGGAGAATTCCACGCTCCGCGCAGCTAAGGCAGGCGCAATGGGAGCAGACGATGCTTCAATAAACCCCACTTAAGCGATGGGTTGCCTTTTGGTGCACGTACTAGCAAAAGCGCAGCAAGCGGCGTTGCTCGGCTTGCTTACGAGACTAGAGCTATGTGTGACGGATTGAGACAAACGGCCACTATCGATCGTGTCGTCGGATCGAACCGACCAGGGCTGCAGGGTGAAGAAGCCAGCCGCGAGGGGAGGCGGTGAATAGGCAGATGGGGACGAAGGTAGAGGGAACAGAGGTCAAACACTTGTCTCGCACATGAGGGCACAGGATTGATATTAGAATGCAAGAGCAGTGGTGCTGGGTTGAGGCTCGTTTCGGGCACAGAGCCGGCATGCAAACCTGACATGAGTAGTGGTAGCGTATTATTGCAGCAGTGCCGAGCGTCAGTCGCCAGCCGTGATCGCCGGGGCAATATTGCTGGATGGTGGATGGCGCAGGCCTGCTGGAATGGAAGGGTGGGATTGGCCATTAGGCGGATGAATTTTCTGGAGCTGGCAGGACAAAGAATGTACGCAAAACGCCTCTAGCAGCGGCTCTAGTCTCAGCCCCAACAAATACATGACACAGCTAGCCGGCAGCGTGGCTTGACACATAGCACATGTACTATGTACAATTGCATGTCCACAGTTGCATGCGGGTGCAACTTCTACGTACAATTTGTCCCGAGTGGTGTGGCGCACGCTGGCTAGCCGTCCAAAACCCGCCCAAATGCAATCAGGTGGAGCAGCCCTAGGGAGTGACGGAGGATAGATTTAAAGTTACAGCGCGCGAGGACCCCTACTGTGTTCCATGTACTCCACATGTGGCCGTCCAGGCTATGGTTGTCGATCTGGCAGCACAAATCCCAGCAACACGGCCCTTTTGAGATACGAACACGAGCACAAACACAGGGACAGACGAACCGTCACAGAGGGCTGAGGGCTCAGGGCTCGAGAGGCGTGCAACCTCACCTGGGTCTCATGGTCGTTGGGCGGGAGCTGCTGGGTCCGAGGGCTTCCAATGCCTCCTATGTTGACCGGCTCGTATTCGTCATGCTCACGGCACGCAAACGCACACCAAATGTCCACAGTGCTGCGTCACCCCTCTGGGCCCAATCCACCAGCTAGAAGATGCGAAAAGGTTATTACCTACCCATCGTACAGGCACAGGCACAGGCGACGGCTGCGGCTGGTGCCCCCCTCGGCCAATGGAGCGAGAGAGAGCGTGTGGGCGCCAATGGCAAAGGCCCACACAGCCAGCAGCCTCGCGCAACGGCGGGAGGGCGATGCAATTTCTTGGGGCGGTTCGGAGAGATGATGATAATCGCATCAGGAGTTGCGGCTAAACATCAGCGCTCCAAGCAGGTGAATCGCAGAGGCGATCCAGGGTCTGGCAGGCGTTGCGGTCTGCACGCGATGCCTGTAGCCGCATGGTGGAATAACAAAGGAGCCCTGCAGGTTCTGAACGGGGGGAATGGGTGGTGGAGACGGGCGACGAGCAACGATGGTACCGACTCGACCCTAAGCAGTGGAAGCGTGGTACGACAGCAACGGTTTGCGCGGGCGGGGGAGAACGAGCTGCGTACCGGGTGAGTTTGAGACGACACAGACGCATAGGGTTCGCCGTGACAGCTGCCAGGCCATGATATACTCACAACGAGGTTCCCTATCCCGTCGCCGCCTTGCCCAGCATCATGGATCGTCGAGGGGGCCAGTGGATAGCACGTCTGCCATGCTGCTTTGGGCGATAGTCCGAGTAGCTGGGGAAACGAGTCGAAAATAGCACAGGGAGAGCGGCCATTATTCGCTGACTGCCCGGTCGGGCCAAGGGGCAGACGCCGCGCCGCCGCCCCATCAGGCCTTTTCCGCTCGGTTGCTCTCGCAACACCTTTTGCACTGCCAGCCTGAGGGTATCTCTCTTTGCCTTTGTGTGTCCTGCCCACGTCTGCCATTCGTTTGTGCGTCTTCTCCACGATCGTTGTTTCCCCCCCCCGGCGAACCACCGCGCTTGGCCATTTCTCCTGTCGCTCGCTGAAACACCCAAGTCGCCAAACACCCGCTTCCACTTGCTGCCGGGCACCTGCAGGGCCACGCCTCGCCTCTACCTCCACCACCACCTCCACCACTTCAGTCCCCTCCAGCACGCCGTCACCACTGCCAGCAGTCGTCTCATAGCGATCGAGGAGCCGCTCCTCTCTATTCTTTTGCGGCCTAGCACAGGCTCAGGCTCACCCAGCAGCGCCTGGTCGCTCGTACAACAGTGGCCCTGACTGCATTCCTTGCACCACAATGTCTCTGCCCCAGCGACCCGACGCTTCCTCGCGCGGCAGTCGAGACCAACGACATGTTTTTCGAGAGTCAACATCGCGACGCCGCCGAACCTCCGACGCTGAGAACACGCGCTCCCACGACCGCTCCAGCAAAGGCGGCGCCAACGCCAGTTCAAGACCCCTCCCTTCGCCTGGCACTCCTGTGCCCATGGAGCGTGACCCCATAATGCGAGGTCCCAATGCCACCTCGACCTCTGCTCAGGAGCTGGGCAGGAAGCGCAGTCTGATCCGCCCAGAGCGCCAGCGAATCGACCCCAACCATCCCAACTATCATTACCGCAAGCATGCCCAGAAAATGGCTGTTCAGCCTTCCACCACTGGCAACGACCCTATCATGGAAGACCAAATGGAGGCCGAGACCGTCAGCTCAGACAGCACCGACCTGAAGCCGCCACATCTGCGCAACGCTTCGGGTGGAGGATACCACGACAAGCAGGCGCCCATAGACGAGGGTGAGCCTCGTATGCAGCGCCGATTGACCCGCTCCAAGACCATGGAAGCCCGCGAAATTCAACGGCAAAAGGAAAAGGACAAGATGCGCCCGCCCAGTCTCTGGAACGTCTACTGCGCCGTCGTCACCTTCTGGTGTCCTGACGCAGTATTGAGATGCTTTGGTAAACCTGCCAAAGCCCAGCAGCGTGCTTGGCGAGAAAAGGTTGGACTGGTCAGCATTATCCTCGTCATCTGTACTTTTGTCGGCTACCTCACTTTTGGTTTCACCGAAACGGTCTGTCCCGCTGGTGGCAATACTCGTCTCAAGGTCAACGAAGTCGACAGAGGTTTCCTCATTGTTCACGGCAAAGCGTACGATCTCGCCCAGTCCACTCATCCCCTCGCTCGAGGCGTGCCCGCCGGCGCCAACGTCCTTTTCGATCTTCCTGAGAAGCATGGTGGTCAGGATGCCAGCTTCCTGTTCCAGAATGTCAACGGTGCTTGCAAGGGTCTCATCACTGCCAAGGAGAACTCAGATATTCCTTCAAGCGGAAACGGCAACTTGGCTTGGTACTTCCCCTGCCGTCTTTACAACCAGGATGGCTCTAGCAAACCCAACACTACTTTCTTGGAATACAATGGTTTCCAGTGTCATACTATGGATAGCGCCCGCAAAGCATTTTACGGCCTTAGAAGCACCGGTGATGTCTACTTCACATGGAATGATATCAGGAACTCCTCGCGCAACTTGATGGTCTGGGGTGGAGATGTTCTTGACCTCAACCTCCTCGACTGGTTCAATCGCACCCAGATCAACGTCCCGCCAATCTTTGATCAGATCAAGGTGAACCCCGCTGTCCGTGGTGTGGACGTCACTCGCGCCTACTCGTCGAGCTATGAGAAACAAGTTGCACGCTGCTTCACTGAGATCATCAAAGTGGGTTCTATCGATACTGAATCCATTGGTTGCATTGCTTCCAAAGTGGTTCTCTATGTGTCTTTGGTTTTCATTCTCGCTGTGGTCCTGGCCAAATTCTTTCTTGCTCTGGCTTTCCAATGGTTCATTAGTAGGAAATTTGGTGCCAACAAGACCTCTGTGGGCAAAGCAGACTCAAAGCAGCGCAAGCAGCAGATTGAAGAGTGGAGCGATGACATCTATCGCCCTCCACCACGACTTACCGACCCGGCAGCTCCAGATCGCTCAAGCAAGCGTGGTAGTACATTCTTGCCTTCAACATCTCGTTTCACTAGTCCCTACTCCGTTGACAAGTCGACAAAGACACGTGCTCCACCTACAACTATGACAAGCCAGAGCAATACCTCACGTCTTCTTTCCTCTAATGCCGGCATGTATCGACAGCTGAACACCAGCCATGGAACTCTGCCAACTTACGATGGAAAGCATTCCGTTCATCAATCGGTCCAGGAATCTAGGTCAAGTTTGCTTCTCTCGGGTACTACTGAGAACCGCTACTCTAGTGCCATGGGCGAAAGTGAGGGCCCTGGACCAGCAGGTTTCATCCACGAAGCGGTTGTTCCTCAGCCTCCCCCTGAATGGCAGCCTTTCGGTTATCCTCTGGCTCACTCGATTTGCTTGGTCACTGCTTACTCCGAAGGTGCAGAAGGTATTCGTACCACATTGGACTCGATTGCCACCACGGACTACCCAAACAGCCACAAGTTGATTTTGGTCATCTGCGACGGTATCATCAAAGGCAAGGGCGAAGATTTGTCTACACCCGAGATCTGCCTTGGCATGATGAAAGACCACGCTGTGCTTCCTCACGAGGTTCAGGCCTTCTCGTACGTTGCTGTAGCCAGTGGCTCCAAGCGACACAACATGG
The DNA here is from genome assembly GCA_000498155.1 of Shiraia sp. slf14. NCBI lineage: Eukaryota > Fungi > Ascomycota > Dothideomycetes > Pleosporales > Shiraiaceae > Shiraia > Shiraia sp. slf14. The sequence goes on from AXZN01000005.1 coordinate 518,584, forward strand.
CCAAGATCTACTCTGGTTTCTACGATTACGGCGAGGATTCACGCATTGCCACTGACAAGCAGCAACGAGTCCCCATGATGGTTGTTGTCAAGTGTGGAACACCCGATGAAGCCTCCAAGTCCAAGCCTGGTAACCGTGGAAAACGTGACAGTCAAATTATCCTCATGTCTTTCCTGCAAAAGGTTATGTTTGATGAGCGCATGACCGAGCTCGAGTTTGAAATGTTTAACGGTATTTGGAAAATCACTGGAATTTCGCCCGATTTCTACGAGATCGTCCTCATGGTAGACGCTGATACCAAGGTGTTCCCGGATAGTTTGACCCACATGATCTCCGCCATGGTCAAGGATCCAGAGATTATGGGACTTTGCGGTGAGACCAAGATTGCCAACAAGCGTGACTCGTGGGTCTCTATGATCCAAGTGTTTGAGTAAGTTTGTCCCTTGAATATTGGTCTCCATGCATCGCTAACAGCAATAGATACTTCATCTCGCATCACTTGGCCAAATCCTTCGAGTCGGTGTTTGGTGGTGTGACGTGTCTCCCTGGATGTTTCTGCATGTACCGTATCAAAGCTCCCAAGGGCGGACAAAATTACTGGGTTCCCATCCTTGCTAACCCCGATGTCGTCGAGCATTATTCGGAAAACGTGGTTGACACGTTGCACAAGAAGAACCTGCTACTCCTAGGCGAGGATCGGTACCTCTCGACTCTGATGCTCAAGACTTTCCCCAAGCGAAAGCAAGTCTTCGTTCCCCAGGCCGTTTGTAAGACCACAGTACCCGACAAGTTCAAGGTTCTGCTATCGCAACGCAGGCGATGGATTAATAGTACGGTCCACAACTTGATGGAGTTGGTGCTAGTCCGAGATTTGTGTGGTACCTTCTGCTTTAGCATGCAGTTTGTTGTGTTCATTGAGCTGATGGGCACGCTGGTTCTCCCTGCTGCCATAGCGTTTACGTTCTATCTGAGTAAGCCAGCCAGTCCATGTTTACCCCCTGTCAGATCACGATGCTAACAAGTGCTAGTTGCCATTTCGATCAAGGCGGCCGTCTTACACACTGCAGCCCCTGTCATTCCCCTTGTCCTTCTGGCGCTTATTTTAGGTCTTCCTGCGGTTCTCATCGTGGTCACCGCTCATCGGTGGTCGTATGTCGCGTGGATGTTTGTGTACTTGCTGTCACTCCCCGTGTGGAATTTTGTGCTCCCAACATACGCATTCTGGAAGTTTGACGACTTCAGTTGGGGCGACACGAGGAAAACGGCGGGAGAGAAGACCAAGAAGGCAGGGTTGGAATACGAAGGCGAATTCGATAGCAGCAAGATCACCATGCGGCGCTGGCATGACTTTGAAGCAGGTAAGGCAGCACATCGGCAAAGCCCTCCTGTACATGGATAGCATGGCTAACGTTGGGCACCAATAGAACGCAGACTGAAAGCACCAGGCGGCGGGTGGTCGCAGCAACCTACATCGGTAGGAGGATGGCCGCAGCAACAGCAAGGATACGAGACGTACTATGATAATTGAATTCGCAATGTGGCGTTGCATAAAAAGGGAAGCTGTCGTGTTGCATGACCGATGAGCTAAAAAAGATTGCATATTGTACCACGTTTCTTGCGCTGCATTGCTTAGGTGCCAGGGGTGGGGGGCGTGCTTGTATTATCTCTTCTTTTATGGGCTCACATTGTAGATGGCGAAAAAAACGGCTGGGTTGTGTATAGCGGCCATGTTTACAACTATTACTATTGATAGGACTACTAATTCAACCTTTGGGAATGTTCATATATACATGTATGTATTGGTTCGTTATGCAGTGTGTGGTTGCTGGTTAGGCATAGTGGTTTTCTTAGTTACGGATTACTTACTAGTGAATACGTGATTCAACGGCGATGGGAAGGGAAGAAACGAGACGGAACGTTTATGTTTGCTTGACGGCACGCAACGGTCCATCTGCACGGCACTGACCTACATGTGGCTTTGTTTCCCGTGCCTGTGTGAGAGGACTACCTGATGTGATTTTTTTCTTGTTGGGGGGACACTTGGGGCAGAAGGCGAGACAAAGATCAACGGGCTAAGCGGCAGGGCATTGCAGACAGGGAGGACATGGGCATAGGACCGGAGAGAGAGGGTGGAGCGAGGAGAGATGTCATTTGATAGACGACTTAGCGGTGCAACCGTCGGTAGCGTCAAGAAGCGAGGTGGTACGCAGTGAGAAGCCCGTTTAGGCCTGACAAGAGCAGGAAGGGGGCGATGTGCGGGCGTGTTGGAGTGGATGGGTGCAACGTCTCGTGGTTGCACAGCATTCTCGCATTGCTGCTTGGCTCCTGAACGTTGTCGTGTTGGCAAACCGCGTGAGGTTTGTAGCACGCCCCGCCTTGCCACGGTGCCACGACCAGCTGTCGTCTGTGCCGGCGTCTTTTAGTCTGGAGGGCAGAGGGCAGAGGTTGAGCGAGGGCGGGCCAGCACATGCATCGACCGTTGCCAGAGACTCGCAGCGGCAGAAAGAAACATGGCGAGAGGTCGGTGCTGGGCGCTGAGGTGGAGGTGGTTGTGGGTGTAGTTGTAGTTGTAGTCGTTGTCTACATATCGTAGATCCATTTTAACTATCTGAGCCGCCGATAAGGATCAATTGGGTTTGCGGGGGATAACACAAGCACCCGTCGTCGTCGCCTCCTACCAGCCTGCCAGTATCGCATCCCGCCCAATTCACAAGCAGTTCCTAAGTGCTTGGTAGCGTCGCATCCCCCATGGCATGGCGACATTCCTAGGGTCAGCAAGCAGCGGCTTCCTCGTCTCGCGTGCAGAAGCCGGCTCATCCAGGACATCCAGGATGCTGACAATGCCCTGCAGGCCCCGAATTAGTCGACCATCCAATCCCGCTGCGCCAGTCCCTCCCGACGACGACGCACCGCCAGACTTCTGCTGTTGTTCCCCCTTCCCAAAGCGGCCGTTTGGGCGAGCCCGCCAACGAATGACGCCTGCCCCTGGGCCTGCCTCTACTTGGTCTCTGCCACTCCCTCCACAGCTACATACATAGCTACATATTCTCCTGCATCTGCTCGTGACTCGCTTGACCTGTCTGCGCATCCTGCCAGTCATTCCCGCCATCTACCCGTTCCACATCTTTTCTCCCCCCCACGCCTGCCGCCCGCTCTGAGCCGCCGCTCGAGACCAAGTCCACGCCTCAAGACCCTCGTCCCCCTCAACCACCTTTCACCACCACCACTACCACTACCAGCGCCCACCCACCGACAGCACCACCCCCGCCCATTTTGGTGGCCTCTACAGGCAGGACTGGCTATCAGGCTGCTGGGCTGGGCAGCGGGCTTCGATGGCCAGCCCACACGTTTCGGGACAGGGTCTCCTCACTGCTCCACCACAACCACCGCCACAAACACCACTGGCTTCGCTGTTGCCCCTCGACGTCGCTGCCGCCTCGCTCAGTCTGACGCTCTCGCACGCACTCGACACTGTCGAACCCCCTCCCAGCGTCAGCATCAACTACCCGCCTTCCCCCACTGCCATCGCCGCTGCCTCAACCCTCACAGCTCTTGCCGATAGCAGACCGCCCACCAGCAGCGGGGAACATGAAACCGAGGCCCAAGTCACCGACGACGACGATGATGATAGCGGCGGGGTATCCATAACCTCCGCAGATCTCCAGGACTACACCTCTGCAAGCTCGTTGCCCGACACACCCATGACGGAAAACGACGAACAGCTGCAGTCCGTAATGGCACAGCTGCATGCTTTCCCCCACGCTGGTCCCCCATCCACTCATCCCCCTTCAGAGCCACTCCCGTCCTACCAGGTACCGGGTATCCACATGCCTGTACCATCCGCCTTTGCCAGTCATTTCTCCAGCTCGGAACCATCCTTGGAACCCCCGCCCACTCTCCAAGAAGCCCATCTCAGCATCCAAGACAAGGCTTCTTTTGCTCCCATCACCTCCTTCTTCTACTACAATACCCCGGAGAAGCCCTGCGTTCCCGGGCTTTCTCTTGTCCAAGTGCCAGAGTCGATCACGAGAGAAGATCTACAGGGCGATAGATACGATTGCCAAGGCATCGACTGGATCGTGCGCAACACCACACGGTCGCATATCAGAGCTAGGCGGGTCCAGTATGAGATGACAAAGGTGCCCCACAGTTTGCTCCAAGTTCGCAAGGTATTATTCACTTCAATCCTACTTTAAAATTGTACTAACAGTCTTTTAAAGCGCGTCCGGCCGACTCCCAATACGGATAATTTTTTTCAATTCAGGCGGAACAATACCAAGCCACGTGCCTTCTTTCCTCACTTCCAACTTCGCAATGTTCTCACGGCAACCTCCAGGAATGACATATACTATGCCTCTGGTCACCGGGTCTTCAGGACAGATGCCGAAGGGACATGTCCCGATACTGTTGTTGATCTGAGCAAACGTCTTGCGCCAGACGGCTCCATCACAACTATAGCTAGCACGGATCAGGTCCTTATTGCAGGTGCCTTTGAAGGCGAATATGCCATTACTGATCTGACATCCACATATGGAACGCCTTGCACTTTTGGTCGTACAAACGACTTTGCCGCAGACACAAAATCCCGCATTGTAAATCACATGCACCTTTTCGAAGCTCGAACTACATATACCCCGCAAGCTGTCCTTTGCTCCAATGATCATCGCTTGCGGGTCCTCGATTGTGCCACCGATACATTCATGCACTCTTTCCTCTATCCTGCAGCGGTGAACTGCGCAGCAACAAGTCCAAATGGCCGCCTGCGGGCTGTAGTTGGCGATTTTCAAGAAACACTCATCACAAACGCTGAAACAGGTCAGCCATTCGAAACACTCAAAGCACATACCGAAGATGCGTTTGCATGTGCGTGGGCTGATGATGGCATACACATTGCCACCGCTGCCCAAGACTCGACCGTCGTTGTCTGGGACGCCCGCTACTGGGCCAAGCCTCTCACAGTCATGACCAGCGAGCTCAGTGTCCCTCGCTCGCTTCGCTTCTCGCCCGTTGGATCTGGTCCTCGCGTTCTTATTGCCGCTGAAGCAGATGACTATGTTAACGTTATTAATGCGCAAACATTTGAGTCGAAACAAGTGTTTGATTTCTTTGGTCCCATTGGTGGTGTCACATTTACCCCAGATGGCCAGTCTCTGTTCATCGCAAATGGTGAACGAAGATTTGGTGGCATTATCGAGCTTGAACGGACAGGCTGGGCAGAACGGACATCGAAGCGAAGGAGATACGACAGTACACATTCGGATGAAATTATGGCCGACTGGAATTACGAGACTGAGCTCAGTGCCGACGAAATGGTGTTGAGTGGCACTACTGAACGCCAACGGCGCCATATTGACTTTGGAGACATATTCGTATGACATTGGCTGTGTAAATGTGTGGTTTGGGCTATGTTGGAATTACCTTCTACATCTGGTATACTTTGATTAGGGTTCGGCGCATGTATAGAGTATGGTTTACTCTCTTTGCATGTTTGATGATATGAACTGGGCTAGGAAGATACCACAGCATCGGTGCGGCATTTGCATTCGGTGTTTTTAGATTATCGCTATCTGCGCTGTACTATTCTTAAGCAGCATATATATTTCGAGGTTATATATTCTTTGAGTAGAAGAGAAGAGATTTGACTTGCATCATTCAGATTGAAAATTTATTTTCTGGTGCTTTTTTCATGATCTTCGTCCAACAGTAATGTTGGCAGTGGTAATGGTGGTACCACGCACGGGCCGCCAAATAGCAACCTCGAGCTTCGGTGTCCCCAAGACCATTGATTTCTTTCTCTCGCTTTTGATTTTCACTTACTTTTGGTCCAAGTTTGGAAATCTCCACGTTGGTCCAGTCACCTGGCTCAATATTGCAGCATTGCATAATGGACATGCAATTCCGTCCACATTGTCGATTTGGCAGCGATCATGGTCCATGAGATTTTGGTTCATATTGCCACTCCCGCTACGAATCAGAATGACGCTCTATATCGATCACTGGCAGCCGAATATTTGAAATTTGAACCTAACAAGAAGAAAGGGCAGTTGCCAACACAAAAAAATGCAGATGTTTCTATAGCATCGACTAGCAAGGATTCATACGGTAGTTTCCCATCATATATATCGTCCAATCTTGAATACGATGCAAGGCCTCAAGAGGAGCCCCAGGACGCTTTCGAGCCCACGAGCAGCAGACTAGCTAAGCTGGACCGCATCCACCATCACTGGAAAAAGCAAATTACACCCAAGACTGGCTCTACTGGCCAGCAGCGATTCGAGACTCGCCCTGATGATGTGGAAGAGGCTGATACTGCATTTATTGAAGATACGCAGCTTGCTATTACGGCTCTCCAAAGTCAGTTGTTAGAGGGGTTTTCTACCACAGATGAAGATACCGAAGACGAAGAAAGTGATCGAGTGTATCAACAGAAGGCCGCATTGTCCTCGCAAAATCGTGATCCAACTGATGAGGCACATACATATATAGCGTTGCCGCCAGCGCCCTCCACACAGGTTGCGGCATCTGAGGACGCAAATATAGATGATTGGCAGCCCTTGGTCTTGAAACCACATGCCAGCGTTACGAATCTAGACCAGCCCAATCTGAACAATGATCAAGATGCAGAGGCCAGCCATGGAACCCCAGATTTTATCGACTTCACCAGATTACCTTTGGATGCTTTTCCGCCAGCGCCCAAGGTGTCAATTGACTGCCCCGGCACTTTACCAACCCAGATTACCCAGCATCTGAAGGTCGTGAAAGCGCAGAACCCAAAGCGCTTCAAACCATCCAAGATACGTGGGGATGTGAAGCACGATGAGCGTGGATATTGGCTCGTCGAATGTGGAAATTGGCCAGACCAAGCCCAACTTGATTTCTGGTCCTCCCTCAGCGAGCACGTCCTGAGTGGAAGACTTGGCTGGGGAGTAACGTTGCATCGAGATGCTCGCTCTTCTCCAAAACTTGTTTCAGTCAGAGTGTATTGCTGGGGAGAAATTGTCGAGCACATATGGTTGATGCTTTGGCTATGCTCTGGAGGAGAGGTTGCTAGATCTGGAGCTAGATGGGTTGATGCAAATGGTATAGCAGCTTTTGAAGTCATGTAATTTCATCCATCATAGGATTTTAAGTATTCGTAGATAATGCAATTCAAACGACAAGGTAATGAAATGAATATCGAAATCAAACATCTGTCATGATTTGCTTTTGCACAATAATACAAGAATTTTTGCTTGAATTCAATATAAAGTGCCTTGAACTTATTTGCTACAGTGCAAGGATTACTACCAGCATAATCCTTTTTCGAACCATGTTCCATGTTCAACATCCGCGCGGAATGTGGCTGACTTGCAGCGATGCGCGCTTGTGAAACGGTCGCGCCAAGGGTAATGCCGCATCAGCCTCGACCTCCACATCAACGGACTCGCAGTGCGAGCGTCGCTTTTTCACCCTGACAATGCGAAGCGCCGTGCTTGGATCTACCCAAGATGGCTTCAAAGGAGCAAGCACATAGCCCCAGAGTCGCTAGCTCTGAAGGCAGCGCTGACGAGAGAACGCTTTACGACCCCAATTCCGACGATGAAGGCTACGATGGCAGGCCGTCAGGAGAGATCATGGAGGGCGACCACGATATACTCGAGTCGGAGGACGAACGGGAACGGCTGTTGACACAGAAGGAGGGCTTATCGGGTATGTTCAGCAAGAAGAGCGTCAATATTGGAAAGCTGTCGCGCAAAGCGGACAAGAAGGCGCGGATGAAAGCTGGTGATGAGGAGTCAAGTGCGCTGATGTATGAAATGGAAGAGGGTATTGGGCATTCCAGCACGAGTCTGAGGTCGAGAAGAAGCTCCGAGAGTGACGAGCAGCGGTTACTTGCGTCGAGGGCGCAGAAGAAGGCGAGTTCAATCTATGCATGCGCCAACAAAGCTGACGATATGTACAGGCGCAGAAAAAACGCTTATGTCGTAGGATGTGTATATACATATCCATTGTCGTTCTGTTTGTCGTCTTCCTAGCCGTGGCCTATCGTGTTTCAACGCCTCAAGATATCAAAGATGCGGCAGCTATGCGGTCGAATGGTACCTCGCTCTTTGCGCCCACAACAATCCTCATATCTCTTGACGGATTCCGTGCCGACTTTTTATACCGCAATATCACACCTACGCTCAATCAGTTCATACAAGAAGGCATTTCGCCAAAGTATATGCTTCCTAGCTTTCCAAGCGTTACATTTCCGAATCATTACACCATGGCAACTGGCATGTACCCTGAAGCCCATGGCGTTGTTGGAAACAGCTTCTGGGACCCAGCGCTAGAGAAGGAATTCTACTACACCGATCCAGACCGAAGCCTGCAGCCTTTCTGGTGGGGTGGAGAACCCATTTGGGTAACGGCAGAGAAGCAAAAAGTCAGGGCAGCAGTCCATATGTGGCCCGGATCTGAAGCACATATCCAGGGTCAGCAAATTGCGTACGTGGACAAGTACAATGGCTCAGAAGTTCTCCCTATGAAGGTCAATCGAATCATGGATCTCCTTGATCTTCCTGGACCCAAGGACGTAGGTGCAAAAGCTGAGATACCGCGACCACAGTTGATCGCAGCCTACGTACCCAACGTTGATGGCGACGGCCACAGATATGGACCTAACAGCACTGAGATTCGGTCAACAATCGCTGCAGCAGACACTATGCTTGGCGATATATTGAAAGGCCTACATCAGCGCAATCTCACCAATATTGTCAATGTCGTTGTTGTATCCGACCATGGCATGGCTACCACCGATGTCTCCCGACTCATTCAACTGGAAGACCTCATCGATCCCGCTGAGCTATCCCATATTGATGGCTGGCCTTTGTATGGACTCCGGCCGAAGAACCCCCTCGACCTCCATCGTCTATACGACCAAGTCAAAGAGCGTACCAAAGACAACCCAAATGTTGAAGTCTACCTGCGCGACGAGAATATGCCTGAGCGATACCACTTCTCCAAAAACTCGCGTATTGCACCCCTTTGGATCGTCCCCAAGGCTGGCTGGGCCATTGTCGACAAAAACGAGTTCAACGTAGAAGAAGGCAAAAAGAAAGGCGAAGCCTACCACCCCCGAGGCCTCCACGGCTACGACCACGAACACCCCCTCATGCGCGCCATTTTTGTCGCGCGAGGACCGGCCTTCCCCCACCGCCCCGGGAGTAAAATCGAGCCGTTCCGTACGTCTTTCTCATTCCCTCTTCCCTCCTCTCCCCAAGCTTCATACTAACCCACTCCCCAGAAAACATCCACCTCTACAACATCATCTGCGACACCCTCAACCTCACCCCCGCCCCCAACAACGGCACCCTCCGCCTCCCTCTCACCCCCACAGGCCATCACTCCGACCCCGACCCCGACGAAACCCCCGCTGACCCACCTACCCACTCCCTCCCCCTTACTTCTACTTCTACATCCACACCTTTATTAGCAAGTATGTCCACCTCCCCCGACACGCTCTCCAGCCTCGCAGCCTCAGCATCCGGCATGGACGGCGTTCAGCCTTCAATGGACGACACCCCTGTCAGACCTACACCGCCTAGTGTTTCGAATGGCGAGAAAGATGGAGATGGGGATGGAGATGGAGAGAAGAAAGAAGGAGATGGAGGAGGCAATTGGTGGGATTGGTTAACGCACAAGGCTGATGATGTGGAAGCTTGGGTGGAGGATTTTATTCATAAACATGTTCCTGGTCAGAAGGGTGGTGATGATGGGAAGTCTGAGTCTGAGAAAGAGTGAGGTGGGGCCTGGATTTTGTTGTTGTCAAGATAGAGTTGTTTTGGTGTTTGGAGTTGCATAGAAAGGTTTGGGTTTTACATGGGGTTTAGTTGCTAGGTAGATGTTTTATAAGATACCCTTTATTCTTCGAAATTATCGAGATTCTGAGTCGGTGGGGTTTATCAATTTGCATTTCGATGTCAGTCAAGCCAGGTTTTCAGAATCAGTATATAAAAAATGTGGTAGAGATAAAAAATATCAACAGCGACGGTATATCTTGAATATATGTGAGAAGATATATACAGCACGACACATAGCACTTCATGATTCATACCAATACTACCAACTCTCCCTCACTCCCTCACTCCTCACTTATCCATTCATATTCATGTCCAGCCAGTCGTTCATTCAACCTCATCACGCCAACTCATCCTCACTCCCCTCAACCTCAGCCCAAGCCCTCTTCCGCGACCTCGGCACCTCCTGAAAACTCTTCCTCTTCGCCACCGCCTTCGAGCCCGATCCCGACGTCCTTCTCGCCCACGACTGCTTGACTTGCTTTAAATAAGCCTTACGACTAAGTCCCGAAGACGGTTGTGCGCCTGCAGAAGAAGGGACGTCGGTTTTCGAGCGCGATGCGGGAGCAGGCGTGCTGAAGAGCAGGCTTAGGGGTGGGGGCGTGCTGTATTCGCGCTTGATGAAGGGGGTGGTGGGCGCGGCGGTTTGGAGTTCGTCGTCGTCGGTTTCGGTGGTGTTTGTGGTTTGGTTCAGGGATGGGCTTTTGTTGCGTGGGAGTTTTTTGTGTTTGGAAGGTGGGTTTGCGAGATGGCGCTGTAGGTTCTTTTCGGATATGAAGGATGCTTTGCAGACTTCGCAGACAAAGGGGCGGTGCTTGATGGCGGAGGAAGTGGGTGCGACGTGGGGAATTTCGTCATCTGACTCTGTGTCCGGGGATGCTTGGAATGCAAGAGGTGCTTGTCGCAGTCGTTTGTTGGTTGGAGATGATAATGGCGGTTCGACTTTCACCTCCACAGTGTCCTCCTCCTCCATAGCTTCTGCCATATCCTCGCACGGGCTGTCTTCAAGCAAGCCTTGTTGGAGTGTATCCTCATCCACGAAACCAGCCAATTCAACAGAAGGCAGGATGACTTCATCAGCATCTGGTATATAAAAGTCGTCGACAGCATTGCCAGCAGGCAAATCATCTTCCTCCTGGTCAGATCCAGCGATTGAGAGGAGATCGCGCTCGTCTTCATTGAACTGAATGCTTGAAGACATGAGGTTTTGACCAGATTGATCACTGGTGCCATCCTTCATAACCTCGTCTTCACGTCCCAGGGAGCTTGGTGTAGGTAGATGATGAGATTGCTCTCCTTCAGCATCCAAAACTTCGTCAGGAGAATCACGTAGGTGAAGATTCTTGTCCCTGATTGATCTCCAGTGATGGTAGAAAATATGTAGCGGCCACTGCTTCCATTTCTCCTTGCTCTCCTTAGTCTGGGCCCACGTGTGATGATGGACAAGCCGACATTTGCTGATGTGAATGTCGTCCTCTACGGTGAAACTGTAACCCGTAGATCTGCGCTTTCGACTTCGCTGTACTTCAACCCGTGGACTATTTCGGCGATGCTTCTCGGAATCTTCCTTCGCGAGCGCTACTGCAGCACTGATTCCTGGAGGTGAACTTTGAAGAATTTCTGCCTCCTCCTGTTGCTCTCGAGGCTCTACTTCCTCTTGTTCCTGGCTTTCAGATTCTTCTATAACAGCATTTGTAACCCCCATACTTGCTGACGGAGAAAAGGTTGGAAGCGGGCTTGATTGGGGTGGCTCGGGTTTACAAGATGCAGCTGACAATGGAGGGAAAAACCATTTCGGGTCAGTTGCTGGCTTAACTGTGTCACCCTCGACAGCGGGCGTCGTCACTATAGGTATCGGGCTGGTAGTGGGTAATGGTAGGGTCGGTGCAGTTGGTAATATGCTTGAGAAAAGAGGAGCCACAGCTTGTTGAACTGCATGATTAATTGTCTGAGCAAGAGTCGCATAAAAAGAAGATTGCGCTTGCTGCCCTGCTGGTGTTTGTGGAAACTGTACAAATTGGAGGAGGTTTGCGGCTGGATTTGGTGTGTTTGGTGCCATTGGTATCACTGGCTGAGTTGCTAGACCAGCCTGAGGGACAAGTTGCTGGTTTGGCAGAGGGTTCGGTTTGGGAGTTGCAATGGCCCTTGTTTCAGTCCGTACATTGCGCGCACTGGGCTCTTCTGTAGGCGCAAGTTCATCCTCTGAATCTTCCTGCTCTGCATCATCCTCCGCTCCGTCTTCTACATCCTGACCTGCTGTAAGACCAAGAGTGTCCAGCAGTACCGTCTCTTTGCGATTCACTTGTCGTTGAAGACGTCGTAAATGTCCCCGGTCCACCACAATCTCATTGCTGCGCATGTCGATTTCATCGCTCATCGACTCATGCATACTCTCGTACTTTGCGAAAATCGATTCTAGCCGTCCCTTAAATTTTGCTTCTTGTTTGCGCTTCGCGTCTATGTATTCGGGATTCGTTTCGTCCACTTCGACCGATTGCAGGATGCGCAATCGCTTCGCCGGCGGCTCCATGGCGAAAGCGTGTATTGGTTTGTGGTGCTACCAAAGGCCACCTTTAGTAGAGGGGGGAGGGGGTCTCTGTTTACCGCGAGAAATGGCTGGCGCGCCCAAGCGCGCATCCCCTCAGCTAGTCGCAGCCACGCGACGGGAGTCCGTGCGTACCTGCAGATGATCAACGATGATGTACAGCTTTCACTACATCACCTTGGCCAGTGTTTAACAACCTCTCTTCTTTAAGGCCCCTTGAAAGCGATTTGAGATATGCAGGTCTATAAGCGATAGTACTATGGCTGAAGACAGAAAATCCCACGGGCTATATTGCCAGAAATGTCGAACGCCGATACACGTCGATGCCTCGATTGATCAGTTAAACCCAGCAGCATTCAAGCTCTTGACCGGTACCTCTACGTACGCCACAGCCCTAGATTCACAATACTGATCCGTTTCCCAGACTCGACTGTTCCTGGTCAGCAACAGGCTGTGAAGAGTAGCACCCGTCAATCCCGACCAACTTACCCCTCTTCGCGACACGAAACCTACGAGACAGCTATACAATCGGCAAGAAATCCTACTTTCAGAAGAAATGTCCCTTCAACCAAGTTCCACCGGGGTGCCGAAACCCAGAACCCGGCCATGTCATTCGTTGACGTTCACATGTCTGAGTCTATGATAGAACCTCCTTCACCAACGCCATCGCCGGTTCGGAGTCCACGACGACAAGCTCGGCCTAATGAGACCCAGCCAAGTACCAATGAGCCCTCTAGGAGGACGAGCGTTATTGGGGGATCTGTAACGGCAGGAGGAGCAAGTCTGGCGGATGGACTAGAGACTACAAATCGTATGTTCGAGATACTGTCGGCCCGATCGGACATTGACCACCCAATATGCGTGGAATGCACCGAATTGCTTGTAGATGGACTGCAGAAGCGGCTCGCGGTAGCCACAAAGGAACGTGATGCATACGTAGACTACCTCCGCCGCGCGAATACAGATGTACCCAGCGCAGAAGAAGTGAAAGCTGCCGAGGCAGCGCTCAAGGCAGCAAAGAAAGCCGAGACTACTGCAATATCTAATCTGGAAAAGCTGGAGGCTGAGAAGGCCGAGCTGGATGCCCAACTAGCGGCTCTTGAAGCAGAATCTCGACAGTTGGACCAGGAGGAAAACGAATTTTGGAAGAACAGGAATGCCTTCAATACCACCTTGACTGAATTCCAGAACGAAAGAGACGCTCTAATGACACGACACACACATGATGCACAAATCCTGAATCAACTACAACGGAGAAGTGTTTATAATGACACTTTCAACATCACTCACGACAATCATTTCGCCACTATCAACGGTCTCCGGCTCGGCCGACTGCCTTCGCCATATGTAGATTGGCCCGAGATCAACGCTGCTTGGGGTCAGACATGCTTACTCCTCGCTACACTCGCCGAGCGCTTAGGTTACAAGTTCCAAAACTACGAATTACATCCCATGGGCTCCACATCGACCATTTCAAAACTTGAGGTTAAAGGCTCAACTTCCGTGGCAGAATCTAGAGTATCAAATACGACGGCCTCACCATCAGTATCACGACAACGCTTAGAACTTTACTCGTCTGGTGATTTCCCCATCAATTTTGGCTTCTTACACCGCAAGTTTGATACGGCCATGGTTGCATTCTTGGAATGTCTACGTCAGCTTGGTGAGTTTGTTGAGAATCAGGGGCTTCACGCTGGGTCGAGTGTTGGTGTAGGTATGGGTGGTCCGGGTCTCAAGATGCCATACGAGATCCGCAAGGACAGGATACACGACCAGTCAATAAAACTGGCATTGAACAAAGAAGAGAGTTGGACTAAAGCATGCAAGTATACGTTGACATGTTGCAAATATTTGCTAGCTCATGCAAACAACGTTGAAAGTTTAAGTGCGAGGAGAGGAGCAAGATGAAGCGGTGAAAGCGATAGTTTAGATACCCATTGAGTTTGCCATGCTGGTCACATAAAATGCCGCACGTTACATCTATGCTCCTGTGAAACTGCTCCACCAGACGCGTATACCGATTGTCGCTTGCACCACTGTTGGATGGCAACAGGGACATGCTATAGTCACTGAAAACGAGTCACCTCTTTCGAACGGAATCTGCCTCTCGTGAGCTTTCCAGAAGAAGCCATGTGAACAGTCTGTGCTGGACCATCAGTAAGCAAATGCTCCCCGCTATGATGGCATCACCAGAGGTATCACAATAGACCAGTCATTTCAAGTCAAAGTGGCGTGAAGAGCGTCAAAATTACATGGGCACACCGGCTGATCTCGTCTGCGTGTCGGGGACCGAGGACACATTCGGCATTCTCCGATTGCCAACACTTGGGACGAGACAACGAGACAAAGGGATGCCATCCCACAGGCTTGGGCATAGCTAGGTAGTACATTATCGGGAAACACGCTCGCCAGACCTGCCCCTGATTCTGCTAAATAAGAGAACAGAAAAGATAATTTCGAGGAGGTACAACGTCCGACGCCCGAAGAGCCAGGTGATCGGTGATCTGATGATCTTCTCGTTTGCACTGCTGGATATTGAGGGCGGACACGTCGCATCCGGTTGAGATCCGCCTGTGCATTTACGGCCAGACTCCAGCCGATAAATCTCACGATCCTTGGCGAACGAGGCGAGAAGGAGCAGGTCACGATGTTCGTACGCTGGTGTTGCGGCGACTAGCGTACCGAGGACGTGTCATGTGTAGTGCCCCGTGACTGGTGGCCGCGTACTTACACTAATGAAAAACAAAGCCCCCTGACTGTAAGGCTAGCTGAGCCGAGCGGCAATAATGGGCGAGGTCCGAGATCCTTCCCCGACTTTTGTGGAAACGGAATGTCTATCCCGATGATTAGGGTGCACGTTTCTTGCCTGGGCCCCTAGAACTTGTCATGAACAAGGGTTGGAGATCTTTGCGGGGTAGCGCATATTCTTAGCTCATGGAAAACAGGGTGTTGCATGATCAAGCAGCGGATCAAACCAGATTCAGGTGTTAATAATGGATGACATGCTGTGCTCATCTGTCGAAGGTTGTGTTGTACTGTACGATTGGCCAACGGCGTCGAGATTACCGCCCTGATGGAAGTCAGCATCAAAGAGCACACCATCTGACTCTGTTTCCCCAGCGAACAGCTTTGGCATAACGCTTGGGGCAGGACGTCTGAGCTAAAGTAGTTCCCGTAACGACAATGCTTGTGGAAGGAAGAGGTTGCAAGGCGGGGAAGTTATGAAACGTAACAGATTGCCAAAAACACCAAATGGAAGACGACGATGTCAGGACTAAAATCGCTCTTATGCAGTGTGAGAGGAACGGTGCGCAAGAGGAATGCGAAGCATCGTGAAATTTCTGCAGACAGATCCACTTGCAAGCATTGAAAGGTGTGTCCTGAATCAGCTGTGTCCATGAAGGTCACCGTTACCAAGGGGATATTTAGGCGTTAACAGACTGCACATGGGACGAAATTAAAAGCGCATCGTTGATACGTCCGCAAGCAGGAGTAGTAGAGGCTCTCAAAGCACATATTGGCGCTTGGATGTGCGAAAGGAGAGAATACGGGGGCCATATCCACGCAGTGAGCACGTCAGGAATGCGTTGGAGTGATGTGGAGATGGCGAAAGTTGACGAAATCCAAGGTGGGAAACACGATGTCGAATGGCGACAGGGCCAGTGGCCTGGTGGCAGGGCTCAGGAGAAGCGGAGATAGCAGAATTATCCATTCCCCTGGAGATGAAGGTGCAGAAGCTTGTGCTGTTGCACAAGAGTGGTCGAGCAAGCCACGACTCCGCACAGCTGCAAGAGCGTGGTGAGATGAAGTGCAGAGCTTCAACAAAATAAGGGCCAACCAACAGGGCGGCATGCGTCGGTAGGCGACGACGACGAATGCAGGCTGGACAGTGCAGCGGGCGCCAGCAGGAAGACGCTGCCCTGGCACGAGGATGGCGGAAGACGCTGGGACGGTCTCGTCAGAGATTTCGATGTGTCAAAGGGAGTTTAATGGGGGTAACAGAAACCAAAAATGGGCAAGAATCTGGGTCATCAGACCTACAGAGAAGCTCGGACAACCGACGGATTTTGCACACGTGACGCCGGTGCCCAGCCGCCAAGTTCTAATTACATCACAGTAACTCGGAATTTCTGAGGCGCGCCTGGCCTCACCACGCTTTTGCTCTGCGACTGTCTCTGTGTGCGCTATGGAATGCCACCGCCCCAATTGGCCTCCCTGGTGTCATTCACCCCGGCACATTCACATCTTTTCTAGTCTGGCTCCACTTCGCGCCGGGTGCCGACTCGTTGGCGCTGCAGCAAGCTGGGGAAGCTCTTGACTCTTTGACTAACAAACGTACCACGGTGCTCTTTGTTAGTAAATTTTTTGCCTGCCAGATGCTTGCAACTATATAAGACCTATTCCCACCCTGAATGCCAACCTTGATCATCTGACTAACCCTACTTAATACCACACTCACCTCCCAGTACAACTTCTTCCCCATATCGCCACACTCACTCACACACATCCAAGTAGTCGACCGTCGATTACTTCCTTCCCCCGTCCAACACTAGACACAGAGTCGCCCTATATCAAGCGTATAATTCAATGCACATCAACGACTTCCCGTACGAAGTACTATCCAAGATCCTTGAAGAAGTTACCAAAGCCCACATACGTGATGGCCCAACCTACACTTTCGGCTTGTCACAAGCACCGTTGCCACTCCAGAGGGCTACCCTCCAACGCTACGTGAGGGGCCCCGTCCCACCAGAGCTGCTAAAATGGGACGCAACCTCCATGATCCGTTCAGTATGCTGGAAGTGGCACGAGTGGGCTTTGGAGCACTCACTCAAGGATCTGTACATTCGTCGCTGGAAGGGTGGAGAGGTAAGGCATATACTGTAAGCGCTTGGCATCGACTCTTACTAATTATCTGCAGCGATGGGCAGAATTATCCAACCGACGTGAGAGTTATCCCCTGTACGAGCTCATCGATCGTCCGACTGGCACTGCCGTCTATCGCGACCCATTCGCCTCCCTCAAGCGAACCGTGAGCATCTGCAACGAATACCCAGAGGTAGCCTCTAAGATTAGGCGCATGTGGGTACATGGCTTCTACACCGCCTCGACTGATCGCATGGTCTTCGAGTCACTCCAAAATTGCAGCAACTTGACATCTTTGTCAGTTCCATGGACGATGATCCGGCACTTGGGTGCAAAGGAATGGCGTGCGATCTTGACAGGCAATGGCAAACCCCTGGAGTCATTGGAGCTCCAATGTGTCGATCCTACTGCTGCGCAGGCTACCGACAAGGAGAATCAGGTGGACCTTGAACCGCTTCAGTCCACCAACTTCGGTCAGCTACGACGCCTCAAGATTTTCGGTGACACGAGCTTTATGCCCGTGACTGACGCGGATCTTTTTGCTATCGCCCGCACCGCTGATCGATTGGAAGAATTCCATTTGACCTGTAATTCGTCCATTACCATTGATGGTGTAATGGCCATTGTGAAAGCATCGCGCAAGACACTCCGAGTTCTCGAGCATAGTCCGCGATCGCAGGATGGATTCTTCCATCCCCATCCAGGATCTCCTAGCGACTCCGAGCATCTTTGCGACACATTCCGAAACTGCCCAAAGCTGGAGACATTGTCCATCTCACTTCCATCTGTATGCGCACACTTGTTTTCCGATGATAATTGCAGATTCAGCGGTGATTTGCAAGTACGCGCGCTCCATCTTTGCGGGCATGAGGATGGCCGCTCCACACAAGCGGCCATTGATGCTTTGCAGAAGCTGCTCGAGCAGGCTCGGCATCTCATCGATGTACGCGCTCACAGCACGATTCCGCGCGATCTTTACGTGGAGCTTTTCTTTGCCGATTGCATTTTCGAACCTGGATTCCGTGGCGTCCACGGCGATTTCGCTATGGGTCAAATTTCTTCCGAAGGATTGTGGCCACATGACATTCAGTTCAGCGGTAAAGGCCCATACGGAAGCACGGGCCTGTACGGAAAGGAAGAAGAGGGGCCTTTCCAGCGCATCGAAGAGGAGGAGTTCCTCCATGGTGTCCGCAGGCGCCTCCATTCCATCTCGACCTGATTGTGGATCAATCAACAGAGAAACGGCCGATTTCATTTCGAATGTATACCTTTATTACAACCTGCGAGTTACATTTTACGACATTACGACCACATGCATGAGCGGCATGCCTGGAGAAGAGATACCCCAGGCCACAGCGCCACGATTGCTTCATGCATTGGGAGAAAAAAAGTTCAGATCAAACCTTCAGGATGGGTTCTCCTTAAAAGTCTTTTTCATTGGGCATATGCATCGGATGGCGGGTAGCCTCCTAGTTCTATAGTAGCTATTAGCGTTCAGATAGCAAGCAAGACTGCTTTTGTGTTAATCAATGTATCATTCTAACCTCAACTACCTCGAGCTATGGTGTCTCTGTGCTAACAATGGTCTGATTCTTGGTTGATGTGGACCTTTTGTGGTATCCTGCCAATGCAGCCATGCCCAGCTTGGTGCGATCGCAAGAATTTGGTAGTAGTAGGTAATGGAATCTGAACATCGGCCTTGTGCCATTGGCCAGGTATGCGTTGACTATACAACACCGCACGCAACGAAAAGATGCTCATCTGAAATCTGGATGATCGTATCGCGTATTTGAACGTAAAAGCGAAATGGCTACCTGAAAAGCCCGTTTGCATCCTTCGTCCTCGTGGGCGAGCTAAGCAAAGGCCCCGCCATGTATGACGTGAGGACCTCAAAACAGGAAGGCGCAAGGTACCGAGCGTCAGGTACATGCTTACACATGGTGCTGTAAGCTACCCTTCGATTGCACGGAACGTCGTGTTTGCCGACCCGGCACCCTCATCACTCTGCTGACCAATGCACGTCCCTAACAAGTCAGCACCGTCTCCAGCACATCTATGCGTAATCGGAACAGAGCCGCCCCTTATCTGTCCCAAAATCTCGTTCAAATCTTAGTGATGGTTAGATAATCGCCAAGAACATGACACTACTTGCGACTGTGTATCCACCAACTGCACGGGTGGAGCTCAGCCTAGCTGCATGCAGTCGGAATGGAGGGGCCTGTCTGCAACCTATTGTCGCATCGCCTGGAATCTGCACCCTCATGGACTGCGCAGAACCGGTTCTCGGCCTAATTGGCCCGGCAATGGCTACTGGTTTCAATGATGCAAGCACCTTGGGCATATTTGTGTAGCATATCGAGATCACTATAAGTGCCAGCTACCCCTCCTCTTGTAGCTTCCACTTCCTCCATTATCTCAGCTCCCTCTCACCTTTACACCACCTATACCTTAGTCTTTTCGTTTGATACCCCAGTCGCGTTCCACTCACAATGGCTCCCAAGATCGCTATCGTATACTACTCCATGTATGGCCACATCAAGCAGTTGGTATGTCTTCATTTTCGTGCAATGACTTCCAAGTGAATGGCCGCTGACAGGTCATGATAGGCCGATGCAGAGTTGAAGGGCATTCGCGAAGCTGGCGGAGATGCCACACTCTTCCAGTGAGTATAATCATTTTCAACACAAGCCATTACTGGTGAACAACATCTAACAATGCCCGAACAGAGTCGCCGAAACCCTTTCAGAGGATGTCCTCGCCAAGATGCATGCCCCTCCCAAGCCTACCGACATCGAAGTTCTCGATGACCCAGCCGTGCTTGAACAGTTCGACGGCATCCTCTTCGGTATCCCTACACGTTACGGTAAGTCTTGATGTTTATTTAAACGGGAGCACACATTGATTTGAATACAGGAAACTTCCCTGCGCAATTCAAGACCTTCTGGGACAAGACTGGCAAGCAATGGTCGACAGGCGCCTTCTGGGGCAAGTATGCCGGACTCTTCATCTCTACTGGAACCCTGGGCGGTGGCCAGGAGAGTACCGCAATTGCTAGCATGTCGACCTTAGCTCACCATGGTTTTATCTATGTTCCTCTTGGCTACAAGACCACTTTTGGTATGTCACCTATCGATTGCAACTCAATCAAGCGTCATGATTGAAACCACGAACATCACTGACACTGCCATAGCCCAGCTTGCCAACCTCGAAGAAGTCCATGGCGGCTCTCCTTGGGGCGCTGGTACCTTCTCCGCCGGTGACGGTTCCCGCCAGCCCACTGCCCTCGAACTTTCCATTGCAACTGCACAGGGCAAGGCATTCTACGAGGCTGTTGCCAAGGCTCACCCATGACTAGATGGCCAGCAGAAGGTGGCAGTAGATAATAAAACAAAACAAGAAAATGCATCAAATACTGGCGCAAACGGAACGTCAGCAGAGGCTGCTCCTAAGCAGACGGGCACAACGCCATCGTCCGGACCGCAGGAAAAGAAGTCCAAAGATAGTGAAGGACCTTGCGGGTTGCCAAGTAAATGCGATATCATGTAACTTTCGTAATCGGAAAAGTAGTTCAAAATACAAGGCTAGTTTAACCCTGATCTGAAACGCTCCACTATTCTACCAACAGCTGTTTACACCATGAGCAAACTAGCTTGTGAAATTCACCAAACAAACCCGTAAATCAATAAAGTAAGCACTATTCAGTCTTGATGTGCGGATTCTCGTTTGTATAAAGTTTCTCAACGAAAGCATCAAGGTTGTTCTGGATCGCATCGGCTGTGGCCTATCGGCTTTATGAGCGCCAGTGTGATATCGTATCTTGCAGTCTTCAATTTCAAAATTACCGGTGTTTGGTAATTAGTCAAATGATACTAGATCAACAGCCATTAGATTGTCGTGTTGTACATATGGATGTCCATCGCGGGTCCGGCGTTATGTTTTGCCTAGCGCAAATATCTTGGCAGCCCACCTTTCGCATTTTCGTGAGGCATTGTGCGGCGACGAGGAACGCTCAGCGATAATACTATCCACACTTCGCAATCATGGCACCAGCGTCATTACTCGACCTTGTGTCCGCGCTGCCCGCCACCGAGGGATGGGGCCCCGCCGTCTCCAACGAGACGATGCTGGATGGTGTACCATTTGCACCATATTCCAAAGCAGACAAATTGGGTCGCATGGCCGACTGGACTGAAGGCAAAGACCGCGAACGAGGAGGGCGCCAACAATACGGCAACCGAAACTACAGAGGTAAATGATGATCATATTAGAAAGAAAACACATGAAAATCCTGACAATTACCCCGCAGACCAGCAAGTATATGGCGCCAACCAACAGACCAACCCATTCGCTATCCAAGCCGCAGAGGAGGAGGCCACTTTCTCCGTTGTCGACAACACACGCACATCCGCCCGGACTCGAGGCTTTGGAAGGGGAGGCGGTACAGTGTTCGGCCGTGGACGAGGACAACGCGGCGGTCAGGCACAGCGTGGAGGGCGAGGAACCTTCCAACGGGTTGGCGGCCGCGGTGGAAACCAATATGACAGCCGTGGCGGTCGTGGCGGTGGCAGAGGAGGTCGCCGCTTCGGCTGGAGGGACGACAAGCCTCAGCGAAATCGTGATGCCTCGGTTCAAGTCAAGCCTGAGTGGACTGTTATGGAGGAGATTGATTTCTCTCGCCTGGGCAAACTGAACCTCGACACCGGAGACGGCGAGGACCTCGACAACTACGGATTCTTGTACTACTACGATCGCAGCTACGATAAGCAGCCTGGTGCCAAAACATCAGAGCGCAGACTCAACGTGCTCGAGCGCGCTGCTTATAACGTTACCACCTCCAGTGACCCAATCCTACAGGAACTGGCCGATAAAGATGAGGCAACCGTTTTCGCTACAGACAACGTTTTGTCTATGCTCATGTGCGCCACCAAGTCGGTCTACTCGTGGGACCTTGTATTCTCAAGGCGAGGTAACAAGGTCTTCATCGATAAGCGTGATGGCTCAAATCTCGATATGGTCACTGTCAACGAAAATGCGGCGGATGCACCTCTTGAGATTTCTGAAGGCAACAAGGACTCCATCAACAGCCCCGGAGCACTCATGCTTGAAGCCACCCATATCAACAACGTTTTCCCTCTGCAAGTCGTGAACGAGTCAGAGACAAACAAGGTCAATATGACCCATGAGCACCCATTCTACAACGAGGAAGTCGAGAGCGATCCCCCGGCGTCGAAGGCATACAGGTACCGACGATTTGACCTGTCCCTTGAGAAGGACGAGGAGCCATTGCACTTGATCGTACGAACAGAGCTTGATGCAGTTGTCAAGAACAACATCAACGGCGAAGACCAGTACCTGACCATCAAGGCGTTGAACGAGTTTGATACCAAGGCTCAGGGCTCTGGTGGTGCTCTTGACTGGAGGTCCAAGTTGGCTAGCCAGAGGGGTGCCGTTCTCGCGACTGAGATGAAGAACAACTCGTGCAAGCTCGCTCGATGGGCTGTGCAGAGTATTCTTGCTAAAGCTGACACTATGAAGCTCGGGTATGTTTGATCAACGTCAAGTATTATATCACTAACTAACATCGGTTCAGTTTCGTGTCGCGTACTAACCCCAAGAACAACAATGACCACGTCATCTTGGGCGTTCTGACCAACAAACCCCGCGACTTTGCCTCCCAGATGGCGCTCAACCTTAACAACGGATGGGGTATTGTTCGCACCATTGTTGACATGGTTCTCCGCATGGACGAGGGCAAGTATGTACTTGTCAAGGATCCTAACAAGTCGCTTCTTCGCTTGTACTCTGTACCGCTCCATACTTTTGAAGAAGAGGATGTCGAGGAAATGCAAGCTCCGGCCGAAGAGGATGAGGAATAGCTTTCGGATTTGTAGACGTATGATACCCTTGTCTGATATGCGTACGGTAATGAACGCGTACAAGCAGGGCTTGATAGACAAAATGAACTATTTTGATGACAGCAAGTTCCATCTTTTTCCGGTCTCCGATACTTCTGTAACTACGTCATAGTTATAAAGCTACTTCTGTTAGGATAGCAAGCTAATATGCGCATTCTCGGCCGACCTGTCTTTTCTACACATTTAAATAATTGCTGGTTGTTGAATTAATGATGACTGATGATCTTTCTGTCTGTCATCGAGCGCTTTCCCTGAATTTCGTTTTGTCCTGCTACATAAATTCATCGCAAAACAACACATTGTTTCACACACATAAATCAGTAAAATCCGATGTCGTTGATCTTCTAATCGGAACTGGGCGGATGAATTTGCCAACTGCAATCGAACCACGTGATGCTGATCAACAACTTCCCAACTCTTGACCCATCGCATACTAGTTGAATTTCTAGTCTAATGCTCGACCACGACCATTACCCGTTTTGCAAACAATAGGACAAGAGCTTGTATGTTTTCCGTTACTAGCACGCGTAAGGCTTCGGTGAGGATCACCAATTAAAGGATTGTCTAGCTTCATTGGCCATCAGTTGAGGTTTGGTTGCGGGAATAAACACATTCATCTTGAAGTAAAGTAAGGTAAGGCGAATACTTGTAGTTCAACGGAGCGACTATTTTGTCATCACTGCATGGGAATAGGTCATCAGGTCTTACACATGAACTGGACCTTACGTTGAGCTTCAAAAGCACATAGTATATATATACTATCTACAATCCCAAATGCTTCACATTCACATATCAATCGCATCCATACATATCGTGAAAACACAACCTCATTCCTGAACTATAAACTATACTCACCACCAAATGCTCCCGACCCCAACCCAATCACACCCACCACCACCACCCCAACCCTCCCCCCTCCTCCGGCTCCCCGCCGAACTCCGCCTGCAAATCTACAAATACACCCTCTCCGGCGAAACCTTCTCCATCCACGCCTGGCGCCGCTACACGCCCTTCAGCATCGCCACACGCATCCTCCGCAAACGGCGAAACGTCCTCGCCCTACTTGCCGTAAACCACCAAATCCACGCTGAAACCCACCTCCTCCCTTTCCAACACAACATCTTCCGCTTCAAGTCCCAAGATGCTTTCGCCTCGTGGCTCAGCGGTCTATCTGCCGCGCAGCAAGATGCCGTCCGCGAGATAGAGATAGTGACGTGGATGGCGAGGCATATGGTGGAGGGGGAGGCGTGGCAGTGTAAAGCGCTGGAGGAGGTGGTTCCTGTGGGGAAGATGAGGGGGTTGAGGAGGGTTTGGGTGGAAGTTAGGATGAATGGGAGGGCGAGGGAGTGTGTGAGGGGGGAGTGTTTTGATTGCGAGGATTATGGGGCGGAGGTGAGGGATGAGGAGAGGAGGGTTAGGGAGTGGTTGGTTGGGAGGTGGGGGGTTGATGTTAGGTTTGAGAGGGTTGCTGCGTAGAGGTTTAAGTTTATGTGGCACGTTACGTTGCGTTGTAGGAGTTGGTAGATGCATGATAAGGTTGTGGTGAATTTCAAGTGAATTTGTTCGAGCTGCTCAACACAGATGTATGTACAATAGAGGCTGTGTAAGCAAAACAAAATACCAACCCAGGTCGTATACCGGGCGTGAATCCAAAAAGCGCCGCGTACCATGCTAAACGACGCTTGAACGCTCAAAGTGCGTTGAGAAAAAGGGGGAATAGAACATTGATCCAACCCAGTGTAACGCCGGTCATCAGTCAATACAGAAGTTTTCCAAAGCGCCAAAAGTCAAAAGTCATTACATCTCATCCCCGTCACTCCGTCTCCAGTAATTGCCTAATCTTCTCGTAAAAACTCGCTGGATATTGCCTTATCTCATCATCCGTGGGGGCAGGCTTATTGGGGTCGCGGAATCGATCCGCAACTCGTTGGATGATTTGACCCAACAGTTCTTGTGGGATTCGCAAGTCTTCGCCACCATCGGGGTACAGGAATACATCCCTGTCATCCAGCAACTGAGCGACGTTTGGTCGGCGTTTAGGGTCTCGGTTGAGGCAGCGTCGAAGGGTAGCCTTAAGCCCAGGAGGAACACGAACATCGCCGACGCCAAGGTCAGGAAACTCAATGTGATAATCCCGATTAACAATGGCGAGCACACGGGCCATCTGGTTGGCGATATGAGCGAATGGCGGCCGACCGTAGACCATCTGATAAAGGATGCAGCCAAGACTCCATACGTCCGATGGCTTACCGAGAGCCATATCTTTGGGTCCGGCTCCGTTTGATAACTGCCCTCTTGCTCCTCCAGCAGAGTCTTCAAGGGATTCCGGGGACATGTAATTAGGAGTGCCGATATGCGAGTCGCGGTGCACATTAACAGTGTGGTCGACTTCGATGGCATTTGCGATACCAAAGTCAATGAGCTTCAATCGTCCAGATACCAAGAGGAAGTTTGCAGGCTTGAGGTCCGAGTGGACGATATCGTGGTCATGTACAGCGCCTACACATTCGAGCATTTCTTTCCAGTAATAACGTGTGAAGCTCAAATCGAGTTTGCCATCCCCATCGGCAGGGTCAAGCTTCATTCGAATGATGCGGGCGAGATCAGATTCTCCAATCTCCATGAGCTATGCGAGTTTAGCTAAGTCGAGAAGACATCAAAAGATCAAATGAACATACCACGCTGAGAATTTGTCTTTGCTCGTCGACTTCCCAGTCATATAATCGGACTACGCGGTCCACGTTCTTCAACTTTTGCAGGAGATCAATCTCGCCCTTGTAACCTCGGACGGCAGCTTCGTCTGCATCCTCAAGCTTTACGCGCTTGAGAGCAAGGAGTTTGAAGTTCTCGGCCATGACACGATAAACAGCCGAACTTCCACCACGTCCTATCCTATCCATTTGCGAGTAGTGCTTGCCGTTGACCGAAAGAGTGCTCCGCTTTTTCCTCTCTCTTGTCTTGGTCGTTGCAGCACCTGCTGCCGCAGTAGCTGTTTCTAGTACTGACATCTTGGGTGGTGGTGGTGGAGGGGCTGGTCTTCGAGGTGTATTTGCACTCATCTGCTGCAAAGGAACGGGCCTTTCTTGTTGCTGTAGCGGTTGTCTTTGGATTGGAGATTGCTCTTGGGGTGTCGGCTGTGCATTGCGATCTTCAGCAACTTTCATGACTGATCCAGTCACCTTCATGACAGAATCCGGGACGTTCAAGGGAGCCTCTTTGGCCGCAGCGATGGGAAGATTCTCTTGGTCCTGTGATGGTGGGTGTTCTTCTTCGCTCTGAGGGGTGCGCCTCAGTCTCCTCATAGGTGCACCTCGTAGTGGGACCCTTTTGATGCGCAAGCTTGGAGCAGGTGTGACGGTATCATGGACTGGCGTGTTCGAGCCAGAGCCACTTCGCGAGATTTTTAACTTTGGCTTCCTCTTTTCTGGTGAGTTGACATCATTTTGCGCGAGGAGAGCCGTCGTTAACGCGCTCAGCTTCATGGGTTGCGGGATTTCGTCGTCTGAGCTGTCGCCGATGTTTATGTTTTGCATCATTGGTGCATCTGCCGAAAAGCCCTGAGACTGGCCCAGGACTGAAAGTGGAGAGTCTCTCCTCGGTCGAATCGTCGAGTGTGCACGCATGCGCCCATATGAGGAGCCGCCCAAAGGCGTGGGAGATGCTGTTGCCATTGATGCGCGAGGGAGGTTGGGCGCGTTGCTATATATGAGATGGAAGGGCTGCCAGGATAGCGAATGTCGACTGTAGTGTTAGTTGCGCATACATAAGGTCCAAAAAGTAGGCGGCTGTTTGCTGTAGGGATGCTGGCGGTGGGTTGAGTCGAGGTTGTGAGCGCGCGCCGGCGAATCCTGGCAAATCGCGTGGGCGCGTTGCCTAGCAACAGCTTGTCAACAACAAGTTCGACTTGTCCAAAAGGTCACCCGAAACTGCAGCTAATCCTATCCTGTCGTTGGTGAATCTGTTTTTACATAACCGCCTCCATTGATGCTCAATTATTGAATGATTTTCAAAGGGCTGTTACGACTTGCTCGAGCAAATCTGATCTACTTTATAGTTACTTCGTTGGCTGATTGAAGCACGACAAACTAATGTGGAACGACCGACCCATTTACTCATCACAGTACTGTGCAGTGAAAAGCTAACTTGCTATGACAGTACCATGGCAACATGCCTCAAGTCATGAATTCTTTTTTATAATTTTCTTGGCTTAGCAAGAGATTTCGGCATAGTTTTACGGAATTTAATAGCAGAAGCGTAACATGCATAGATATTTCAAAGCGTTTCAAGTCCTAAACTAAAGCTAATATAATGTAATCATGAACAACTCCATTGAGATCAGGCAGTAACATCAAATCAATATAAAAGCCACCGTAGCTAACCGTTCCACCTCCCGTTTGAGATATATGCAAAAATGCCGCTGTTCCCTGCGATAACATCCTCTTCAAACGCCACCCATGCAGCCCAAATATGGGCATTGATAGAACAAAATCATCAAAGTTTTGCTTGAAGAGGAGTCTCTTCAAGAACAATTGCTATCACAGCAGCAATGTCATCTGGCTTGCCACCGTGCCAGTTCTCTCCTGGATACGCTTTTTGTACCTCCTTGGCAAAAGGACCATCTCGACGTGTGTTTAATCCAGTCACCTTGGCTTCTTTAGCGATTGCTACGGCAACTTTGGCCTGAAGGGAGGACTTGTCTGCCTTCTTTGTTGAACCAGCTTGTACAAGTTTTGCGAGATTTTTTCCCACTTCAAGTCCACCGTCTTTTTCGACCCATGCACCGAGATCAATCATTTGTCTACTGACGATACCCAGCGCATCCTGTGGGCTCAGGTTGTCCCACACACCGTCTGTTGCAAAAACGAGCACATCGCCATGACGAACTTTGTGATGCGTTACACTTGATTCCTTGGGAAGATCCGACAGAGTCGTGGGTCCTCCAAACACAGCCATTTGCACGAGCATGCGCTGGGGAGTTTTGGAGAGTTGATAAGGGGTGTTGAAGGCGTGTGTTTGCGGTTGTGTGAAATGTCGTACTGCGTTCAAGCCTAGATGCATAAAGCCCGAATCGCCTAGATTGGCTACTTCGACATTGCCATCAGTTTCCGCCACGGCAAGGCACGCGGTACTGCCTCCTCCTTCGATGGTTTCATCTTCAGTAACTTCGTCGTATGCAGTCTGGAGCAGGTCTCTGGGGTGAAGCGATGTAGTGTTCGATCCGTGTGGCCACGAGCGCGCAGCACAAGTCATATACTCGCACAAGCCGTGAGAGAAATCTGCGGGGTCCAAGCCAGACTCGACCCATCCGCCGACGCCATCAGCTACTCCAAATGTTGTGGCATCTGTGTTTCCCACCTGACTAAAAAAGAAAGCATCTTGTCCACTCTTCGCTCGATAACGCTTGTTGACTGAATGCTTGCATTCTTTTAGGCTCGACGCAGTGATCTTGGTAGAATCGTACAACGGCTGTGTAAAGAGATTCTGCTCCGCATTGAAACGGTCCTGCTTGGCAGAGTAGGATGCCGCAACATGGTAAGAGAATCGAGGCATGTTGCTCCAATTGTGGGAACTAGAGTGGAACGATCGAAGGCCGATGGAAGCCGGGGAGCTGTCTCTGTTGAGCGGACATGTCGGTTGAGTGTAAAGAGACGCAGGTCGCGGAGAAGGGACGCTGGCCGAGTGAACAGGCGTGACCAGAGAAGGAGCAGAAATGGCGAAGAGGAAAAGACCAGCGGTTGCGCGACGCGAAATGGGTGGAAGCCGAGCAAGACCCGCAGTGCCGGCTATGGCAAATGACATGGCCGCAGCCCAGGCCTATAGGTTAGGAGTCAGTATAGAGAAATGAGGAAATTAGCAAGGCCAGGCACTGAATGTCAAGCATAACGGCTCTGGTGCCTTTGCGACAGAGGTCGATGAAGAGAAAGAGACTTTTGGACTAGGGATTCACGCATTGGCGGCCGTCATGCCGATCCGACTAGTCCCTGAATGATACAATGATACGTACAAACAACTGAAGCATGGCGGCGAGGCGCAATTGAGCAAACGTCGGGGCGCCAAATATGCGGAAACTGAATCACAGCAGCGATTCTGGCTGAAGCAGGTGATCTGTCTACTTGCCTCTCCCCCCAGCTTGCCGGAAGCAATCGCTGCAGGTACCGTCGTGTTTCAAACAGGATATGACATAATCCGAGCGCAGGTGCCAGCCCTATCGCCTCGCCTAAACTCCGACTAGTGCTGGGGGAGCTTCCATCTTTTCGAGCGAGCTGCAACCCCACGTCTTGCTGCCTACTTCCCACTCCGTCACCCCCATCGAGGGAGATAGCAGTCACGATGAATATCCACCCGTCGCGGCAGGCTTATGTTGAGGAAGAAGATGGCCCGGTAAGTCCCTTTATTTTGTCGAGTAGGTGGTGTTGATACTCTATCCACACCATACATGCGACACTACTTGAACCACTACAATGGCCGCAGAACTGACAACTTTTCGCAGGGTGATGCTATGGAGGGCATTGATCTGGCCAACGTCCGTATGTATCCATCTCTATTCCTTGTCATACTTCAGTCAGCCTAACAAGCCCAGCTCTTGATCGCGACCATGCTATGCCAGGCGGCGGCAACGAGAAGGCCTCGACTCTCATGGAAGAATTCGACCGCAAGCGACGAGCTGCCCAGCTGATAGTACCTACCGCCGACCGTGATGTCAAAGCAAAGTTGCGCTCGAGAGGAGAGCCCATCACTCTTTTTGGCGAGGGTCCTGCCGACCGACGCGACCGACTTCGTGCGCTGATGGCAGAAGCTGCCGAGGCTCAGGGAGAGGGCTCAGTCGATATAGATATGCAAGAGGCGGATGAAGCGCCTGGCGATGAACAAGAAGAATTCTATACGCAGGGCACAGCGGCATTGCTTGATGCGCGACGGGATATGGCACACTACTCACTTCCTAGAGCCAAAGCAAGGATCGCCTACCAACGCCGCGAAGCTACCATACCACTGAAAACACATATCGAATTCCGCAACAACATCAAGGATCAATTGAAAGGCTTCGAACTGTACGGATCGCAGACTACAGATAGGCCTGTCAGCATTGTCAGAGTTTCGCCAAATGGAAAGTATGCGGCATATGGCACCTGGGGTGGAAAAATCGCACTTTTGGAAATTCCTAGCCTTGAGCAAAAGAAGGCATACCGTGGTGGCCACAACGAGCGAGCAACTGGTATAGATTGGATGCCTACAGCAACCCTTCCTGGCAGCAATGTTTCAACTTCAGCGGTCAATTTCGCTTCTGGCGGAGGTGGTGGTAAAGTACAGCTGTGGTCATTAGATAATGACAAGCCCTTACGGACGCTGGAAGGCCATTCTGACCGAGTTTGCCGTGTGGCATTTCACCCTTCTGGACGCTACCTGGCCTCGGCCTCTGATGATACGACATGGCGATTATGGGACGTCAATACTGGGCAAGAGCTGCTCATGCAAGAGGGGCATTCGAAGGAAGTCTATACTGTCAGCTTCAATGGCGACGGGTCACTTGTCGCAAGTGGCGGTTTGGACAGCATCGGTCGTGTCTGGGACATTCGAACAGGACGTGTCATCTACATGCTCGAGAGCCATATCAAGCCTATCTATGGGTTGGATTGGAACTCAGACGGTCATCGCCTGTTATCAGGCTCAGGAGATGGTTTCATGAAATGCTGGGATGTCCGGGCGATGCGTGAATCGAACTCAATTGCGGCTAATACTGGAGGTGTAACTGATCTACGATGGTTTCAAGGTACAGACGGTCCAAACAGTCAAGTACCGATACAAGAGAATGATCAAGGTGAAGTCATACCAAAGAAAGCATCAACGTTTGTGGTGTCTTCTGGATTCGATAAAAATATTCAGATCTTTTCTGCGGACGACTGGGCCCACTGCAAGACTTTGCAAGGCCATTCAGGACCTGTTTTCAGTACGGACGTAACAAGTGACGCTGCCTGGATTATCAGCGGAGGAAAGGATCGAACTGTCAAGCTGTGGGCTAGGGACGACAATCAAGGCATATAAGTCAACTATCAGTAAGAAGACCACAAGACATGATATCTGTGGTTGCAGCATACAATGGCCATTCCCATGGATATGTAATCATCAAGGGGAAGCTTATAAGTTTTCCACAAGGGAGAAAAGAAGGAAAAAAGTTTGTTTAAGCTTAGAAGAGATACCCATCAACTACCCTGAAGTTAGGAGGAGGAATACATGGTACTGCTGTACCTAAATTGAGCACTTTTGCTCACCAAGTTGCCTGTCTCACTTTTCTCGCCCGTTGCAGGATAGCAAGGACACTGCCCCGTCTTGCTTATCGCATGCGCCGCACTATGCTCGGAGATGAGCCCTTTGTTTAGATCCATGATGGAGTATCGATGACAAAAAATAACAATGCTGCCACGCACACGTCACATGCCGCTCATCGCTACTACGTGGCTATGCGTGCGCGAGGGTGCTCGGCAAGTTGTTACACAACACCAGCACGCGGCTACCGTTTCGCCATCAGCATGGCACCGGATCACTGTCCTCGCATTGATCAATGCAAGGGGAAGGAATGCCTTCTCCTCTTACGATTTGCTGCATGTCTAAGACATTCAACAACAATGATGTTCTTCACCGCAAAATGATGTATAGCAACAACAACATCTTACGCGTAGAGATCAAACGGCAGTCTAGCTTGATTAGAATAACTGAAACCATTCCATTTCACCGCCGCAAATTCAGATGTTATGGTACGGCGTTGACTCCACTTAGTCCGGGGAAGCTGTCAAAGGTACCGCGTACAGTCATTAGCTCGCAATTCGAGGAGCTCGTCGCCGTCTTCGCGTGGTGTCTGAGCTTCTTGCTTAGAGGAAACGTGAAAGAGGAAATGTGACTCATGAATGTAAAATCGAATACGGCCCCCCTGTCTAGGGTGGTCAACTCTGTTTATTTCTAGAGACAAGAATAAGTGTGACGGCGAAGTGTGAGTGGCTGGTGGTGCTCAAGCGCGGATGCGGAAAGCGGAACGTTAGCGGCACATACACCGCTACAGCCTCACCTTTTTGACAGCCACAAATAGCGAGAGGTCAACTTGGGGGAGAGGGTACCTATTATGCGCCCTACTCGTTGGGCTCCAATATGCAATGTGGCTGTTGCAGCACGATTAGCTTCCGGTCAATCGTGGAAAGGGGAGTAACGGAAAGATATCGATTGGGGTAATCAACTCGCAATCGATTCAGTTTTGGAGATGACCCCAGGACGCGTGTGCCACAGTACGCGCCCGTGAGCGGACGATCGGTTGTAACGCTGGCTCCAGATCCAGCGCAAGCAGTGGGCGACTTTGGACTCTAACAGTGGCTTTACTCCCATTGCCCTGATTTGTCGAGAGATGTAAATTGTCTTGTTCCTTTTCTGAACGCTCGCACCACGTTGGTGTGACGCGATCTCCAGTGGTTTGGTAGAGGATTGACTGTCTTACCTGACTGCAACAAGGCGTTACATCTTTTGTGGGTAGCGAGCACAAACCGGCCAGGTCGAACGAGGCTCTGTCACGGCCGTGGACATGACGATTGGAGGCAGAGAGGCAATCTCCATTTGCTTGTCGTCTTTTGTGACTACGGCTGTCGGGCCAGATTTGATACAAACCAACGGGTCTTGGACGGGGGAGACAATGACCAAGCTAAAAACAATTCGCGACATTGGCCAATGACGCACAAAGCAACATCGCTTACAGGAAGATCCGTCATGTCGGTAGAGAGATATCGAACAAAGTTGTGGGACAGAACGGCATCCTGTAGCTGCAGTGTTTGCCTCATCTGGTGCAAGCAGGGCATGCCCCGGCCAGATGGAGAAGTGGTCGTCTGGTACCTTACACCAAGCACTTCGATCACGATAATGGGGAAGAGCACAAGAGCACAGGAATGGGGTGCTGGAAAAACAAGACAGAAGAGGGAAATAGGCTGGGTAGAGCAAGCGGTGAAATGACTCGTGCTTACCCAAGGGAGGTAGACGCTGGGGGCAGATGACACAATGTTGAAGAAGCGCAAGGCGGAGAGGAGGGGACCCTGGGAGGGCAACACGAAGAATGGTCGCCAAAAGCGGGCAATGTGATAACCAAGTCGTCTGATGGGCAATATCAGACGCAGATGGTGGGTAGCGAATAAGGGACAGTCAAGCGACGACGGAAGAAAGCGGGCGGCGTCACCATCAGCAGATGGACGGCGATGGCAGCCACACAGACAGACAAGACATGCAGAGCAGAGCAAGCAGGCGGGCCTAGCGCAACCCAGGTCGTCTTGACTGTATCGAGCAGAGTTTTCATGGCAGCGAGCCAAGCGCAGAGGCAGGCGAATCACGAGGGGGCAGACGGCGAAATTTCGCTGGGAAGGGTCGGGCCGCCTGGGCTAGGCCAGTCATGCTCTACGTATCGATAGGCACTTACAGCGGCACGGGAGCACCGGGGCGGGCGTAGTCGGTGGTGGTGGTGCTGGAGTGCGGCGGCGGCGTTGTGAAGAGGAGGAAGATGGATGAGAATAAAAAAGAGGAGACTGACGAGAGATCTGTGACAGACAGACACACAGACACACAGACACACACAGACAGCAGCATGGCCGTGGGCGCAAACGGCGGCGCAGCAGCAGCAGCAGCAGCATCACTTCTGGCAGACGGGCGCATGGGCAAAGCAGGGCAAACAGAGGGCAGTGGTCTAGTCTAGTGAATGGGTTAGTGAATGGTTAGTGCTGGTGAATGGAGGGTGGACGAGGGAACGGGCCATGGCTGGCTTGACGGACGCAGCATCGACAGCCGCCAGCCAGTCGATGCGGGCGTGCCAGAGAAGCTGCAGTATTGCTACCCGACGGCCTTGGGGCGCCGAATAACATGCGCCGTCTGCGCCGTCTGGGTCACTCTGGTGTTTCGCCTGCAGCCCACGCTCTCGTATGCCTGCACACCCCGCCCACCCACCGCAAATCCAGCTTTATCTACCGCTAGCCCGCCGCTCCCCACCTCACTACCCATCACCACCACCCTGCCACCTGCCCCCCCTCCCCTTCACCCTGCGCCCGCCGCCGCGTAGCCCAGGCTTCATCTACATTCCCTCTCCCGCTCGTCGTCACCGACACCCCTTTGACCAACTTCCATCCCTCTGCCCCTTCACCTCTGCCGTTTTCTACGGTTGCTTTTCGTCGCCAGGTCCTGCCTGCGATTGAAAATTGCCTAAAACAGCCTCCCTCACCGCCAGTCCAGCGGCTACACCGGTACTTTGCTACAAGAGCCCGCCATGGACTTTTCCTCCTCCAACAACCCAAATCACATGGATTTTCACAGGCCTTCGTCCACGCTGAGCTCCATTGACCGGAAACCTTCCACCTTCAGCTTCGACGACAACTCGACCCTCGACTCCAACATCCTGGACACTCCCGTCCTCATGTCCCCCACCACCAGCAGCCAGGGCATCTTCTCGCCCGACACCAACATCTGGGAAGACTTCTCCGCTGGCCAATTCGTCGACCGCACTGCCACCAGTTCCGTCGTCAACACCAACGGCAACAACCCCTTCTTCACCGAGCAGAGCAACAACCCATTTGCTCGTCTTCCCCCAAACCAAGCCGCAACCTACGGCCAGCAGACATGGCCCATGACCGACACCTCTGGATCCCGGACGCCCACGGCTCCCAAGGCCCTCAACCCCTTTGGTCCTGGTGATTTTGGTGCAGCGCCTTCCTTTGTGTCTGATCCTCAACAACAGATGCAATATCACGGACTCCCCGTGCACGCCAACGTCAGGCCCAGTGCTGTCTTCCCTCCCGCTGCTCCTGAGCAGCCCATGTCGCCCCACACCCACTCGGACTGGATGGCCTTCAACCAGCAGGAGATGGACTCACGACCAGGCCCAAAACGCATGAGGCCCAACACTCCACCTCGTTCCTTCTCTCCCCGTCGTGACGGCGGCATCAGGAAGAAGAACGCCCGCTTCGACATCCCCGCCGAACGCAACCTGCTCAACATCGACAACCTCATCCAGAGCTGCACCAACGAGGAAGACCTCAAGGAGCTCAAGCAACAAAAACGACTCCTCCGCAACAGACAGGCCGCGTACGTACTTTCCCTTGGTTTTTGGACTGGCTTCACCCGTTTGGTCCATTCATCCATTTGGTATATGCTCTCCTTCTCGTTCAAAGGCTAACGTACATGCAGACTTGACTCTAGGCAGCGCAAGAAGAAGCACACGGAAGAGCTTGAGGAAGAGAAGAAGGCCTGGATTGAGAAGATGTGCACCATGGAAGAGCAGTTTAGCCAGATGCGCCTCGAGTATGAGGCTCTCCTCGCTGAGAAGGAGAACTGGCATCGCGAGTCCATGGATATGCACCATATGATCAACCAGCTTCAGTTTGACAAGGAGGAGCTCGTCCGCAACCACACCCAGGAGACTGGTGAGCTTCGCAAGAAGGTCTCTGTCCTCACTGAGCGTCTGGAGTCGGCTACCAGCAATGGCATGGGCATCGCCCCAAGCACGACCTTCACCGACTTTGCTTCGGAGATGGACAACCTCAACATGGGTAGCAGCGACTGGGACAACTACATCTTTGTCAACGACTACGCCTCTGACGAGCAGACTCCCCAGCAGCAGAACCAAGAGCAGGCCATCACCGTCATGCCCCGTGGCAAGGACGAGGACAAGCCCGTCGCTTCTGGCCTCTTGCTCATGCTCCTCCTCTGTGGTGCTTTTGTCGCTAGCAAGTCAGGTAATGCTGCGCCTCCTATCCCGCGTATGCCAGATGATGTGCGTGCTGCATCTGCCACTGTGCTTGACAGCATCCTCAAGGATGCCGGCGTTTCGAGCACCTTTACTGAGCAGGGTATCATTGCCAACACTGTCTCCGCAATGGAGCCTGGCCCATCTGGCATCGCTTGGCCCAAAACAACCCTCTCTGGCTCCGAACTCGCTGGCATCTCTGGCTCTCATCTCGACCAGTTGCACAACCAGCTCACTGCGCCAACCAAGGACCAGGAGGCAGAGCAGCTCTTCACCATTACGCCTTCTCAGTACAACAGCATGACTTCTCTCGACTTCACCCGCCAACGCTACAGCATGACGAGCGATGATCTCAATGACCCACTCTCTCCTGGCTCCCAGCCATCGCACCGCCGCAACCTTGCTGAAACCCTAGCCGCCATGCGCGAGCAAAATAAGGGCGAGTCTGCGGCCGAGATCTACACTCGAAGCTTGCTTTGGGACAAGATTGCACCCGAAGTCGTTCACGAGTTCAAGCGTATTGTTGAAGAGTCTGCTGCCATGTCACGGCCAAGCACCTCTGATGGACTGAAGGCGGAGATCAGCGGATGAACACTACTACTACCACTACCACCACACCTTTCCTATGTTTGACATTTCATTGCGTCGACCTGCATCTGTTTTTCCTTATTTGCATAGCGGTTCACTTCTACCCCCTCGTTGGGGCACCTGTAGGGACAATCTGCATTAGGGTTGGCGACTGCTCCTCGCGCGTCTTTTTCTTTTTGAACGCCGACGACGAGCATCGCATCCGCCGCCATTTCCTTCATCGCCTCGGCTCATTTGCCTGGCCATTTTTTAAACCATCTGGGACGGCAACGTCAATTTATATCGCTTGAGCATACATGGCGGCAGGATTCTTCTTCGCATGATGGTCGAACTTTTCGACTCATCGCATTGTCAAAGGGACATTTTGAGTGATTTTCTTGTTTCCTATCAAGTTATTTCAGCGAGCGAGCACATTTGTTTTCCATGTTTGTTTATATTGCAGAGCGTAGCGAGCGTTGGATTTCTTATGTCTATACATGATGGGTGGAAGGGTCTAGGTGATGGCATGTATCCCTATGACACTGTACATGATGGCACGAAAGAAACGCGAAATTGGTACTGTTACCCGCCCGACTCTAGGTTGTTGGATGAAGGGTTGAGCGCAAATTGGATTATGGACATGTTGTTTTTTATTTGAAAGAGAAGATATCTACCCTTCCACACGACCAAACGACTACTACGCTTCACACGACAAACATTTTTCCTAATACCCCCCCACAACTGGACCGACGTCCGATATTTCCTTGAGATACCATCGCGTCCATGCCATTTGGCAGGATTGCTTGACTGGCGTTGTTTTGTTTGGGCGGAAGACTGTAGCTAAGCACTGCCTTCATTGGCAAGTCAAATAATTGTTATCAGTTCATCAGCGCTTAACCCGCTTCCTGATCCTACTCGCTGAAAATCCTCTTGGTGGCTTCCCCCATCTCAACCACTGACATGTAAACCTACTGGCTGAGAGCGAGCTTCGCCACTTGACTTTCGCGCGTCCTTTGACTCCACACACCCTTGACTCTGTCTGGAGCTTGCTCCGTCCACTCACTCGCTCGCTGGTGAAGATCCTCGGCTGCTGCACAGCTGTGAATCGTGCGTCGCAGCGATGCGTGCGTGCGTACCTCGCATCTCGGCCGCAGCCGTGAAAGCCGTTGCACATGCCAGAAAAAAAAAGGACCCTTTTCCCCAAACAGACTTTGATGATTTGACGCTTTTTCTACTTGTCTACGCACATTCGCCTCCGTAACCTTCAGAGCAAAGACCAGGTACCCTTCACCCATTCCCACCCATAGCGATCCACCCTTTTTTTTGCCCCCCCTCCCCTTTCAGCAAACCAAGTAAGCGGGCCGAAGTATCTGCGACTATACACCCACCAGTGACCAACACCAGTCACTCAGCTTGGCGGGAGCTGCGGCCGCCCGCGCAAGCATATCCTGCATGTCAGCTTTTGTCTCTGCCCTTTAGCACGGCACGGCACCACATTAACACCCCCACTTTTCGCTTCCTTACGCTGTGGTGGGCTATATGTGGGTATGGATGGATGTAAGTAGTTTGGAATATGAAATAAACTCGCGCTTCTTTCCATTCTATACTCTATTCAGATGACAACAGCGACGATGGTGATGGTGATGGTGATGATGATCCTGTCGGAGGAGTCGTCATGAGAGACATAATGCTCCGTACATCACATACGTAACTTAAGGCGTGGGAAAAGTGGCTCAGCGCGCCTTACTTTCTCATCTCTCATACGTGACTAGTTTAGTAAGAGTGGCTCTGGGTGGCCTATCTTTCACGCAGTGTTGGAAAACAAGGAAAGACATGGGCGAGGGGTGTGCTCTCGTGTGTGTGTCTTGTCTCTCTCTTCCCGCGGGTGCGTGTGGGAAAAGGTGAAACAGAGATGGGCGGTGCTAATGCAAGGATACGAGGTCATTTTTGTAATTTTCGCGGTGGATGAGAGTAAGTCATTATGTATAATGGTGGTGGGTGGGAGGGGTGATTGGTTACGTTTGTGAATTTAGCAAGTGGAGGTACATGAAGAAGGGTAGTGAGGTTGGATTGGGAGGGGTTTCTCCTCGTGTGGGTGTGTGACTTGTTTGTTGGCCCCGTTTGGGAGCTGTTCTATTTACTGTACTGCACTGCACTGTACTGTACTGTAGGCTGGATCCAGAGTAAGTGTAGGTGTTAGGTGTAAAGGCGTGTGTGTACGTGTAGTACAAAACTGCCCATACTCACATACACTCACATACCACATACACATACGCATACATAATTCGGCCGAGCCCAACGTTTACTGGTGAAAACGAGCGAATTTTCTACTTGCCTTGGATCCTACCGATGAAGTGGGATCTTGACTGCTCCGGTGAGGGGGTTGTATGGTGACACAAAGCAACAGTATAAGATGCACTTTTATCATTCGCTAAAGCACTGATCTCCTGTACAGATAGAGGACGGTTGTTGTGGCACACTGGTATCGTGCCACTAAACCACACACCATGAATAGTCTCTGGGTCCCGTACCCGTCCTTGTACAGGCCTATCGGAAAGACCTGTCTATCGCGGGAATGCGGCGCGGAGGGACGTATGGCGGCTGATAGTGCGCGAAAAGCGCTTTTCTCCGCGCCTAGGTAAGCCTGTTGACGTGATTGAATCATCTGAGTATACAACACGCACACACACATGCCGTCTTGTCAGCAAAACAACATTCAACATGTTGAATCGATTTGGGAAATGACTACTTTGTAGACCGATCATTTTACTCGTCGTCAGATGGTTGCATCTGGTCGTATGCAAAACACCCCCGGGAGAGAAGCAACTGCATTTCCTTCCCGCGGTATGATGTGCACACCCGCTGTACGAAGTACAGTAGCACACGACCGTCCCATGGTCAGGTCACCTCCAGACAAGCCTAAACAAGCCATCGTCCATGTCGGACCGGCTCGTAAACGCCTGAATAGGAACGACTGCCGTTATTTTGGGTTGTATTTGTCTTTCCAAATCCTGTTGAGGAGGCATATGTCAGCACGTGCTCATCTTCAGCTTGTAAGTTGTGGTCCAATGCCAGCCATTTGGATCGCAGGTCCGGGTCGATATTGGCCACGGGTTGCCGAACAGTCCAGATGAATAATGGAAAAACCCTCTCCCTTCCGGCCTTGCCGCCCTCTCCGCTAGCCGTCTATCGCGATTGCCGTCCCCTCAATGTACTCCAGGATCGCATTGAGCTGGTGCTGGCTGTTCGTCATGCAACCCCAATAAACCTGCTCTTCGACAACACATCCTACTACAAGTCGTAAATCGTACCATGGTCTCCGTAATCGGCACACACCCACACTGGCGCACACCCTCCATCAACACCACGCTGACCTTGCTGCGGAACCGAGACGAACAACAGCATGCCACGTGTAGCCCATAAACAAGTTACCAGCAGCGCGGGTCCGCCTGACGAGATCCAGCCCTGTCCCAAAGCGGGCAGTAGGCTTTGCATACTGCGAATGGCGATGATGTGATGCAATGCGCGCAGCCGGGGAAGCAGGGAGAGAGTGTGACAGGTCCTGCTGCGGGTGAGGGCGAGGGCCGTACCAGCAGCGTCCGCAGTAGCTAAGCGAAGGGTGCATCAAATGGTGCATCCATGGCCAATGGAAAAGACTTGGCACATGCGCGTTGAAACTGGTGGGATACAAAGCGCATCATTGTTGGACGCTTACTTGGTTGGTAAGATGCCGTGATGTTTTTAGCTTTGGTGTTGTTGATGTCTCTGCCGGCCGGATTTAGAGGCATATGGGCCTATGTGTGTGTTTGCCGTGCGCGGATAACGTGACGACCATGGATATGGAGTGAGCGTTGGTGGGCGCAACACGCGCCCGTCCTATTACTTCGTACACGGGAGATGGACAGATCGTCATTGCTGCTGATCTCGATGGTCCGGAGCATCTCGATTTCCCGGAACAAGTAATATGAAAATAGGGTGTATACATACCATGTATTGCCTAGTGTCTTATTTCCCTTGGACTCGGCCAGGCGTAAGAACTGCGCCGCTTTGAACTACGAGGCCGACCAGTTAGCGTATTTTCCGTCTGACGAACCTGCGTATTGCTGCCCAAACAATGAGGCTGAAGTATGGGGAATATCGGTGCACGTTGTCTCACCAAGCCTCCCGCGTGATGGCGAGATCCAAGTTATACAGCCACCCAAGTTTACCGTTCGCGTCCAAATATTGCATCACTACTTTACGCGAATTTGAAGCGATCGGTGTGGCAGATATTGACAGGTCTCGAAGAAGAGACCGCCAACAATTGAATGACGAGCAAAACAAGAGGCCAACATACCTTGTCCTTTTTGGTGCCAAACCCCTCGAGATAGCACCAAGCAACTTCATTCATCGCATCGGTATCGCCTAGATTGGCAGCAGTCTCGTAATAGTGTTTCGCGGCCGCGGGATCTTTTTTTATTCCCCAACCATTGCGGAAGCAGTTCGCCAACTCATACATGGCCAACACAAGCTCGCCTTTGGCGGCACCACCCTTTTTCATGCCTGCTCCCAGGGCAAGCTTTTCAACTTCTGCACTATTCGCTGCTGCCATGCTAAGATAATGCACGGCTTCTTCCTGGTTCGCCTCTATGCCCCATGCATGTCTGCTCTCGTGTCAGTGATGTGTTAGCCACACTTAAGGCCACACTCGGGTAAGTGGTACTCTTAACGAGTCCAAGTACATCACGTGTAGGGAAGTAACCCACCGTAATGCTAGGCCGTAAAGGACCTGTGCCAGAGCATTGTTCTGACCACTGGGATTGGCCAGTCTTCCGAAGAGCGCTGTTGATGCTTCAAGATTGCCTTTCTCGTGTAATCGAATAGCTTCCTGAATATTTTCTTCATCCTCAGGAGCAGCAACGCTTGGGCTCCTACTCCTGCCTGTGCTTGGTCTTTTGGGTGACAATGGATTTGCACTCTCACTCCTGGGCGTGGTGGACGCACTCACTCCCTGATGTAGACCCTCAGTCACCAGTACAGTAGCTCTCTTCTCCCATTTCGCCTCTTCCTCTTCTGTTCGAGCGACTCCATCTCCTCCAACGGCTGGCAGATTCTCTGGCACGTTCGCAGAGCTACTCGACCGATTCCGTCCAAAATGGAAACGTTCCGAGAAACTTTCATGGCCTTTCGTTCCTTCTGCGGTCGAGCCATGAGCTGCCGCATTGCTATGCCTTCGAAACCTGCCAAACTTGCCCCGCGGTTCCGGCGATAAAAGGGGCTGCTCGCGCGTTGGATCCCCAGGGAAGCTAGGGGGTTCGATAGTCTCTTGCGTAGACGTTGTTGTGCGCACAAATTGGAATTCAGGAACATCGGGTGATAGTGTAGGAGCATTTTGCGATGTTGATACTGCGCCCTCGTCTCTGATCTTGTCCTTCTTCTTCAAGAGGTCCTTAAGTGGCATGATGGGCGCAATCGTTCGATTGTTTTGAACGCGCGTTCGGGGGATATGGCGTATCAAGGATTGCGACTTCCTGCGGTCTGTTGCGATCGCTAAACAATTCTCTTAAGCAATATAAAGAGTGGTCTTATACTTCCGGAGCTCTTGTGCAAGTGCGGCAGGGCGCATTGTAGATGACTTCACTGGATCAAATGGTAAGGCAGGGCTTAACTGTACGACAAGGAACTAGGGCACAGCCGCACTCTCAGCCTCCCTGAGATTGCGCCAACCCAGGCCGAGGGGCAAATCACGCTCGTGTAATTTTTGGATATACGTGAATTAGACGATGGACACAGATTCATCATTATGATCATTCAATTCTTATTGTTATTATTATATTTTTATCCTATTCTTCGGTTTTTTTCTCTTAGAATTGCACAGCAAACCATGGATCCTTGGCAGGATGATAAAATGCTGGAAAATGCCATGCATGGAAAGGAAGTGCAAAGGAAGAAGTTTGACAATAATCATCAAACCGGGTATCATCAAGAAAGAGCCTTAAACGCACCATAGTCCTGGCCAAACCCGCCATTCCTTGCTTTGTTCAGACGATGCCGCTCAGGACAACAGAAACGACCTACCTCATCAAGCGAAATGCAATTGGGAGAGCTTTGACAAAGACCGGATTAGGTGCGAAAGCAACGGTTGGATGTGGAAGGGCACACCTACAGTATCTTAGGGGTACGTACTGGAGCCCAACTCGGCTCAGGGACTCGCATCAAGAGGAACGAAGTCGGACTGCTGTGTGAATTGGTGGACGTCCCGTGTTGTTATGTCGATAGCATCATCACGATCAACATCCCTCTCGCTAGAACCGTGGTCCCCTGATTCTGGTGAGGAAGAGGCCGTGTCCAAAGGAGCATGGCGCTTGGCCTTCTTCATACGGGAAGCGCGATGTACATGGCCTAGTCGACATCTATCACCATAA
The DNA here is from genome assembly GCA_000498155.1 of Shiraia sp. slf14. Taxonomy (NCBI): domain Eukaryota; kingdom Fungi; phylum Ascomycota; class Dothideomycetes; order Pleosporales; family Shiraiaceae; genus Shiraia; species Shiraia sp. slf14. The sequence continues at coordinate 561,456 of AXZN01000005.1, forward strand.
TGGCAGGTACCTGTATTGGAGTAGTGTGGGCACTCAAAAGCATGAAGCTCAGGACACTCTGACCCCTTCTGACAATAGCCCGAAATTCCAAAAGCCTCGCAATTTGGTGCTGATGGGTTGATGCGAATGTGCGCGAATCGACAATCCTCGTTATTGCAGCGACCTTCTTGGAAATGCTGACAGGTGGGAACATTGTGTGCTGAGGCATCATGGGACAATGGGCAAGATTGGACCTTTGGACAGTCGCCTTTAAATAGCCAACGCTTGCAGATTGCTAGTTTGTCTGCATCGTGGAGCTGACGGCACCTGTGGTTGGTGCATACGCCTGTTTACATTAGCTTCGTCTTACAATGAGTGGAGGTGGGAGTGAATCGTCGCTCTGTATACCTGTCGTAGTGAATGCGGGACAGAGTGTCTTGGACTCAGGATTGGTTTCATATTGTCCATTCGTACTGTTGAACGTAAGTATCGTGGCATTTGTCGTTCCCGATACCTCGTCTGCAGTTTCTGCCTTCTTGTACGATACGGATTTGTTCGTGAAGGTGCGTGAATATGGATGATATGTCGCTGGATGGCCCCTGCCATAACTGTGGCCTCCACGTCGAGTAGCGGGACTAGTAAAATGGCCTCTGTATAATGTGCTGTTGTTGCGATTATAGGGCGTTGCATTCAAGTGATTATGGTCGTGTACAAGCCTTTCCTCTTTCTCTTTCTTCATGCGAGCGATATAACCTGACACGGTCAATACACACTCACTGCTTTTTCTTTGTGAACATACTGTTCAACTCTGCGCGTGCGCGCAATCTTTCGGCCGGACTCGTCATCGCGTTTATCTGGTCTAAGGTATAGGGCGGCGGTATTGCCATGCTTGTAAATCGTCGTTATATTGTTACCTGTCTCTGTCTTATTAGTATGCTCCTGTCGTGGTACAATGACCCTTTCGATGGGACTGGCTAGTTGTAGTTTGCTTGGAAAGGGAATCGAAAGTTTGGTGGGGCAAAGTAGATAGGCGCCCATTTAGGCGCCAAGAGATCCACGCGCTAAAACTAGGGTTTCGGTCACGTGACATTTAGCTTACTTCACTACATACATTGAAAAGCAATGTGATGAGACATAACATTGATTGCGAATGTTGTAATATTGAAATGCTTTCAAGTTTTTCGATGGCCTAGAGCTATAGAATCGCAAACGTAGGATTTGTATACGCGCTATGAAAGGCTGTTCAGGCACAAGTCTTGATGAATAATTAATGATACATTTGAAAATGCTATAAATCTGGGGGGCTAAGGTACCTATCAGCAGGAAATGAAACCCAATTGTATCTCTCCCTTTCATGCAAACACCAGTTTGTGTGGTATGTCCCCCAACGCCAATCAATGCAATGATATAGTGCAGCACCCGTACGTTGAAGCAACCTTGTCTCCATCTTGCTCGTGATTTATGTCACTCATCCAAATCTTCACCGAGCTGTCTCCTCTTTATGTCCCGATCAGCTTGCAACCTCTCAATCTCAGTTTGCTTGCGCTTCACAAAGATCTTATTTGTCGCTTGATTGCGTGCCTCTACACTTGCTTGAATGGCCTTGTCCAATTCGGCAATTTCGCTGCGCAGTTGATCTTTTCGTTGCTCCTCAGCTTCAGCAGCATCGTCCACCGCGTTGCCATCTTCATCTGAGTCGGCATCATCGTCATCATCGTCATCATCATCGTCTGCTGAAGTTGCTGCTGCTGGGGTAGAGGCTGCTGTCTCTGTCTCGATAGCCAGGGCACCGCTATGGCTGAGAGCATGCAGAGCCACATCATGAGCGGTTGCAGGTGTGGCAGCTTCCATGGCACTAGTATCTTCACCAAAGAGTCCGTTCAGAGTGTCACCATCGACTTGTAATTCAACGTTCTCGTCCTCCATGAAACCTTCCGCCAGCATTTGCTCAAGATCTCCGGCATCAACCTCCTCGATATGTGCATCTTCCATTGGCTGCGTGTTCATCATATCTTCGTCCTCATCACCTTCATCTGATTCGCTCTCGTCTCCAGATGTCTCATCTCCACTGTCCACCAATTCGTATTTTGTAGATTCAGCATTTTCATCTTCGACAAGTAGACGATTCATCTGAGCCTCGGCACGCTCAACATCCAGATATGATTTGCGAGGCCGAAATCGCCGTTTGCGCACCCATCGCATAGGTGGAGTTAAACCATGGGGAAAGCGGTGGGAGTCGGGTTCAACAAATGATGGACGGGGAAACTTCTTCGCTTCCTCTTCGCTTTGAACCCTGCCAAGTACCAAGAGCATCTGGCAAACGTCTGCAGTCTTGACCCAATCTTTTTTGTTCCAGCTCTTGAGCGATTCGATCACAGTTGGTAGTTCAACCATGGAAGCTGCGTACATGCGGCCTTGAATGGTGACTGTAGCGCGCCGGCCCTCACGATCGAAGAAGCGGAAGTAGACTCCTGGGCCCCCTTGTGTCACGCTCTTACCGATAGTCTTCTCCTCGATTGCTTTCCGCAACAAATCGCAATCCGGTCCCGGAATCATTCGCAACACAAACTGCGATTCTATAGCCGGATCTATCTCAGCTTCCTCTGCCTCGCTGTCGTAGCCGACACCGTATGGCCTGACTGGCGGTTTGCCCGCGCCCTTGACCTTGAGTATGGCAGTTCCAGTACGTTGAGGAGCACTTGGTACGGCGCCCTTCGGCTTAATTGATAATTTGAGAGATTGCGTGCGAATAGGTGGTGGCCGCGCGGGTGGAGCCTCTTGCATTGTGAGATCATCGTCATCGCTTTCGTTGGCCATCGCTGCCAGGCTCTTTGCTGTGGGCTTCGGTTTGCGCTTCGCGGCAGGTGAATCGACGTCGCCTTCATCATCGCGTACTCGTTTCTTCGGGCCTGGCTTGCCTGGAGCAATCGGGTTGCCGCTTTCATCAAACTTGGCCTTCTTCGTGTACTTGCGCTTAAGCTTGGGTACATCGCCATCTTGACCAGTAATCGCTTCTTCTGGCGCAGGAGCGGCGGGTTTGAGCTTGAGCTTGAGTCCACCAAGCTTCACGGGCGCTGGGGCGGGTGCGGGCGTGGGTACTGCTGCTGCATTCTGAGGGGCGGCAGGCGCGTCGCTGGAGGAGGCACTCGGTGCCTTGAGCTTGATCTTCACCATCGCTGAAATGTGGTCGCGGTGGTGGCCACAATCGTCATGTGCAGGACAAGTGTTACATTTATGAGGTCGCGCACGACTTTGGAAGGTAAGGTAAAGTCCCCGCGGAAGTGACGAGCAGCGAACCAACATAGTGGTCTTGGCGGCCGTGCGTTGGGTGAAGGGCCAAAGCTTCTGAACCTCTCCCGCCCGCGAAGGACTCCATCAACGCGCCGCCCAACGTCTGCACAGCGCCCACAATGCGTTATCCGGCTCTGACTTAATCACGCGACACGAGATCAATCACATCCTATCGCAGAAACGATATTGCAACGGCAATAGTAGCAGCGCCAGCATGTCGTCTGATGACTTGTTCCTAAACCTCTTGCGGCCCGCGGTCCTCCATATTCTGCGCGCGACCGGCTTCCACTATGGCAAACCATCTGCTGTCGATACCGTTGTAGACCTCACAGCGCGCTACTTGAAGCTTCTCGCAGAGCGAACTGCATACAACGCCTATTCGAACCACAACGACTCAACCCCCAACATCACCGATGTGCGTATGGCCATGCAGGACTGTGGTCTCCTTGTTCCCACTATGACGGCTGGAGAAGAGGAATGGAAGGAGATTTTGAGAAAACCGCTAGAATTCTATAACGAAGAATCAGGCGCACGCCAAGCTGAGGAACAACGGCGCGATGCTGAAGACACTGCAGACGTGCATGAATTCATCGAGTGGGTCAGAGGCGAGCAGAACAAGGAAATCAGGCGTATTGCTGGTACATATAAGCCAGTACCTACAAATCCTACCGAGCAGTTGGACCAGTTGGAGATGGAAGATTATCTCAATAGTATGTTGTGCATTCCCTACCCAGACACAAAAACACGAGGCCTAGCACTAACAAGACTTGTAGCCCTCATGAAAAAGCATAGCAAAACTGGCGTCGAGTCAAGATTCCAGGGAACGGTACTTGGTGTGCCAGCTGAACCCAGACCCGTGAAGATTGAAGGGGGAGGTGCAGAATCTCTAGAGGAATGGTGTCGTAAGACGCGAGAAAAAGCTGGAAAAATTGCAGAGCCAAAGCATGATACAAGCGAAGCAGCCAGTCATGCTCCAACACGAGAGCCATCCGAAGACATTGACATGGAGAGCGGGTGAGATTGAACTGAAACTTGTGTCTCGGGGAGCATAGCGAAGGCGTTATTGATGAAGTCATTTTACGGCGTTTTATGGGTACTCATAAGGTACTATCAAGTCAGGGAAATACCCGTTTCCAGGGGTCTGGGTGAATTGCAACTGATTTTGACGGCATTTTCCATCAGGGTTGCGTGGTGAGGTAGCATAAGTACTTGCCACACCTCATCTATCTAAAGTACGAGCTTTCTCTCAAAAAACTAATTTTTATCAATCTAAAAGCTGCAGTTGGTCTCAGCCTGATAGAATATAATTCAAGTCTTCTGTACGGAGCGAAACGGGTGCGAATAGTCACTGACGCAAAGGTTCGAGAATCACTCTAGAGCTAACTCACACCACATGTTGGAATTACTCTACGAAACGACTAAAATCGCACCAGCTATAGCTCTATCGCGCTCTCACATGACTAAACGAGTAACAGCGGGGTGGGACAACGAGCCAACAAAAATGAATGACGGTGCGCGCCCCGCATACGTCATAGCATATTGAAGTTTCCCATACTAATAAAGCATGCCAGATAACAAGACCATAATCGCACAACTCGCAAATCATCCCCTGCAAATACTATAGCTCCTCAAATCCAAATAAATCCATACGGCTCATTCAATCATTTTTCGAAAAATTGATTGCACCATTGACCTAAATCTAACAACTATCAACCAAAATGTCCGGCCTCGACCCAAAAGGACCCTCTCAACCAACCTTGAATCAAGCATACACGACACCTGGTAACCCAGCCACCCAAAACCCTTCTGAACATGCGCAATCTGCCTTCAATGCTGCCGACAACAGTGCGGTAGTTGACCAACGCATTCCCACGAAGCAAGCAAGTGACTCTCAGGGACTTGAAAATGCGAAAGCACCAGGTGGTGGCATACATGGCGCTCCCGCTGGTGAAGAGGCAAAGGGAAGGACTGAGGAAGATGTAGGCAGGCATAACGAATTGGACGGAGAACAAATGGCAGCGCCGGGTGAGGGTAAAGTAGCGGAGGCTGTAAGCCGGGGAGGAAAAGGAATGGGTGGAGGAGGTGCTGAACCTGATCTGGCGAGTGACTTGGACAGGTAAAGTTGCAATCTTCCTGACTGACTAGCTTCACTAATAAGTTCAATAGGAAGAAGGCCGAGCAAGCAGATGCACGAAATGCTATCAAGCAAGAGAAGTCAAACGCATTTGCAGCTGGGGGAATAGGACAACAAGGTGGCCCTGCCAATCCAGTCGGCAAGAACAATTACCCCAACACAGGCTCAAGCTAGATTCTGAGTGGTAAAGTTGCAGAAATGAGGTACGCGGTATATTTAATATGCTGAAAACTATAACATGCTCAGCCCAAATCAAAACATAACATTACCATAACCCGATCCCCCTACCCTCTCATCTCAGAATCGTCACCCCGTTCTACGAACCGCAACAACCCCATTCTCGTCTTTCTTTTGTATCGTTACTTTCTTCTCTGTCATCTCCTTCTTCAAACTCTCCACAACCCTAGGAACCCCCCAAACAACAAGCATCCCATACCAAACCCCCCAACAACACCCCTTCACCCAATAATACCACAACCCAAGAAACACCAAAAACGCCACAACAAATACCCACTTACCATACACCACATTGCCTCGCTGGCCTTTCTTCTCCCCCTCAATCTCCTCGCGAATCTGCTTCTCAAGCATCTTCCTAGCACGTACCTGTCTAGCTTTCTTTTTTGCGGACTTTTCTCGCTCCAACGCTCGCATGTGGTCTTTTTGTTGGCGAGCACTTAGCACTCGCTCGGCATCTGACCGCCGCAGGATGTGGTCTGTAGAGTAAGTATTTCGCACGTCGAAGATGGTGCGGGCTGTAGGGCGGATGTAGACGGGGCTGTAGAGAGGGGGATCAGCGATATGAAGAGGGGAGCGGAGCGGTGGTGGGATTTTTGGCAGGTCGAATTGTGTGCCTGGGAAAGGGCTGAAGATGAGGTCTCTTGGGGGGTGGGGGCGGGCGCAGTTGTCGAGGAAGCTTGTCATGTTTACTTATTGTTTTGGAATAGTGGTGAGGAAATGCTTTTGTTGGTAAGTGTTGGGATTGTGTTGGATTGTAAATGGAAAGTGATGTTTATCCATGGTTTGAATTACATGTGATGAGGGTGTTGCAATTAGCTGTGACAGAGACAAGTACATTGTAATCGAACTTTGTAAGTCGAGTCAAAGGACAAAGGTGGTGGTGGTGCAGTACGCGAAGTTGAGAGTTGCAAGACATTGTTAACAGACAAAAATGTTCATGTAACAATGAACCAATATGAGAATCCTCGACAGTTTAGGTGTTATCCAAGTAATTACTGGAAGTCCTCATGAGGTGGCCACCATGAAAGCCAGAATAAAACAATGCTTGTAGGCGAAAACAAGCAAAATCACAGGCCATTCACAGCCAGCCCCAGAATTAAAAGTAACGTCAAATATATTGTATTCAGTAAGGTCCGATGGCCGAAGCCTTGGAAACATTACAACGTCGTGTTATAAACGATAAACGCCGGAGAAACCTAGTCTTCCAGCCAAAGAAAGAGAGCCATCCAAATGATGGCTCCATAAAATTAAACCTTATACACGGTGATCCGTACGAAAGACAAGAGTCGTACGGCCTTTCATGAAACATGAAACTTGCCAACATCATCCCCACAATAATACCAAACGCCGTGATGTAGGCCTACCTCAACCGCTGAGAGCGATTGGTGGTCGATACATCCGAATGCAAATCCAAAAACGTTACATACATGGTAAAACATAAAAGAAAAAGATTACATGTCTGACTAGGACATGTATGCATCAAACTCAAAATTACTCATATCGTTGGGTGCAGCGAGATTCGTGTCATAGGCAGCGAATGCATTTGCGTCATACATCATAGGCTCACTCGCATGCATAGACATACCATAGTCCACGTATTGACTCGGGTCAATAGAGACTTGGGGGGTCATAGATGACGACATGGGCTGTTGCTGGGTAGCGTACGAGTCGATTTCATAGGAGTTGTCATACGAGTTGTCGATGGGCGCAGGAATTTCATTGTCCCATACGCTGTCGTTTGGCGATGATGACAAGGGCTTGTTGTTGACTTCACCCTCTGGCATCCAATGCATCTTCAGGTAATCCGTGGCGGTTTCGTTAGCACCGCTGTCACTGAATCGCTTCTCATCATCATCTGATGCATTATCTTTGGGTGATGAGGGCACAGGTTTGTTGTCGACTTCCACCTCTTGAATCCAATGCATTTTAAGGTAATCCATTGGGGGGTCATCGCCACCGCCAATGCCACCTCGCTTTTCATCATTCTTGCCCTTCCTACCCCGCTTACGTGGGTGGAAATGGGCACGTCGAAGGTGAGCAGCAGCATTATAGTACGCGCCATATACTTTCTTGTTACGACAGTGCTTGCAGTTGGCAAGGAACTTCTTATCAGCTGAGTAGTCGACGCAAATATACCCTTTACGTCTAGAGGCATGAGCGCGAGCGATGTGACGGTCGAGTTCGTGTGTGCCACGAAAGCCCTCTGGGCGTTCCTGACAAAACTGGCACATGATCTTTGGATGCTGAGGTCGCACATAAGGCGTTTTAGTGATGACACCAACAGTTTTGGACGATCCGTCCTCAGACCTGATCCTCTTCATCTGAGCATTTGATGGCAAGGACTCGGTCTCATCATAACTTTCGATCGCCTTGGGAGCAATCTTGCGCGATGCTTGCGCATTCACCTCGCGTTCGCGTCGCGATTGACGAGAGCAAGTAGATGACACTGAAGCGTCACTAGCACTGCTCTCGCTGTATGTTGTCGAGGTCGACCTCCGCATATCCTCCGCCAGGTACGACTTGTCGTTGTCCGAAAATGCAAATGCCTGAGCACTTGCGGGAAAAGACTGAGCAGAAGAAAGAAAAGATTCACTGGAAGAACCAGTGAATGAAGAAGGAAATAGAGAACTATCAACACAATTGCTGATGGTTTTTGACTCAACATTAAACGGTAAGGAAAAGTCCCCATCCTCAGAAAGGATAGGGAGCATGCAAGAAGAATCAGACTGAATACGCAACATTGAAGCAGAATCAAGAAACTGGGAGGTACAACTACTCTGACGACTCATCAAGCTACTTGATTGAGTAACTGGAGTCGTCAAAGCACTTGAGGGGGTGCTAGGGGCAGTTGAGTTGTCAGAAGACGAACCCCACTGTAAGGTTGGAGTTAGTGGAACGTGCAATTGCTGTGGGTTGATGGGAAGGGAAGAGGGGAATGATGAAGAAGTGGTTTGCTCGATGCAAGTGTTGACATAGTCGACAGGAGACCATTCTGTCAGGTTATTGGTGTTGCCATAAGCAGTGGTTTCGGCGATGGGCTGTAGGTCAGAATGCCTTCGTATTGAGGATTCCGAGCAGAATGTGTACTCGTTTGAGTCTTGCGAGGTTGAATGCCACATTGGGTTTGCAGTCATGGATCTCTGGAGGTTGCTTGCGTCTGCAGTAGCAAGTGATGTTGAGCGGTCCATGGAAGGTGCAGATAGGGGTCGATCCATTGCTCCGTAATTCGATGTCTGATGGGTGTTAGAAAGGGGAGAGCGTGGACCAAAGGTGCTGTCATACAGAGAGGCTCATCATGTTGGATGCAGAGGGCATTGATCGTGGGGTCTGTTGTGCCGTTGAAGTTGCGTTGATGGGAAGGGTCGAAGCAGCGTGTAACCAGAGGCTCTGTCGTTCTTCCTCTGAGAGGTGTGCATGGCTGTTCCAGAAGTTCTGTTTTGCCTGCTCGAGAAAATGAAGAGGGTCATTACTACTGCTCAGGATAGTAGACGCCATGGTTGTGCTGGATATAATGGTGATGGTTGATAGTGGTAGTGGTGGGTGAAGCAAACTACGCAAAGACGGTGATCAGCAACAAACGACAGTGAAGCAGTAGAAGAATCCTTACAGTATGATGGGATGAGGGATGTCAAGAAGGTCGGTGAAGACGAATGGGCTATGTCAGAATAGTAAGGCGATCAGAAAGTGACAGAGTAGGTGGCGGGGGAATGACGAGCTTTTAGGAGAGTCTGGCAGGGCCGGCAGGGACGTGGACAGCGGGCGATGCGTTGGCTCCTGTGGGGAGGACGTCTGACGACGACGAGCAGCCAGGAAGGACCAAGCCAAGCGTGGAAAGGGCAACCAGCTGGCGATCGACATGGCTCACTTGACGCCTGATTGGGCCGAGTCGGGATGGCAGGCGCCCTGATTCGATGCCTTGTTTTCGAGCGCGGAAGAGGAAGGGCCGACCCTTGTCACCATCCCATCCCCTTCCAGCCTATCGCCAACCTCACTCTGCCGTGCGCACACTGGAGGGCAAACACATTTACCTGCGGCTCGTCGCGTCCAATGTCTCTTGCAGCTGAGGCAGAGAGCCGCCCTCCACTTGCTGTCACTGTCGCATCTCGCCAACGTCCCCTCGCTGCGCCCGTCAGCCGGGAAGCAGGTAAAACAACACCTGTCACCCAACCAGCGCCCCAATCTCCAGTCACGAGTGATCTTCCACTACGCCATCAGAATCCAGTTAGGCACAATTGCAGCTTGGCTTAGTCTAGACGGCCTGACCACCAGTCCTCTGGTCAACCATCAGATGGGCATCACGCATTGCCTATTATAGTTGCAACCAGTATCAACATGGTTTGAGCCGCCAAGCGGCTTCATTTTAACTGTCTGGTAATAGGCATTTGGCCCACCGGTATTAATATCTATGGTAAGCTCTCTTTTACATAAGAGATCCTGATGAGCCCACTCAGGTTCAATTTTCGCGGTGCACGGATTTCCCGAATACCGAGCCAGGAAAGCCTGGCGACAACAGCTTTCTAAGTTTGATGCGTTGGCGTTTGGCCGTCCAGGATCGTGGCTGAGAAGCGTTAGACGACTCTGAGCAATAAGAAAATGTTGCACTTTGACGGTTTTGCGTGTCCACCAGGTTCCAGGATCTCCTCGTGACAGTCATGTCCTTGACACTTGTACTAGTAGCCGCATACTGACGAGTCTCCTGCCTCTCCTCCATCCAATACCTGTCGAGGCACTTATCGCTTGTCTCCTCAATAACTCCTAAATCCTCAAAATAGGTTCCAATATCATCGAGACCCACCAAGTCAAAGAACTTTTCTCGGTTAAATGCCATGGATTCTTGAAACAGGTCCACCGAAGCGACCGAATCTCTTCGACGTTTCTCACTGCAAGATTCGAGACAGATAGCGCCGGGTAGGTAAACTCTCTGACCGGGTACTATGTTTACTTGTTCAACACCAGTGGCGGACAATGATTCGCCAAGAGATTGTTCAACAGTATGTGAAACAGTCGGAGACGACTCTGGTCGGCCGAGTTTTGGTGACCTTGATCTGCCCAATCGTGGGCAAGGATCTGATTGACGTTTTGGCTGCCATTGCGCTTTGTGGTAAAGCTCGCGAGGCGTTTCTACCATGGATGATGGTGAGCTACTCCGTACATGAGATCTAAGGTCCATGGTATTCGTAGTCAGGCTCGCAACATTCCTATCCTCCAGGGTCTTTCTCACTCGTGCGGTTTGAGAAAAAGACGCTGCCTCTTGGATTTCACTTTTAACTGTCTCCTTGCGATCTGTTCTAGGTCGCGGCGCTTCTGGTGGCGAGGCTGAAGGAGGTGGCTTTTGTACAAATTGAGCCAAAGGTGGATCAACAAAGAACCTCTTTCCAGTCACAGGGTCTACAGCGGCCTGCTTTTGTGGTAGAATTCTCCCTTTCGATATTCCTGATTTTGCTCCTGGGCTTCTCCTCGGAAGGGTTGAAATATGAGTATTCTGGGCAGCTATGGACTGAGGTATCGATGCTGCTTTTTTGTGGTGTGGCCGTTGAATAGCTCTGAATTCGCCACTTGAGTTTCTTATTGGTACGCGCGGTCTATCGTCGTATCGTACTGTTACTGTGGTATTTGGGCTGTCTGTGGAAGGCAATTCATGACGTTGTGGTTCAGTCGAAGTCTGGCATCTCGGGGTTGGAGGCTCCTCTGTATCGGAAGAAGACGATGAAGGAGAAGACGTTGACATGAACGTCCATAAGTCATCCACGAAAGTTATATCGCTGATCTCATTAGAAGGTCGGTTGGCAAAATTGGATGAAGGAAGTAGATCGGCAGGTAAGTCGTAGTAGTCCATCATGCTTCATGCGCTGTTACGATGTCCTCGAGTATCCCAACGCACAAGAAGAGGATTGTCACAAGATTTGAATAAAAGGCGGAGGAAAAGCTGACATGGTCCTTTGTTCAAAGCCTGTCCTTGCAAGCTTATTACAGAGACAAGGCATGGTCACAATTCTACGGTACCCGGAGAACAAAGACGCAGCTTTCTTGAAGCTCAGCCCGGGGTTCTGGTAATACGAAAACATGAAAACATCCCTTTGTGGACTTTGCAGCGCCGAAACTGTCGAAAAGCGATTGCAGGATGCAGGGTAGAATCCTAACATAGTAACTGGCCCCTTGCATGCACAGAGCCGCATAGCCACATTTTTGTCTTGACCACAGGCAGTCCTTGAAAATGAATCGTTACCGGGTTTCGGGGAACCGTGGCGAACTGGTCGGGATTAAATCTATAAAGTATGTCCTTCGAAGGTTCACAGCCCCGACAAAGCTAAGGCCGACACTGCCTCATCATGCGATCCTCTGGTAGAGATCCTGAAAAGTGACGACATGCGTCGTGAAACAAGCATATTAGAATTTCGATATGCACATAAGTAAATTCACGATTGATAAAAACACGGATATGTCCGAAAGGCTCTGGTGGGTTGTTGTACCACAGGAAGTTTAATTCTTAGCAATCCGAACTTTCTGGGTGTCAGCCACACCAAGCCTCCAAGCTCGAGCATGCCACACTCGCTCACTTTTCGATATGTTGTATCACCAACCATCATGTCAAATATTAACGACCCCTGGTGCCCCACCTACATCGTGTCTTGTCCGTGGGGCCCTTGGGGGGTATGCTACCCCTCATTCTTTGCGGTTACGATCCAAGTTGTCTTACCAATAATACCACTTCAATACATGCGGGGGTATAAGCAGTTGGGGAACATGAAATTTTAGTCGATTGGTCGGATATTAGTGAATCGTGATACTGTAAGATTGTGACATCAGATGGATGTTTACTTATCAAGACATCATTGCGCAAAAACGGCCATGAAAATGCGTAAGCACGCAAGTAATTGCCATGGCAAGCTCATTAGATCTAATCAACCAGGCTCCTGAGGTATACAGATATGTCATATGTATTCAGCTTTCTCCCTCAACTAACACTAATTAGGGAACCAAATTATGGGTCCGTGACAATAGGCCAACCTTCACCCAACTCCAATTAACCGTCAACTCAGATTCTTCATCTCGGCAACCTCGAATGTGATGACGGCTGGTTCATGCGCAGTGCGAATGCATCGACAACCTCGAACCCAAATCCCACCAACAAACGCCGCCGCCTAGTCATGCTGGCCATCCTCATCGAACATCCAACCGAAGGCCTCATCCTCTACGAAACCGGTGCAGGAGACAACTACCCCGAAATCGTGGGCGCCCCCATCCAAGACCTCTTCTCCCGCGTCGACTACGACACAAGCATGAACCTAGACCAACAAATCGCCCTCACAGGCCACTCCATCGCCGACATCAAAATGGTCATCATCGGCCACCTGCACCTCGACCACGCCGGAGGCCTAGACTACTTCAAGCGCACAAACACCCCCATCTACGTCCACGAACTCGAGCTCAAATACGCCTTCTACAGCGTCGCCACCAAGACCGACGCCGGCGTCTATCTCCCCCACTACCTCACCTTCGACATCAACTGGGTGCCCATCCACGGCGCATACTACGAGATCGCACCGGGAATCAACATTCACCACGCCCCAGGTCATACACCCGGGCTGTGCATCATGCAGGTGAATCTGAAGAATAGCGGCACGTGGATCTTCACGAGTGATCAGTATCACGTCAGGGAGAACTTCAGGGATGATGTGCCGCAAGGGTGGCTGGCGAGGGATCATGCGGCGTGGGTGAAGAGTCATCAGATGGTGAAGGGGTTGCAGAGGAGGACGCGGGGGAAGGTTGTGTTGGGGCATTGTTGGGATACGATTCAGGTGAGTTTATAAATACGCTTTTGCCAGATATAATTGAGGATTATGCTGATGTGATGGTGTTTTGCAGGATTTGGGGTTGGAGTTTGCGCCAAAGGCGTATGATTGAAGATTGCAATGTGAGACTCGTGTGCTATTTTGGGAAGTTTTGTGTGAGTGATATGGTAAGTTAATGAAAGGAGTTTGGTTAGGTGGTGTAAAGGGCGATGGACGGGCGTGGTGGACAGATTGATGTCTTTTTTGGTCATCTTTTGTGACGAAATGATTTATGAGTATGGGAGGTCATTTACTGAAAAAGCAAGAGGAAAACTTACATTATTCAAATTCAGCTCGTTATAATAAGGAGGTTGACAGTTATGAAGCGGTCTACGTAATATGAAGCATCTTGAACAAACTTCGTCATACCTCTCGTAGCACTTCAATGTTATTGACCGAATTCTGAACATTAACACATCCTGTAAGATACAGTGACAGTATAGGAGCAGAGTACCACCACACAAGACAGTACCAGACGGTCGTTCTACAAAGCCAGCATATCAAGCAGGTGAGAGAAATATGACAAGATGTCACATCAAAGCACTTATCCATAACAGTGAAAATTTCTTATATTCTTGCTACCTACAAGTTCCATCCACGACATCACTTGACATCTTGTAGAAAGATAATCAAGCAACACGCTTCGGTCCCTTTGGCGGTTCTAGAACCTCGTCTCTCTTCATAATGCGGATTTTTGTATCCTTTGCCGCACCATCTGACTCGGCTTCTGTATTCTCCTTGGGCCGCTCTGCAACACTTTTGTCGTAGCTGCTAGGATCGATGCCTAGAATACCTCCGACGTTGTTGCGGTCACCAGGAACAGAGAATTCACGGAAAGCATATCGCCATTCGTTGAGGAAGCCGCGAATCGCTTTACCTACTTTATCTTTACCGTTCTTCGAATGGTGGCCTGTGCCGGTAATAGCGTACACGGGGCGAGACGAAGAACTGTGTTTGACAAGAATGCCTTCAAGGTATGATACTGACTCGTCAGGATGTAGGCCTAAACATTAAATCAGCATCGTTGCAAGTGAGAGAGGGATTTTCAACTTACCGTGCAAATCGACATACAGTTCCTTCGAGCTATCAGAGTCCTTATTGCGTTCTTCATACAAGATACGGGCAGCCTCTCTGTGAGCTTCACGCATCAAATTGTTTTCGCTTTGACCCCTGAGACTTAAAGCTTTGGCTGCACGTGAATCGCTGCGGTTCCAGGCTTGCGCGGCGCTAGTCTTGATTAGCAATGATCCTGGTTTACATGGAGTTATGTTCATACCTCTGCAGGAATTTGTTCCTCAAACTACCGTGCTTGAAAGCTTCAGCACGAGCCTTGAGGTAAGCCTGATTACCTTTTTCGCCAGTTTCTAGCCAGGGGATATGTTGAGGAGCGGGAACTGCTTGAGCAGCTGCACTATTTTCACGAGTTCCATTAAAACTTTTAGCAGGCCGTAGACTTTTTCGGGCGGGGGTTGCAGGTGCAGGAACTGGAGACATGCGTACAACATCTGCAAGGTTGTTTGGCGTAGTTCCCTCCTTGTTGCCATGCCCGCCTCTCTTTCCGTGGTGACGTTTTCCTGTCTTTGCAGCAGCGGCTGAGCCTAAGCTTGGGAAAGCCTCATTGTCATCTACTGCCAATACAGATGGAGTGGTCGCACGAGAATGTTGGCGACTACCAGTGCGTGACTGCGGACGACTTCCAGGAGTGAATGTGGGGAAAGGACTCAAACCTGGGGGCGGTCGTGTCGCACCGCTAGTCAAGCCATATAGCTGTTCAAGGGTGGTTGCTTCGGGGGCGTGGATTTGGGGTGCTGCATATGGTGACCCATTTGTTTGGAGTGTTGGGAACTCGTAATCAGTCATCTGGAAGTTGGGAATGGAAGAGGGGGTGGAGACGTCAGAGATGGCCATACGAGCCATGAGTGCAGATGGATCATGTGAGAATAAGCATGTGTCACCAGCCAGGCAATTGCCGTTGAGGAAATATCTATGAAAGTTAGATTATCAAGATTCGCAGATTGGCCAGGAAGAACTTACTTGCAGAGCGTCTTACTAGTATCATGACTGAACCTGCAATCTGCTCGCGCGCAATGACCCGTGGACAAGAAATACTTGCACACAATGTTGCTTTTCTGCTGTCCAGCTGGTGTAGCAGGTCTGAAGGCGGGGCTCATTGATTTTCCAATCAAATATCCTGCCTGTTCCTGGACTGAGGTGGAGAGATGTTGCCCCTCAATTTGTTGACCCATAAGTGAGAGGAGAGCAGCGCTGAGATCGAAGCCATTCGCTTCCAAGACTTTTTCCAGCTCTTCATCTGATCGGTCGTCACGGAGAATAGAGCGTAGCATATCATAAGGGCCCATATCCATTGTTTGCGGTTGCACCCATTCTGCTGCGCCAGCATTCAGGGTGCCCTCACCCAACAACGAAGATTCAGTGCTGATGGATTCATCATTCACCAGCCAATCAACGGATTGACTGTCCAAATCGCCATAAAGATCTGTGCTGGGGCTTGCGCCGCTCTCGCTGAACTGGTATGCGCTGAGACTGGGACTATGTGGGATATGCGGGCTGGAAAAAGCAAGGCGCGGAGAGGGTCGGGGAGATGTAAAGGGGGAAGCGGTCGAAGACTTTGCGCGCGTGAAGGCCGGCGGAGCAATGCCAAAGCCGGGAGGAGGGTGTATGGTGCGCGGAGAATTGTTCACGGGAGTAGGGGCGCGGTTTGCTTGCCACGGCGCGGGCGAGGGTCTGCGGATGATGGTGTGTCGGCTTGGGGGAGGGCTGCTTGAGGAGCTGCCGGCGTCGCGGTATCGCCAGAGACAGTCCAGGACAATGTTTTCCAGCGATTTGCCTGTGAGGTTCGTCTCCTTGCGCAACAGCTCCTCGAGCTGGTCAGTCTTGTCCTCCTCATCCAGCGCCTCATCCTGCAGCACAGGCAGCGCCTTCTCGTACAAATCGTCGGCGACCATGCTGTGCTGAAGCAAAAGAAGAACAACAAGGAAAAAAACACGGGCAAAGAGATGTGGTAGCGGGTGTGTATGCAGAGGCAATACAGGGGCGGGAGGAAAGAAAGCTGGCGCGTGGTCTGGCGGTCGCAGCGTTGCCCAGGATGCTGCGTCGGGGGCTGATGATTAAGGACTGCAGAAGAGGGCAGCAAAGGGCGACCGGCGCGTCAGGAATCGAAGCAGCAATGAAGGACACGAGAGTCCCGCAGAACGGCTGCGAGACCTAGCAGGGGGCGCCAGAAGGGCAGAATGAGTGAACGGATGCCCCGATCGCAAGTGTGAGGTGAAGCTCGACACTAGCCTTACGTATGGCCCGTCTGGGTGTGGGGGGGATGGCTGCGGGACGATTCCAAGGTTAGTGGCCGTCCGTGGTAACCATGGAGCGCGTCCTTTTTTGCGATACACAAGTCAGGCTGCTTCAATACGAGGCCTGCTACATTGCGTGAGCTGCCTTCGGATGATGTCTGGCGCCTGGGGGAGAAGCTTTCTGCCTTGTTGGACCGTTGATGACGGGGCGCGAGTATACCTATCGACTGCCCTTCGTTCACCGAGAGACGTTGCATATGCACTGCGCCTGGTCCCTCGTCCAGCATTGGGCGCCACCCTTCTGAGGCTGAATCACGTGCGTCAGATCCAGGGCTGCAGATAGGTGATGCTTGCAAATGATGTGCATCTGATGGATGAGATACAATGGATGCGGTTTTAGTCATATTGAGTGAGCTTTAGTTACATCAAGCCTCTTCAGGCTTTGGACCTAGGGTATCAGGTCAATTTAAACCAACATATGATAATGCCAGATAACTGCATTCTTGCTGCCATGTGTCTTTGTTCGTCTGTGCTGCTCTCATCTCACAAGCTCATGCAGGGTGTTGAGGCGGTGCATCCCGGGACTCGGAATGATGATGAAACCAGCATCTATCAACTCACTAGTCAGCAACCCCATATCGACTACCACCTTGGACCTCTATTCACCCTCTTAACATACCCCTCGGCATGACCACTTCTAGTTGCACCTCTTAACACCTTTCTACCACCCTTATCCCCCCTTAACCGTCAACATCGTTGCCGCATCGTTCCGCGCTCCTCCGCCGGAAGCTGTCCGACCTCAATCGCGATGCCAGCAGACGATTACGACGCCCGCGCGCTTGCCCTGCCCCTTGAAAACGAAGAGACGGGAGAGACGCCAATATGGAGTCGAAGATCTACGTCTTCGTTTAGGCGCAATCCAACACTCCAAGGGGAAACCTCATTGCGACAACGCATCATGACAAACTACGACAAGATCAACCGACGCGTAATGAGCCAGTACAACAAACTCACACCAATACAAAAAGTGCTCTTCATTGTTGGCAATATTGCATTGGCAGTGCTGGGAATATTGTTTTTGGTCTACAACGAAAAGATCTTTGGAAGTTTGTTACCTGTCGCAAAGAAATGGAGAGACGTAAAGGCAGGATGGTTAATACTCTGGACGCTCATATTCATCGTCTCTTTCCCACCTTTGATTGGATACTCTTCTCTTCTGACCATCGCCGGCTTCGTTTACGGCTTTCCCAATGGGTACATTCTGCCTTTCACCTTTCGCTATTCAACCCATACTAATAACGCAACAGCTGGTTCATCGCCGCTACTGCCACGGTCGCTGGCAGCACCGCATCCTTCATTCTCAGTCGCTCAGTGCTCAAGAATCTTGTGCACCGCCTCATCGCAAACGACAAGCGCTTCGCCGCCCTCGCCCTGACACTCAAACACGATGGCCTTAAGCTCCTCGTCATGATCCGCTTATGCCCCCTCCCATACTCTCTTTCCAACGGCGCAGTCGCCACATTCCCAACTGTTCACTGGGCATCCTTCTCCCTCGCAACAGCAATCGTATCACCCAAACTTATGCTTCATATCTTCATCGGCAGCCAGCTGGAGAAAATCGCTGAAAGCGGCGGCAAGATGGACCCCAAGACCAAAGCTATTTCATACCTCTCTATAGCAATTGGCGCAATCGCAGGTATCGTCACTGGCTGGTTCATGTACCGCAAGACGAAACAGCGCGCTGCACAGCTTGAAGCTGAAGAGCGTGCTGGCGTACGACGAGCAAGCATCGAGGACCTTGAGCGTGAATATGCAGATGATCCGGCGGCGCTGGAAGCTGCTGAGCGTCTACGAGAAGATGACGATGATATCAGCTTGAGGACTACGTGGGATGATGAATATCATGATGAGCCCACGGAGAATGACGATGCTATTGAGATTGGCGATGACCCATTTAGGGATGGAGATGCTGATGAGGACGAAGAGCATGGAAGAAAGTAGAAATCGTTGTATTTGTACATATAATTGAAGTTTCATGTATAGACTAGAGCTTGGATCAAGTAGGCGAGGAACAAGTCAATGCATTTATGAATATTTTCTGTCAGACACACAAGTACCTGAAGTGCAACAGAGCTCATTGAGGATTAACATGGACACCATACAAATGGATCTTCAATTGTTCGCATCACTCAAGTTGGACAGCATCACAGTTGAAACAATATAACAGACAAAGAGACTAAATTTGCAATATACAAGTCACTCCACACCATTCCGCTCTCATCCGCCAGTGCCGAGTCGCCATTGTACCGCTAACAGAGGAAAAGGGAATCACAGAGGTATCTTGTCGAAGCAGGCGTGCATCACATAAGCGCATCGTACCATGTCAATGAGAACGAACAAATCTTCCATATTGAGACAGCTGATGGCCAGGACGCATCTTCTATTATACATCTACTTCCAGAGGACCAATCAGCACTTTTGAACCCCTTGGAAATGGTACGATAGGGGACTACCCACTCTCTCGAGCCTTCTCCATCTATACGAAGCTCTTGGTGAAGCTTGTGGCGACCTCCTTCAACTTCGACTCCAAGTCCTTGCTGAGCGCACCTTCCCGCTCGATCTGAGCAAGCATGTCGCCCTCAGTCGATCGGAGATGGGCAAGGAAGTCAGACTCCCACTGAAGGACCTTGTTGACGGGAACGTTATCGAGGATACCGTTGACACCAGCGAAGATCAAAGGAACCATCTCGTTGACGGCCATGGGAGAGTACTGCTTCTGCTTGAGGAGCTCGGTGAGACGCTCACCACGGGCGAGGGTCTGCTTAGTAGCAGCATCCAAATCAGAACCGAACTGAGCGAAAGCTGCGACTTCACGGTACTGAGCCAAGAAGAGCTTCAGGGAACCGGCGACCTGCTTCATGGCCTTGACCTGGGCAGCGGAACCGACACGGGACACGGAGAGACCGACGTTAATGGCGGGACGGATACCCTTGTAGAACAATTCAGCCTCCAAGAAGATCTGGCCGTCAGTGATGGAAATGACGTTGGTGGGAATGTAGGCAGACACATCACCACCCTGGGTCTCAATGACGGGCAGAGCAGTGAGCGAACCACCACCGAGCTTGTCGTTCATCTTGGCCGAACGCTCGAGAAGACGAGAGTGGAGGTAGAAAACGTCACCGGGGTAGGCCTCACGACCAGGAGGGCGACGGAGCAGAAGAGACATCTGTCGGTAGGCAACAGCCTGCTTTGTCAAATCATCGTAGATGATCAGAGCATGCTTTCCATTATCGCGGAAATATTCTCCGATTGAGGTTCCTGTAGCTATGTTAGATTGTATTCGCCATGGTGTGTTGTGTTGTGGTGGAGTTTTGTGTGGTTGTGAGGACCCCTGGAAGATACAACCCCAAATGCGTTGAAATCAAAACCAAGCATCTGGAAGTGTATCCACCACGATACACCGAGAATGCAATGAAAATACAGGTAATATGGCATCGAAGGCGCCTGGGGTGTATATGGTTTGAAGGTGGAAGAGGATGAAGAACGGGAGACAAGACCAGACAGCAGCCTTATAAACCTGGAAGAGGCCAGACAAGATAAGACAGGTTCAGACAATATCAGACCATGTCCAGATTTCTAGGCTGCATCCAGAAATTCAACCCGGTATTTTATGTTGGCCCCTGATGCCTTCAGTGCATTATGGCCGGAAAATTATCGTATCCATAATGCACTGAAGGCGCCAGCGGCCAAGATAAAGCATCCAAGGGGAAGGGAAGAACAAAAAAGAAAATGGGTTACTGACCTGTGAAGGGTGCGATATACTGAAGCGGGGCGGCTTCAGAGGCAGTTGCTGCGACAATGATAGAGTACTTCATGGCATCGTTCTCTTCTAGGGTCTTCACGAGCTGAGCGACAGTGGATCGCTTCTGGCCGACAGCGACGTAGATGCAGTAGAGCTTCTTCTTCTCATCAGTACCGTTGTTCCAGCGGGCCTGGTTGAGCATAGCATCGAGAGCGACGGCAGTCTTTCCGGTTTGACGATCACCAATGATCAACTCACGCTGACCACGACCGATGGGAACCATGGCATCGACAGACTTGAGACCAGTCTGGACAGGCTCCTTGACGGACTGACGGGGAAGAATGCCAGGGGCCTTGAGCTGAGCACGGCGCTTCTCGGTTGTCTTGATGGGACCCTTTCCATCGATGGGGTTGCCGAGAGCGTCAACAACACGACCCAGCATGGCTTCACCGACAGGCACATCGACCTTTTCACATTAGATTTATCCTTGACTGACTTCTGGGTGCTGCATATGAACTCACAATCTCTCCGGTACGCTTGACGGTCTCGCCTTCCTTGACCAAACGATCGGAACCGAACAGCACAACACCGACTTGGCCGGCTTCCAAGTTCATGCACATGCCCTTGACACCAGAGGCGAACCTACACTCCCGTTAGCTTCCTGAAGTTGAGCTTGTCACAAAGGCTTGGCGTACTCGACAAGCTCCTCAGCCTGGACATTGTTCATGCCGTGGACACGGGCGATACCGTCACTGTCATCCCTCGTCAGCTCTGTTGCTCAATTCGACGTTTGCGATGTTGGTTGTGGCGTACCCGACGGAAAGGACACGCCCAGTCTCGGCGAGGCTGGTCTCCTCCTGGACACCGCGGATCCTCTGCTCCAAGATGGAGGAGACCTCGGTGGGGGCGGCCTTAGCATCGGCAGCGTAGCTTCGGACAGCAGTGAAGGCGGGTGCGCGAGCCTACGTGGAGGAGAAAAACTATTAGCACGGGGTCTCGGCAGAGGGGAGCTCCTCGCAGCCAGCGCGCTGCAGACCCAATTCCATCAATGAAGCTCCAATTCGACGCCAATTGCATCGCAATGCGCTTCTGGAGGCCCCCCAAGGATGGTTTCGAATGCGGCAGGCGCGGATGCAGGCAGGTGCGATGGACTTACCGAAGCAATCCTGCTCGAAGCAGAGATTGCAGCGACCCGGCGGCTCGACTGGCGGATGGCTCTTGAGAACATTGCGGCGGCGCTCAAGAGGCTATTTGGATAGCTCTGCAATCAATTGAGATTGATGCAGAAGAAAAAGAGGGGAGATGTTGATGGAGTGGAAGATGGGAGCTCTGCTGGAGGAAGGAAAGACTTGCGGTTTCTCGGGTGGAAAGCGCTGTTGCCAAGCACGCTATACCCAAATCGTTGCAGCGAGGTAAATATACGGATCTGAGCTTACAACACCACGACAGTGCAATTCTCTGGATTTCGGCATTCTGGACTACCGGTGAGTAGTAAATATCATCTGCACCTCGAGCCGAGCAGTTCCTGGACGGCTACGTGCTAGAAAGGTCGTATGTTGTGTCCCCTCAACAGCTTCGAAAAAGTCTGCGGAGCTCTCGAGCTTCGTTCCCTGTCCCCGCAAACCGGTGCGCATAGCATCTTCCCTAACTTGGTCACCGAACTTGTACAGTAAGTCCTTCTCAATTCGTTGCACAAACGTGCGTGATGATGGAAATATTGAGATAGTATTAATTCACGCATATGAAATTGGAATGCAGGCGAAGAAGCTCGTTTCTGTTGAGTGGAAGACCTATAAAATTATGCCACCGAAGACGACAAATAGCAGTACACTCAGCTTCTTATAACACTATAATAATACTCTAATTGCAAAAGTTATGTATCTCTTTTGCGCTATTATGAACTTAAGGTATTCGTCGCTAATCTAAGGTTCTACTCATTAAAAACGAGCTGCTTCGTAGATCACTTCTGTAGCCTCATCGACTTATACAATCACAATCACTGCCCCCAGCAATTGATGTTGACGTAGGACGGATGACAATCCGCAGAATCGCATATTTCACGTTGTATTTCCCGTTTATAACGAAAGCTACAAAGCAAG
This sequence comes from Shiraia sp. slf14, assembly GCA_000498155.1. NCBI lineage: Eukaryota > Fungi > Ascomycota > Dothideomycetes > Pleosporales > Shiraiaceae > Shiraia > Shiraia sp. slf14. The sequence continues at coordinate 584,138 of AXZN01000005.1, forward strand.
TAGTAGCGTTGCAGCGCGTATAAACATACTAATAGAATACAAACGTGTTTGGTAAAGATATATAATATGGGGCTCGAATACATCTAATGCTCTGCAATAAGATACAACCCGGCATTGCAACTAAAAGGAAATCGAAAGGGAGCATCTGGATAATGTTCCCTGAGCTCCCGGCAGTTCTCCGCGTTCCTATGGGGTCCCATTCATTTTAACCCAAATCTTTCGTATTGTACAACTAGTCTTTTTATCAAGGTACCTTTGCAATCAATTCTTCCCGAACTGCAACGCAAATGTCCTTAGCTCTGACAACCTCAAGAACCGCAATTTCCAACGCATTTGAGATTGAGATGTACGCATCAGGGCAGCACAAGTTTTTATTGGTGTCGACTAATGCCCAATATCTACTAAATGACTGCTTCAACTATTACTGTGTCTATGAAGGGAGAGGGCCCAGATAGTCCTGAGGTGGAATGTTAGCTATCTAAAATGTTTGCGACAAGGAGGAAGATCAGTTACCTCTTTCATAGTACCAACAGCATACATCTTGTCCACCTCGGATCGTAGACCCTTGATCTTTATCCGGATGTTGGTTCCCTTTTCAATCACTTGTTCACCGTTATCTGTCCATTGCGGTGGTGTGGCATTTGCGTCATAGGTGATCTCTCCTGGGATCATCTGCACAGGTTAGTGTCCAGACAAGTACACACACAGCATTTCGGGGCTTACATTTCTTCCTACAAAAGCTTGCAAAGAGCCGCAGTCCACGAAGAAGCCAGTCCGGAGGACTGAAGTAACGACACCGTCCATCTGGGGGTCATTAGCAGCTGAAACCCCGTCATTGCTGATCCACTCAACACCCAATACATACCACTTCGCCTTTGTACGGTCGCCAGACGATAGCCTTGTAGTGCACCACGTATTCTGCATGGCCAGATCCAGGCAGCACTTTGCCATCGGATATGTCAAAAGCATCCAGTATACACACTACGGTGTATTTGCCTGTGCTAGATCCCTCCTCTTTTTGCAAAAGCTCTCTGTGGATATGCGATCGGATGAGGGGCCCGAAATATGAGGGATGCAGCTGGATAGTCTTTTCGAGCTCTTTGAGGAAGAACATGGCTGCGATGTCTTCGCTGAGGATGTGGAATGCAGGCGGTTTTGAGGAGTGGGTAAATGAAGGGCACGGGCTGAGAGTGGTGAAAGTGGAAGGCAGAAAGTTTCAAGAAGGGTTTCTTGGTAATATGCGACTCTATTGTTTCCTATTGTGTCCACTGTCGTCAAGGTAAAGGTAGCGAATGACTGCGACCAAGTGCAAGCCTCAATGAGACTTCTGCCACCAGCGACCCGACCCTCAGTGCTGCGTCCTACGTTCCATGCGCAGAGTCGCCAGTGCGTAGCAGATTATTTGCGCCGGCGTGTGATGCTGGGAGACGCGGGATGGCGGTTGCGCGCGTGGGGTGGGCGGTGGAGGAACAATGCTTGGGGTGGAGCGTCGCGTTCCAAAGAAGTTCGTCGAACAGCTCTCGGCGCGGAAAATCGCTCGCTTCTTGCCAGCAGCCGTGACACCACTGCCAGCACGCGCGCCCCCACCCGTCCATGCTGTGGACCGTCAACTCGTCTGAACTACTCTCTTCTCCACCTGTGCAGCCACAGAACCCCTATCAGAAACCACCCATCGTACTCTAAACTCGCTTCTTCACCAAGCATGTCCTTTTGGTAGTCATCCGACCCTTTGAAGATCCGCATCCGGCGCCATGTCTCTCCATCTCGAGAAACAGCTCACTTTTGTAAGGCAATCACTTGTGTATGCTCGGTTGGGCTCTGCTAACATATATCTCAGTATGGAGCATACCACCACAGTCCTGTATGTACTGTTACTGTCGTCCTTTTGCTCTTCGGTAATCACATGTCAGCTAACACGTTGGGTTTCAATCAGGTCAATGTTGCTATACACGTTATCTGTGTACCTCCAATCCTATTGACAGCTTTTGCACTTGTATGTTCATGATACACAATCTTCAGGAACAACTACTGACAAGTAAACAGCTCACAAATTCTCCCTCGGTTCCCCTACCGTCATGGCTATCGATCCCTAATCTTCCCCTGAATGCCGGCACTGTCGGAGCGACACTGTATTCCACCCTGTACATACTCATGGAACCTGTCGCAGGAGGAATCCTTGCACCCATCCTAATTGGCGCAACAGCGTATGCGAACCACCTTACATCAACTTACGGAGCAACCGCAAACTTTTGGGCTGCTTCGATTCACATCGTATGCTGGATTGCACAGTTCATTGGGCATGGTATCTTTGAGGGCAGAGCACCGGCGCTGCTTGACAATCTTGTCCAGGCTCTGTTTTTGGCTCCATTCTTCGTGTGGTTTGAGATATTGTTTGCGCTTGGCTACCGCCCTGAGCTCAAGCGTCGGGTCGATCAAGCTGTAGAGAAAGAAATCCAGAAATTCAGGAAGACCAAAGAGAAGGGCCAGAATGGTTCGGCCAAATAAGTGCGAGGCAATTTTTTTGTAACATTCATATTGTTGTCTTGCTGTTGAAGAGGTTGGATACCAATGCAGAAGACTTAGTGGCAGAGAAGAAATCAAACAACAGCATTGCATAGGAGCAAGGTGTATCAGGCGTTAGGAGCAACTCATACCATGTTAGATCGATAGCAAGCTGGGAGCCATTGGGAAGTTGAGAGTTTCATGGCTAATTCGTACTGTCTCATCTACGTTCGCTTATATCTGTCAGTGATCAGCTGTGTCTTGTCTCAGTGCATGGAATTGTATATACTGCCCAAATATACCACATAAACAACTACCACGTGATTAGTAAAGACGTTCACCATTGGCGGTGCCTTAACTATTAGTTCCACTGCCAGGATGAGATAGTTTGATGTTGATATTCTACAGCAACTAAGCATTTTCGAAGGCCCTCCAAACAGGACCGTTTGCCGGGATAAAGGTTTGTAATGTCATCGTTACCCTTTCTCGCGATTTCCTGTGAGACACATGTTGCAAAAGCCCCGTTTTTGATTCGGTCGACTGTTCTGAAACCCGTGTTGAACAGGAATTTATTGTTAAGGAATCGATTATATTATGATAATGTTCTATTCCCTCTCAATACCGGGAATAGAAATTTTCTCGTGAAGCTTCAAACCTCTTCCTGTCTGTCGAGGCAATCGCTAGACATGTATTACTAAGTCTTAAGTTCTGCTGCATAGACGTACTTACTAAGAAGTGGTGATAATGCCCCGGCCCACCTTGCTATGTCGACTAGGTTACTTAGTCCGGTATTGCTATGCAATAATGAGGGTCTAATCCCTAACCGAAAATCATTATAACTAATCACGTTGCGGAAAGCAATTCTCGACTGAAAGTATGGGCGCGGTAGTTTCCCGGTAACGCTTACGGTTATCTTCTTTGGATAATACATGAAATTGATGACCTGATTATATCGAACTCATTGTAGCTCTACTACCGGAATATAGAACCAGAACATCCCGGTGCGGCTCGCCTGAAACTTTTGACTGTGATCCTCTCCGAATGATTTATATGTTCAGGTTTCCCAGCGAAATAAACATTGACTAGGGGGCCTTTACTATAGCTCTTACATAATTCAAGACTGATTCGTTGCGGCGAAACGTTACTTGATCCCTTAAGATAACCTATCTATCTTTTCGATAAGATGCTTCTACTACGGTAAAAGGTCCGTACTTCTTATAATTTACATTACCGGTACTGATCGAGTGGTTGCTAGAGAGCAAAAGCTCAATTGATGAGAAGATTCGACAAATTGGCTGTCTTATCATGGGTTCGCAAGCCGTGAACAAAGTTACCCTCTATTAGCCTTAGAACGTAGCAGTGCCGTAGGCTGGCGAAGGTGGCCGAGTTTCTTATCGAGTTGTGCGACTCGTATATTCTCTGGTAACTTGAAATCTATTATTTGTCCCTTCACATTCGCCATGGTGTACTTGCCTTGTTTGTATGTTTCACGCACCGACTTCCTAGCGATTTTTTTCATTTTGTACTGATATCGAGGGGTCTAGCAGGTGTTGATTTCGCCGGGGTTATAGGCGCAGAAGCCAGCTACCATCCCTTCTGTGTAAAGCGACGAACATAGCCATGTTAAGCCTTTCTCTAGGAATGATTGTCCGCTGTCCGGGAAAATTGTCTGGGTAGGTGTTTGGTGTGTGAAGCACACACTAAGGTCGCAGATTTTCTTCTCGGTCTTGTAGCATCTTTAGTCTGTTTCATTCTCCAGAAAACATAATTACTTTTTGCCTTGCCTCATGCCGCTTTGATTGCCTTATGCTTGTTGAATGTGTGTACTATGGAGGACTGTCGCCTCCAGCCTTTGTATCGTTCTGGTGGAGAGGTTATGAAGAGTATCAGCTCTTTAGCAAGCCGGTATTGCTCTTTTCTTCCTTGGTTATAAGCGCTCCTAAGTCTGGGAGTTTCTGCCTGGGAGCGAACATTCTATATCTTTTATTCATAAGTTGTTGTCAACACCATTCTAGATGCTTTCTTCTTCCATTCCCTGTTTTGGCAGAGAGTTTCTTGGTTTCACGGTTTTTTTCGCCGGTGACACAGTTCCTCACAGCCTCATAAAGTTACATTGCTTAGTCTGCCTGAGTCAACTCTGCTATCGCAGATGGCGGAGCAAAGTTAGTTTAAGCATAATATCAGGCTAAGTGAAATTCACCACCGGTAGCTCTTATCACCAACGAAAGCCTCTTGTGTCTACCAGCCCAGCACTAACAAACTGGATCGGAATATGTCTTAATTTCTTGTCAGCTTCAAACGCAGGTTATGCGGTGGCCCAGGAACATATCAATTGGTTCTTTGGACCACACTGAGAACTTGGGTCGTCCAAGGTTGAGGGATTAGGAAAAACGATGCCCAGCACTAACAATTGAATAGGAATATGTCTCAATTTCTTGCCGGCTTCGAACGCAGTTGTGCGGTGGTTGGACATCCAACGCGCCTCTTCAACAGACGATATGCATGCTACGGAAGAAACCGCGCCCGAACCTAGACGTAGCCGACAACCAGCTTCGAAAGCTATTACGAAGGCTGCTCCTATTGTTCTTTCAGATAATGAGTCTGATATCTTTGCTGCTGTTGCTGAGGAGGTCGCAAAGCAGCCAGCGAAGACCATTTCTACCTAGGTACATCTCGAACGGCTCGTGGAGCCACTAATCAAGCACCCAAGTACGACCAAGATAGCGATAGTGATTCCGACGGCGGCGATATGCTTGGGATGTCTTGGTCAAGCGCAACTTCCATAACTATCGAGCTGGCGTTAATAACTTCGGTACGGTACGTTTAACAAAAAACGAGCACGCTACTAGAGGAAAAGCACCAGAGCTTATGACCAAGTACACTGCAGTTGAAACGAATATGGGTATCTTTTTAGAACGAACTCCTTCGCACAAGAGGCTTTCATTGGTGATCTCAGAGAATTTGAATTATACACGAAGCTGAAGCCTGGAATAAGTTCTATGTATCCTCACGTTATTAAACGTTATACATTATCGTCTCCTACAGCGTACTTTTGTAGGTCAGGTCTAAACGGGGCTTGAATAGAAAATACTCTATCTATATCTTTGTCTTGGCGGGTGTGAAGTACATGAGAAGTTCCCGATGTGTCAAAGGCACAAAGGGTCGCTTGTGTTTCGCCCCCAGACCCCTGTCAACTCCCGCGGAGGTGAGCTCCAACTCCGCAACCGTGGACATTGAGAGCACCCGCGATTGTGCTGACGTGCTGCACCACGACCTTGTATCGGTGTCGATAGTTGACTTTTAGATTTGCCATCATACGATGATAGCGATATAAATTGCACGAAAATTTAATCACCTGCTGTCATGCCGCGCCCACGCGCTGGGAACGAGGAGGAGACGGAGCTTCTGGCTAAGCACGAGACCTCAGCGCGGCCGTCTGAAGATGGTTCAGAGACATCAGGATCGTCTATATCTACTACTTCGCTTGTTCTCGAACACATCAACGACAGTACCTTTAACGGCGCATCACGTTCGAAGCTTGCGGAGAAATACACCGACGATGACACGGGCAAGCCTGGAAATGCGCGAGAGCGATTCGACGTCGAGGAAGGCCGTTTCCAGACGCTGACACCCGTGGACAAGAAGGCTCGGCGATGGCTCTGGATTGTTGGAGTAATATGTGTGTTGGGCTGGGGCCTTGCACTGGTCTCGTTTTTGATGAAAGGGAACTATAAGCCTGCATCAACTCGTCCGCACGACCCGAATGCCAGCATCACGAAGGGCTCCGGCAAAAAGGTCACCCTCGACGACGTCCTTGGTGGCCAATTCTGGCCTCAATCACAAAGTGTCTCATGGATCCACGGACCCAATGGAGAAGATGGGTTGTTGCTTGAAAAGGGCGTCACGAACAAAGAATATCTAGTAGTAGAAGATATCAGAAGCAAAGAGGACGCTGGAGTGGCAGGGAAAAAGTATACTCTTATGAAGAAAAGTAGTTTTCAGGTCGATGACCTGGTATACATTTATCCAAGTAACGTATGGCCCAGCAATGACTTCAAGAAGGTCCTCGTTATCTCAGAACAGAAGAAAAACTGGAGACATTCCTACACAGGCCTTTACTGGATATTCGATGTCGAAACCCAGACTGGCGAGCCATTGGACCCTGAGAACCCTGGCCAAAGAATACAGCTCGCGTCGTGGTCCCCCCAGTCAGATGCTGTAGTATTCACGAGGGATAACAATCTTTACCTCCGCAAGCTTGACTCCAAAAAGGTCATTCAAATTACCCAAGATGGCGGATCGGAGCTGTTCTATGGTGTGCCGGACTGGGTATACGAAGAAGAGGTCTTCCAAGGAAACAGTGCAACCTGGTGGTCAGAGGACGGCAAATATGTTGCATTTTTACGCACAGACGAGTCCATGGTTCCAACATTCCCTGTTCAATACTTCCTTTCTCGGCCAAGTGGAGAGAAACCAAAAGCAGGAGAAGAGTCGTATCCAGAGGTTCGTGATATCAAATACCCCAAAGCCGGGGCTCCGAATCCGGTGGTGTCACTTCAATTCTATGACATAGAAAAAGGCGACGTTTTCAACGTAAAAATTGAAGATGACTTTGCAGATGACGATCGTCTCATTACTGAGATTGTATGGGCCGGCAAGACAGGCCAAGTACTGGTACGCGAAACAAACCGGGAGAGTGACACTCTCAAAATCGTCCTGATGGATGTGAAGACACGCACTGGCAAGACGGTACGAACTGAAAATGTCGCAGAGCTCGATGGAGGATGGTTCGAGGTCTCACAGAAAACCACTTTCATCCCGGCTGATCCCGCCAATGGCCGAGAGAATGACGGCTATATCGACACTGTCATTCATGAAGGCTACGATCATATTGGTTATTTCACACCTCTGACCGCCGAAGAGCCAATTCTGCTTACAAAGGGTGAATGGGAAGTTGTTGAAGCCCCATCCCGTGTAGATTTGAAGAACAACCTCGTCTACTACATATCAACCGAGAAGAGCAGCATTGAAAGACATGCATACGTTGTCGCCTTAAATGGAACTGGGAAGAGGGAGGTGTTGGAAGATAGCGGCTCAGCCTATTACGATGCTTCTTTCTCTACTGGTGGCTCATACGCTCTCATGAGCTATAAAGGCCCTGGCATACCATGGCAGAAGATCATCAGCACACCTTCAAACAAAGACAAATACGAAAAAGTGCTCGAGGAAAACAAGGCTCTGGAGAAAATGGTACAGAAGCATGAGTTGCCCATTCTGAAGTACGAAACCATTGATGTCGACGGGTTCAAGTTGAATGTGATCGAACGTCGCCCTCCACATTTCACTGAAAAGAAGAAGTATCCGGTACTTTTCTTCCAATACAGTGGGCCAGGTTCACAGCAAGTCCATCGGAAATTCGAAGTTGATTTCCAGATGTACGTCGCCGCCACTTTAGGTTACATTGTTGTCACTGTGGACGGACGTGGAACTGGCTTCCTTGGTCGAAAATTGCGGTGCATAACTCGAGGCAACCTCGGGTACTATGAAGCACACGACCAGATTGCTGCAGGCAAAATCTGGGCCGCGAAGAAGTACGTTGATGCTGAGAAAATCGCCATTTGGGGTTGGAGTTATGGAGGCTTCACGACTCTCAAGACAATCGAAACAGATGGTGGAGAAACGTTCAAATATGGCATGGCTGTTGCACCCGTAACAGATTGGAGGTTCTATGGTACGCCTCTGACATACGCTGCATCTACTTGCACAAAGCTAACAATCCTTGAAGATACCATTTACACTGAGCGCTACATGCATACACCACAGCACAACTTAGAAGGGTACGAGAACTCAACCATTAAAGATGTGCAGTCCCTTGCGAATAACGTCCGCTTCCTTATCATGCATGGTGTGGCAGACGACAACGTGCACATGCAAAACACACTCACCTTGCTTGACAAACTCGATCTCGCAGGTATCGAGAACTATGATGTTCATGTCTTCCCAGACTCTGATCATAGTATCTACTTCCACAATGCTAATAAGATCGTCTACGACAGTGAGTGGCCCCCTGCATCCAAACATTTTCAATCTCGCTAAATCCCATGGCAGAACTGAAGTGGTGGCTAATCAACGCGTTTAATGGTGAATGGAGCCGAATCGAGAATGCTGTACCTAAAGTGCAGATAGATGGCCGAACATCATCGCGGTAGTACCTCAGGTTTAGGATAATGGTGTTATGGGTTTAGTATAATGGCGTTTGAATACACTATCATCGGATCATTGCAGATACCGAATGTATTTATTTACTCTTCGCCTATAGGGCTGCCGAAATATCATGTTATTCTGTCTTTTATGAGATTCCTCGCTGGTGGTTGACTGTAGCATTGCAAGGGTGGCGTGTCCGATTCGTCTGCCCCACGTATCATCATGACGTCTCGCCAGCACCTGAGCTCCACGACATAACGATCAATTGGTGAAACGGACAACGACTCTACCCAACCCCCAATCTTATTCAACTTGCTTACGCCGAACCTGGTCATTTTTTTTTCTAAATTCACATATTCGAAATGGCGGCTGGCGCATCACGGAAAGACCTTCTCAAGAAGGTGTACACGATGGTGCCACCAATGCTTGAAAGCTTCCACAAAGGTGAGATGAGCAGAGTGTTGCAATTGTGCGCAAGTTTAACAATAAAATAGGTCAATTAGGGCGTGTAGCAGTAATTGGCGGCAGTGAAGACTATACTGGTGCACCATATTTCTCTGCGATGGCTTCAGCAAAGCTGGGTTGTGACATGGTATGAAGCCCTCATAGTTCCAGTTGCAGGTAGCTAATGAGGCGTAAAGTCACACGTCATCTGCGAACCCGGCGCTGGAGCTGTGATCAAAACCTATTCTCCTAATCTCATGGTACACCCTTATATGCGCCAGTCTAAGAATTTAGCTCAGTCCGAGAATATTGATACTGTATCATCGGAAGTTGTCGGGATGCTGTCACGCCTCCATGTCATTGTAATAGGCCCTGGTTTAGGCCGCGACAAACTCATGCAAGACACCTGTGCCAGAGTAATCGAAGAAGCAAAGAAAAAGGGCATTCCGTTCGTATTGGATGCCGATGGCTTGTACTTGGCTCAAACAAGGCCAGAGCTAGTCGAAGGCTACAAAGAGTGCATCCTTACCCCCAATGTAGTTGAGTTTGGACGACTCGCAAAGGCGAAAGGAGTTAATGTCGACGAGGGCGACCCTTCAGAATTGTGCTCTAAACTTGCAAAAGCATTTGGAGGCGTTACAATCATCCAAAAGGGAGCCAAAGACTACATCTCCAATGGATCGCATACTTACGTGTCTGAGGGTGAGGGCGGCTTGAAGCGCTCGGGTGGACAGGGCGACACCTTGACTGGCAGTTTGGCAACACTTCTCGCTTACAGAAAAGCATATCACGACAAGATCTGGGACCACGGAACTGACATGGAGCCTAACGAGACGCTTATGCTTGCTGCATATGGAGGATCATGTATCACGCGAGAATGCTCAAAATTGGCATTCAAGGAGAAGGGCAGGTCACTACAGGCCAGTGACTTAACGGAGCATGTACACACCGCATTTCTGAACGTCATCGGAGAAAAGGAAGAGACGCCAAAGTTATGAGTGCTAGCTATGAGTGTAGGATACAGAAAAATAAAGCATGTGACAACTGGATATATTTCAACCAAATCATAAACGCGATAGTGTGCGTACATATCAAGTAATTAAAATTACCAAAATATTATCTACTGAGGCCAGGAAGATGAATCTGTGAGATCGCGCTGGTGAAGGGAGGAGCACCTTCCTGCCATTTCAGACCTCAGCGAGCACAGGCCTCGAGCTTCTTCGCTCTTTCCTACTGTCGCCGACGTGAGCCAAAACTTTTGTATTTGCCCAAAATCCTTTCAAGGCCCTGCATCTAAAACTCTCAATGCCATCGCCAATGGTTCGAAATCCTCCACACTTGAAAAGTCCACTGAGCATACCTCCGCGTAACCAGGCACTTGGAGCTCGCCCACTGATAATGAGTCCTGAATGGCAGCACGAATTCGACAGTCTCGGAATATCGAACGCACCAGCTGCTCCAGATTCTCCTCAGGCCTCCGTCATTCGAGCAGTTGCCACAGAATCGCCCATTACTCCTTCCCTGCCGGTTGTAGCAACCTCCAAGCCGAGCCAGCGCGGTACCGTGCGGAAAGCAAGTACAACCCAGAAAGAAGCTAACAATACTCGAATGCCCTTTGAAGCTGCTGAAGCTTTACTGTGGGGAAAAACCACTTATGAACAGCACCAATTTCTCTACGGACGAATGAAGCAACTCGAGGAGCAGCAATTGGCCAACGACACCCGTATCCAGACAACACAGGCCGTAGTAGAGGCTGCCGAAGCCGCAACCTCACGGGTTTGTCGCATCGAACAACAAGTTGCAGCTATCGAGGCTGATGATCGTGAAAAACCATTCAATAATTGGGTGACGGCCGAGGTGGAGGGATTAAAGACGTTCACCGAAAAGCACAAGAACATTCGACAAAAGCAAATAGAACTAGAGAAGCTCTTGTCCAACGTTTTAGATGAGTTGAATACCATCAGAAATATGCCTACAGTCATGCAAGATCTAGCTCGCCGCATGATCGATATGGAGACCAGAAGCACCGCCGACACCAGTCGCATCAGAGATTTGGAGGAAGATGTCAAAAGTTTTACCATGATGGGAAGCAGATATGAAATGAAAAGTACTAGGCTCCGGGCTGAGCTCAGTGGAAGACAGGCGCTTAGCCCAATGATGCCTCCGCCATCACGACAACCTGATTTGATCACGTCAGATGTGTCAGAGGAAACCGAAGATGAAGGATGTACAGGACGGCATAAACATATTGAGCAAGATGAAAAGAATGTTCAGCCTCCAAGAGAACTAGAAGTAGAAGCAGCGTAAGTAGCGGCGAGGCTGATACGTTTTATATGAAAACTGACACACTATAGAAGCTGCAGCACCGTTGTCGCTCTGCCTCTTTCCAAAGCCCAAAAAGATATGTCAGCCCGACTCAGAATGATGCAGAGGAAGTCCATTCACGAGCCAAAGAAACATCAAGGAGTTGAAAGACAGCAGTATCAAGTTGTTGCATCGCCCCAGGAGCATACACGACCAACTTCAAATGCGTTGCCGGCGACACAGATTGTGAACAGGTCACACAAAACCAACCAACGGATGCCTGTGAAACGAGTTCAAGTCCCCACCTCGAATTCTACTGGAAAGAAACTAATAGTAAAATTACCTATCACCGCGTTGGAGAAACGTAAGCGGATCGAAGAACAAGCACGACAAGAAGAAGTCCCCCGTATGACTCGTTCTCAAGCTCAAGCTCAAAAGATTGCTCAGGCGCATCCTAAAGTCATGGCTACAGCAGTAGACAAGGGGAAATTGGATGAACCAGCGTGCCTGCAGCCGAACGCTACAGGTTTGAAGAATGCACTGCTACTTCCTGAGACACAGATCAATAATGAACCCGTGAGAAAACGAAAAAGATTGGATTACCCCAAACACCAATCACCCTTGGATCAGCGAGCAAAGGGACCAATGAATGAAGTCAATTCCGACGAGAATCATGTAACCGGCTTTGCTATACCTTCACCCCAGATAGCCATACCTGCAACTAAAACGGGAAGTTGTACCCGGTGCCGTATCAGGAAGACCAGGTGTGATCGCGCCCACCCTGTCTGCAGTAATTGCAAGAAGAACCCACAACACGGGGCATGCATTTATTTGGATGTAAACAAGAAAGCAGCTAATATGGAAAGCGGGATAAAACATAACACAAAGGCAAAATCAAGAGCAAATGACTCAATACAACATCCTAATGCTGATGGAAATCCTCCCCGGAAGAGTTCTAGAAAGGCTAGCCCTGAAAAGCTCACTGGCTCGAATGAAAACACTGCCCATCGAGGAGATCTACATCTGCCATCCAAGAAAAGGTCTAGAGCTTCAAGGAAATGATGAATGCTACTTGCCTTCGTAGGTAAACCGCCCAACTACGAAGCCTGCCATTACCTACATGACGCGAACAAGGGTTCGTGCTTGCTCGAAGGCTTTTCATCGTTTCCAATGTGTCACATACCAGCGCCTACGTCTCTCTGAACTCGTAAAGCCCTTCACGGTCTACAACCGGAACTTCTAGATTTGCCTCCTCAATATCTTTTCCGTCTACCTTTATTCCCGCCCGCATAATATCTCCTGTCTTCACTGGGCCCACTCCCTTTGGCGTTCCTGTTAATACGATATCTCCCTTCTCCAGAGTCATGACTCGACTAATGTCACTAAGCTGTCTTGGAATCCGGAAAAGCATAAGCTCGGTGTTATCAGACTGCTTCATTTCACCGTTTACAGAGAGCCAAAGATGTGCATTCTGTGGGTCTGGAATCCGGCTTTTGGCAATTAGATTGCTAATCGGCATGAAAGTGTCGAAGCCCTTGGCGATGGACCAGGGAAGGCCTTTCTTCTTTGCTTCGTCCTGTACATTTCGGGCTGTCATATCGATAGCAAGGATGTAACCTAAACAGAAAGTCAACCTTGTGGGGTCAAAGTTGTTGAAACTTGTGTAGTAGAGTTTTCTTCACGTATCGAATATATGAAAGCAAGGTCATATGTACCTGCAATAGCATCCATAGCTCCTTTCGTGTCTTCAGGATGCAGTTCTCGTACAGTCTTGCCCATAATCAACCCTAGCTCAACTTCGTAGTGCATAGTCACACCACGAGGTCGCAACACTGGGCCTGCACCAGGAAGAAGAATAGATGATGGCGGCTTCAGGAAGAAGAAGGGTTGTTTTGGAGTTGCACTAGAGAGCTCTTTGATGTGATCTCTACAACAAAATTAGGACGAGTTATCAGCATTTTCCTTGAATTAACTCACGCATAGTTGCGACCTATGCACATGACCTGCTTGTATGTCAGAACCTTTGACAAAGTGTATCTTTGGATCGATCATATATTGTAATATGTAATGCGCCGCCTTCCTGTTTTCCGTCCAGAGCACTGCTTTGGCATGACTCTGCTCTTCGGGTTTCCAATTCGTTGGGGAAAAAACAGACATACCTTTCGGCAATTGTTTCTGATCGCCTGTATACTCGCCATTGTATTGTATTGTATTCAATGTCCAAAATCTACCTCTAAGAAAAGTAATTAGATGTCTATATGCAGGACCAAGGGACGGTGTAGATAGCTTGGTCCGTCTTCGGCAAAATACCCGGCAATCCACGGTGTTTGAATTGGACCCTGGTGAATCGCGCTACGGGACCACAGCCGATAATGTGTGGAGAGTTGGAGGTCAGAGCTTCATCCCACTTACATCACAACAACCTCGAGTCCTCAAGGCTTATAATTGGGCGATTGTATACAAAATTATCGGTAACTAAGACCGATAGAAAAGTATGGCGAAACAAGAAAACAATATGCGATTAGCGGAGATACTTTCTGACCTTGTATCTCTGCGTGTATGTGTACGTGTTATCTCCAATATCTGGGACCAACGCCCCTCTGTTCTTTTCGGTGTCAAAGACTTCAAGCTAATACACATATTTCAGGACCCCAATGCAGCGCTAGCACTCGTTTCTGCACGTCCGTCACCACCCCAAGATGCGAATGCGACAGAGCCCACCAAAGAAGAGCAAGATGCCGATTTGAAGAGGGCAAAAGATCTGTTGAAGCTGCATTATGAGGTGAAAGTAGCGCATCAGAGGGGAGAGCTTAGTCAGGGATTGGAGGAGGCTAGAGCGGCGGTCGCGAGGGCAGTTGGTGGAGGGTGAAGAAATTCATGCATGACGGGATGTGCATAGCAAGTTTCAAAAGCGAACACCACAGTCGAGGAAGCGACTAGAAGAAGGTACCACACCTTTTGGTCTGAGCTTTGAAGGACTCCATACTCATAGGGTTTCAATGGTCTGCGTTCCATTCTATGGACATACTAGCAACACCAGGCTCACTACAAGAGATGAGAGGAGTAGCATCATAATATGGGTAGAGAAGGGTCCCTGTCTTTGGCCGATATGGGAGAGGTAGGGTCTAGGATACATGAAGGGGTAATGGAGCGATTACGCAGGACTTTCAAAGCACCATAAACGCCTTTTCATCATGCCAGAACCGCAACACACATGTCCACCAACTTCCCAACATCTTCTCCGGCTTTCTTCTTCTTAGCCAGCATTACCACCAAAGGTGTCACCTCCTTGGGTGCACGAGCCAATATCAGCCTGGAGCCAATTTTGGCGCCGACTTTGGCTTTTGCAGCTTTCAGTTTGGCCGAACTTTTCTTTGACCTACAAGGTATCCGATCAGAGAGTGCCAAAGGATATGTTTTTCTATGTACTTACGTTACACTCGGTTCTGCAGCACTCGGGACGCTTGATGCTTCGATTGGAGGTACACTTGATTCCGGTCCAAGGCCCGCGGCTGCGTCTGGTATCTCCGCTGCTTCAGGTGGTTGCGGCTGAGGAAGGGGTTCAGGCTCGATGACTGTGGGAGCTTCTGGAGCTGCCACAGCTCGTTCAATAGCCTGTTCGGTCTCAATAAGTGCAGCTTCCTCGGGATCGACATTCTCTTGAATAGTGGCGGCCTCCTTAGACACAGGTTCTTGTTCAGTCGGTGGTTCAACAGCCGCTTCGGGCTCTGGCTGCTCTCCAGGTGGGCCAACAGGAGGATCTGTAATTGGATCCTCCGTCAATGGTGCTGTGGGGAGTTCAGGCGCTGACTGCGTAGCGGTCGGTTCTTCAGCTGGCTGAGGTTCTTCGGGCGCTTCTGGCTCTACTGTTGTGGCATCTTGGACTGGGTCGTCAACTGATTGAGGCAGAGGTTGTTCAGCTGTAGGGTCTGTCGATGGATCTGCATCCGAGGGCGCATCCGGCTCTGTTATCTCAGAGGGTGGTGGTGGTGACAAGATCGGTTCTACATCTGGAGGTGGCGAAGATGCTTGATCAGGTGAGGCAGGAGGTTGGGGGGAATCGGTACTGTCAGCCATCAAGATGACTCGGTGGTTGGGATAATAATGAACGGTTATGGAGATTTGTGTGGCGTGGTATGAGACGAGGGATATAGTGTGATGGGTGGTGGGAATGAAAAGTAGAAGGAAAGACATCTTCTTCAAGGATTACAAACACGCAACTCAATCCAAGCAGGCAGTGGCTAGCTGTTGCAATTAAGGAAAGTTCGCATGGAGGGGTGCAGTTGCTTAGCCATCACAGTTTATATCTTGTGATGATGGACACTAGGAATTATGCAACAAATCAACCAACAATTGGTATTTGATTAGATTTGAATATGATATTTGATCTACATCTTCTAATATAATAC